>OZ012737.1:156412217-157012217 GCA_963859935.3 Lathyrus sativus
AGTTATGAATATTTGAAGTTTATGAAGAAAATATAAAAATAAATGATAAAAACAAAAGAAAGGGCCATGGGAGGTGTTGAACCCACGCCCTCATGTTTGCAAACACAAAGCTTAACCAAACCCACCACTGCGCGCGCGTGTTCAGTAAATGGAGAAGAAAGAGCAAGTAATAGAAATAGGTAAACAAAATAAAACGTAAAAAAAATTGTCCCATTGAGGGATCGAACAGAGGACTAGCAAGACACAAGGTATAACGCGCGCATGTTGTAACCACTGGGGTGGCGATACATCCAGTATGTAAAGCCACCCCATAAATGTATGTAGTAGGCTTGAAAACCAGGCTGGGCAAGTTTAAGGGCAAAAACCAAAGTTTGCAATTTCATATGTAACTCTCTCATTTCTTCATGGAATTTGACAAACCTTATATGGAAATTGGGTAGAAAATCATGAGGAGCAAGATGGTATAATTAGATTTCTCAGAACAAGCCTACATTTTAAAATTCAATTGGTGATGCATATGGTGTTCTTGAAATGCAATTCTAAATTAACAAGCCGAAACAGTTACAACTAGTGGTGGGAATTGGTTTGATCAAACCTTAAACATGATATGGAACATATCTCAACAAGTGGTTTTGTCAGAAAACAATGAAATCAAGGATTTGGCATGTGAGTTGCAATGATGGAAATTTATGTGCTGCACTTTTGAAAACCAATGCTTGAAATTGATGAGTTTGAGGATAAGTGAAAGTTCACATGTCCTAAGTATCAAATTGTAACAACAACATAATCCAAACTGTTATTAGAATAAAATAGAGAAACTGAGCTGTGACTGTTGTTCATGCTTTTCAAAGCAAAATCGAGCCAATATGGCCAGGCAAGCAAACATTAATAGGTGTATTCAAAGAAAATCAGGCCAAAGCTAAACTGATCCAATCTTGACATATGATCCACAGCAGACACCTCAATAACACCTCAGCTTGGTTTAGACCAAACAACCCTAATAATTCTAAACAATCTTTAACAGCAGCCAAAGTATAAGTATGGACACACATTGGTCCCTAGCAACAAGTGAGATTTGACAGCCAAGAAATTAACCAACCTTGAAATAGATTATGACAGAAAATTCAACTATCTCAGCAAACATTCATGATGATTTAACAACAGTGCCTTCACACATACACACAGTTGATTGATTACCTAGCAACTCACAGACTAGTGTGCCTAAGCATGACTGACCAAAACAAATTATCACCAAAAGACCCTTGTTTAAAAAACGGAAATGGCAACAAATATTGGCATCACAACATCAGACATTAGTTCAATACCTTGCTTCACATGACAGTCACTACTTTAATGTAGGCAAATAATAACTTAACTGAAAAACAGTTGGTACCACATGAAGGAATTGAACAATCCCAGAAATCAAACATTAAGAATGCATACAAGAAAAAAAATCAAGTGTAACAGTTGCAAACTCCTCAAATAGTAGTGAAATCTTGATTATTAACATCCAACACTAGATTCCTTATGATAGTTGCCAAGCCTCAAACCTGACACAGCTCAACAAAAACAAACAACCTAGCCTAATTCTCTACAAATGACAGCCACTAGTGCCAGCAGCTATTCGTAATAATTGAGCAATTATGGTCAAGGCTTTGACAGCACTGAACCAAAGCTCAACACCAAATGGTCATTAAAACCTGGCCTGATGGCTTGCTCCAAATGTGCTGACCAGACTCAGCCAATCCAAAGCCTCCAGCAAACCTACCTAAGGCAACCTATCAGCATATCCCAACAGCTTGAGACATTCACCAGACCCACTTACTGAAACTGAAATGCTTCTAAGCAAAAATCAAATGAAGATCTGATTTGTTGTACCCTCCCACAAACCTATGGCCAACTGACCAAATTAAGTCCAAGACATCTCTTACTAATCACTGGTAACAACTCTGCAACAAAGTAAACAACATTAACAGGGAGAGCCTGAAAAGTCCTACCACACTAAGCTCAAACCTGTTGCCTAGAACACTTAAAAGGATGTTTAACAAAATAACCAAACTCCTCCTAATCAGTTAAACCAAAGGAAGTTGCTTCTTCAACAAAAACAACTGTACAACCCTATAACAGTAATCATGCCATAAGTTGCCAAAATCTTACAAAAATGACAATCTAGATTAGAGTAAAACCTGGTAGCAACTATGGATGAAAATCCTATAACCACTAGTCTAAATTGCCCACAGATCCCCAAGGTAGTATGCAAAATAAAGTTATTCACCAAGAGCTGTTACAACAACTACCAATCTAATGGGATTCTAAAGTGGTTAGGCCTTTAAATACCCTTGCAATGGCTGAACAGAAAGTTGGCAAACCTAGTCTAAAACAAACATGGATGCAGACTGACCTCATTCCTATAGCAGGCCTAGGCCTCTAATCCTGGCAGAGGTGCTTTGAGCCATCAAACTTGAAATCAATCAGCAACTAGATTGTAACATAAAAAACCTAAATCCAAATCATCAAACTAATAACAAACCTAAAGTCACAAGTTAAGGACAAATCTACAACAAAAGGTAACTAAGGGTCTGCTATCAAAAGGCCAAGGGTAACTGTCCTACAGGGTTGGCAACATCAGACACATAAGGCAGTTGGAACATTCAACCCCTCTGGATTCAACTGAGCATCAACCAAGGACTCTCTTGTCACAACAAGAGTCCACCAATAGTCTATTGCAAACTCAAGCAAGACTGTGGTGACAACCCTCCTCACACTTCCCTCTTAAGCCAATAAGTCTCCACCAGCCCACAACATCATTTAGAACAAGCAATAGCCACAACTAAATCTCAAAACTAAACCTGGCCAACTGTTAGCCATATGGCAGTAAACACACAAACTAGCTAAAGCTCTCTCTATAGGTCACAAACTACCAACCCTAACAATGCTAAACCAAGCAGAAACAAAAAGAAAGTTCAGGCTATGAAAACCAAATTCAATCCATTTCATACTTCTCATGACAGTTAGTGTTTCCTTAACAAAACCTAGCATGTAAACAACAACTGATGCAAGACAAGGTAGTAATAACAGCAATGCTTAAAAAACCAGCAAGTCATTTTTTAGAACAAACTGACTACAACCCCATTCTTTCTCTTTTTCAACTTAAAGTAGAACTAACAGTAACAAAAACAACAAGGATGCTTAAACACATACAAATGTAAATGGTAAGCAAAATTGGTCTCATCATGATATTGAAAGTGAGCAAATTCTGCAGCAATAGATGGACTGTATGATGATAAATTCAAACATAATTCAACAGCCTAAACATAACTTATTATCAAAGCGAAATATTTAATTCCAACTGTTCTACTCTATCCATGATATTGCCAAGATCAAACACTAGCACACTCAAAGTAAGCTTCTCATATGATTGAGATTCAAAGGTAACCAACATGCCAATCATGATAAACCAATCTTTCAAGTTCAAAATTTAAACATGTATGGATGACATTCATGTAAGGAAAGGGTTTATTAGTACTAACCTCTTGTAGATTCCTCTCAACAGCACCAAGCAAGAATTCCTCTTTCAAGCCTATTGGCAGTCTTCTTCCTTTTTGAAGCAAAAATGTGATTTTGTAGACAGTTGAGGAAATGTACTTCACCAATAATTTTCAATGCCTTGGACAGTTATATCATGACATACGTGAGGTGTGTGTATGGTTTAAATAGATGGAAAAGACACAGGTAGTGATTTGGCTCTTAAAATGCATAAAAGTCAAAATATGGAGTGTGAGAGTTGACTTTTAGATTGGTGGCTTTTCTGAGAAATGTAACAATGGGAACAGCTTCAAATGGCCATTTTAAAGTTGTATGGATGGTCTTTGAAGTGTTTTTCGGTTTAGACAAAGGATTGACATGAAAAATGAAAAGTGACCAATTTGGTGGTTTTTGTGATTTTTCTTCACTTACAAGCAAGAAGGGAGAGAAGGAGAACTATATGCTTGTGATGCTTGGGATAGTTCTGGTGTGAAAAACAAATGAGGGTGAGGCCTCTATTTATAGGAGAAAGAAGGATGAGGGCAGCTTTGTATTTTCCATTTTTGGAGGGAGTTTCATGATGTTTCTTTCAAAATCTTGCCAATATCTTCATATCAGCTTCTACACATCAAACCCTTGGCTCAAGGTATGCAAGTATCAGCTGACATGAGGGATTTGAGATGACTAGAGAGAGCTATGAAGGTAGGGGCCTGCAGCTGCCCCAAATTGCTTGAAAAGTTTCTCTTTCATGACTTTAAAATGATTATTTTAATTGCAACTTGCCATCAACTTGCTTGGCTCATCATTTCAATCTTTTTTCTGGTTTTCTATTCATTCATACCTCATATTATCAGATTGTAACATGATCCAAGGGTGGAGAGTTCCTCAAGTTGTAAAAATCCAACTTTGAGATGTTGAAGCAAGTGAACTTTTAGTGTGACAGACCCAACCTCAAGACACCATAACTTCCAGCTCACAACTCCTCTTGGGGAGTTCTTGTACTTTTTGGAAAGCCCTCATATAGCTCTACAACATTCATGTTTGTCAAAAGTTCCAAATCTATGTGCATCTTGGTTGAAAAGTCCCTTAAAGTTAGCAAAAAAACAAGTTTTGATGCAGCCAGATTTTGAGAAATTCACTAAGTGTTTTGCACTAAAAAATGACTTTGATGATAACTCCAATTCCATGCATTTTCTGAGTGTAGACTAGTATAGGACTTTTGTAGGACTTGTTAAGAGCTTTCCAACGAGCTTTGAACCACCTCATTTGGGTGTGTGGTTAGGGAGTTAGGGTTTAGCCCCTTTCGAAACCCTAATTTCCCGATTTTTCGATTACTCTCACGTCCTTGATCCGATGATCGTGAAAATTGATATGTAGGTCCCTCATGACATAAGGAACAACTTTGCTTCACAAATTGAAGTCCAATTCCTAAAATTTGAGGGGTTGACTTTTCGGTCAACCGTACGATCGATCGACGATTACCGGACCGTCCGTTCATGTTTCGGAGCTTCCAAGACTTTGAAACTCTTTGAGGCGACTTCACTAAGCCATATGAACTTTTTAAACCATACTTTTATCCTTGAATTATTTCTCAAATTTAAAGTCAAACTACAGTTGACTTTTTCAACCCGAAAAACCCTAATCGGGTGCCTTGAACTGCACTGCACCCCATCTGTGGGTGATTACCTCAAATTGAACTCACACATGGCCCAATATGGTACTCTTGATCTCATTTCATAAATGATTCAACCCAAAACATTGGTTGACCAATCCTCAAAACTTCGATTTTATCAGTGCGGAGCCCTGTTTCATCTGTATCTTGACAAAAACACACTTCGAAACTTGTTAAGGTTAGATAAATAAATGCATATGATATGAAGAGGATATAAGGGGTCAAAATTTGGGGTGCAACAGATGCCCCTATTTAAATGTCTCCACTAGATGGTAATGAGAGATGACAATCCTCATAGAATCGTAGTGAAAGGTATTTAAATATAGCAAACCAGAAATTTTGTCCCTTAGATCCGATGGTATGCAAAAGGACAAATGCAAATATGCCATGAATCTAGATGATGTTATATGATGTTTGAATTCCAGACAGATGCAAACACACGAACAAATATGAAAGAACGACAAAACGACGAGTAACCACTCACGGGAACCCAACACACTGGGGAAAAATTCCAAGCGAGGTAAACAAGATAATTCAAATATGACTAAGGATGCTTGTTCAAAGAAATCTTTCATGCAGGGGACACAAATTCCACCAGGGAAGACACATCTTCATCGGGGAAAGGAGATCCGAACCTTATTAGGGGTAACCAGATGAGGAAAACCATCGGGGAAGATGATAACTCTTCACTGGGGAAACGAAAGAAAAGAAATGCAAACCACACTGGGGAAGAGACCCACTGGGGAAAACTTTGCTGGGGAACAAAATCCACTGGGGAAGCACAACTTCATCTGGGAAAAGACGGAACAAAGACACGAATCTCACTGGGGATAACCAGATTGAGAAATATTTCCTATAACGAAGAGTTCAAACGGGATCTTCAGGAAGAGGTTAGAAATAAGACCGGACGTGCCGGGGAAACTAGTATCCACTAGTTCTCTGAGACTCGGCTGGAAAAGCAAAAGCTTCAACTGGGGAGACTGATGACGACCAGAATGACAAATAGCTTCGAACAGTGCTAGTTTCCACTAGACTTACTGGGGATACGATGACGACCAAAACAATAACCGTTTCCAATAAGTGTTAAATATCCTTAAACTCCCTGGGGATATGGTGACGACCAAATTGAATTTCCAATTACAATTGGGAAATTCCAAGTAATGTTGTCAAAACAACAGGCCCCCGGCTGGGGAAGTTGGTACAATCAACTTTCGGTACTAATAACGATTAATTTTCAAGCAATGCCAGTAACCACTGGTCTTTAGAGGAGACTGGTGATGACCAAATCAAGATACACCAATAACAATTGGTTCTGGACAATGCTAGTAACCACTAGTCTTAACTGGGGCTTTTGGTGATAACCGAGTCCAGGGAGACCAATGACCATTGGTTCTTTCTTTTACAAAGTTTGGTAATGACCAGAGGATAACGACCTGCTTCAAGCGATGCCAATAACTATTGGGCTTAGGTCAATTGGTGACGACCGAATTAGGCATACCAATATCAATTAGTTCTGGATAGTGCTAGTAACCACTAGATTTTCCAAATAAAGCTAGTGACCTCTAGACTTATAGAGATTGGTAATAACTGGATCAAGGGGTACCAATGACAATTGGATTTGAAGGTGATGCCAATAATCATTGGACTTTTAGGGAATTTTGGTGACGACCAACTCCAATGTTAATAATCATTGGTTTTTTAGAGGGCAATACTAGTAACCACCAGATTTTTAGCCAAACTTGGTGAAAACCGAATCAGAGGGACTCTAATAACAACTGGTTTGCTTTATAACGGAATCAGTATCATCTGGGTTTGAAAAACAGTTGGTGACGACCGAAATATTGTACCAAACGTAATTAGTTATGAACATGTGCTAGTGACCACTAGTCTTTCAAAGTTTGTTGGTGATAACCAAATCGAAGGTGAAAATTGGTAATAACCCCCTGTTTGTATAAATTAGACATTGCTAGTCACCACTAACTTCCCAGAGCAGATAAGGAAACCCCAGGATGTCAACTTTAAAGCGAACTTGTAACAGCAAAACAAAGATAAAGGTAACGACCAAAAGATCTCGACGGTGGGAATGCAAACAAATGCGTATGCTGGCATGATGTTGTATGCAAGACGCAGAATGACCCGTAGGAACAGAGGAAAACCAAATAAAGAGAGAAATCGTCACGCTGAGCTTCAGAATGCCTCAAGTCAGGCGACACTTCCTTCTTTGGTGCAGATAACGATCTTTTCTCAGTAACATCTTCGTAATTTTACAGGGAAGAAGTCTTAGCTTAGTAGCTAGAACTGCTGTCGGACGCACCTATCTCGGTCAAAGGTAACAACGATTTCCACAACTTCAAGAACTGTGTAATATCATCCTATTACCTCTAGAACCTTTCAATCATTTTGTCAAATTGTGCTTTCTTTTTTTAAAACAAGACTTAAGTTTTTCAAAACACTTTGCTTTCATGAAAATTCTTATTAACAAATAAGTGAAATTGCATAACAAGAATAGCAGATCATAACAATGATTTGGCCAAAAACTGATTTTATTGATAGACAAGAACTTTACAAAAGGCGAAGCCTTGGGAATTTTATAAGTTTTTGAAAAATGGCAACAGAAACGGTTACAGAATCCCCTAATAATCCGGTCCTTCCGACTGCCGGTTCACTTGCTTTGCCGCTTCTAACGAGAACAACAAGCGTTGACCTTTCTTCTAATATCCTGCACAGGAGTCTGCCCCAGCGCCTGTCATCTTTCAAACATCGGGCTTTTATCTTGTCGAGGCACTGAAATCCTCCTTCTATGTATTTCGTTTCAAGCGTAGTATTTTCTTACTGCGTCTGAGTTGATGGGATACTTGAGTGGTTCGCCATCCATGGTTTCGAGAATCAGAGATCCTATGGAGAAAACGGTCTTCACGACAAAAGGGCCGTCGTAGTTGGGCATCCACTTGCCACGCATGTCTTTTTGTGTAGGTAGGATTTTTCTAAGCACAAGCTCTCCTTCCCTATACTCTTTGGGACGAACCTTCTTGTTGAATGCCCGGGCCATCCTTTGTTGATAGATTTGACTGTGACACATGGCTGTCATTCTTTTTTCATCGATGAGATTCAACGAATCGAATCTTTCTTTTATCCACTCGTCTTCATCCAGCTTTGCTTCCGTCAAGATCTTCAAGGAAGGTATTTTGACTTCAATGGGCAGCACATCGTCCATCCCGTACACTAAAGAAAAGGGAGTTGCCCCTGTCGAAGTGCGTACTGATGTTCGGTATCCGTGCAAAGCAAATGGTAACATTTCATGCCAATCTTTGTAAGTTACGACCATTTTTTGTATTATCTTTTTGATGTTTTTGTTTGCAGCTTCAACTGCACCATTCATCTTAGGTCTGTAAGGGGACGAGTTGTGATGTTTGATCTTAAAATCGCCACAAAGTTCCTTCATTGTTTTGTTGTTCAGATTCGACCCGTTGTCAGTGATGATCTGGTTAGGGATACCATATCGGCAGACGATCTCCTTTTTAATGAAGCGTGCGACCACTTGTTTCGTCACATTTGCATATGACGCTGCTTCCACCCATTTGGTGAAATAATCGATTGCGACAAGGATGAAGCGATGGCCATTAGAAGCTTTTGGCTCTATTGCCCCGATCATATCTATGCCCCACATTGCAAAAGGCCAAGGTGACGTCATCACATTGAGAGGATGTGGAGGGACATGCACTTTATCAGCATAAACTTGACATTTATGACACTTTCGAGCGAAGAGTATGCAATCCGTCTTCAAAGTTAACCAGAAGTAACCCGCTCTTAAGATTTTCTTGGCCATGGTGTGGCCATTTGCATGGGTGCCGAAGGTTCCTTCATGTACTTCGGTCATTATGAGATTCGCCTCATTTTCATCGACGCATCAGAGTAAGACCATATCATGGTTTCTTTTGTACAAGATGTCGTTGTTGATGAAGAATTTAGATGACAACCTCCGTATTGCTCTTCTGTCAATTGTGGACGCGTTAGCAAGATACTCTTGGTTTTGAAGGAAATTCTTGATATCATGAAACCATGGCTTCTCCCCAGATTCTTCGTCTATTGCCATGACGTATGCGGGTACTGTCCTTCTTTCGATGCGAATCAGAGGTGCCTCGTTGACAAACTGGACTTTCCACATGGATGCCATCATGGCCAACGCATCGGCAATGTGATTTTCTGCCCTTGGTACGTGCTTGAAGTTAATTTCATCAAAATATTCAGCCATCTCTAAGATGTGGGTCTTATAAGGAATCAATTTTTCATCCCTGGTTTCCCATTCTTCTCTGAGTTGGTATATCACCAAAGCAGAATCACTAATTACTTCCAAGATTTTGATACGGAGGTCAATGGCAACCTCCAATCCTAGGATGCAGGCTTCATACTCTGCTATGTTGTTTGTGCAGGAGAAACAAAGTCGGGCTGTGACCGCAGTGTACCCTCCAGTTGGATTTTTCAGAACAGCTCCGATGCCATGTCCATTTTTGTTTGACGCTCCGTCGAACATCATCTCTCAACGGGATCCCGGCTCGGGACCTTCCTCTGGACCAAGCTCTGGTTTCGTGCGCTGAATATACATCACATCTTCATCAGGAAAATCGAACTTGAGCGGTTGATAATCCTCCATAGGATGCTCTGCAAGGTGTTCTGACAAGATGCTCCCTTTGATGGGTTTTTGAGCGACATACTGGATATCGTACTCTGATAGGAGCATATGCCATCGGGCTAATCTTCCTGTTTGAGATGGCTTCTCAAAGATGTATTTGATGGGGTCCATCTTAGAAATCAGCATCGTAGTGTGACAAATCATGTACTACCTCAGACGTTTGGCAGCCCATGCTAACGCACAACAAGCTTTTTCCAAGGGAGAGTAACGACTCTCGCAATCAGTGAACTTCTTGCTTAGGTAATAGATTGCATGTTCTTTCTTCCCTGACTCGTCAGTCTGGCCCAAGACACAACCCATCGAATCTTCTAACACTGTCATATACATGAACAAAGGCCTTCCAGGTACCGGAGGAATCAGCACTGGAGGTTCTTGCAAATACTGCTTGATTTTCTCGAACGCAGCCTGATAGTTTTCATTCCATACCACCGTTTGATCTTTTCGTAACAACTTGAAGATCGGTGTGCAGGTAGGAGTCAGATTGGAGATGAACCTGGAGATGTAATTCAAACGTCCAAGGAAGCCTCTAACTTGTTTCTCAGTCTTGGGAGCAGGCATCTCCTGGATTGCTTTAACCTTGTCAGGGTCTACTTCAATTCCTTGCTGACTAACGATGAAACCAAGAACTTGCCTGAGCGAACTCTGAAGGTGCATTTTGCCGGATTTAATCTCAATTGATACTTTTGGAGTCTCTTGAATAGCTTCAACAGATGATCCAAGTGGTCTTCTTCACTTTGGGATTTTGCAATCATATCATCCATGTACACCTCGATTTCTTTGTGCATTATATCATGAAAGAGTGTGACCATAGCTCTCTGATACGTTGCCCCTGCGTTCTTCAAACCAAAAGGCATTACCTTATAACAATAGGTGCCCCATGGTGTGATGAAAGTTGTTTTCTCCATGTCATCTGGATCCATTTTTATCTGGTTATAACCAGAAAATCCATCCATAAATGAGAACACTGCAAAGCTTGCTGTGTTATCCACCAAAGTGTCAATATGTGGTAGCGGGAAATCATCCTTCGGACTTGCTTTATTTAGATCCCTGTAGTCGACGCACATCCTGACCTTGCCATCCTTCTTCGGGACTGGTACAATGTTTGCCACCCATTCTAGATACTTAGATACTGCTAGAAAGCCGACATCTATTTGCTTTTTGACCTCATCTCAGATTTTAAGTGCCATGTCTGGTCTCGACCTGCGAAGCTTTTGTTTGACCGGAGGACATTCTGGTTTCAGGGGGAGCTTGTGCATGACAATGTCAGTATCCAACCCTGGCATATCTTGGTAGGATCAAGCAAATACGTCAACAAAATCTCTGAGGATTGTTATTAGCTTGTCTTTGATTTCTGGCCTTAATGATGCCCCAATCTTGACTTCTCTTTTGTCCTCCTCTGACCCCAAGTTGATGACTTCCGTCTGCTCTTTATGGGGTTGGATATAATCATCTTCGTATTCAGCCATTCTCTTTAACTCTTCTGGGACTTCCAACTCTTCTTCGTTCTCTTCTTCAGCTTGAAAGACAAACGAACCGCTAGTAGAAGGAACTGAATGATCATAGGATTTTGTGGTTGATGAGGGTATTCTGCATGTTTTATTTAGGAACAATCAGGCACTCACACACAGACATGCAGATGAAGGGTGGTTTTTATCATTATTTTTTTCAAAAGAGATTGCCATTTTTTTCAAAAAGAGTGAAAGTGATGCGCAAACAAATAACAAGAGTTTTAACAAAAACACTTTTTCATTAATGATTTTCAATTTTTGCAAAGTGGCCCAATACAAAATAATTCGCAGGTCTTGGGCAAGGCCAGGAAATTTTTAAAGAAAAATACAAAGCTAACAGGCAGAATGAATTACTCTAAAGGTAAAAAGATGGGAACTTCCACAGCCTCCCAATTGCGCAATGCTCCTCCTCCTCTAGTTATTAGATGATCCAGATTACCGTCCTCATCTTCAGCAATAATGGCATTGACTTGCACACCGCCACTGGTGAATATCTCTTTTAAGGACTTCTTCTTCATGGCGCTTTCTTCTGGCTCGCCTTCCGGAGTTGGTTTGTAACCCAACCCTTGTCGATCGTTCTTGGCTCGAGCATTGACTTTGATGACCTCTCCCCATCCCAGTGGGATTCCGACCTTCAGTGCTGCCTTAATACTTTGAGCAGAGGTAAATGATGGCCCTTGGGTTATGTCTGATTCATCGACTAGAACAGCGTGAGCTATTTCTAGTGCTTGGAAGGCTGTCTCGAGAGAGTCTTCATCAACCTCAATATACCGGAAAGATGACAAGTTGCTCACCATTAAGTCTTCTTCTCCATGGACAATGACTAGCTGGTCATTCACGACAAACTTCATTTTTTGGTGGAGCGTGGAAGTAACAGCGCCAGCTGTATGAATCCATGGTCTTCCCAATAGGCAACTGTAGACCGAATTTATGTCCATCACCTGGAAGGTGACTTCAAAGATTTGTGGTCCAATTAGAATAGGAAGATCAACTTCTCCTATCACGGTTCTCCTGGATCCGTCGAATGCCTTGACTATAAGAGAGGTTGGTCTCATGGTAGCGCCTTGATATGCCAGCTTGGCCAAAGTCCTTTTAGGCATTACATTGAGTGCTGATCCCGTATCAACAAGAACTCGGGACATTGTATCCTCTTCACACTTGACTGACACATGCAAGGCACGATTGTGCTTACGCTTCTCAGCTATCAGGTCATTATCGTCAAAGCTCAAAGTGTTACAGGCAGTGATATTTGCTACAATGGAGTCAAACTGCCCCACTGTAATATCTTTAGTGACGTGGGCCTGTGTCAGGATTTTGAGCAATGTCTGGCGGTGTGCTGGAGAACTTAAGAGCAAAGCCATGACCGAGATCTTGGAGGGTGTTTGATTCAATTGGTCCACCACCCTGTAATCGCTTCTTCGAATGATTCTCAAGAATTCTTCTTCATCGTTCTTGAGACTTTCTTTTCCTTTAACTAAAGGTTCTTTGGTGGTGGTTGTCTCCGGAACAGGCTTCTGAGGAACAGGCGTCTTTTGAACAGAAACTGCTGGTGGAGGAGCCTCGTTGTATGTTCGAGGTTGATAGACACGACCACTCCGGGTCATTTTGCTTCCACCGGCAATGTTGGCCACACTTACTGGTTTCTTTTCTTTGAAAATCCTTTCACACCATGAATAGTCTTATTTTGGTGTCACGGCTCTTGGGTGAGGCTGGGATCCTCCCCTTGGCTCAAACCTAGTCTGTCCCCTCCCGAATTTCGGGGGTGCATCATCACGAAATACTGGCCGAACGTTCTTGTAGTTTTTGTTACTGTTATCATCTCTGAATACGGTTCCTTTGTTGGATTCTCCTGGTATGTTAAACACAGGTTCGATGACCGCCACATCTTCTTCCTTTTTCCGGTGGGCAATTTCTATCATTCCCTGTTCAATCATAGCTCGAATGTCCTTTTTCACAGCGTCACAACCTTCAGGATTCAGCATACATTCTTTGCAATCTTCGTGAGATGTCTTGAGTGACCACGCCTGAGCGAGGCGTTTGTGTAGGTCTGCTAGTGGCACTTTGATCTCACCAACAGTAGTAACTTTCTTGTCTTCTGACCCCTCCCCTTCTTCAGTAATGGCATTGAATCCACCATGATTTGGAAGAGGGTTGCTCTTAACGTTGGTCGGATTATCTTCGAAGGATAGAATTCCCTTTTCAATAAGTTCACGAACTAGGTGCTGAAGGGCGAAGCAACCTTCGAGATTGTGGCCTGGAGCATTCTCATGAAATGGGCAGCGAGCATTTGCATCATAATAGAACGGGAGTGGATTAGGTGGAGCACCTAACTTTCTTGTTTTAACCAACCCTCTTTCTATTAGCATGGGAAACAGGTCGGTGTAACTCATTGGAATAGGATGTATCTTTGGCCTATTTGCTGGATAATTTGCCCTCGGGGCCCTGTTCTGAGGTTGTTGACCCCGCGGCTGCTGGTATTGTTGTTGATTATTGGTGCGATACTGTTGCTGACTGCCAGGCTGATACTGGTGTTGATTGTTGAATGCCCCAGATTGGGGACCATGCTGTGAAGAAGGTTGAAAAACCGGGGTCACTGCTGCTATATATGATGGTTGGTACTGTTGGTGGTTGCTTCGTGAACTTTGTACTTTCTTTCCATATGTGATTGCGCTCACCTCTCCCTCTTTCTTTTTGTGGAATCTGCTGACTGGCTTCTTTGCTGTGCTGGCGCTTGAGGTAACATTTGGGGTGGTTACCTTTCCACTCTTTAAACCTGCTTCCACCTTGACCCCCACTGCCACAATATCAGAGAAATTTGTTGTAACGCTGCTGATCAAACGTTCATAGAATTCTGGTCGAACTGTATCCACAAACCAGTCTGCCAACTCCTTCTCAGTAAGGGGATGCTCTACTTGTGCTGCAGTTCCGCGCCATCTTTGCGCATACTCCTTGAAGGTTTCAGTATTTTTCTGCGTCATATTGAGAAGCTGACGGCGGTCGGGAGCTAGGTCCATGTTATACTTGTACTGTTGAATAAAAGCATCTGAAAGGTCTTGAAAATTGTGGATCTTAGCTTGATCTAAACCAAGATACCACTTGGCCGAAGCCCCTTTTAGACTATCTTGGAAACAGTGTACTAACAGTTTATCATTTTCAATATGCGGAGCCATCCGCCTGCAGTACATGATTAAGTGCTCCTTAGGACAAGCGGTCCCTTCATATTTGTCGAAGATTGGCGTTTTAAATTTCTGAGGAAACACCAATCCAGATACCAGACATAGATCCTTGGCATCAGATCCAAAGACATGATTTCCTTCAATGGCCCTCATCCTTTTGGCCATGATGTCCATCTCCACTCTTAACTTTTCGTGTTTTTCGTCCTCAGCTTCGGATCCATCGGGTATATCAAAGATTGGCTGTTGATTGGCGAAGACCGGTCATACTGTGGTAGGTCCACCTGCTGGAGTGAAAATGGGGTTTCTGATTGTTGAGTCGAACAATGGATTGAGACCTGAAGACTGCATGTTGTTGAAAGGTGGCACAAAATCTCGGGGCATGCCATAGGGAAACTCCGCTGAAGTAACAGGAGCTATTGTGACATTGGTTGCTGTTGTGGCAACTTCGGAGATCATCATAGGTTGTGTATCCATTTTTGCTTTGATCATGTTGAGGGCTTCCAGGATCTGGTTGACGTCCCCTTTGATCCCTTCAATGTCATTATCCATTCGATCAAACCTTTGGTCGTTATCTGCCATCTATTTTTGAGCTTGGGACCGTGTGTTGTATCTGTGGGTACTCAGCGTGACTCCTTATCTCCTCTCTCTGGACAAGAACAAAGGATGAGCTGTGGAAACCCAAATGCAGGACTGATGCAAATGTGGATGCGGATGCATAAACCATTCAAGGAAACTCAAAAATTTTCTTTTTCAAACAAAAAGTTAGACCAACATGTAACGACATGCTTAAAAAGCGTTTTCATTTGATAGCTGGAAATCTATTACAAAAGAGTGGCCTTTGCTAAAAAAGCAAGAATTTTCTTACAATGAAATTAAATGCAACAAGCAGGATATCAATCCTTTTTTAGGGAAAGCAGGGAAATGGTGAAACAGAGATCAATCTAACAAGACGACCCTTCTCCTTCTTGGACTCTGACATGAACTTGATCCTGGCGGATAATCTCCCACAGGTCTTCGTTTTCTCTTTGTGCTTTAATCAAAGCGTATCGTAGCTCTTCCCTAGTTGCGGGGACCTCAGGTTCCATGGTTATCTCATAGTCATGAGTGTAGAACATGATTAAGGCAATTTCCTTTGAGCATAGCAGGTACCCCCTGGTGGTTAAACAACTTGCATTCTCCATTGGGGTGGGGCCCATGAGGTGTGGATCTCTTTGAGCATATTGAGCATCTTCTTCTAGTTCCTGGTTGTGACCTGTCTCACAGAAGCGAGGCCTTAACAGTTCTGGTTCAGGCTCGGGCCCGGTAGGATACCCATGTTGACGCCGAGCGAGTATAGGATTATAAGTGATCACCCCTTCTATCCCAATGAGAGGCACATTGGGGAAATCTCCGTAGCTGGAAATCATGACTTGGTCACCGATGCTAGTGTCATACCATGTGATATCATGGTGTCTGAGAGTGACAAGTTTAGAAACCCATGCGCTTTTGGTAGGAAGCCTCCAAAGGATATGGGTCCTTGGTAGATGAGAAGTAAACCATCGGTCGAGTAGTGCAAGACAACATGAGAATCGTCCACAATCATACAAGGCGAAACGGTGAATGACTACATAAGTATCAGCCAGTATTATGTTGACCGAATTTTTGAGGATGAAAAGGCGGATTGCCTCTTCACTGATGAAGTCGTAACTACTTGGGAACAAATACAGTCCATATATTAGTAGTGCCAAAATTTCCTCAAAAATGCCCAGGTTTCTGCTTTCGTAGTGATACTCGGCCATTTCCATTAGAGGCCCGACATCCATTCCATACCACCCTCCTTTCGCCCTCATTGGTGGTAAGTCTTCCAGCTTGATATGCAGGGCTTTAGCTAAGTCCTTCTTCTTTGGCTTTCCATAAGGGAGTGTAAAAGTCCATGGGATCTTCAAGTAAGCATTATACTCTTCGAGGGTCGGGAATAACTGAAAATC
Source organism: Lathyrus sativus (assembly GCA_963859935.3). Classification (NCBI taxonomy): domain Eukaryota; kingdom Viridiplantae; phylum Streptophyta; class Magnoliopsida; order Fabales; family Fabaceae; genus Lathyrus; species Lathyrus sativus. The sequence continues at coordinate 156,428,756 of OZ012737.1, forward strand.
TGGAAACACAAAACAATGGTAAGTTGTATGATAGAATTCCACCAAGGCTTGCAACATGGGCTCATTGATCGGAGCGCTTATCAACGGCAATAGGTCCCCATATTTGACTATGAAAGCAGCAGGGTTTCGGACAAGTCTGGTTAACATTCTTAGACGGCCCAATCTCAGATCCGGGACTCGAAGCATGTCTCTTCTTACCATGTTGTTGCCTGCAAAGAAAAAGATGAATTTCCTTGAATGGTTAGAAGAAGTGCAAATGCAAATGCACATGATTGTCATGGAACTCAGATATTTCGAACATCAGAAATCGTCATTTCATTAACAAACAAAACGGATTACAAAACATCGTTTCCTCCTACAAGAGTTTTAACTAAACAACTTGGTGAATCCTATCAAGGTTCTCCTAGCAACCTGAGGTTGAGCTTCTCGATCTTTCTTTCCATCTGAGTCTTCTCAATGATGAGTCTGTCCACAATTATCTTCCATGGATTAGACTGAGGCTCATAAGGTTCTTCTAGTGCTTTCCTCTTTTTACAAGAGAGGATTTCTTCATCTTTCAACTGGAGTTGTCTCTGGAGCTCCGCATTTTCTTCAATGACTATCTGATACTTGTGCTTCCAAGCTTCTTCAGTTTGCTGTGCTTTGACCAAAGCAATTTTCAACTTTTCTTCTTCATACATGAAGACCAACGGGCGTTCTTCCTTTAAGGCCATAGGCTCTTGTTTAGGATACGGCATCCTTAGTGTGACGGCTCTTTCCCGAACCCATTGGAGGTAAGGTTCCAAAGAAACACAATTGAGTCTTCCAAGATCTTTCTTTCCTTTTTTGTGTAGATGCTTCCAAGCTTCTAGAATTTTCTCTTTTAATCCTTGACTATCTTCCCCTTCTTTGAAGAAGATGCTTTCTACTTGAACACTTTTGGGTTTGTCCTTTAGAGGGTATCCCAATTGTCGGCGGGCGAGTATTGGACTGTAGCTGATCCCTCCATTAATGTTGAGAAGAGGTACGTTGCCAAAATCCCCACAACTGTCGATGATAATTATCCCATCATAATCACGACTATACCAATCAATATCGGAATGGGTAAGAGCCATGATCTTTTGTGACCACCATCCTTTCTTTGGATCCTAAAAAGCGTTGGCTTTGGGTAAGTGTGAAGTGAACCACTTGTACAATAAAGGAGCGCAACAAGTGATCATTCCTCCATTATGGAAGTTCCTCAGATGGACAGAGTAGTACGTGTCTGCTAACAAGGTGGGCACAGGATTCTTCTTCAAGAAAATTTTGATGGCATTGAGGTCCACAAAATTCTCAAAGCTTGGAAACAAGAATATACCATAGATGAGTAAGGCAAGAATAGCCTCGAATGCATGCATGCTTAAATGATCTGCGTAATACTGAGCTTTCTCAACCAAGAATTCTACTTTCAACCCAAAGACTCCCCCTTTTGTAATCAGATTCTTTTTTATATCAGCCACTCCCAAACGCGTAGCTTTGGCGATATCTTGCTCTTTAGGGTCCTTCTCTACAATCGGAAAAGGAGAATCTTCAAGAATAGGCAATCCAATTAACTGAGAATACTCTTCTAGTGTGGGTACTAGCTGATAATCAGGGAATGTGAAACAGTGATAGAGCGGGTCGTAAAACTGGAGGAGAGTAGAAAGAAGTCCACTATCCATCTTTATCTTCAAAAGTAGCAACAACTTCCCATATCGGCTTTGAAATCCCTCTGGATCTGTCACTAAGGTGCTCAATCTTTTCAAGTCATCTAGGTTAAAACCCTTGTAAGTGTACTTCAAAGTCTTCTTTCTTTCACTGTTCATGACAACCTCTGATGTTCACAAACAACAAAGTCTGAGTTCCATGAAACCATATGATGATATGATGACATGATGATATGAATGCGCAAACACAAGCAAATGCGCATGCACACAAACTTAAGGTTAAGGACAAGCATGAGTCCAAGGGCCTACCCATCCCCAAAGATTGTACTATGGATTGATTTGTACCTGCCGAACGGGTTCTATAAAGTTCCCAGAGTCATTAACCCATCTTTCGGATATTATCAACTTCCCAAATTACTTGGTAATCGATAATATTCTCAAGAGAATCTCGTCTGAGTGTAGTATCGCGTATCAACTATTTCGAAAATACTTCCTTGTAGTCATCGCACTACGTCCTAATAAGGCCAAAGCGGGGTAGAATGTATTCTAAAAGTCCACAGTGTCATGGGCTCCTTCGTTGAAAGTAGCATTGTTTTCACGAATACTCGATCAACAATACTAAAACTTTCAAGAGGGCCTACACTGAGCGGTGGTTTCTTAAGTTAGCTTGGTCGGGAATCAACTCCCTATAAGCCTTCTTGAATATACCACCATCCTATCACAATTGCACTCAAGTCCGGGTATAGGACCGTCTCACCACTCAAAACACCCAATACCCAACATCAAACAAATATATTGACAAATATACATGTAAGCAAATATTTACAAATATAGCATGCAATTAAAACAAAATAGGTTAAACCCTCAAGTTAAGTAAGTTGTCCCCAGTGAAGTCGCCATTTCTGTTGTGGTGAAAATCGGATATCAAGCTATTGAATTAACTTGAATCTTTATTCTTTTACAACCGGACTTTAATTTATCCAAAGGATAGGTCTAAAGAAAGAAAGAACCTTTTGCGCGATGTGACAACAACGCTTTAAGAGATTCGGGGATCGGGGGTTGGTTATGCATAGGGTAGGTATTTCACATCCTAACCATCTGTAGTACTCTACAGGAACCTTTTGTTTGTTTGCATGCTAAGTTGGTAAATATTTGCTAAGGTTTGGGTATTGGGTAAAAAAGTGAGGTTTATGATAGATGAAGACCTAAGATTGTTTCTAAGTTTGCTCGCAAAGACGTCGCATCCTCTGCCTACGTATCCTAACTAGGATAGAATCAGAGCAATCGTAGTTCACCTCCCTAAGGTTGAAGAACACTTGATTATGATCAAGGTTCAATGGGGAACAAACATTACAATGCTTGTATAGAGTTTCACAAAACTCTCTAGATCTATGTTGAACTCTCAAGAAAGGGAAGTAAGTAATCATCACTATGATTCTTATTTAGAGTTAAACAAACTCTAACCTAGGGTTCTAGTTGAGGAGCACTCCTAGTAAAGATGGGTATTTTAGACTTAAGCAAAGTCTAATGTCTTATGGGTTCTAAACTTAACTAAAGTTCAAGATGACTTTACAAAGTCAAAAGGGGTATTGAGCTATCCATGACACAAAGGTCAATGGAGATACTTTTCCTTTGGAGGGAGAGAGGGGAGGCAAATCGGATGAGAACTAGAGAGTTCCATCACTTGGGGAAGAAAATACTTAACAAAGTATAAACATATTCAAGCCTGAGGAATATAGAAGACATAATTATAATCAAAGATTAGCCAACACATCACAATGAGCAAGTATTTTGAGTAGGATGAATGGTTACGACCAATTATAGTAAGCATATTACAATAAGCATGTCTTGACAAAGGTGTAGGCATATCTTAACGAAGGTTGAAAGTACGGTCTTAACAAAGATTAGGAAAACATGATAAAGGTGACAACCATGTAAACAAATAACAATTTGAAAACAAATCATGTTATAAACTCAAAGCGTAACAACAATATGCATAGATAACAACCTCACATAGTTAAATTAGTTTAGCCTCGTAATTTAGGAGGTATAAATATTCATGGTAACAACTATTAAAAGATGTAAACTCAACATGTTGACGAACATAAACAAATACCAATAAATCTTACAAGAAAAATAAACATGGCATGAGGGGAATTTAAATCGAGACGTAAGGTGACGACCTAAGAGTGGATCTACTAACAAGAAAACACAAGCATTGTTAAAATAAATAATCATGAGATTTCAATTCACCAAACAAAACTAAACATCACAATGAAGAGTTTGCAAAAAGAATGAGTTAAAAAAGATGAAAGATGAACAAGTTATGAATATTTGAAGTTTATGAAGAAAATATAAAAATAAATGATAAAAACAAAAGAAAGGGCCATGGGAGGTGTTGAACCCACGCCCTCATGTTTGCAAACACAAAGCTTAACCAAACCCACCACTGCGCGCGCGTGTTCACTAAATGGAGAAGAAAGAGCAAGTAATAGAAATAGGTAAACAAAATAAAACGTAAAAAAAATTGCCCCATTGAGGGATCGAACAGAGGACTAGCAAGACACAAGGTATAACGCGCGCATGTTATAACCACTGGGGTGGCGATACATCCAGTATGTAAAGCCACCCCATAAATGTATGTAGTAGGCTTGAAAACCAGGCTGGGCAAGTTTAAGGGCAAAAACCAAAGTTTGCAATTTCATATGTAACTCTCTCATTTCTTCATGGAATTTGACAAACCTTATATGGAAATTGGGTAGAAAATCATGAGGAGCAAGATGGTATAATTAGATTTCTCAGAACAAGCCTACATTTTAAAATTCGATTGGTGATGTATATGGTGTTCTTGAAATGCAATTCTAAATTAACAAGCCGAAACAGTTACAACTAGTGGTGGGAATTGGTTTGGTCAAACCTTAAACATGATATGGAACATATCTCAACAGGTGGTTTTGTCAGAAAACAATGAAATCAAGGATTTGGCATGTGAGTTGCAATTATGGAAATTTATGTGTTGCACATTTGAAAACCAATGCTTGAAATTGATGAGTTTGAGGATAAGTGAAAGTTCACATGTCCTAAGTATCAAATTGTAACAACAACATAATCCAAACTGTTATTAGAATAAAATAGAGAAATTGAGATGTGACTGTTGTTCATGCTTTTCAAAGCAAAATCGAGCCAATATGGCCAGGCAAGCAAACATTAATAGGTGTATTCAAAGAAAATCAGGCCAAAGCTAAACTGATCCAATCTTGACATATGATCCACAGCAGACACCTCAACAACACCTCAACTTGGTTTAGACCAAACAACCCTAATAATTCTAAACAATCTTTAACAGCAGCCAAAGTATGAGTATGGACACACATTGGTCCCAAGCAACAAGTGAGATTTGACAGCCAAGAAATTAACCAACCTTGAAATAGATTATGACAGAAAATTCAACTATCTCAGCAAACATTCATGATGATTTAACAATAGTGCCTTCACACATACACACAGTTGATTGATTAACTAGCAACTCATAGACTAGTGTGCCTAAGCATGACTGACCAAAACAAATTATCACCAAAAGACCCTTGTTTAAAAAACGGAAATGGCAACAAATCTTGGCATCACAACATCAGACATTAGTTCAATACCTTGCTTCACATGACAGTCACTACTTTAATGTAGGCAAACAATAACTTAACTGAAAAACAGTTGGTACCACATGAAGGAATTGAACAATCCCAGAAATCAAACATTAAGAATGCATACAAGAAAAAAAAATCAAGTGTAACAGTTGCAAACTCCTCAAATAGTAGTGAAATCTTGATTATTAACATCCAACACTAGATTCCTTATGACAGTTGCCAAGCCTCAAACCTGACACAGCTCAACAAAAACAAACAACCTAGCCTAATTCTCTACAAATGACAGCCACTAGTGCCAGCAGCTATTCGTAATAATTGAGCAATTATGGTCAAGGCTTTGACAACACTGAACCAAAGCTCAACACCAAATGGTCATTAAAACCTGGCCTGAATTAAACTAACAGCAATAGACAACAACTCCAAAACACACCCTAAGATTTACTCAACCTTAACACCTCAAGCCTAATGGCTTGCTCCAAATGTGCTGACCAGACTCAGCCAATCCAAAGCCTCCAGCAAACCTACCTAAGGCAACCTATCAGCATATCCCAACAGCTTGAGACATTCACCAGACCCACTTACTGAAACTGAAATGCTTCTAAGCAAAAAGCAAATGAAGATCTGATTTGTTGTACCCTCCCACAAACCTATGGCCAACAGACCAAATTAAGTCCAAGACATCTCTTACTAATCACTGGTAACAACTCTGCAACAAAGTAAACAACATTAACAGGGAGAGCCTGAAAAGTCCTACCACACTAAGCTCAAACCTGTTGCCTAGAACACTTAAAAGGATGTTTAACAAAATAACCAAACTCCTCCTAATCAGTTAAACCAAAGGAAGCTGCTTCTTCAACAAAAACAACTGTACAACCCTATAACAGTAATCATGCCATAAGTTGCCAAAATCTTACAAAAATGACAATCTAGATTAGAGTAAAACCTGGTAGCAACTATGGATGAAAATCCTATAACCACTAGTCTAAATTTCTCACAGATCCCCAAGGTAGTATGCAAAAGAAAGTTATTCACCAAGAGCTGTTACAACAACTACCAATCTAATGGGATTCTAAAGTGGTTAGGCCTTTAAATACCCTTGCAATGGCTGAACAGAAAGTTGGCAAACCTAGTCTAAAATAAACATGGATGCAGACTGACCTCATTCCTATAGCAGGCCTAGGCCTCTAATCCTGGCAGAGGTGCTTTGAGCCATCAAACTTGAAATCAATCAGCAACTAGATTGTAACATAAAAAACCTAAATCCAAATCATCAAACTAATAACAAACCTAAAGTCACAAGTTAAGGACAAATCTACAACAAAAGGTAACTAAGGGACTGCTATCAAAAGGCCAAGGGTAACTGTCCTACAGGGTTGGCAACATCAGACACATAAGGCAGTTGGTGTAACACCCCCTTCTATACCCCAAATAATTGCATATAAAACAATTAAGCACATACAAGTTATCAGAGTAAAAAGGTTTTATAATCAGGTATAAAAGAAGAATGCCACAATTTCACCAATAAAACACTTTCACAATTTGCTCCATAAAATATGTAACATTTTCAATTTAAGCGGAAGATAAAATCGTTTAATCAGTTCCAAATATTAATTCACGTACACATAAGCTATCCAATTTAATATATATCATATCAGTTAGATTACAAAACCACATCAGCTGATACACCGCAATGTATCACAAAAGAATGACTATACTAGTCTAACTACCCGGTGTTACATATCAGAGCAGTAGACTCAAAAGAATGAAGACTATTCTTCACAAAAGGACTCCAGCATCCTAATCTGCAATGCCTCATAGAGCATTATAAAACAGCAGAAGGGTGAGAAATATAACCATAATAATCAAAGCATAAGATTATATATATATAGGTAATCATATAACACATATTCACATTTCTCACCACACTTCATTCTCTTAGTCATATATATTACCACACATGTATATATACAAACATGGATATCCACAAGCCTTCCCACATTATGTATACACTTACAATTTCCACAATCTCATCATCCACACATAAGCATCACTTCATGCATATGTCATATATCAAATGTGACTCAACAACTCAATGCAACTCATGCAATGCGGTACCGACTCTCGTTATCTTTTTTCGGTTTTTACATTAAACCGGGTCCACACTTCTAGACCGATAACCCGTTATCTTTTTTCGGTTTTTACATTAAACCGGGTCCACACTTCTAGACCGATAACCACAAAGGCCCGTCCTCTAAGCCTTCAAACCCACACTTCTAGGTTTGGGACAAGCCACTAGTTTCCACGAAACTAACAGACATTGCCTCTTGACTAAATGATGCATGTACAATCAACCACAACAAATGCACTTAAGACCGACATCTTAATCTCATGCATTTACATAATTCATCACTTCAAGAATTACACGATGATTGCACATACAACATATATCACAACAATCAAGGTATTCACATCACAATACCAATCATACAATTACAAGTGATGCACACATATTCACAATGTTCTCATGCATACTCATCACATAATTGTATACACATCAAGCATTCACAAGTTCATTAAATAATACACACATAATCACCCATTATGTTCACATGTATTTATACTTGATGCAATTAACATTCAAATCACAATTCTAGGATTCACGCCCGTAGGCTACCCACAACACACATCATCACAATAGATCATATCTATATCATATCATAGAGGTATTGATCTCTGAGAGGCAACCAAACCATCTCTACATGAACAACACAGCAAAGGAAAAATGCTGTCACATTCGCCTCCATTCGCCTGGCGAACCCTCGCAGCGAACCTTCGCCTGGCCTTCGCCTGGCGAACTCTCTCAGCGAACACTCGCTAGGCTTCGCCTGGCGAGACTTCCCAGCGAGCCCAAGTCAGTAGCTACTGACTTCATTCGCCACCATTCGCCAGCACCTTCGCTGGGCGAACCTTCGCCATCCCACTTCGCCTGGCGAGCCCACCAGCGAAGTCTACTGGGACTTAAATATAATTATTCGCCAACATTCGCTAGGCTTCGCCTGGCGAAGCTTCGCCTTCGCTCGCCTGGCGAGAGCCAGCGAACCTGCGCAGAACAGAACCCTATTCTGTTCCACCTCCACAATCCACCATCATCCAACCTCTCACACAACAAAAATCAGTACAAACATCATACCCACATGTTACCCGACTATTCTACGGCATTATTTCCAAGTTCTAACCGATTAAATCATCAATCTACCGATTATTCCAACTTTTGCCCTAATTGGAAAGTGATGAAAACTCTACCAAACCCCAACCCAACATACATAACATCATACAATGATCAAATAGAAACATTTCTCACCCTTACCTCGATTAATCGGAGCTTTGATGTTAGTTCTTGATGATTTCCACTTTCCCTCTTCTTCTCTTCTCTTTCTCTCCTTTCTTCTTCTTTCCTCTTTCTTTCCAAATGTTTTCTATCTTTCTTTTCTTTTCTTTCTCTCTTATATATTTCCTTCATTTTCCTTCCTCTCCAATTCCCTCTTAATTCTCTATTAATCCCAATTAATAAAAATTAATTTCCAACATTGATAAAATCCCACTAAATAAATTAATTACTACAATTAATTATTTAATGAAATTTGGGCTGTTACAACTCTCCCCCACTTTAGGAATTTTCGTCCTCGAAAATGTTACCTGATTCAAACAGTTCTGGATAAGACTCCTTCATCCGACTCTCAAGCTCCCAAGTAACATCTCCACCAGCCGGTCCTCCCCAAGCGACCTTTACTAAAGCAATCTCTTTACCTCGAAGCTGCTTCAATTTCCGATCCTCAATCTGCATAGGTGATGCCTCAACAGTCAGGTTATCTCTCACCTGCACATCATCTACTTGGACTACATGAGACGGATCCGCAATGTATTTCCTCAACTGAGATACATGGAATACGTCATGAAGATTAGCAAGCGACGGTGGTAAAGCCACACGATAGGCCACTTCTCCTATCCTTTGCAAAATCTGATAAGGACCAATGAAACGCGGCGACAACTTGCGCGACTTCAGTGCCCTACCAACACCTGACATCGGAGTGACTCGAAGAAACACATGATCTCCCTCTTGAAATTCAAGTGCCTTCCTCCTCTTGTCATAATAACTCTTCTGACGACTCTGAGCAACTCTCATCTTCTCTTGAATTATCTTGATCTTATCAGTAGTCTGTTGAACTAACTCGGGTCCAACAACCGAACTCTCTCCGGACTCGAACCAACATAATGGTGTCCTACACCGCCTACCATACAACGCCTCAAATGGTGCCATACCAATACTCGAATGGAAACTGTTGTTGTAGGTAAACTCAATCAAAGGCAAGTGGCTATCCCAAGCTCCTCCTTTTTCCAATACACAAGCTCTCAAAAGATCTTCAAGCGACTGAATCGTCCTCTCCGTCTGACCATCAGTCTGAGGATGATACGCTGAACTCAAACGCAACTTAGTACCCAAGGCACTCTGCAGGCTCTCCCAAAATCTCGAAGTAAACCGCGGATCTCTATCCGAAACAATACTTAACGGAATACCATGCAGACACACAATCCTCTCAATATACAACTTAGCCAACTTCTCCAAAGGGTAATCCATACGCATAGGAATAAAGTGAGCAGATTTAGTCAACCTGTCCACGATAACCCAAATAGCCTCAAAATTACTCGGCGTCCTCGGCAAACCCGATACAAAATCCATGGAGATACTATCCCATTTCCACTCAGGAATAAACAACGGCTCCATCAAACCCGATGGCTTCTGATGCTCAATCTTTGACTTCTGGCAAGTCAAACAAGAATACACAAATTCCGCAATATCCTTCTTCATACTAGGCCACCAAAATACTTTCCTCAAATCCTGATACATCTTAGTAGCACCTGGATGAATACTCAATCCGCTACGATGTCCTTCCTCAAGGATACTCTTTTTCAGCTCAACAACATTTGGAACACAAACTCGATCCCGACATCTCATAATCCCATTCTCATCAATCCGAAAATCACCACCTTGGCCTTGGTTGATTAAAGTCAACCGATCAACTAAGCTCAAATCCGATTTTTGTCCTTCTCGAATTTCGTCCAAAATTCCACTTGTAAGCTTTAACATACCCAACTTAAATCCAAAAGAAGTTCTCTCACATACCAAACTCAAATCTCGAAATTGCTCGACCAATTCTAACTCTTTCACCATCAACGCCGACATATGCAATGATTTCCGACTCAATGCATCCGCTACAACATTCGCTTTACCCGGATGGTAATTCAAGCCAAAATCATAATCCTTCAAAAGTTCAAGCCATCTTCTTTGTCTTGCATTCAATTCCTTTTGATCAAAAAGATATCTCAAACTCTTGTGATCACTAAACACTTCAAATCTTGCGCCAAATAAATAATGCCTCCAAAGTTTCAACACGAACACAACGGCGGCCAACTCTAAGTCATGCGTCGGATAATTCTTCTCATGCACTTTGAGTTGCCTCGAAGCATAAGCCACAACTTGGTTATTCTGCATCAACACACCTCCTAAACCCATCAAAGAAGCATCACAATACACAACGAATGGTTCTTCCGGATTTGGCAGAATCAAAACAGGAGCTGTCGTCAACCTTCGCTTAAGTTCTTGAAAACTCGCTTCACACTTGGCGTCCCAAACAAAGGCTTGACCTTTCCTAGTCAACTGCGTCAACGGTAACGATAACTTAGCGAATCCTTCAATAAACTTCCGATAATAACCGGCTAAACCAAGAAAACTTCTGATCTCAAAAACTGACTTCGGAGTCTCCCATTGCGACACCGCTTCAACCTTCGACGGATCAACCGCAACACCACTACTAGAAATCACATGACCAAGGAAACTAACTTCCTTCAACCAAAATTCACACTTAGAAAGCTTCGCGAACAACTGCTTCTCTCTCAGCACAGATAACACAATCTTCAGATGCTCGGCATGCTCTCCTTCGCTCTTCGAATAAACCAAGATGTCGTCGATAAATACCACCACAAACTTATCCAAATAAGGATGGAAAATCCTATTCATGTACTCCATAAATACTCCTGGTGCATTAGTCACACCAAATGGCATCACGGAATACTCATAGTGTCCATACCTCGTTCGGAAGGCCGTCTTCTGAATATCCTCAGCTTTCACACGGATCTGATGATACCCAGATCTCAAATCAATTTTGCTGAACACGCTTGCACCAACCAACTGATCCATCAGATCATCAATCCTTGGAAGTGGATACTTATTCTTAATAGTCACCTTGTTCAACTGTCTGTAATCCACACAGAGCCTCATAGAACCCTCTTTCTTCTTAACCAACAAGACCGGTGCACCCCACGGTGACACGCTCGGACGAATAAACCTCTTTTCAAGCAAATCTTCAAGTTGAATCTTCAACTCTTTTAACTCCGAGGCCAACATACGATATGGAGCCATCGATATCGGACTAGTTCCAGGAATCAAATCTATCGAAAACTCCACTTCTCGCTCCGGCGGTAAATCCTTTATCTCATCAGGGAATACTTCCGGAAAATCTCTAACAATGGGCAAACCATCAATCCCTTCACTTTCACCAGTCCTCAAAGTTGCCATGAGCATAAATACCTTAGCCCCATCTTGCACCGATTCTTTCACTTGTTTCCTCGTCATAAACAATTCCCTTTCAACATCCGAGTCGGGAAAAATAACCGTTTTGTCAAAACAGTTAATATACACATGATTGAATTTTAACCAATTCATTCCAAGAATGACATCAAGTTGATCCAAATGAAGACACACTAAATCAATCCCAAAATCTCTACCGAAAATACTCAACGGGCAATTCAAGCAAACATACGGTGTAGTTACTGAACCCATAGCAGGAGTATCAATAATCATACCGCCACCAATCACAGACAACTCAAGATTCAACCTTCTAACACAATCCAAAGAAATAAAAGAATGCGTAGCTCCGGTATCAATTATAGCGATCAAAGGTATACCATTAATAAAACACGTACCTCGGATCAATCGATCGTCGCTAGCAGTCTCAGATCCAGAAAGAGCGAACACTTTCCCGCTCCCTTGATTCTTCTTCGGCTTATCACATTTCGTACTAATGTGTCCTTGCTCACCACAGTTATAGCAAGTAACACCCGTACCGCTTCTGCACTCAAGCGCCTTGTGGCCTGGCTTGCCACACTTAAAACACCTCGGTTCAACACTTTTGCACTCCGGGGCACGATGCCCCGCTTCACCACAAGTGTAACACCTAACCGGGGTAGAAACTCCCCCACTTGGCTTCTTGCCAAAACCAACCTTTTGTTTCCCCTTATCAGCAGGAGTTATGTAAGGTTTTCCTCTGAATTGTCCCTTTCCTTTCTTGTCACTTAGACTTTTGTAGTGGCTGGACCTAGCCCTACTGTCTTCGTCATAAATTCTGCTCTTGTTAACCAACTCAGAAAACCGCCTGATTTCCTGATATCCAATAGCTTGTCTAATCTCGGGTCTCAAACCGTTCACAAACTTGAGGCACTTAGACCTCTCAGCATTACCAGTATTATAGTGAGGACAAAATTTGATCAACTCCTCAAATTTCGCCGCATACTCAGCAACCGTCGAATTACCTTGCTTCAACTCAAGAAATTCGATCTCTTTCTTCCCCCGCACATCCTCTGGAAAATACTTCTCCAGAAAGGTTTCTCTAAACAAATCCCAAGTAATCCCAATATCATCTTCCTCAAATCTTTGGCGAGTATTACCCCACCAATCTTCAGCTTCTTCTTCGAGCATATGAGTCCCAAACTGCACCTTCTGTGCATCCGAGCAATTCATAACTCGAAAAATCTTTTCCACGGCTTTCAACCAAATTTGTGCCTTGTCCGGTTCATGAGTTCCCTTGAAGACCGGAGGGTTATTCTTTTGGAATTTCCCCAAAGCACGGAATCCATCATCAGCATGATTCCTCACATTCACATTGGCCGGAGGATTCTGCCCAATTGCCCCCGCCAATCTCGTCAATGCCTCCGCAATCGCTTCGTCGTTCCTCCCTGCAACCATCTTACTAATTCCAGCAACAGAACCACGTAAGAACAACCAATATTGATAATGCATCACACGCATATCAATAACACGCAGGAAGAAAACACTCTAACAACTTGGCCGGACGGACCGACCTGCTCTGATACCACTATTGTAACACCCCCTTCTATACCCCAAATAATTGCATATAAAACAATTAAGCACATACAAGTTATCAGAGTAAAAAGGTTTTATAATCAGGTATAAAAGAAGAATGCCACAATTTCACCAATAAAACACTTTCACAATTTGCTCCATAAAATATGTAACATTTTCAATTTAAGCGGAAGATAAAATCGTTTAATCAGTTCCAAATATTAATTCACGTACACATAAGCTATCCAATTTAATATATATCATATCAGTTAGATTACAAAACCACATCAGCTGATACACCGCAATGTATCACAAAAGAATGACTATACTAGTCTAACTACCCGGTGTTACATATCAGAGCAGTAGACTCAAAAGAATGAAGACTATTCTTCACAAAAGGACTCCAGCATCCTAATCTGCAATGCCTCATAGAGCATTATAAAACAGCAGAAGGGTGAGAAATATAACCATAATAATCAAAGCATAAGATTATATATATATAGGTAATCATATAACACATATTCACATTTCTCACCACACTTCATTCTCTTAGTCATATATATTACCACACATGTATATATACAAACATGGATATCCACAAGCCTTCCCACATTATGTATACACTTACAATTTCCACAATCTCATCATCCACACATAAGCATCACTTCATGCATATGTCATATATCAAATGTGACTCAACAACTCAATGCAACTCATGCAATGCGGTACCGACTCTCGTTATCTTTTTTCGGTTTTTACATTAAACCGGGTCCACACTTCTAGACCGATAACCCGTTATCTTTTTTCGGTTTTTACATTAAACCGGGTCCACACTTCTAGACCGATAACCACAAAGGCCCGTCCTCTAAGCCTTCAAACCCACACTTCTAGGTTTGGGACAAGCCACTAGTTTCCACGAAACTAACAGACATTGCCTCTTGACTAAATGATGCATGTACAATCAACCACAACAAATGCACTTAAGACCGACATCTTAATCTCATGCATTTACATAATTCATCACTTCAAGAATTACACGATGATTGCACATACAGCATATATCACAACAATCAAGGTATTCACATCACAATACCAATCATACAATTACAAGTGATGCACACATATTCACAATGTTCTCATGCATACTCATCACATAATTGTATACACATCAAGCATTCACAAGTTCATTAAATAATACACACATAATCACCCATTATGTTCACATGTATTTATACTTGATGCAATTAACATTCAAATCACAATTCTAGGATTCACGCCCGTAGGCTACCCACAACACACATCATCACAATAGATCATATCTATATCATATCATAGAGGTATTGATCTCTGAGAGGCAACCAAACCATCTCTACATGAACAACACAGCAAAGGAAAAATGCTGTCACATTCGCCTCCATTCTCCTGGCGAACCCTCGCAGCGAACCTTCGCCTGGCCTTCGCCTGGCGAACTCTCTCAGCGAACACTCGCTAGGCTTCGCCTGGCGAGACTTCCCAGCGAGCCCAAGTCAGTAGCTACTGACTTCATTCGCCACCATTCGCCAGCACCTTCGCTGGGCGAACCTTCGCCATCCCACTTCGCCTGGCGAGCCCACCAGCGAAGTCTACTGGGACTTAAATATAATTATTCGCCAACATTCGCTAGGCTTCGCCTGGCGAAGCTTCGCCTTCGCTCGCCTGGCGAGAGCCAGCGAACCTGCGCAGAACAGAACCCTATTCTGTTCCACCTCCACAATCCACCATCATCCAACCTCTCACACAACAAAAATCAGTACAAACATCATACCCACATGTTACCCGACTATTCTACGGCATTATTTCCAAGTTCTAACCGATTAAATCATCAATCTACCGATTATTCCAACTTTTGCCCTAATTGGAAAGTGATGAAAACTCTACCAAACCCCAACCCAACATACATAACATCATACAATGATCAAATAGAAACATTTCTCACCCTTACCTCGATTAATCGGAGCTTTGATGTTGGTTCTTGATGATTTCCACTTTCCCTCTTCTTCTCTTCTCTTTCTCTCCTTTCTTCTTCTTTCCTCTTTCTTTCCAAATGTTTTCTATCTTTCTTTTCTTTTCTTTCTCTCTTATATATTTCCTTCATTTTCCTTCCTCTCCAATTCCCTCTTAATTCTCTATTAATCCCAATTAATAAAAATTAATTTCCAACATTGATAAAATCCCACTAAATAAATTAATTACTACAATTAATTATTTAATGAAATTTGGGCTGTTACAGTTGGTAACATTCAACCCCTCTGGATTCAACTGAGCATCAACCAAGGACTCTCTTGTCACAACAAGAGTCCACCAATAGTCTATTGCAAACTCAAGCAAGACTGTGGTGACAACCCTCCTCACACTTCCCTCTTAAGCCAATAAGTCTCCACCAGCCCACAACATCATTTAGAACAAGCAATAGCCACAACTAAATCTCAAAACTAAACCTGGCCAACTGTTAGCCATATGGCAGTAAACACACAAACTAGCTAAAGCTCTCTCTATAGGTCACAGACTACCAACCCTAACAATGCTAAACCAAGCAGAAACAAAAAAAAAGTTCAGGCTATGAAAACCAAATTCAATCCATTTCATACTTCTCATGACAGTTAGTGTTTCCCTAACAAAACCTAGCATGTAAACAGCAACTGATGCAAGACAAAGTAGTAATAACAGCAATGCTTAAAAAACCAGCAAGTCATTTTTTAGAACAAACTGACTACAACCCCATTCTTTCTCTTTTTCAACTTAAAGTAGAACTAACAGTAACAAAAACAACAAGGATGCTTAAACACATACAAATGTAAATGGTAAGAAAAACTGGTCTCATCATGATATTGAAAGTGAGCAAATTCTGCAGCAATAGATGGACTGTATGATGATAAATTCAAACATAATTCAACAGCCTAAACATAAATTATTATCAAAGCAAAATATTTAATTCCAACTGTTCTACTCTATACATGATATTGCCAAGATCAAACACTAGCACACTCAAAGTAAGCTTCTCATATGATTGAGATTCAAAGGTAACCAACATGCCAATCATGATAAACCAATCTTTCAAGTTCAAAATTCAAACATGTATGGATGACATTCATGTAAGGAAAGGGTTTATTAGTACTAACCTCTTGTAGATTCCTCTCAACAGCACCAAGCAAGAATTCCTCTTTCAAGCCTATTGGCAGTCTTCTTCCTTTTTGAAGCAAAAATGTGATTTTGTAGACAGTTGAGGAAATGTACTTCACCAATAATTTTCAATGCCTTGGACAGTTATATCATGACATACGTGAGGTGTGTGTATGGTTTAAACAGATGGAAAAGACACAGGTAGTGATTTGGCTCTTAAAATGCATAAAAGTCAAAATATAGAGTGTGAGAGTTGACTTTTAGATTGGTGGCTTTTCTAAGAAATGTAACAATAGGAACAACTTCAAATGGCCATTTTAAAGTTGTATGGATGGTCTTTGAAGTGTTTTTGGGTTTAGACAAAGGATTGGCATGAAAAATGAAAAGTGACCAATTTGGTGGTTTTTGTGATTTTTCTTCACTTACAAGCAAGAAGGGAGAGAAGGAGAACTATATGCTTGTGATGCTTGGGATAGTTCTGGTGTGAAAAACAAATGAGGGTGAGGCCTCTATTTATAGGAGAAAGAAGGATGAGGGCAGCTTTGTATTTTCCATTTTTGGAGGGAGTTTCATGATGTTTCTTTCAAAATCTTGCCAATATCTTCATATCAGCTTCTACACATCAAACCCTTGGCTCAAGGTATGCAAGTATCAGCTGACATGAGGGATTTGAGATGACTAGAGAGAGCTATGAAGGTAGGGGCCTGCAGCTGCCCCAAATTGCTTGAAAAGTTTCTCTTTCATGACTTTAAAATGATTATTTTAATTGCAACTTGCCATCAACTTGCTTGGCTCATCATTTCAATCTTTTTTCTGGTTTTCTATTCATTCATACCTCATATTATCAGATTGTAACATGATCCAAGGGTGGAGAGTGCCTCAAGTTGTAAAAATCCAACTTTGAGATGTTGAAGCAAGTGAACTTTTAGTGTGACAGACCCAACCTCAAGACACCATAACTTCCAGCTCACAACTCCTCTTGGGGAGTTCTTGTACTTTTTGGAAAGCCCTCGTATAGCTCTACAACATTCATGTTTGTCAAAAGTTCCAAATCTATGTGCATCTTGGTTGAAAAGTCCCTTAAAGTTAGCAAACAAACAAGTTTTGATGCAGCCAGATTTTGAGAAATTCACTAAGTGTTTTGCACTAAAAAATGACTTTGATGATAACTCCAATTCCATGCATTTTCTGAGTGTGGACTAGTATAGGACTTTTGTAGGACTTGTTAAGAGCTTTCCAACGAGCTTTGAACCACCTCATTTGGGTGTGTGGTTAGGGAGTTAGGGTTTAGCCCCTTTCGAAACCCTAATTTCCCGATTTTTCGATTACTCTCACGTCCTTGATCCGATGATCGTGAAAATTGATATGTAGGTCCCTCATGACATAAGGAACAACTTTGCTTCACAAATTGAAGTCCAATTCCTAAAATTTGAGGGGTTGACTTTTCGGTCAACCGTACGATCGATCGACGATTACCGGACCGTCCGTTCATGTTTCGGAGCTTCCAAGACTTTGAAACTCTTTGAGGCGAATTCACTAAGCCATATGAAATTTTTAAACCATACTTTTATCCTTGAATTATTTCTCAAATTTAAAGTCAAACTACAGTTGACTTTTTCAAACCGAAAAACCCTAATCGGGTGCCTTGAACTGCACTGCACCCCATCTGTGGGTGATTACCTCAAATTGAACTCACACATGGCCCAATATGGTACTCTTGATCTCATTTCATAAATGATTCAACCCAAAACATTGGTTGACCAATCCTCGAAACTTCGATTTTATCAGTGCGGAGCCCCGTTTCATCTGTATCTTGACAAAAACACACTTCGAAACTTGTTAAGGTTAGATAAATAAATGCATATGATATGAAGAGGATATAAGGGGTCAAAATTTGGGGTGCAACACTACCACCCAACCTATTCACTCTGTTTCGCTATCCCACAACCAACCACAAATTATAACTTACGTACCTATGCGAACCACAACAGCAAACCCTTACATTCCCATACCCATATTTTACTCTTCCCAATCTTTCATGGGGAAACCTTACTTAAATACCCCTACTGCTGTTACAAACCCGCATGTTCCTTTTTTCCACCAGCCTCCATTTACCCACACCTAGCTAAACCCTTCCTTACCCCCGTTTAGAACACCTAAATTGGAACTAGCAATGTTTGATGGTTCAAATCCTTTGGAATGGTTGTTTCAAGCTGATCATTTTTTAACTTTTTATCAATTACCTCCAGAGAGTGGATTAGTTATGATGTCTTTTTATATGAAGGGTGAAGCATTGTGTGGGTTTAAATGGATGCATCAAATCCAGTTGCTTACTGATTATTCCTTGTTTACTAAAGCATTGGAAGTGTGTTTGGGGCTTTCCATTTATGCTAATCACCAAGCAGAATCATTTAAATTAAAATGATACGGTTCTGTTGTGGATTACCAAGCAAAATTTGAGAAATTTGGAACCTAAGTGTTGGGTTTACCTCCTGATGTTATACTTAATTATTTCATTTCAGGTTTAAAACCAGAAATTCAGAATGAAATTGCAATCTACAAACCAGTCTTATCTCAAGCTATTGGACTTGCTAAATTGATTGAATCTAAACTACATGACGCTAAACCAAAATTTCAAAAACCTTTTTCCAACACCTATGATTGTCCTCAAAACTCCCAATCCAACCATACACAAAACCCCACTCAGAATTCAGCTTCCTCTCATACACAAACAGTCCTCAAACCTACACCACCACTGCCACACAAATTACCTATTCACCGCCTCTCCAACACACAGCTACAAGAGCTTCGCGCTCAAGGTCTCTGTTTAAATTGTGATGAGAAATTTATATTGGGGCATAAATGTGCAACCACTAAATTTCTTTGGTTACTTGCTGATGAGGATTCCCCCATTGAACCCTAAATAGACCCCCCTGCCGAAACCATTGAGATAGATGTTAACGACACATACTTCCAACTTTCTCCACAAGCTTTAACAGGCCAATTCTCCCCTTAAACTCTAAAATTTAAGGGCCTGATTGGCGGACTTCCAGTTATGATTCTGGTTGATACCGGCAACACTCACAACATTCTACAACCACGAATTGCTCATCACCTAAACCTACCCATCACACCTATCCCACAATTCTCTGTTATGGTTGGAAATAGTTCACATCTACAATGTGAAGGAATTTGTAGTAACGTCCACCTTACTCTCCAAGGAAAACCTTTCCCCATTCCCTTCTATCTATTACATATTGAAGGTGCAGATGCAATGCTGGGAATGGCTTGGTTACATACTCTAGGTTCCATTAATGTTGATTTTCCCATCCCATCAATTACATTCAACCTCAAAGACACACCAATCACCCTTACGGGGGACCCTAAAGCCCTTCCTTATCTTACTACCTTTCACTAGCTACGACAACTTATCCAAACAAATTTGATTACTTCGTTTCACCTTATGACATTCCAACCATCAGAATAGTCAAAGTCCCTCACCTCACCTACATCTTCTCATATATCATCTCTCTCTGCCTCACTTGACCCTCATATTGCTAAGCTCATTCATAACAACCCCACTGTTTTTGAAGGAAAACCTGGCCTGCCTCCTTCTCGACCTTATGACCATCGTATTCCCCTTATCCCAAACACTCCGCCCATAAACGTGAAACTGTACTGCTACCTACATTCTCAAAAAGAATCTATGACCACACTCATTCATGATATGCTAAGGGAAGGAATTATTGTGCCTAGTAATATTCCATTTTCATCACATGTACTTCTTGTAAAAAAAAGATGGGAGTTGGTGCTTCTGTGTCGACTATCGAGCACTTAACGCAATTACTATCAAAGACCGTTTTCCTATCCCTATAATTGATGAATTTTTGGACGAATTAGGTGATGCAAAAATATTCACAAAGATAGATCTTCGCTCAGGCTACCATCAAATCCGAGTTTCATCAGAAGACACTCAAAAAATAGCTTTTCAAACATTCGATGGCCATTACGAGTTTCTCGTGATACCCTTCGGTCTCACAAATGCACCATCTACCTTTCAAGCAGTTATGAATGAATTATTACGTCCCTATCTTCGACGGTTCGTTTTAGTACTTTTCGATGATATCTTGATTTAAAGCTCTTCCCTAAGTGACCATTTGATTCATTTGGATATTGTTTTTAACTTTTTAAAGTCCAACTCTTTTGTTGCCAAATTGTCTAAGTGTATTTTTGCAGTGCATAAGGTTAATTACTTAGGTCATATTATCACTGAAGAGGGTGTTTCTGCTGATCCAGATAAGGTCCAAGCAATGTTGGATTGGCTTGTTCTACGTTCACTCACGACATTAAGAGGTTTTCTCGGTCTCACCGGTTTTTATCGATGCTTTGTGCGCCATTACGCCACTCTCTCCGCTCCTCTCATTGATTTGCTTCATTCCACTAAATTTTCTTGGAGTATAGAGGCTGACTTCGCCTTTACAAGATTAAAACAGATAATGACTAACATTTCGGTTCTGGCTTTGTGAGATTTTACAAAAACATTCATCAATGAAACTGACGCATCTGGTATTCCCATTAGTGTTGTGCTTTCGTAGAATGGCCATCCTCTAGCCTTATTTAGCAAGAAAATGTGTTCCCGTATGCAAGCTTCCTCTGTGTATGTGCAGGAAATGTATGTTGTTACATAAACAATCAAAAAGTGACGTCAATATCTCATAGGCCATAGTTTCATATTTATACAGATAAAACATTTATCTGAAATTTGTTGTTGCAGAAGATTCAAACTCCTGAACAACAAAAGTGGGCTTCCAAACTTCAAGGATTCAATTTTGAGATATTCTACAAACCTGGTCGCTCCAACTTGGTAGCTTACGCTCTAAGTCCGAAGTTTTCTAATGAAGCCTCCTTGCTGGTCAATATTTCTTCTCCAATTCCTAATCTGATTACTCATCTCCAACATTATGATGCAACAGGTCTCAAGGACATGCCCTTGTACAACACAAAGAATCAGACGAGAGCAATAATTACAAGTTCACAAATGGAATTTTATTTTTCAAAGATAAAATTTACATACATGACTATAATATGTTACGCATGGCCTTCCTCCATGAGTTTTATAACACTCCTACAGCCTGCCATTTAGGAGTCAAACCCACAACTGCAATACTAGAAGCATCCTTTTCTTGGTCGGGCCTTTACACAGATGTCAAAAGTTTCATTAAACATTGCTTTGTCTGTCAATATAATGAGTATCAAACACAAAAGAAAAAAGGTTTGTCACAACCTCTCCCAACCCCTAACCAAGTTTGGGAGGAGCTTACCATGGATTTTGTCACCCACCTTCAAAATTATTTTGGTTACACCATTTTTTGGGTAATATGTGATCGTCTCATGAAGTACGTCCACCTCATTGATCTGCCCACAAGGTTCGCTGCTGCTGACTTAGCATCACGCTTCTCGGTGGAGATCTGTTATTTTCATGGCGCCTCCAAGTCCATAGTCTCTGATCGAGACCCATTGTTCCTCAGCACGTTTTGGAAGGATCTGTTCAAGGCACAAGGAACAACACTTAAGTTTAGTAGTGCCTACCATCCCGAAATTGATGGTCAAGCAGAAGTAGTTAACAGAAGCCTTGAAACGTACCTACGATGTTTTGCTAGTGATCAACCCAAGAAATGGTACAAGCTCTTGCATCTGGCGGAGTTCTGGTACAATGCCTCCTTTCATTCAGCTATCCAGATGACACCATTTACTGCATTGTATGGTCGTCCTCTCCCTTCTATACTAGACTACCTTGCTGATTCTTCACTGTTGCCTTCCTTAGATAGTTCTTTACTACAAAGACAGGACATTCTTAATCAGCTTAAGATCAACTTGACAACTAGTAGAAAAATGGAAATCCAAGCAAATAAAAAAAACTCGACTTTACCTTTGAAGTAGATGACTCGTTTCTTTTACGCTTACACCCTTATCGCCAACAGACGGTGGAGAACCGAACTTCACAAAAACTAGCCAAGATACTTTACGACCCTTTTACAGTTGTGTGACGCGTTGGAGAAGTTGCATACGCCTTGGATCTTCCATCATCATCACGGATTCATCCTGTTGTGCATGTCTCATTGTTACAGCCATATTGATAACAGGTCCATCAGGAAAAAGACTCAGCCCAAATGGATGCAGGATTTTTATAATAGTTAATTAAAATGTTGTTTTAGTTTATGGCCTGGTCCATTAGAATTTTATTATTAGATCTAGTTTTAATTTGTATTTAAGGACCACCTTGTTTAGAGTGAGGGATATGAATGGAATTAGAATCTTTTCCATTGTCTTCACCTAATTGTTGTACACTCTTTTGGTAACCCTAGATCTTAGATTAATAATTTTAGAACTCTTCTTATCAAATTGGTATTTTTATCCTTTGAATTCATGGCCCCCCAAACCCAAACCACCTAACCCTAAAGATATTATTGAGGAAGTTGTCCAAACAGCCCATGTTCATCTCGATAATGCATTGAATCAAACTCAGTAGCAAACGGATGAACGTTTCGACAAAACTACAACAGATCTCGAGTTGATTCAAACTCAAATGGATAATAAAAAACAAATTTTGGAATCTCGATATGAAAATATCATGGGAATGCTGCACAAATTATCTACTCAAAAGGAACAACAACACCGAATCCCTTCCCCCATTTCAGCGGCTTCTTCCTCAGGTATTACACATCTTCCACCCTCTTTTTCCCAACCTGCTACAAACCTCACTTCCCCTCACATACATCCACCTTTATCACCATTATTACACTCAGGATCAGGATCACTCAACTCCTTACCTCACCAAGCAACCCTAACCAGCGGTCCTCCACGACCCACACAACTTCCACCACCCAGATTTTTTTCCTCTTCCCCATACCTTAACCAACCCACAACATTACCCTTTTCATAGAACTATAACCTGCCCATGTTTCAAAATATCCCTATTTCTCCTCTACACTCACCCACACCACTTCCCCCGTTTCGCACTCCCAAACTCGAACTACCCATGTTCGACGACTCTAACCCACTGGAATGGTTATTCTAGGCTGACCAATTCTTTGAATTTTACCATCTTTCCCCTAAAAATAGACTTGCTATGATGTCCTTTTATATGAAAGGCGAGGCCTTATGTTGGTTCAAATGGATGTACCAAAGTCATCTATTAACATATTGGACCGCTTTCACCAGAGTGTTAGAATTATGTTTTGGTCCGTCCACATATGTTAATCATCAAGCTAAGCTTTTTAAGTTAAAACAGACTGGTTCAGTTGTAAAATATAAAGTAGAGTTTGAAAAGCTAGGCACTCAGGTGGCCGGATTATCCCAAGATGCTATCCTAAACTATTTTATTTCTCGACTAACATCGGAGATCCAAAACGAAATTGTTGTCCTAAAACCTGTCTCTATTTCCCAGGCGATTGGCCTAGCCAAGCTGCTCGAATCAAAAATTAAGGATTCCAGACCTAAATACAATAGAACGTTCCTACCATCATTACCCAAAACCACCCCAACACTGCCTGCCCAAAACCTAAACAACCCAGCCCCAAAAAACCCAACACCCCCTCAACCAGCAAAACTCCCTATTAGATGATTGTCCAATGCTCAACTTCAAGAGCGTCGAGTACAAGGCTTGTGTTTTAATTGTGATGAGAAATTCATTCTGAGTCATAAATGCTCCTCCAGCAAATTCCTCTTGTTAATGGTAGATGAGGATGTTACGACCCCAGAGGACTTAACTGATCTTAATGAAACCAGTTTTCAAACCACAAAAAACGAAGACACCTATTTCCAACTATCTCCCCAAGCCGCAAGTGGCCACTTCTCCCCAAAGACACTGAAATTTAAAGGCCTACTATACAGCCTCGCGGTGACAGTTTTGATTGACACGGGCAGTATCCATAACATTCTTCAACCACGTATTGCCCAACATCTAAGACTACCCACCAATCCTATCCCCAACTTCTCTGTCATGGTTGGAAATGGCTCCAAACTATCTTGCTCTGGACTCTGTCCACAAGTCCCTATTACCCTACAGAACCACCTCTTCACGATTCCCTTCCATTTAATACCTATTGAAGGTGCAGATGTCGTCCTCGGAATGGAATGGTTGCGCACCCTTGGGCCATTCCTAGCGGATTTCTCTATCCCAAAAATCTCTTTCACTTACCAAACTAATGAAATCATCATCACCGGGGACCCCAAATCCCCCCCCCCCTTACACTCACCTTACAACCACCTTTTTTATTTACTACAAACAGACTCTATCGCCTCTATCCACCTACTACTATATCAACCACCACCTGACACTATTATACCCAATTCTGAAAATATACCCAACCCCTTGATGTATTACCTACATCACTACCCAAACAAATCACAAACATCCTACACTCATTCACAACCGTTTTCAAACAACCGCAAGGCCTTCCTTCACCAAGGCCTCATGACCACCACATACCAATTCTCCGAACAGTTCTCCCATCAACATAAAACCTTACTGGTACCCTCATTCTCAAAAGGACACCATGACCTCGATCATTCAAGACATGTTGCGTGAAGGGATAATTAAACCCAGTAATAGCCCTTACTCCTCTCTCGTAATTCTAGTTCGAAAGAAAGATGTGTCGTGGAGATTTTGCGTAGACTATCGGGCTTTAAATGCAGTTATAGTTAGGCACCATTTCCCAATCCCAACAATTGATGAACTTTTGATGAATTAGGTTCTGAAACTATATTTTCTAAGATCGATTTACGTTTGGGTTACCATCAGATAAGAGTTACACCAAGTGACACTCACAAAACAACATTCAGAATATTTGATGGTCACTATGAGTTTTTGGTTATGCCTTTTGGCTTAACAAACGCTCCTAGTTCATTTCAATCCTCTATGAATGATTTGCTTTGCCCATATCTATGCCGGTTCGTTTTAGTATTCTTTGATGATATTTTGATTTATAGTTCTAGCATTGCTGATCATGCTATTCACTTAAAATTAATCTTAGAGTTACTATTGTCTAACCAGTTTTATGCGAAGCTTTCCAAGTGTCTTTTTGTTGTCCCAAGTGTCTTTTTGTTGTCCCAAGTGTTGATTATTTAGGTCATATTATTTCAAGTGAAGGCGTCACCCCAGATCCAACTAAAATCCAAGCTATCCTTGATTGGCTAAGGCCATGATCACTCACGACTCTCAGGGGTTTCTTAGGCCTCACCGGATTTTATCGACGATTTGTTCTCATTACGCCTCTCTCGCTGCTCCCCTCACCGATTTATTACGGTCCACTAAATTAGTTTGGAGTACATCGTCCGCTTTTACAACATTAAAACAACAAATGACAAAAACTCATGTATTATGTCTTCCTGATTTCTCTAAAATCTTTGTCTTGGAAACGGATGCCTCGACAGTTGCAATTGGAGCTGTTCTTTCTCAGCAAGGCCACCCTTTAGCTTTCTTTAGCAAAAAGTTGTGCAATCAACTTTAGGCTTCCTCCACCTACGTCCGAGAAATGTACGCCATCACCGAATCCGTCAAAAAATGGCGCCAGTACTTAATAAGCAGACACTTCCATATCTACACTGATCAAAAAAGTTTGAAAAACTTGTTAGTTCAGACAATCCAGACACCCGAACAACAAAAGTGGGCTGCAAAGTTGCAAGGGTTCCATTTTGAGATTTTTTACAAACCTGGAAAATCTAATCAAGTTGCAGATGCCTTAAGTCGAATCCACATGGATGACATCACCATGCTGTTCTCCATTTCTTCCCCTATCCTTCAACTAATTTCCCAACTAAAACAGTACTAGAAAAGCCAACTAGAAGGACAAAGTCTTGTCAGGAAGCTGTTATCTGAGAATAATCATCAAGTTCTTTTTTACCTCAAAGATGACCTATTGTACTACAAGGATAAAATCTTCATACCTTCCATTGACAATTTAAGGCAAAACATCTTGAAGGAATATCACTCCATACCCATTGCTGGCCACTCGGGACTCCAACCAACCCTTGCCAGGGTCTCTAGTGCCTTTCTATGGTCTGGCATTTACAGAGACATAAAAGACTTCGTTAGAACTTGCTCAGTCTGTCAAACAAACAAATACTGTACCAAGAAGAAACATGGACTACTTCAACCTCTCCCAATACCAAATCAAGTTTTGGAAGATTTAACTATGGATTTCATTACTCACTTACCAGTTTCATTTGGCCATACTGTCATCTGGGTAATTTGTGACCGTCTCAGGAAGTTTTTCCATTTCATCGGACTCTCAACCAAATTCACTGCCAAAGAGTTGGCCTTACGATTCTCGGTCGAGATATGTCGACTTCATGGAATGCCACGCACCATTATTTCTGACCGTGACCCCATCTTCCTCAGCACCTTTTGGAATGAATTGTTTCATGCACAGGGCACCACCTTGAAATACAACACCTCCTACCACCCTGAAACAGACGGTCAAACGGAAGTGGTTAATCGATGTTTGGAAACCTATTTACGTTGTTTCACAAGTGAACAACCAAAAAAATGGTTTCAATACCTACACTTAGCAGAACTCTGGCATAACACCGCACTTTACAGTTCCATCAACATGTCCCCTTTTGAAGCTCTCTATGGTAGGCCTCCTCCTTATTTTCCCTATTATGACCTAGGCTCCTCATCTCTTGCCATGGTTGATTCATCCCTACAAAATAGAGAGGAAGTTATTAGCATTTTGAAACGAAATCTAGAGAGGAGTCGATCTTATATGGAAACTCAAAGTAACAAAAAACATCAAAACATAACCTTTACTGAAGGAGAGTTGGTTTTGCTTCGTCTACAGTCGTACCGTCAAAGTTCTGTCCAAAAACGTTCCTCTAATAAACTTGCAAAATGATTTTTTGGACCCTTCAAAGTCCTTCGCCAGATCGGAAGCGTAGCCTATCATATGGATCTTCCGGACACATCCAGAATCCACCCAGTCTTTCAGGTCTCACAACTTCATCCTTTCCATGGTACAAATCCGATTTTGCAGTTCCATCCTCTCCCAACCGACGTTGCGACTTCAAATGAGGAAGATTCACCACATGCAACAAGGCTTGATGACACGATGCACACCAATGACCAACATGCAATGGAAGTTCCGTTGCATGCAGAAAACCTAGTTGATACGGGAAACAAAGTTGTGAGATATGAAACAACAGAAGAAAAAAAAGAAGAAGCAACAGGCCAAGTAGAGAGTGAAGAGGGTTTGAAGAAGCTAAAGCGAATGGAAGAGGAAAGTGAAATGAAAAATGAGGAGAGAAAGAATCATGAAGTCTTGAAGTATGTTTCCAATTCCCAAAGTCCCAAAGCCATCAATGCTTTGGCTGACTCGCGGTTTTCCCAAGGACAAAATGACCTTACCAATGCCATTTTTCCCTTCATCGAGCCACGCGTACAACCTGTCTCTCCCTCCCCTACATGTGCCCCGCCACCTGCCCCTTCTAATGCATGTGTTCCAACACGTGGCCATGAGATGGCAGCCACTCCCACCCTTCCAGTTTCTTCCAATCGCCCACAATCTGCTGGGCCTAGTAAATGGGCTTTAGTTTTTACAAAATTTCCCAACAAGTCTCTCAATACCAACCTTGAGGACAAGGTTGTAAGTGGGCCGGATAGTAGTGATAACAGATCCATCAGGAAAAAGACTCAGCCCAAATGGATGCAGGATTTTTATAATAATTAATTAAAATGCTGTTTTAGTTTATGGGTTGACCCATCAGAATTTTATTATTAGATCCAGTTTTATTTTGTATTTAAGGACCACCTTGTTTAGAGTGGGGGATATGAATGAAATTAGAATCTTTTCCATTGTCTTCTCCTAATTGTTATACACTCTTTTGGTAACCCTAGATCTTAGATTAATAATTGTAGAACTCTTCTTATCAAATTTTGGTGAACAAGACACCAAGGCTCTATACATCCAATGGGTATTTCAGATTTATTTTTGAAAGAAGATTCTATAAGAAGTATTTTTCAAGGAAGCAAGACACTTAAGGAGAAAACTGAATTTTTGGGAGCATCTAGTGAAACTCAACATGCAGAGGCACCGCTTTTGAAACAAAAAACCAAAGTACAACTTAAACCAAATGTTGAACTAAATACTACTTTTAATGCACCAGCCTGGCACCCACGTGACACCCTGTAAACCGTGTCCCTCACTCCTCTTTCAACAGTCAAAAAACGTGTTCCCTCACCAAACCTCACATGCCACCTCACCCATTTATCTTCCCCGTCCCACTTTAATTCTGATGGCAACTACCCTTTTCACTGCACCGGTCCCACAAAATCCACCAAATCCTCATCTTATCTCCATTTTCCATATTCCAACATAAAACTTCCATGATTCTTCTCTCACCCACTTGAACTGCCCCAACTTTCCCACTTCCCAAAACTTTGCTTCTCTCTTTCCTCTACACGTCTCACCTTTACCCCATTTTCCCATTAATTAACACACTTTTCCCAACTTATGTTACTTATTTCGACTTTTTCACCAAATTGCCACCATTTGAAATGGAAAACTCCAAAATGCCACAACTTGAAAAAAAAATTCCAAAATGCCACCCTTTTAGTTAGGGTTCGGCCATCCAAAGGGCGAACCAATGAAGCCCAGAATTGCATGTTGGGGTTCGGCCATCCAAAGGCCAACCATATGCTACGAATTATATTTTTTTGTTTTTATTTTTATTTTAAAAAGAAATATATAATATATATTATTATTTTATATGTTAAATTGTTTTTTATATATTAAAATTTATTATATGATTTAAAATATTAATAAATAAATAATTTAATTAATTTAAATAATTTTTTAATATTATTAAATATTTTTTACATTATCTAATTAATTATTTAACTAATTAAATTATATAAAATAATAGATATTATCATTTAAATATTAAAAATTCACTACATAATTTAAAATATTAATAACTTATATTTAAACATTACAATTTAAGAAATAATTTGGAAAATAATTTGAAAAACAAATAAAATAATTTAGACGGACCGATTTGACGGGCCTGCCACGTTTGAATATTTTCTACGCATATGACCAATTTCTCGACATATTCTGCATCTTCTCTTTTCTTTCTCAAAATCGTCCATTTCAGTTGTAATTCTTGTACTATTTGGACGCCCTTTCTTATTCCTTCACATTGTCTCGTCATGGCAGAGAGTGAATCCTTCATATGTTGGCCAATTTTGCTGGTGAGGAAGTCCGAGGAAGCTTTTGTTGTAGACTTTGAATACACTCAGAACCTTGAAAACATCTGGTATGTGCATGTTATGATCCTGTCGTATACTGGCACATGCTGCAATTACATGGGAGCAAGGTAAATGAAATGCCTGAAACCTCCTACAATCACACCACCCTCTCCTGAGATCAATGCTAAAAGTACCTAATGGTCGGCCATCGCGTTGATTAATGCTTTCGGCAACCATAAAATAGAATCTCACGCGATCAAATTGAATGACATTATGGCTGCTAGATTTTATTGCTTCGTTGGCCATTCCCTTGTTACAGTTTTTCGTGAAAGTTTGACCAGATGCCAGTAGTTTTGTCCAATCATGTCCTTGTTTTCCAAACAGCGATCCCAGACGATAGAATATTGACTTTACCAATGCTGTAATAGGAAGGTTTCGGGTAGCCTTAAGTACCGAGTTCATAGCTTCGGCCAAATTTGTTGTCATGTGTCCCCACCGATGTCCTCTGTCGAACGCCCTCGACCACTTCTCTCTAGGAATATTGTCTATCCACTCCAAAGCTGCTCTATTTGTTCTTCGTATTTCGCCCCTGTAGTATTTAAATGTTGCCTCTGTTAGTGCATATCCTGTAGATGAAAATGTTTAAACAAAATTTTCAATAAAACATATGAAAATCAATAAGTCAATAAATAAAAATTGAAACATCAACTCGTGAAGATGTAGACATACCCATGTTGACAACTATTTTCCGTAGTTCTTTGTCTTTGAACTCACGCATGAAGTTTTGCGCAATGTGTCTGATACAGTAAACATGTGAAGATGGAGGAAACTGCCACCCATTTTTAGGATCATCGTAAGCACTCTTGATTGATGGATGTCAGTCGAATATTAGATAAAGATTGGCTTGGGGGGTCACGTTCAGCCTCAAATTCCTGAGAAAGAAACTCCAACCATCCTTTGTCTCTCCTTCAACCAATGCGAATGCTATCAGGAAAATGTTACCATTTCCATCTTGTGCCACAGCCATCAACAAAATCCCTTTGTACTTACCGTGCAACCAGGTTCCGTCAATTTGCACAATCAGTTTACAGTGAGTAAAACCACGGATACACGGTTCAAATGCCCAAAAAAGTCGGTGAAATTTCCGTTTGTCACCCAATTGGGACCCATCCTCTGTAATAATCGGCAATGTTTCCAACTGTATAACAGTTCCAGGAAGATATGCCTTCATCACCAACAACTATTGTGGTAGGTCATTGTAAGATGTCTCCCAATTCCCATAAAGTGATTCTACAACTTTAATCTTTGCAATCCAAGCTTTCCGATATGAGATTCTATAACTGTATTTTTCAGCAATATGGGCTTGTATCACTTTGACCTTTAGTGAAATGTCGCTGTTAACAAGTTCTCTGATGTTGTGGCTAATAATTTCAGAATCTAATTTTCTATGATCCTGTGACATAGAAGTTGTTGTGCAAGTGTGTGATCCTCTTATAGTAGCGATCTCCCATAATGTGCTTTTTTTATGCAATGCAGCTCTACATTTGAAGATGCATTGTGGGTTCTTACATTTTATTATATACCTTACTGAATCAGATTTATATACTGCATATTCAAGGTTGTTACTAATATGCCAATGTTGTAAAACAGAACACACGTTTTCTTATTTTCAAACACCAAACCTACTTCCAAGTTTTCACCGATATGGTTTGGTTTGTCATTTTCAAAAATATAAATGGGTTGAGAAGACTCCATACATATATATGTTTGACATATGCACTGGTGGATTGTACAGATTTATGGGTTGAGCATATATTACCTGTGTATGCACAATTTCATCGTCATCCTCGTCATCATCATCACCGAATAGATCTTCAAAGCGAACATCATCAGTTCATCGCCACTGTATTCACCAACCTCCTCGTCCCGGATGAAAGGTTCATTATTTTGCGTTATTTCTTCATCAGTTGTTTGGCTCACTCCGTATTGATGCGAATATGATGATTGCGTTGGATATGCTTCGTTATCAAGGCGAACATATAACTCAATCATCTTCAAATGAGGCATTGTGTAATGACATTGAAACATTGATTTGACTGCGTTGTCTGTATCTATTTGCATCATTATATAAAAGACACCACCATCTACCCCATTAGGTAATGGTTGACGATAAGTAATATCCTGAACGGAACGATGCACTTTTTTTTTATTCTATCTTTTAGATGAAGGATATCAGAATTTCGATGAAGTTTGAACATCACCGTATTTGTACCGTTGAATGAAAAACCGATATTTTCATCAGTAAACATGGAATCATTATAGTGCATGGTGACCATTGTATTTTTATATGCCATCATGATATTTTGATACAGACTGTGTGGGAGTGGGAGTTGGATGTGTAGACTACAACACTTGCATGCAAATTATATAGTCCAATTGTGCATGCTGACCAAGTGAAGGGTCGTTCATCCAAAGGACAAACCCATGCCTCGCAAGTGAAGGATAGTCCATCCAAAGGATGAACCAATGCCTCCCAAGTGAAGGGTTGTCCATCCAAAGGACGAACCCATGAAGCACGTGTAGGGGTTGGGCCATCCAAAGGGCGAACAATTGAAGAGGATAATTGCATGTTGACCATGTGTCATTGCATGGCATAAGGTGCAGATAGTAGAGTTAGGTTGCAGATGGTAGAATTAGGGTGCAGAGGAATCATAATAGGGTGCAGTTAGGTATTAGGGTGCAGAGGAATCATAGTAGGGTGCAGTCTAGTATTAGGCATGTAGTTTTCCAATGGACAATTGTATGTCTCATGTAGTATTAGGGTGCATATATTTTTCTTATAAATAGCAAGAAGTTTTTATTCATATGCATTGAAAAAAAATAACATTCTAAATCAATACTTCTAAATGGAAATGTTGTGGATGGGAGAAAATCATCGGGGAACACCGACCAATGTTGTCGCATTTGTAAGTTTTATTTTCTTCACGCTTGTGAATAATATTAATTCATCAAGTTTGTATTTATTTTTCAATATTTGAAATTGTGTTTAATATTACTTTATCAAGTTTGTATTTATTTTTCAATATTTGGAACAGTCCGACAGCGAGAGATTTAGACTACATTCTCATGCTATCGATGCACCAAGTGACGTAATCAAACCGTATTTGGAACGAGCAGGTTTCACAAACATTGTCGAAATCTCCTCAATCAAAGTTGATTCAAAGCTTATACTCGCTATGTTGGAGAGGTGGAGACCAGAAACACGTACTTTCCATCTTCCAACAGGTGAATGTACCATCACTTTGGAGGATGTAAGTATGTTATTAGGTCTTCGTGTGAATCGCAAGGCTGTGAATGGTCATACTCAGGTAGGCAGTGATGTATATATGGAAAATTTAGGCATCAAACCATCAACATCCGATAAACATAAAGCCTGTGTTAAAATTGTTTGGCTACAAACTATATTAGCGCAATTACGGTAAAACCCAACACCATCCGATGAGGATAACATTCTCCATGCAAAAATATATATTTTACTACTCATAGCTAAAGTATTAATGCAAGACAAGAGCCATAACTATTTACATTCTTCTTGAATACCCCTAGTAGGAGATTTAGATAAATGCAATAGATATAGTTGGGGTTCTGCTTGTTTGACTACATTATATATGCATATGTGTAAAGCGTGTATGGTAGGGGTCAAAAGTATTGGTGGGTGTGTTATAGTTCTAAGTGTTTGGACATATTGGCATATACCACTAATAGCTCTAGAGAGTTCCGTAGATTCACACCATCCCTATGCAACAAGGTAAAAATTATTTGCATTTTCTTTTTCGTTTCTTTTTCTTTTACATCCCTATATTATATTTATTTCTTTTAACATTGCAAGATTTGTTCGAAGAGGCATGGCTTACCAAAATAATCCTCGGCACTACGTCCAAGGTTAGATTTGCACTAGATAGATTGAGGGCTAACAATGTAAATTAGTTAGCGCTACATTCTATAAATATATGCTAACATCTGTATTTAAACTCTAACTATTATATTTTCTATAACAGTGTATTTAGAGGCCCTACCAAAGCTATCCAGAATGCATCCTTGCAGATAGCCAGATTTGGAGCGCTACAACTTCAATTATCAATTTTCATATTGTTGAAATGCATCGGGCTGATAGGGTAAAATTGCAGTTTGGATTTCAACAAGATATCCCTTCTTAGCCTAGATGTCTACGTGAACAACATGAGACTGAAATGCCCAATACATAGGGAGATCATTGGCGCAATATAAATAAATAAGAGAATAACAAGTGGAAAAACAGAAGAAAAAAAATTGACCCTACGAGGTAACATGGTTAACAGTAACTATGTTCATATTACTGTATATATGCAATGGTTTTTATCCATTCCATTTATGCATGCTTCTCAAGGCCAGTTCCTAGAAGACCCCCGTCAATATGCATCGTCTTCATCACAACAAAGATCCTCTTCGTCCATGCCTCAAGAAATGCCTCAGGTGAACCCTTTGCAATTTCAAACTCAGACATCTTCATTCACCCAGCCCCCATACCAACACCTTCAACCCACACAACTCCAAACAAAATATCAACGCACTCATACCACATTTTTTGCCACCTCCTCTCAACAACCAACACCATACACCCCAACCCCACAACCAAACTTCTACTACCACCAACAATACCAGGAACAAACCACATTTCGACCTTCTTTTCAATTCACTCCAATTCCTCGACCTAATTTTGATTTCTCTTACCCCCAACCACAACACCAAACATTTAACCCTTCAATGTCTCAACCGAACGCACTGACGATGTTTATTACCCTCCCATCCAACAAAGTCCTCCAACCACCTTCACCCAACCATCCCAGCCAGTCCCTAACTTTACCCTAACTGATGATCAACTCATGGAATGGCCAGGTTTTTCTGTTACTGGTGTGGACATGGTTGATACATCACATCAACCTGAAAATGAAGATTTGACTTCCGACTCTACCCCATCACCTCCAAGACGGCAACCCGAAGAGTTAGGCAGGGGAAACGCGTGAAAAAGAGTAAAATGTGTGGAACTGGCGGTCATTTGCGTAGACAACAATGATGTATTTTTTTCACTCATAAGTATTAATAAAATTTCCTTTATTTATGATTTTATTTAATAAGCAAATTAATTTAATTAGTTAAATAATTAATTAGATAATGTGAAAAATATTTAATAATATTAAAAAATTATTTAAATTAATTAAATTATTTATTTATTAATATTTTAAACCATATAATGAATTTTAATATATAAAAAATAATTTAAAATATAAAATAATAATATATTTTATATATTTCTTTTTAAAATTAAAAAAAACAAAAAAAAATAATTCGTAGCATAGGGTCGGCCTTTGGATGGCCAAACCCAAACATGCTTTTCTGGGCTTCATTGGTTCTCCCTTTGGACGGCTGAACCCTAACTAAAAGGGTGGCATTTTGGAATTTGTTTTTCAAGTTGTGGCATTTTGGAGTTTTCCATTTCAAATGGTGGCAATTGGGTGAAAAAGTCACTTATTTCTTCCAATTCAAACCAAAATCGCCCTGTCAAATCTATTTTTCCTTCCCCTGTGCCACGTCATGTTCAGGTTTTGGACCTTGAGGATAAGGTCCTTCTTGGGCCCAGGAGTATTGATAGCATGCAGAAACAAAGACCCATAAGAGATAAGAAAAAGCCCACATAGCTTAAAGACTGCATTGAATATTAGTATGAGGTGTATTAGAAATTCTACTATAGTAGTGTTTTGGACCATTGTCTGTTAGTGGTCCAAGCCCATTATTCTTAGTAACCCTACTATTTAAACTATAGTGTTTGGTTGTAGTAGTTTTTTAATAAAAATGTTCAAGTTATTTTATGTTTGTCTTCCTTACCTAACTTAGATTTAATCTTTTCCTTAGTAAGGTCTATCAGTCACTATTAGTGGCCATTTATAAAGCTAAAATTCACTGTATATCATAATAACATGAAGCAATCATCTCAGTAACGGATTTCATTAATTATACAAACCACTATTTCATTTTGATCATTCTATGTTTTCTAGATTTGAGTGTTTCCATAGACACAATTACATCAACTAAGTTTATAAAGGACCCTCAAACTCTAAGCTCCAATGGTGGTAACTTCACCTTAGGCTTCTTTAGTCCTGAAAATTCTTCAAATCGCTATGTTGGAGTTTGGTGGCAGCCTCAGTTCATAGTCGTATTGCTGCTTAATAGAGATCAACCACTAAAAGATTCTTCTGGCGTTGTTACAATATCTGATAATGGTAATGACTTGTGGTATTAAATGGAAAGAAAG
Source organism: Lathyrus sativus (assembly GCA_963859935.3). Lineage (NCBI taxonomy): Eukaryota > Viridiplantae > Streptophyta > Magnoliopsida > Fabales > Fabaceae > Lathyrus > Lathyrus sativus. Next base: position 156,465,015 of record OZ012737.1, read on the forward strand.
AGGTGATTGGGACATCCAATGCACTGAATATTGCAACCAATTCTAGTTCTAAACTTTTAGATTCTGGGAACCTCGTACTACTTGAAGGCGTAACAGGAAGAACTATATGGGAGAGTTTCCAACATCCATCAAATGTTATATTACCAAACATGAAAGTTACAAGCAACAAAATAACAGGTGAGAAAGTGAAATTCACATCATGGAAAGCACCTTTTGATTCGTCCATTGGAAACTTCTCTATAAGTGTCGAACGACTTAGTACTGATAGATTTTGAAAAATCGGATAGACACAAATTATATTATATTATAATATTATTGAATAATCAAGAATAATAAGAACGACGTACCTTGTAAGATTTGAGAGACGGTTGTCGCAATAATGAGTATAAGAGGATTACTATCCTCATTGCCGTTTAGGGTTTTCAGAATATGTTAATTTTCTAATGGGGCGACACCTAAATAGTTAAACGGCTGAGGGCTGAGACCTCTCATTGGGCTTAATTGAATGATTCAACCCACCACTGTCCACTCAGGCACAAAACCCAATCAAATAATTCATAAATAATTAGTGTTTAATAACAATTGACCATACTATAACTTAATTAACAATTGATTATGTAAATCTATTTGATTAATTAAATAATTAATCTAACAATCTTCCACTTGAATGATAATAATCAATTCTTAAAAAATATTTATTTTAATATTAGAATATCAATAATGGTCAAAACATTAATCAATCAAAAAGAAGTAAATTTCAATGTTGCAGAAATTGTATCCGATAGGGAAGACAAATCACACATATTAAAAGTCACAAATTTATATAAAGAATTATGAATTTAGAGTAACATATTTAAGTTAAGAGTAATATGTTATAAAGAATGACCCAAGCATATGAATACGCTAATGATAAACTCCCACTGACCCAAAATATGATAAGACTTACTCATGTGTATAAGTCTATGGTTAGTAATTATACTAATGAGTTTTAAATTATAGGTCATAAAATATTCACTTAGGTCTAACAATAGTAATTACATATAGGCATGTTCTATTAAGAGAATAATTACATTTAATCATAAGTACCTTCATAACACAATATCACACTCGATTGGAGTATTGATATTTACTTGTACTTTTATATTATGACCTAACAAATGTGGACTATTGAAGATAGAATAACATAATATTATTGCATGCTAAAGAATTATTGTATCTTTTTAATATCGACATAAACATTAAATTATGATGTTTTCTGAGATTAAGAGAATAGTATATATCTCAGTATAATAGAATAAGACTTCTTAGAGTCATTATATATTTTTGAAGTCTTTTTAGAATATGTCATATTTTATAAATTGCACAAGAATATATGGCAATATCGAATTATATAATTGTGTACACATGCACTCCCACTGATCCGGCATTTATAAATAGGATACAAATTTATCAGAGTTCACTAGTATTAAATATTCTGATTATATAATGAGATACTGATTTTATTTTTAAGTGCAAAATTTTACAAAAAAAATGGTTGTATAATATTATTAGAGTCTTATAAACTCAACCACATATTTTGCACATTAATAGAATATCATAATTATTTAGACAATTTCACATAAAAGATAATGATGGTCATATAAAAGATTTATCATCATATGAGTGAGATTAAATCCATATAATTTTAAATATAATATAGGATTACATACAACATCTAACTTACTCAAAGCTCAAATGCTACCGTGATAACTACACACATTTGAGAATTATACTATGTTATATGCAACGGAAAAATATGAGACTTATGTTATTTAATATTGAGGATATAACAAAAGTAGTCATAAATTTTCATCAATAACATAAGACTATAATATCCTTAATATACGTCTCCATTGTTAGAACACAGATTGGTTCTTAATAATATCTCTATGTTTTGATGATAACTACTATGAAATTTTGTATTAAAGAATAATATACTCTAAAATTTGTTTAAGATTGTTTGCTGCAGATATTAAAGTGAATATTATTCTGGAAGCAAATTAGATCTGAACATGAAATATATGCAAGACTCTGAAGCGTCAGAAGCATCCTTTAGAAGATTTTGAACGCTACCTCCAGAAGATTCTGAGCGTTGTCTACAGAAGGATCTGAAGCAGAAGCTACAGAAGAATCTGAATCAGAAGCCAGAAGCATCTGAAGCATTGAAGAATTCTGTATGAAGAGTTTCAAGCACAGTTATTTCAGAAGACTCTGATAGTACTACGCTTCCAGTACTGAGGATCTGATCCCAAACTCTGCTCTGAATATTTACACGCTGAAAGCACACATGTTGCAAGACTCTGATTCAGCAAACTCTGATGAACATCAGAAGGCTCTGATCAATCAAGGCTCTGATACTTTGCTAAAACTTGTTGAAGAAGAGTTCAAAGTTACGTCTGTTGGAATGGCTAAACGACTCTTTCCTCTTTTATGCTAGACACAAGAACACAGACAAAAAGGATTTTTCTGTGCATTCTACTTCTAGGAAAGGTCATGTGGTGTGAAGACAAAAAGGCTCAGACCTTTTTGGTACACAATCTTCAACGTGAAAGACTTCTTGGACCTCTGTGCCTATAAAAGCAAGACTTCATCCATCTTCTTCAGTTGACGACTTCTTTGAAAGAAATTCATTACAAGCTCTCATACAAATCATTCTTTCTAGCTGAATTTATTTCATAGTTCTTAAATCTGAAGTGATAAATCACAGTTGTGATATAGCTTAATTAGAAGCAATTTAAACACTTGTATTATTCTTACATTTGATTGTAAAATATCCTTAAGAAGATCCAGTTGGGATCAGTAGTTCTTAAGAAGACTAAGAACAGTTGCTCTTAGTGCTTGCTATTGCAATCAGTTGATTTAATAGTGGATTAAGTCCTTGTTAAGAAAGGCAAATCACTCTTGATAGGGTGGACTGGAGTAGTTGAGTTCAACGAACCAGGATAAAAATCCTTGAGTTTTTATTGCTATAAGTTTTTCTACATACTTATTCAACCCCCCTTCTAAGTATTTTCTCACCTTCAGTTGGCACCAAAGCTTCGGTTCTGTGTGTGCTACCACTTCACAGTGACAGAAAAGATCCAGTGAGAAAAACTTTGATATATATTTGGTTGTTATTATGGCTGAAACTTCAACATCTAACAGTAACAACAGATATGAAGAAAGGGATAGAATCTGCACAAAACCCCCTATGTTTGATGGGGAGAAATTTGATTATTGGAAGGACAGGATAGAAAGTTTTTCCTTGGTTATGATGCTGATTTGTGGGACTTGGTCATAGATGGGTATGTTTATCCCACTGATGGGAATGGCAAGAAAGTAGACAGAAAATCTATGACTGAAGCCCAAAAGAAGGAGTTTAGAAATTACCATAATGCTAGAACAATCTTGTTAAATGCAATATCTCACACTGAATATGAGAAGATCACAAATAGAGAAACTGCATTTGACATGTTTGAGTCTTTGAAGATGACTCATGAAGGAAATATTCAAGTTAAAGAGACCAAGGCTCTGGCGTTAATACAGAAGTATGAAGCGTTCAAGATGGAAGAATCTGAGTCTATAGAAACTATGTTCTCTAGATTCCAGATCCTCACAGCTGGTCTAAAAGTTCTGGATAAAGGATACTCAACTGCTGATCATTTGAAGAAGATCATCAGAAGCTTGCCTATCAGATGGAGACCTATGGTCACTGCTCTGATGCATGTCAAGGATCTGAACAAGATCACTCTGGAGGAGTTAATCAGCTCACTAAGGAGCCATGAAATTGAACTTGAGGAAGACGAGCCTCAAAAGAAAGGTAAGTCAATTGCCTTAAAATCTAACAAGTCTGTGAAAGCTTTGCAGGTGTTAGAAGAAAGCTCTGAAGAATCTTCTTCTGAAGAAGAAGATGAATTGTCCTTGCTGTCCAGAAGAATCAACAGACTCTGGAAGCACAAGCAAAGAAAGTTCAAGAACTTTAAAAAGCCAGATCAGTGCAAGGAGTCCTCTGGACCAAAAAGATCTGGAAAGAAGGAAGTTGTTTATTTTGAATGCAAACAACCTGGTCATTACAAAAATGAATGTCCAAAGCTTCAGAAGGAAAAGCCCAGAAGAAAGCCTGAACACAAGAAGAAGGTTCTAATGGCTACTTGGGATGACTCTGATGAATCTGAATCCTCATCAGAATCTGAAGATAAATGCGTTAACATGGCTCTGATGGCAGGCATTGAAGATCAGAAGGAAGAATCATCTGGATCTGAGTCTGATTCTGAATCTGACTCTAAAGATGTACTTTCTGATCTCACTAGGGAAGAGCTTATTAAAGTCTTATCAAAAGTCCTGAAAAATTATAATCAGATTAATCTCAAATGCAAGAAGCTTAAGTGCAATCTTGACTCTGAGAATAATCTGTTAAGATCAGAAGTTGCTGAGCTAAAAGAAAATAATTTGAAAATAAAAGCTTTGAAAAAGCTCAACAAAACTCTGAATCTGAAAGTAAGTCTAAATGCAAAAACATTTTAGAAGAATATGACTTCAGCTTTCAGAAGTTTCTAGCTAAAAGCATAGATAGAAGCAAGATGGCTTCAATGATATATGGGGTTAGCAGAAACAACAGGAAAGGAATTCGATATGAATCTTCCTCTAGAAAGGATTTAAATCCAATGCCTGTTGATAACTTGTTATCAAGAAAACTCCCTTATACTCTCATTTCAAGTTTGGTCATCTGAATGACATTAAACACACACGTTCTGATCAGAATGTTCCTGTGTTTAAGCCAAAAGTAAGTCAGAACAAAATTGTTGTAAAAAGACATAAGTTCATACCAACTTTCAAGGCAACTAACCAAAAAAGGACCCAAAAAGATCTGGGTACCTAAGGATAAGATTATCCCTGTTGCAGATGTTTTTAGCAGAAAAGTCAAGACGCCAGTCATGGTACCTGGACTCTGGCTGCTCACGTCACATGACGGGAGAAAGGTTTATGTTCCAAAGCCTGGAGCTTAAATCTGGAGGAGAAGTGAAGTTTGGAGGGAATCAGAAGGGCAAGATCATTGGCTCTGGTACTATTGGTAATGGTAACCTTCCTTCTATATCTAATGTACTTCTTGTAGAAGGATTAAAGCATAATCTATTGTCCATAAGTCAATTAAGTGACAATGGTTATGATATAATCTTTAATCAACAATGTTGTTAAGCTGTTAGTCAGAAGGATGGCTCAATCCTGTTTAATGGAAAGAGGAAGAACAACATTTACAAAATAAATCTTTCAGAACTTAAAGTTCAAAATGTTAAATGCCTCTTGTCTGTTAATGACGAGCAATGGGTCTGGCACAGAAGATTGGGGCATATTAATATGAGACATATATCTCAGATTAATAAACTCAATCTGGTCAGAGGACTTCCTAAGATGAAGTTCAACTCAGATGCTCTTTGTGAAGCATGTCAAAAAGGAAAATTTTCAAAATCTTCTTTTAAATCTAAGAATATTGTTTCAACCTCAAGACCATTAGAATTACTTCATATTGATCTGTTTGGACCAGTGAAAACTGCATCCATCAGAGGCAAGAAGTATGGATTAGTCATTGTTGATGACTACAGCAGATGGACATGGGTAAAGTTTCTAAAACACAAGGATGAGTCACATTTTATGTTCTTTGACTTCTGCAAACAAGTCCAGAATGAAAAAGATTTCAAAATTATTAGTCAGAAGTGATCATGGTGGTGAATTTGAAAACAAATATTTTGAAAAATATTTTAATGAAAATGGCATTGCTCATGATTTTTCCTGTCCTAGAACTCCACAACAGAATAGAGTTGTAGAGAGGAAAAATAGAACTCTGCAAGAAATGGCCAGAACCATGATCAATGAGACTAATCTGGCAAAGCACTTTTGGGCAGAAGCAATAAATACAGCTTGTTACATTCAGAACAGAGTGTCTGTAAGACCTCTTCTGAAAAAGACTCCCTATGAATTGTGGAGGAACAGAAAGCCCAACATTTCATATTTTCATCCTTTTGGATGTATTTGCTATATGTTGAATACTAAAGAGAATCTTAACAAGTTTGACTCTAAAGCACAAAAGTGTTTCATGCTTGGGTATTCTGAACGCTCTAAAGGCTACAGAGTATACAATACTGAAACACAGATTGTGGAGGAATCTATATATGTTAGATTTGATGATAAGCTTGGCATTGAAAAGCCAAAGCAGTTTGAAAGTGCTGCAGATAGAGAAGTAATTCTCATAGACTCTGAAGGCTCAGAGGCAGACAAAGTTCAAGTGAAGGAACCAGAAGCAACGCCAGATGCAATTCCTTTGGCTTCTCAGATGAAAAACTTGAACATTTCTGAAGAATCAACTGTTAGAGGATCATCTTCCAGAATCAAGGCCTCTCACCTAGAGGATGTGATCATTGGAAAGAAAGATGACCCCATTAGAACAAGATCCTTCCTAAGATCATCTGAAGCATCATTATTTGGGTTGGTGTCAATTTTTGAACCAACTTCTGTGGATGAAGCTCTGCAAGACAATGACTGGATAATTGCCATGCAAGAAGAGCTAAATCAGTTCACAAGAAATGATGTTTGGGATTTGGTTCCAAGACCAAAAGGATTCAACATAATTGGAACTAAATGGGTCTTCAGAAACAAGTTGAATGAGAAAGGAGAAGTTGAAAGAAATAAGGCAAGGTTTGTTGCTCAAGGTTATAGCCAGCAAGAAGGAATTGATTATACAGAGACTTATGCTCCTGTAGCCAGGTTAGAGTCTATTCGTTTACTCATTTCTTTTGCTGCACAAAATAACATCACTCTTTATCAGACGGATGTTAAGAGTGCCTTTCTAAATGGTATTATAGAAGAAGAAGTTTATGTTCACCAACCTCCTGGTTTTGAAAGTGAAAAATTTCCAGAACATGTTTTCAAACTAAAGAAGTCTCTTTATGGTTTAAAACAAGCTCCCAGAGCTTGGTATGAGAGATTAAGCAACTTTCTTCTGGAGAAAAATTTCATCAGAGGCAAAGTGGACACAACTCTCTTTTGTAAAACATTTAAGAAAGATCTTTTAATTTGTCAAATATATGTAGATGATATTATATTTGGATCTACCAATGTTATGCTGGGAAAGGAGTTTGCTCAATGTATGCAGGCATAATTTTAGATGAGCATGATGGGAGAATTGAGATTCTTTCTGGGAATCCAAGTCAACCAAACTCCAGATTGCACTTACATTCATTAGACCAAATATGTTAAAGAGCTTCTGAAGAAGTTTAACATGACTGATAGTAAGATGGAAAAGACTCTCATGCATCCAACAAGTACACTTGGTAAGGAAGAGGTAAGTAAGAAAGTAGATCAGAAACTCTACAGAGGTATGATAGGATCTCTTCTCTACTTGATTGCTTGTAGAATTGACATCTTGTTCAGTGTATGCTTGTGTGCAAGATTCCAATCAGATCCTAGAGAATCACACTTAACAGTTGTTAAGAGGATTCTAAGGTATCTGAAAGGTACTTCTAATGTGGGTTTGTGTTACAGAAAATCTGATGATTTCAAATTAGTTGGATTCTGTGATGCTGACTATGCTGGAGACGGAGTGGAAATAAAAAGTACTTCTGGAAGTTGTCAATTTCTGGGAAGAAATTTAATCTCCTAGTATAGCAAGAAGCAACCTACAATTGCACTATCAACTACAGAGGCATAATATATTGCTGCTGCTGGATGTAGCACGCAGATGCTCTGGATGAAAAGTCAACTAGAAGACTATCAGATCTTTGAGAGTAACATTTCTATTTTCTGTGATAACACTTCTGCTATATGTTTGTCTAAAAACCCTATTTTACACTCTAAGGAAAAACATATAGAAATTAAACATCACTTCATCAGAGACTATGTTCAGAAGGGTATTATAAACTTAGCCTTTGTTGATACAGATCATCAGTGGGCAGATATTTTCACAAAACCCCTTGCTGAAGATAGGTTCAAATTTATTCTGAAAAATATTGGTATGGATTTTTGTCCAGAATGATATTTATCAGAAGCAAATTTCTCAGATGCAAAATGCTTAAACTCTGAAGTATTTCATCTGTAATTTATTTGATTTATTGATTTATTATTATTTGTGTGTATCTGAACTAACCAAGCTTAGAGGATCTGAACAATGGCTAACGTTTCATTTCTCAAGAGAATTCAGAAGCACATGCAATCAAACACGTGTCACTCTGAATCTGAAAAGATGGCGTGTACACTACTGAAGAGACATTTGAGGTATTGTTTGAATAGTGAAAATCTTGATTTTCCCCCCAAATTGTCAGAATCAATTAATGTTTTGAAATGATTTTTATTCTTTTCATTAAATGCCATGTATTGCTATGTGAGAACGTGCTATTTGTGTCTGTTTGATTGCTCTAATTGCTTTCTCTAAATACCACATTTCACAGCAATTTCACACTTTTCACTTCACAAACATTTTTATGCATTTCTGTCTTCTATTTGCTCTTCACAAAAACCCTAAACCTTCATCCAAATCATCTTCATCTTTAACAATGGCAACTTCATCCTCTACATCAGCTCAATTTCAATCATCTATGGATGCAGTTACATCAGCAAACATGGGTGTTACTCCATTTAAGGAACCTAAGAGGACATTGTTAACCCTTGTGGACAAACTTGAAGTTCTCTGTGAATCAATGGTGGAATTTGACTCTCTAGCTGAAAATGGGTTTGAGTTACGTTCTATAATTGATGCACAAGGCTGGGTTAAGTATTTTGACAGGTTGTTTGGACCAGTGTATCCACATCTTGTGAAGGAATTTTAGATACATGCATCTGTTTATCCTAAATTCATAATTTCTTCTGTTCTAGGAAAGGAGATCATCATCACTGAAGATCTCATCAGGAAACTCATAGGGTATGAGGAGACTGATGGAGTGTGTCATCTGCCAGCTGGGCGTGTGGATATGGAAGAAGTTTATGAGGAAGTCATTACATATGGACAGGCCTCCAACAAATTTAAGGATCTTAAACCTGACTATAAAATTTGGGCAAAGATTTTTCTGGGATGCACCCATCACAGAAAATCAAAAAATTCTCCAGATTATGTGAATAATGAACAACTCTACTTCATGTATTGCTTGAGTCAGAGTACAAAAGTAGATCTTCCCTACATTCTTTTTATGCATTTGTGGAATCATATCAATGCATCAAGCGAATCTGTAAAGGATAAGGGACAGAAGATCAGGACGCGGATTCCCTTTGGAAGGTTGACCTCAGACATTCTGACAGAGAATGGTCTGGTGACTGCTCTTTATGAAGCTGGAGTTACAGATGAGCTTGAAACAATTATTGGAAAACCATTGAATGCAAAGAGTCTTCAGAGGCTAAAGATTGTGGATGAACTCATAGCTATTCCTAAGAAGCTGAATATTTCTGAAGTGAGTCAGAAGAGAATTGCAGTTCAAGATTTTCCACTCTTTGGTGCTGAAGAACCTAGGGACATTATTCTTAGGTATATTGATGCGTGCAAAGCAGATGGAACACCTTTTCCTGCTGACATTCTGATAAGGGCAAGAGAACCTATGCCAGATATGTATGATGAGAACATGAGGAAAAGAAAACAATTAGAGGCAGAAGAAGTTGCTGCTCAGAAGAAGCCAACCGTTGCTGAAAAGCCACAGAAGCAAATCAAGAGAAAAGCTTCTGGAGAAGTTCCCTCTGTTCCCACCAAGCGCATAAAGACTAAAGGTACTAAATCATCTGTATCTTCTTTTTCTAAAATTGTTATAAATGAATCAACATTTAGCTCTGTTCCTGAACCTCCTCCCACTCAAAATCAAACAATTCCTTCTCCATCTCAAACTTCTGAACCACCAAAATCATTTGATCCTGTTTCCACTACACCATCCAAATCATCTAACACTTCTCCCTCAGAACCACAAACAAAACCAACAGAACAACCAACAACACAACAACAAACAGAAATTCAACAACCAGCTGCATCTGAACCCATACAATCTGAACAAGTTGCATCTGAAACAGTTGTATCTGAAACAGTTACACCTGAACCTGTTGCATCTGAACCAGTTGTATCTGAACCACCCTCATCCAAACCTTCTGATCCTCAACCAGAACCATCCAACCCTATTGAAACAAACATACCTGACTTTGAGATTCTGGATGTTCAACCCCTCAAGACTATGTTTCTTGTATCCTCTACATCTTGCACCCCAACCACATCATCTGATTCATCTGAATCTGATATCCATCCAGATTTTATCTCACCCCCTTCCCTCAGAGCATTTGAATCTAACCAACCAGATCTACCCATTTCTTTTGAAATAATCATTCCTGAACCCACTCCTAAACCTATACCAAGAACATCTGAATTTGTTTCATTTGCTTATGCTAAACCATTTCCTTCTGATCCTCTTCCATCTGGACTTGAAATAGAAAACTTTTTTGATCAACCACCTCAATCAACTTTTGTTCCTTACCTTGTTAAGAAAATACAATATACGTTTGTTCCCTATTTTGATAATCCAAAAGTTGTCATCCCTTCCATTCGCATAATCAAACCATTCTTTTGTATTATGCCAGCTCAGAAGACACCAGCTTATCCTAGCCCTCTGATCATTATTCCAGAATTCACCATTCCACCTCCACCTCAACCCAAGCCATTCACCCTAGAAACCCTTCTGAAACCAAAAACTAGGCTGAATGTTGATAATTTATTTGCAAGTATTATGAAAGAAATAAAGATGCATTTAGGATCTGTTCAGAAGAGATGTTTGTCAACAATGGATGCAAATGAATCTGATGCTATCTGGAATAGCTTCATTAACAGATTCAATATTGTAGCCTCAAATCTGAAGAATGTATGTTCTGATGATGCGAAGCTCAGATTTGCTGAAACTGCCAGAAGCATGATCTGGAATGTAAAGAGATCTGCACCTCTGCTTCTTGAAGATGGTCCTTCATCTTCTGAAGTATCTGCTACAGAAGTTTCTGTTGAATCTGCTTCTGAAGAAAATCCTCTAGATATGACAATTATGGAACATCCCTCTGGATCTGCTGCTCCTGACTCTGCATCTCCTATGGAAATTGACTCTATTCCTGCTTCAGACTCAGCCCCACCTTCTTCATCTGAGATCAAGAAAAAGAATCCAGATCTTGAAGATAAGATTGCAGTATTAGAAGCTGGACAATCTGAGATTAAGTCATGGATGGCCAAGCAAGACCAAAAGACTGAAGACATGGCACAATGGATGTCCAAACAAGATCAGAAGAATGACAACATGGCTAAGTAGATGACAAAGCAAGAAGAGTCTTCATCTGAGATCACTCACCTGTTGAAGATGATTATGTCTAAGCAAACCTAGTTTATTTTTTTCTCTGTATCTGATGTTTGTGCACATGTACTTGAATATTTATCTGATGATTTGTCTGTTTGTTATCTGAATGAATAAATGACTCTAAGTTTTCTCAACATGATTTATCTTTTCTCTATCTCTTTTTATTTGTCTTTTAAAAGTTTTACTTTTTGATTATGACAAAAAAAGGGGAGAAAATGGATCTGACTCTTCAAATAAACTCTACCTAAATGAAATTCAGACATATAAATTTTAACTAACGTGAACTCTTAGTATTTCAGATCATTTGAAAAATCTGACAATTTATTTAAAAGAAACTCTGAGATCCCCAGATCTAGTTTTAACCTATCAGGCTCTGATTCTGAAACATGCATCCAAAGTCAAGATCTAATTTTTGGAACAATCAGGCTCTGATTCTGAAAAGAATACTCATCCAAAAAGGGAAGTTTCTATTCCTTCTAAGTATTCAATTCAGGGGGAGATTCATCATCTCAGGGGGAGTTATAATTATATTGTTTATTGAACAAAATTTCTTATGTTTTTGTCATCATCAAAAAGGGGGAGATTGTTAGAACACAGATTGGTTCTTAATAATATCTCTATGTTTTGATGATAACTACTATGAAATTTTGTATTAAAGAATTATATACTCTAAAATTTGTTTAAGATTGTTTGCTGCAGATATTAAAGTGAATATTATTCTGGAAGCAAATTAGATCTGAACATGAAATATATGCAAGGCTCTGAAGCGTCAGAAGCATCCTTTAGAAGATTTTGAACGCTACCTCTAGAAGATTCTGAGCGTTGTCTACAGAAGGATCTGAAGCAGAAGCTACAGAAGAATCTGAATCAGAAGCCAGAAGCATCTGAAGCATTGAAGAATTTTGTATGAAGAGTTTCAAGCACAGTTATTTCAGAAGACTCTGATAGTACTACGCTGCCAGTATTGAGGATCTGATCCCAAACTCTGCTCTGAACATTTACACGCTGAAAGCACACATGCTGCAAGACTCTGATTCAGCAAACTCTGATGAACATTAGAAGGCTCTGATCAGTCAAGGCTCTGATACTTTGCTGAAACTTGTTGAAGAAGAGTTCAAAGTTATGTCCGTTGGAATGACCAAACGACTCTTTCCTCTTTTATGCTAGACACAAGAACACATACAAAAAGGATTTTTCTATGCATTCTACTTCTAGGAAAGGTCATGTGATATGAAGACAAAAAGGCTCAGACCTTTTTGGTACACAACCTTCAACGTGAAAGACTTCTTGGACCTCTGTGCCTATAAAAGTAAGACTCCATCCATCTTCTTCAGTTGACGACATCTTTGAAAGAAATTCATTACAAGCTCTCATACAAATCATTCTTTCTAGCTGAATTTATTTCATAGTTCTTAAATCTTAAGTGATAAATCACAGTTGTGATATAGCTTAATTAGAAGCAATTTAAACACTTGTATTATTCTTACATTTGACTGTAAAAGATCCTTATGAAGATCCAGTTGAGATCAGTAGTTCTTAAGAAGACTAATAACAATTGCTCTTAGTGCTTGCTATTGTAATCAGTTGATTTAATAGTGGATTAAGTCCTTGTTGAGAAAGGCAAATCACTCTTGATAGGATGGACTGGAGTATTTGAGTTCAACGAACCAGGACAAAAATCCTTGAGTTTTTATTGCTATAAGTTTTTCTACATACTTATTCAACCCCCCTTCTAAGTATTTTCTCACCTCCATCCATAAGATATTATTATATTAAATAAATAATTTTTTATTTTGTTATATAAAATTGACATGTTAAATTCCCCCACTTGATAGAGAATAAGAGTTGAACTATTAATTCAAGAGTTTTAAAAATATTTAAACAAATAGTTAAATATTTGCTTATTTCACAATAATCATGTCAAATAACGTCAAACCGATAGAGTATGTTTATCACTTACATAATACATAGAGAATTGAAATTCATTGAAATAATAAGAAAAGATTTAAAATAAATTATTTGATTTCATTAAAATAACTTTACATGTCTTTAAAAGAAAATTTCATTTGTTATAATTTCAAATGAGAATATCAATAGTAATTAATAAGAAGTATAATAACAATGTACAAATAATACGTCACCTAAAAATTCTAATACCGATAGGGTATTCGAACCATAATTAACATAAGTATATAATTAGGAGTACACTGAACAACAATTATATTAACAATAACACACCGATAGGGTATACTTATTATTAATATAATATTTATTATAATTAAAATAAATCTAATTATTTATTAAATAAAATTTGTATAATTGTATCTAAGATAGGTGAGTTACAATCACACAAATTAAAAATGCTTATCTTTTATTTAAAATAGAAAATTTTATATAATTATATCCACGACAGGTGAGATTACAATTATACAAATTAATAATAATTATTAAGTTTTTAGAATAAAACTCTCAAGATAATAAGATTTCTAATATATATATATATATATATATATATATATATATATATATATATATATATATATATATATATATATATATATATATATATATATATATATATATATATATATATATATATATATATATATATATATATATATATATATATATATATATATATATATATATATATATATATATATATATATATAAAGAAATCAATTTATGAATATAAATAGAGTTTTAATTTCAATTTTTTATGAAAAATAACAACATTTATATAATTGCATATTTATAATTTCAAAAATAGGAGTGAATAATAATATATTAAATAAATTTATTCATATATGCAATTATATAACAAGTCATAAAAGTTTTAATAAATATAATCAAATTATGATTAACCTCAAAAAATTTGATTTGCATCCTTTTGTAGAGCCGGTTTTTTAATGATTTATAAGATATTGCAATGTCATCTCAAAAAATATGATTCATGATCAACGATTCAATCGTTATATCATACTTGTAGATTCTAATTATAAATCACCATAATTTTAAAAAAAATACAATTTATTTTTCCTAAAGAATGACTCAAAATAATTATAATATTTTACGAATGAACGCGTAAATAATTAAATAAAATATAACTTAATAGTATATATTAATTAATATAAATTTGAGATATAATATTTAGTGTTAAAATTAATTAACTTAAATTAAAAGGCTAATATTTTATAATTCACCTTTGCCAATTTATATGCTCACGAATTGCAGAATACTTTATTTTATTTACCTTCAAAATAGCAATTAGTTATAACTTCAAACCTTTTAAATAGGCAATAGAGATATATACCTTGACTTTAAATATAGAATTTAAAATAATGAAGAAAATTCAATAAAATTTTAAAATCATTAGAAATATTAATATTAATTATACTGAAATATTAATTTTAAAATTTCTCTTTTAAGAAAATTCACACCACTAAAAAAACATTGTTAGTAAAAATAATGTTTGTCAATATAAATGTGACGCGCAATTTTATATTTCATTATTGACAAACAAAATAGAAACACAATAACTAAAGATTTGAGGGAGAAAGAAGAGATTTTTAGAACATATTTGTTCTTAAGCATACAAGAGAGTTTATTTGTGAATACTTGATAAAAATATGTTACAAGAGCCCTCCTTTTATAGCCAAGGAGGTACATATAGGACAAAAGCAACACTATTTACAAGCATGACATTTATAATTTTATATGAATGTCTTTTTTAAAAGTCTGACACACTTATCTCTAATGGATTACATTATTGTAGTCTTATTGCACAAAAAGACAAAAATTTACTATTCATAAGCATGCTTGTGATCTTTGAAGGACACTTGTCCATTTAGTCTTTACAAATGGGTTCATGAGAGGGGGACATATTTTGATCAGATAAATTTTCATCAAAAAAGCAATCTTCATAGCGAGATGACTCACGCTGCCAGCTATCATCCATCGTGTAGGTGTGATCTGCTAATCTCATATTAGCTTCTTCCACTTGTCCTTCAGAGAATTCAGTTTCCATTGGAGAATCTGGTTTCTGTTGTGTGGCTTGAGTCGAGCTTTCTCCAACTTCCGGTCTTATGAACTTTTCATGATGTATGCAAGTTGAACTTTCATCAAGTTTCTTTGGATCAAAGAGATTGATGTAGTTAACATATTCCAGTAATTCCCTTGTGACTTTTACACTGGGAGGATATTCATCAATGGTTTCCCATAGGTGAACATAACTCTTATAATTGAGCAGCTTAGTTACAGGATCTGTCAGATAGGGCCTGTGTAGAAAGAAAACAGACTTGAGTTTTCCAATATCTTCTGAAGGTAATCTTTGTTCTCTGACCTCGTCTATGACTGGTTTTAATTGATCTCTCCACCATTGTAATGGAGAATACCATTCAAGAGTGGTCCAAATCAAAGACTTGTGCTTCTCGGGATCCATTATATGCTGATACATGGCCTCAGTGGGAATAAGAACAGGCATGTAGTACAAACAAGTGGCACGCCAAATATACCACAAATGGTTTTTTGTGAATTTAGCATTTGGGTTTATTAAAATTGGCAGGAGAAAAAGTGTATCTGGGAAATAAGGACTATGATCCGGTAATTTGTTCCTTATGATTTTTGTCATTTAATAGAAAAGATTGTTCCTGGCATACTGCTTGAGTTGGGACGGTGAAGAGGATGTCGTTATTCTTGGAGGAAGATTCTTTGTTTTGGATGCATGGTGTAATACCCAAAATTTTGCCCTAAGATTTGTCGTCGCATTTCATTGCATTTAATCAATTACTAACAAATTTGTGTAGTCGTTTGACTTTTTGCAGGTAAATATCATATGGCATGTATTTTTTTCTAAAAAGTAAAAATGGCACAATTGGCAAGAGGACATGTGTAAGGAGTTGTGAGTGTGAGAGGGGGTCAGAAGGTTTTCTTCAGAAAAGAGGAGAGAGAAAGGGAGAAACAAAGAAGATCCCCAGAGAAGAAAGGCGGTCGTTCCCATAACTCGTCAGAAGGATTGGAGCTCTCCAGTGTTCCCTCATTCAAACCTTTTTCACATTTACCGAAGCAAACCTCCGCTTCGTAGGTTAAATTACTAAACCTTTTGCCTTTTCATGTTTATGTGCATATTTTGCCATGTTAATGTGTTTAGGTCCGTTAAATTACTAAACCTTTTGCTTTTTCATGTTTATGTGCATATTTTGCCATGTTAATCTCCATGTGTGTTTAGGTCCCTAGATTTTAATATCAAAACCTTTTTTTAACAAAACCTTTTTTTCAAAACCCTTTTTTTTATTTATTATTAAAACCTTTTTTTAGTAAGACCTTTTTTAAAAACTGAAAAGCCTTTTTGTTCCGAAGAAAAAAAAAACCTTTTCCCAAAAAACTGAAAAGCTTTTTCCCAAAAAAAACTGAAAAGCCTTTTTTTGGGATGAAAAGCCTTTTTTGTTCTAAAAAAAAACTGAAAAGACTTTTCCCCCAAAAACTTTTTTTTATAATTTAAACTTAATTTTTTTTTATAATTTTAACTTAAATATTTTTTATTAAAAAATTAAAACCTTTCTTTTATAATTAAAATATTAAAAAATTAAAACCTTTTCGTAAGGAACTCCTGATGTTTGATGTTTGTCGTGTCATTTTATGTACCTTTTATTACTTTTCTTTCTTTGGGCATTTCATGTGCATGCTTGAGGTTGAGATGTACTTGTGGTGGCCACAACCCCACACTATTTTCCTCCCTCACTTCATTCTAAGTGTCATTACATATTTTCATATTCTTCATGTTTTCAGAAATGTTTCTTTGTTTCTTTATACCCTCTGCCTTTATTACTTTTCTTATTTCTGTACCTTAATTATTCCTCCATATAATGATTTGTCATATTTTCACATTTTTTACAGTTTTATCCTTCTGAAGGATTAGGTCCAGCCTTTTGGCCGTCGAGTCAATAGCCTTACCCCTTTAATGGATTAAACCCTGTTTAGCCTAGGTGTCCCGCCGTGGGCAAAATTGCTTTTATCCTAGTGTTAGGCCAAAAGAGTCGCTGTACTCTGTTTTAAGGTTTCCCGCCGCGGAATCCCTAACCTAACCCTAATTCACTTAACAATTTACAACGTAGATATTGGAGTTTCTACACTCCGCGTAAGCGTGTCCCTAAGATACGTTTATTCCCCATTGAAACCTTGGCCACAGTCAAGACGTTTCTAACCTCCCTTTTGAGGGGAACTACAGTTACTCTGATTCCATTCCCGTAAGGATATGTAGGCACAAGATGCGATGTCTTGCCGAGTAAACTTAGAATTAACCCCTAGGTCTTTTTTAATTTTCAATCCTTTGTATATACCCTAAAGCAAAATAATTAATGAAATAAAAAAAAATAAACAAAAGATTCCCGTAGAGTACTACGGAAGTTTAGGGTGCTAATACCTTCCCTAAATTTAACCAACCCCCGAACCTTAGATCTCTCCCTTTTAGGTTTTTCCTTTCTTTAACCTTTCCTTCGGATAAATCAAAGACCGGTTGTAAATGAATTAAGATTCAAGTTAATCAATAGCTTGACATTCAAATTTCACCGCAACAGAAAATGGCGACTTCACTGGGGAGTCCTAACTTTTGAGGGTTATCCCCATTTTGTTTATTTTTCATTATATATTTGTTTCATTAATATTTTTGCTCATTTGTATATATATTGTTCGGGGGTACCTTGCTTGGGAATTACTGTGTTGTGAGATAAGTCCTACACCCGGACTTGAGTGACATTATTATAGGATGGCGATATATTCGACGAGGCTTATAGGGAGTGAGTCCCGACTAAGCTAAATCGAGAATCACCGCTCAGTTGAGACACTTTCGAAAATGGTTCGGTTGATCGAGTGTAATCGTGAAAACTTTTACCATTATCGATTGGAGTCTGTGATGCTGGGAACCATAGTACCTTTACACCATCTTGGCCTTATATAGGACGTAGTGCGGGAACTATGTGGGAGTAGTCCTACAATGGTTGCTACGCGATACTACACTCGAACGAGGTTCTCTTGAGAATATTATCGACCCTTGAGTCAGTCGAAAAGTTGATAATATCCAAAAGATGGGCTGATGACTTTGGGCACTTTTTAGAACCCTTGTTCTGCAGGTACAATTAATCTATAGTACACACCACTTTGGGAAGGGTAGACCTTGACTCCATTCATTGTTCCTCTAAAATTAGGACCTTTGTTTGCTTATGTGCGTTTGTGCTTTGCATCCATAAAGCATCATATCATTTCTAGTTTCAAGGAATTCAAAAGTCCTTTGCAAATTCAAGAAGTCCTACATTTTAAAGTCTAACAGCTTTTCTCGCTTTCCTAAAAGGGAATGTTTGCAATCGACCGTTGAAATTCTTGAGACCATTGCATGGCATTAGCATCACATTTTTGCATTGCATTTATCCCCCAGTTTCTTCTTCTTGGTCCTATCGTCTTCTAGTGTACCTTTGAGTCGTCAAGCTGATTCCTCGACACAGATATCAGACCAGAAACGGAACAGGAGTCACTTTGATCCTATTCTCATGACTTACACAGATCTATATCCTGACTTAGTCCGGCAAGGACTAATTACTACAAAGGCTTTACCACCTCCTCTTAATCCTCCGGCTGGATTTATGGCTGATCTCCATTGTGCTTCCCATGAGGGTGCCCCAGGCCATGACTTGGAGCATTGTTTTGCATTGAAGGCTAGAGTATGTGAATTGGTTAGAACTGGAATACTTGATTTTACAGACAGTCATCCGAATGTTCAGAAAAATCCCTTGCCAGTACATCAGAAATGAAGTTTTGTCACTAGGCCTTTTGTTTCTCGTTGTTTGCACTTGCCTTATTTTGTTTAAGTTGTTTGCTTTTAATTATGTTTGTACTTTCATTAATGAAATAAGCATTGCGACTTTTGATTCAATTCATTTCCGTCCATTCATTTGCATCTTTATGCTTTTCAAATGTTTACTTCTTGTCCAAAATTTTGATATGCTAAGATTGGAGGGAGGATGATGAAAACGTTATACCCATAACTGCTGTCAGTATGCTTTCAATTAAACCTTGTTGACGATGTAAGACATTGTTTCAATTCCCAAACACTGGAGAAATAAGGAAGTTAATCCCTCGTCACCCCCTTCGGGCCTAGAAGTTGGAGTTTCTTTCGTTACAAAAAACCCACAATTTTAACCTTGGGATGGGTAGTTCTCAGTTAACTTGGTTGTGTGTTCATACGATACACCTTTCATTAACAAATTTTCCTTCGCACACGTCAAATAAGTGTCGAAGATGTTTTCTAATCAAAAGGTCGATGATGGTTCACCGTAATCATTAAAATCAAACAGTCACTTTCCTTCACACAAAAAAATAATCAAAAGAAGCCCGCTAAGTCAAAACCTATGAAGGAGACTTAGGCAAAATTGGGGCATCCCGCTGACTGTAAAACAGTTCAGGCAAAATTTAGGGATAATACAAAGAGGAGTTTTAAATATTTACCCTGAAAATCCTCAATGTCAAAACAATCAAATGTTATAGGGGAGTAGTGGCTGCCTTTTCATAGGTCCCTTTGACTTCTGAATCATCACTGCTATGATCAATAAAATCCCTAACTTATGGGAACTTGAATGCATAGTATGAGTTAACTTAGCATAGGACTGAAGATCATCACGTAGATTGGGTGGGTACAAATAAATTTTGAGCCTTTATCTTTTGTTTCATAAACCGTGAACCAGACCACATTACAACCCTCAAAAGACCTAATTGAAGCAAGGTTATTTTGAAAGTATACTACAGCAAGGTTGCGTAACCTGACTCCTAAAGATCTTTGTGAATCATTTATTTTGGCAGTACGCCTTTGTTTTAAACTTTGAGCGTCTTGAACCGTTGTGTTCTGACTAACGACTCATGTATTTTCCATCTTTCAAAAATAATTTTGATTTCAATAGTCGTATGAACTTTGCATTACCATGTTTGTAGGAATATTTTTGTTTGCAAACTGGCTTTCCTCTAAGGAATTTTCAAACAATGAGAAACTTGGTCAAGTGATCTTATCAGGGGCAAGTTCCTTTTACATCCTGTCAAAGAATCATTTCAAGATTTGTTCAAGGCAATATCTTCTCAGATTTGGTTTATCCAGAGAATTGTTCAAGACTCAGACTGGGGCAAACCCTCCGAGGATACAGCAAAACAGTCGATTCCACGAATCAGACAGCTGAAGCAATTATCAATTCATTTGACCTGGGGCAGTTTACTTGCATAATCCCCAAGCAGTTATTCATCATTCCTACAGTGACTATCAACTTGATACAGTTTAACAGAATGACAGTGATCTCCGTGTTGAGGAATCAGTCCTCCAGTTTTGTCATCTCACAGAAAGAGTCGAGTCTTGTCGTCGATGTCTGCATTTGCATTTGATAATATGTCATAGCATAATTCCTATACATGTGCATATCTTGGGTGCTTTATTCCCCATTTACATTTCTATCTTGGGTGCTTTACTCCACATTTACATTTCTATCTTGGGTGCTTTATTCCCCATTTACCTCTCTATCTTGGGTGTTTTACTCCCCATTTACATTTCTATCTTGGGTGCTTTACTCCCCATTTACATTTCTATCTTGGGTGCTTTACTCCCCATTTACATTTTTATCTTGGGTGCTTTACTCCCCATTTACATTTTTATCTTGGGTGCTTTACTCCCCATTTACATTTCTATCCTGGGTGCTTTACTCCCCATTTACATGTCTATCTTGGGTGCTTTACTCCCCATTTACATGTCTATCTTGGGTGCTTTACTCCCCATTTACCTTCTATCCTTGGGTGTTTTATCCCCCATGTACCTTTTATCCCGGGTGTTTTATTCCCCGTTTACCAGATATTCCTGGGTTTACCTAACATCATGGTGTTTTACCCCCATTTACTTTGCGTTTTTCTCCTGAGCTCGTGTTTTACCCGCGTCTTACCTTGCGGACAATTTCTAATTTACTTGACACCTATCAACAATTCTGTGTCGTGTCTTTCCGACGTTCTTCCAGATATGACATGTCTTCTTCCCTAGTGCAATTCCTCGATAGGTCGTCCCCTGTGACGTTGTTTCGTCTGTATCCGTGCATTTGTCATTTTCATCATACGCATCATATCAGATTCATATCATATTTAGCATTATAGTTCGTTTTGTTTTGTCCATATCATTGCATAGCACTGCGTCTAAAGGCAAAAGTTTCGGTTATCTGTATTTAAATCCCTCCACCTTGATTTCTCGAGTCTCCGCTGCTCAAATCACCCGGTGAAGTTATTTAAATAGGGGCAACTGTAATACCCAAAATTTTGCCCTAAGATTTGTCGTCGCATTTCATTGCATTTAATCAATTACTAACAAATTTGTGTAGTCGTTTGACTTTTTGCAGGTAAATATCATATGGCATGTATTTTTTTTCTAAAAAGTAAAAATGGCACAATTGGCAAGAGGACATGTGTAAGGAGTTGTGAGTGTGAGAGGGGGTCAGAAGGTTTTCTTCAGAAAAGAGGAGAGAGAAAGGGAGAAACAAAGGAGATCCCCAGAGAAGAAAGGCGGTCGTTCCCACAACTCGTCAGAAGGATTGGAGCTCTCCAGTGTTCCCTCATTCAAACCCTTTTCACATTTACCGAAGCAAACCTCCGCTTCGTAGGTTAAATTACTAAACCTTTTGCCTTTTCATGTTTATGTGCATATTTTTCCATGTTAATGTGTTTAGGTCCGTTAAATTACTAAACCTTTTGCTTTTTCATGTTTATGTGCATATTTTGCCATGTTAATCTCCATGTGTGTTTAGGTCCCTAGATTTTAATATCAAAACCTTTTTTTAACAAAACCTTTTTTTCAAAACCCTTTTTTTTATTTATTATTAAAACCTTTTTTTAGTAAGACCTTTTTTAAAAACTGAAAAGCCTTTTTGTTCCGAAGAAAAAAAAAACCTTTTCCCAAAAAACTGAAAAGCCTTTTCCCAAAAAAACTGAAAAGCCTTTTCCCAAAAAAACTGAAAAGCCTTTTTTTGGGATGAAAAACCTTTTTTGTTCTAAAAAAAAACTGAAAAGACTTTTCCCCCAAAAACTTTTTTTTATAATTTAAACTTAATTTTTTTTTATAATTTTAACTTAAATATTTTTTATTAAAAAATTAAAACCTTTCTTTTATAATTAAAATATTAAAAAATTAAAACCTTTTCGTAAGGAACTCCTGATGTTTGATGTTTGTCGTGTCATTTTATGTACCTTTTATTACTTTTCTTTCTTTGGGCATTTCATGTGCATGCTCGAGGTTGAGATGTACTTGTGGTGGCCACAGCCCCACACTATTTTCCTCCCTCACTTCATTCTAAGTGTCATTACATATTTTCATATTCTTCATGTTTTCAGAAATGTTTCTTTGTTTCTTTATACCCTCTGCCTTTATTACTTTTCTTATTTCTGTACCTTAACTATTCCTCCATATAATGATTTGTCATATTTTCACATTTTTTACAGTTTTATCCTTCCGAAGGATTAGGTCCAGCCTTTTGGCCGCCGAGTCAATAGCCTTACCCCTTTAATGGATTAAACCCTGTTTAGCCTAGGTGTCCCGCCGTGGGCAAAATTGCTTTTATCCTAGTGTTAGGCCAAAAGAGTCGCCGTACTCTGTTTTAAGGTTTCCCGCCGCGGAATCCCTAACCTAACCCTAATTCACTTAACAATTTACAACGTAGATATTGGAGTTTCTACACTCCGCGTAAGCGTGTCCCTAAGATACGTTTATTCCCCATTGAAACCTTGGCCACAGTCAAGACGTTTCTAACCTCCCTTTTGAGGGGAACTACAGTTACTCTGATTCCATTCCCGTAAGGATATGTAGGCACAAGATGCGATGTCTTGCCGAGTAAACTTAGAATTAACCCCTAGGTCTTTTTTAATTTTCAATCCTTTGTATATACCCTAAAGCAAAATAATTAATGAAATAAATAAAAAAAATAAACAAAAGGTTCCCGTAGAGTACTACAGAAGTTTAGGGTGCTAATACCTTCCCTAAATTTAACCAACACCCGAACCTTAGATCTCTCCCTTTTAGGTTTTTCCTTTCTTTAACCTTTCCTTCGGATAAATCAAAGACCGGTTGTAAATGAATTAAGATTCAAGTTAATCAGTAGCTTGACATCCAAATCTCACCGCAACACATGGGTTGGTAGTGGTTTGACCATAAGAATTAGAGGGAAAGTATGCTTGGTTGTGATGATCTGGATGGGTTTCATGGGTCTGGATAGTAGGTCTGAGATTACATTTTGGGTTCCCTTAATATGTTTTATCGAGAAATCATATCTGGAAAACCAATCTTTGAGCCTAAGAGTTTGAGGATCGGGAGACATCTTATTTTTGAATTCAAGGATCTTAGGGACAGAGGAGTTGTCCATCTGGACTTCAAATTGGTAGCCTCTTAGGTGGAAGTCAAACTTTTGGATCCCCATCTTTACAGAGAGGGCTTCTTTGTAGGTGGTGTGGTAGTGTTTTTCAACTTCTTTAAATTGGCCACTGGCATGACCATAATAGTATTTTTTTCCTTCAATTTCTTCTATCAGAACTGCTCCCCAATAATGAGCACTGGCATCGGTCTGTAGAATTCTTTTTCCATTCCTAGGGATTTTTAGAGCAGGAGGAGTTTGTGCAATTTTCTTTAAGGCTTTCACTGCTTCGGCTTATTGTGTTCCCCATGGTGGAGGTTTTTTCTTTAGCATTTGGGATAGAGAACTCGTGTATCTCACCAGTTTCGGCAGTAAATCTCAGATATAATTAATTATACCAAGAAATTATTGGATTTGCTTAACTGTGAGATTTTCATCAAGAAAGTTTAATATTTCTTGGGAAATATGAGGCTGAGGTTGATATTTCCCTTGGGAGAAATGCATCCCTAGGAAATCAATTTCTGTTTTTCCCAATTGACTTTTCTTTTCAGAGAGCATCATTCCATGCTGTTAGGCTATTTGAAGAAATTGGCCCAATTATTGTTTATGGGTTTCTTCATCTTTTAAGAACAATAACACATCATCAATATAGATGAGGATACTGTTGAGGATGGACTCAAAAATTCTAGTCATGGCTTTTTGAAAGAGTGATGGGGCTACCTTAAGCCCAAATGGTAACACGGTCCATTGGCACTGGGCGTTAGGAATGCAGAACGCCGTTTTATAGCGATCTTCAGGGTCAATACCCAATTGCCAAAATCCTTACTTAAGGTCGAACTTAGAATAGATTTGGGCATCTTTGATGAAAACATTTAAGGACGAGACTTTTGGAATGGGAAATTTATCATCTTTGAGAAAATGATTTAGAGGTTTGTAATCAATTACTAGCCTCTTTTTTCCCCTCAACTTTTCAGATCTCTTTTCCACATAGAATGTTTGGCAAACCCATTCTGATTTGGTGGGTTTTACCAGACCTTGTTTGAGTAGTTGATTGCATTCTTCCCTAGCTAATGCGTAATCTGGTGGACTCATCCCTGGATGAATGGCCTTGGTTGGATTAACATCTTCATTGAGCTTGAAGGGAAGTTGAACGAAGAAGTCTTTATTCTTCCATAGAGGTTTTGGGTGGCGGAATTTTTCATGGCTATCTGCACATAGTCTGAGAAGGTTGGACTTGATCTCTTCATAGCCAGCAGGAACCTTAGAAAGTCAATATAGTTTCAGTATCCCAGAATAAGGTTTGAATTCTTTTTTAAATTTGATTCCTGTGGGGAGAATTTGGAGTTCAATTGTTGCTGAATAGACATCCATTCCTACTACAATATCTTTGTTTGGAAGATTACTGCCAATGACCTTCGTCCAGACTATACAGTCTGGGAAGAATTTAATTCCTATTTTCTCCTTGGTCATTAGATTTGTCTTGAAAACGTTTCCATCCGTTGCTACAAAGTATGCAGCATGTGTCACCCATGATTCTGCAGGGAGAATGTTGGGATATATCATGGTAATCTGGGCTCCAGTGTCCATATAAGCTATAACTTTCTTTGGATGGGAAAACTTTGTTGCGAGAACATGGACTTCAACACAAGGAAGTGGTGTAGTAGGAAGAGAATTGCCTATCTCTTTGATGGAGTAAACCGGGAGATATCTTTCATCTTCTGACTCCGAAAATGATGCTTCATCAGACGAAGAGTCTTGAAGGGCAAAAATTATTTCTTCATCAGCAGAGCTTTGTTCAAAATACAAAGATTCTAAGTCTCCTTCTAGAGGTTGAAGAGAGTTAATCAATTTTGCGACTTTATGGGTGTTATTAGGACATTCTTTTGAGAAATTCCCTTTTTTCCCACAAATAAAGCATCTATGATTTTTCCCTTTCCTCTGAAAGGTTTTCTTCTAAAGAACTTCATATTCTTTCTTTTCTTTCCCTTGAAGGTCCTGTGAGATTTGGTGTATTTTTTATGTTTCTTTTTTGTTGGACAACTACACCTTTTGTCTTTACACTTAATCTCTAGGTAGGGTTTCTTACATGCTTGGGTGAACTTTGACTTTTGTTCTATAACTTCATAAAATTGATGATGAAAACTGCAAAGCTTTTCAAGTGCTTCTAGGGTCACTTGGTGAATCTGGCTGAGACTCATAGTTTTAATATCCTTTTGAGTTGTGGCTAACATTCTATGAATTTCTGGTTGAAGTTCTTGTGGTAGAGAGGATACATAGGTATTCTTGAGACTTGGGTCATTGTACCCATTAAGGACATAATACCTCTATTCCATCCTATGATAGTGTTTGTCGAGATCTTTTGTTTTGAGAGAACAACACTTCATCTCAAAGAATTCTTGTCTGTTTTTCCTATCAAATAGTTCCATATCACCGATAAATTCTCGGTGAAGAACCCCAAGAACACTAGCTGTAGTTTCTAGACGATGAAACTCATCTTGTTTGAAAGCTCCAAGATTGTGATACCATTCTTTCGTCGTGCCCGTCATTCTATAGCAAAACTCTTCAATAATCTTATAGCTATCTGCACTTGTTTTCATCATTTGAGTGTCAAGCCAAGCTCCAAATTCAAGTAGTCTTTTTCTCCAGCGGCTAGGTGGTATATCATCAAAAGTGAACCAATGACCTTTTTTTGGTTTAGTCCTTTCAGGGACAAGAGTTTCTTCAGGTGATTCCTCTTTAAAAAAGGATTCTTCCTCTTTAACATTCTCCATGAAGAGTCTTGGGAAATAGTTGTCTTCAGATTCTGCTTTAGTTGAAAAAGATCTTGGTGTCTCATCAGAAGATGATAGTGGATCAGAGTTGTTGTCACCATCTGAGAAGGACTCGTCTCCCTTTTGTTTTGATGATTCAGAGTGATCTTTCCAAGGAGATTCATGATTTTTAGTGATTGCCATGGCTTGGAATATTAGGAATTTCTTCTTCCTTTTGGATTTTTGAAGGGGTGTTTTAGGGATATCTTGAGAGTCTGAGGATGAAGCGCTTAAGCAGACAGCTTTCCCCTTTGTATTGGAGGTTGAGATAGTGGTAGTTCTGGAAGATTTTGGTTCGTAAGCTATTGGTATGTATTTAACTGGGTTTGATGATGATGAAACATAGGCGGGGTAGAAAGGAGAAGGCCTTTCTAGTCGCTTGAAATATGTAGGAAAAGTAAGAGGGTCCAAGAAAGAGTTTTCAACCGGTTCGGGCTTTCTTTCATGAGTGGCTCTTAAGAAATTATCTATCTTTTTTACTTGGCTTTGTAGACTTCTGGTTTCTCTTTCCTTTTGGTCAAATGTTTTACCAAAAGCTCTTTCTTCTAACATCTGCCGCAAATCCCGATCTAGCTGGGATACTTTGGCTTTCAAGCTTCTGTAATGTTTCTACATTTTTTGGGATAAAACCTTGAGATCTTCATTTGTCTCGTCTATTTTCTCAGCAACCTTATCTACCTTTTTGTCAAGGTTTTGAAGAATTTCTTTTTGAGAAACCATGTTTTTAGATTGCCAATTCAGAACTTCCTCAGCCTGAGTTAAAGGTTTAAGCTTCCCATCGGGCTGGACTTCACTCGGATGAATGAAGGGTTTGGATGTTCTGCATGTGATTGGATCCATCTTTCTTTCTAAAGCAGGAAATTGTCGGTCGTACTCTGAAGTTGTGGTTGAATACATAAAGCAAAGAATTGGTTGAGCAACATCTGGAGGATGTAGCGGTTTACAATGGCCTGTTGGTGACCATGTAATAAGATTCGGATCATCCGGAGGTAATAATCCTTCTTTCCTAAGGATTTTAATTCCTTCTTCG
Organism: Lathyrus sativus; assembly: GCA_963859935.3. NCBI lineage: Eukaryota > Viridiplantae > Streptophyta > Magnoliopsida > Fabales > Fabaceae > Lathyrus > Lathyrus sativus. The sequence continues at coordinate 156,492,628 of OZ012737.1, forward strand.
TAGATACAGAGGAGTTTCTTTTTTCCATGGATTCCTACCCATGGACCATTATCTGGATTAGATCTCCTTTGAGGAGGTGGAGAGGGTTTACACCTTCCCTTTTTCTTTGTTTTGGGAAGAATGATATCTCGGTCAATATCATCGTCGTGCATCCAGCAGTCACAATCTGGGTCACATCTTGTTGGATCAACATCCCAAATGAAGTGGCCATCTATTTTATCGATGTAGATGGGTTTTCCCTCTGTTGTAACAACATAAACAGGACACCAATCTTCTTTGAGAACTGGTTGGATCATCATTGTCTGGAAGATTGGAGATATTGAGCTCAACCCTTCGTCTGGCTTTTTAAAGATCGTCTTGACTGCCTTGCCAATGGATCTCCTGAAAGTAGCCTCTTGAGATTGAATAGGTCTTTTGTCTACATGGAGTTTCTCATAGTTGGTTATCCATTTAAGAGGAATTAGATGAGTTAATTCTTCCCTTGTGATCTTTCTTGGAATCTGAACTATGGAGGATATGTCTTCTTCTCTATTGGTGACAACCAATAGTGAATCAGAAGAGCATCCTGAGATAGGAAGATTTATCGAGTGGTTTTGTAAGCGGTATATTATCTGGTGATGGAGGGTAGCTGACATAGCTTCTGGCATTTGGTCAGTTCCGGTGATTCGGATCTGTACTTTCAGTCTTGTGGATAAGGTGTTATCATTAAGACTCACGTTATAGTTTGGGAAAATGGTGAGGACAACACTTCCTGCATGAAGTGTAGTTAGAATAGTTCCTATCACAGCATTTTCATAGTGGAGGTAGCTGGAGTCCAGTAGAGCTATTTTGCAAAAGACGGGTTGGTTCTTCCTTCCATGAAGAGAAAGGATGAGTCTGACAGGCCCAAAATGTAAGGTTGTATATCCTTCAGTTTTCTAGTGGTTTATGAGATATTGGGGAATCTCCAGATCTACGTACTGCTCTTGGTTTGTAACTCTTAGGCTGCATTGGTCTATTCTAGATGACTGGACGTACTCTTTTATATGAGGACGGTTTGTAGAGATAAGATTTCGGATGGATCTGGTAACACTTCTTTGTCTTTTGAATATGTTGTACGGACTCAACAGAGGAGGTATTGTTTCAGAAATTTGAGCATCTTCAGGAACATGAGAGTACTCAATAAGGTTTTCTATTTTATGAGAATTAGTCTTTTTACAAAGTTTAGGAAGTGATAAAGAAGAAGTAGTGGTAATAGATTGAGTGTTTGGTTCAGGTGTTTCCATGATTAAGTGATTTCTCCCTTACTCACTCTCTTTATTATATCCATACCATATGCACCCCTTCTATTCTGTTAGGCTCTGATATCAAACAAAAGATAAATATTAGAACAATATAATTCATATTAATTGTTTAGTACTCTTTAAAGGAAAGAAAGAAAGAAAAGGAGACCACAAAATCATACGAAAGTGTTTTGAATGCGATTTGTAATTTAAGAAGTTTAACATCCCAAAATCAAATCATAATATATAGTATATAGTGTGATTGAAAACTGAAATCACAAATCAATTTCAAATTCTAAAGTTAAAGTCGTCTATTTGATTTGTGGCTAAAGGTTGTTTTCGAAAAACCAAATTCATATATTTTATAATAGGTATAATATGTATCTAACTAGGCTCGGATACCAATTGATAGATTTTGAAAAATCGGATAGACACAAATTATATTATATTATAATATTATTGAATAATCAAGAATAATAAGAACGACGTATCTTATAAGATTTGAGAGACGCTCGTCGCAATAATGAGTATAAGAGGATTACTATCCTCATTGCCGTTTAGGGCTTTTAGAATATGTTAATTGTCTAATGGGGCGACACTTAAATAGTTAAACGACGGAGTACAGAGACCTCTCATTAGACTTAACTGAATGATTCAACCCATTACGGTCCATTTAGACACAAAACTCAATCAAATAATTCATAAATAACTAGTGTTTAATAACAATTGATCATACTATAATTAATTAATAATTGATTATATAAATCTATTGATTAATTAAATAATTAATATAACAAGTACATCTGAAGTTTTTATTTGGAATGAAACTCGAGCCTATTGGCGCAGTGGTTCATGGAATGGTAAGGTTTTAACCGGACTTCCATATATGAAACCTCATAACTCGGTGGTACACATATTGGAGATGATGGAGAAGGAAATTTTCCTTCTTTAAAACATCAACGAACACAGTTGCTCTTGTAATCTATAATCTGACTTTAGAAGGAAATGTTGAAGAGAAATTGTGGGATGAACAGAAAAAAATAATGGAAAATAACATGGAATAGTCATGAAACGGAATGCGATGTTTATGGCGTATGTGGACGTTTTGCAAGCTGTAATTCAGAGAGCTCACCAAATGTAGCTGTGTGAAAGGGTTTGAGCCAAGGAACAAAGAGGAATGGAATAAACAAAATTGGACTGGTGGGTGTGTTAGGAGGACACCTCCGCAGCATTGTGAAAGAGACAGAAATCAAAAAGCAAGTGCAGACAATAAAGCTGATGGTTTTTAGAAACTGCAGATGGTTAAAGTTCCTGATTTTGCAGATGCCTCATCTCTCACAGTTTCATCAGAATTGTGCAGAAGTTGGTGTTTGGAGAATTGCTCCTGTGTTTCATATTCATATGATACTGACATTGGTTGTATGTCTTGGACTGGAAATATAACTGACATACGACAATTCTCAAATGGAGGACTTGACTTGTATATTCGTGTAGCACAGGCTGAACTTGGTAAACATTTTGCTAGTTTTTATTTGATCTACGAATAAAATTTACCTGTCGGTTTTTTGGAATGAAAATTTTCAATTTTCCTTAGTTACAGGTAAAGTTAGAAACATGTCAGTCATCATTATTATAACAGTGATAACAGGAACTGTGTTAGTTCTTGGTTGTGCATATATTATGTGGAGAAGAAGATATAATCACCATGGTAATATACCATCATGATAAATTCAAATTATACTCAAATGATTTTCAACATATTAGTACGGACAATTAGAATCATACTAATTCGTGGCTTTCAAATAAATCAGCAAGAAACCGGAATGACAATGCAATTGGAGAACTGTCACTAATTAAACTCCAAGAGCTATTACTATTTAATTTTGGCAAAATTGCAACAGCAACGAACAACTTTCATTCATCTAACAAACTTGGGCAGGGTGGTTTTGGACCGGTATACAAGGTATATTAAATGCAGTAAGTTCAATAATATTTGAGGTCATTAATTGTTTTAGTTATATCTTCATTTCTTTTCCAGGGGACACTGCATGATAGTCAGGAAATGGCTGTTAAAAGACTTTCTAAAGCATCTGGACAAGGTCTTGAAGAATTCATGAATGAAGTAGTTGTGATTTCCAAGCTGCAACACTGCAATCTTGTAAGACTTCTTGGCTGCTGCGTTGAAGGCGAGGAAAAAATGTTGATATATGAGTACATGCCAAATAAAAGTTTGGACGTGTTTCTCTTTGGTTAGTTTTTGATACTCCTTTACAGTTTGTTTCGTCTCCGATTTGAGCGTGGAGGTTAAACTTTATTCATTATATATGAAAATGTTCAGTAACAATTAACTACCGCTAAACAGCCCATGAAGCTTAGAACATACTAATTATGTTTTTCATGCGAGGAGGCTAATCTCATATGTTAGATGACACAATTTATGTTGTATTAATGCTACCTTTAAATTTAAGTAACAAAACTTTACCTTTTGGCTTAATAGATAAATCGAAAAGAAAAATCCTTGATAGGAGTAAACGCTTAGGCATATTAGAAAGAATAGCTCGAGGAATGTTGTATCTTCATAGAGATTCTAGGCTAAAAATTATACATAGAGATTTGAAGGCAAGTAATATCTTGCTAGATAATGAGCTTAATCCAAAAATATCAGACTTTCGTATGGCCAGAATTTTTGGAGAGAATGAAGATCAAGAAAATATTCGAAGAATCGCTGGTACTTAGTAAGTATAAGAATATAGTACATTTTCCTTTTGTTCAAATTATGGTACCATAGCTGGATATTCAATTATCTTTACACTTCAATGCAGTGGATTGAGATTTAGAACCCTCTCAAAACTTTTGTGGACACATCTCTGCAGAATTGTAGCCTCTTCTAGTCAAAGGCAAGATCACTTAGAGAAAAAGTTGTCTTTGGTTTCTACCAAACAAGAAGAAATAGATATTAAGTTACAGGTTTTTAGTGCAAGACAAGACGAAAGGGGTTCTGCTCTCAAGACTATCCTGGAGCTTCTACAGCAAAAACCTTAGGATTGAGATTTAGAACACCCTTTTACCTTTTCATATTTTTTTAAAATATTTTTTCTATCATATTTTTTTTTTGGTTATATGAAAAAAAATTCTCTTCAGTATCTTTTCTACTTCTTTTTATTATTTTTTTGTTGATAACAGATGGGGAGTAGATATAGAAGTATTTAAGCCACAGAAATCTAGAAGTTATTATCTTGTCTAAATTCTAAAGAAATATATATGTGCCTTGAATTTTTAAGTTTAATTAACTTGAATAGAATTTAAGAGGAGCTTACAAACTTAACCCTATGGATTATTGGATTCATAGGGAGCTTACAAACCTCGGACCCTGTAGTCAACTAGTTGATTAAATTATCAATCATTGTTCTTAAATATTTATGTTTGTAATCATCAAAAAAAGGAAGATTGTTGAAACAAAATTGATTTGTCCCATAGCCCTTAGGTTTTGATGATAAAAAAGCTGAAGACCAGACTCTGAATAAGTCATCTTCCAAAGAGGTCATCATCCAAATATTAGAGTTTGGATGAGTTAGTCTCTGAAGATCAGACTTTGGAGAAGGCGACTTCTGATTAGAACTTGAGCTAGTCAAAGCGCAAAGACTAAAGTGACACTGATAGGTCACTGTTCATCTCTGAACATACTTTGTCACGTGAATACCTAAGCTCTATCTTCTTCATAAATTCTATTGGAATTCAATTGCTAATTCTTTTTGTAGCAACTATTTTTCAAACTCCAACGTCTCTTTTGAAGCCTCAAAGGACTCTGCGATTTCATCTCCAACTAATTTTTTTTCTTCGCTATTTATGGAGCTAAAAGACTTGAAGATATATACACACAAAACAACGCACAAACACTAATAAAGATCAATTGACAACAAAATATAAGTTACTATATTGAAGTATTGACATGAGCTAAACTTAGGATTTCCTATCCTTGCATATCTTAGAAATCCTTACGTCTTAAAAGAGTATTACTGTATTATATTTCTATACACCTATGATTGTATATCAAGTGTATTCACCCAATAATCGTTTATCTGCTAGATAATTTGTGAGAAGTCTCTTACTAAGTGTTCGAGCAAGGAAGTATTTAGCTTGTCTGTTAGAGCAAGGAAGTCTCATACTTGTGTGTTTGAGCAAGGAAGTCTCTAGCTAGTGTACTAGAGCAAGGAAGTCTCTTACTTGTATGTTTGAGAAAAAGAAGTCTCTTGCTTTTGTGCTTGAGCAAATTGTAATCTTGGTTGATTGTAGTGAAAATATTTTGTAGTACAAGGAGATTGGATTACTTTCGAGTTGTGAGAAGAACCAAGGTAACTTTGTGTGTTACTCTTCTTTCTTACTTATTATATCTGCTGTCTATCTCTAACTAAATCATATTATATAACCTTGTGTTAAGAATATGACTTAGGAGTTTTAAGAAGAAGAAAAGGCCAACACAATTCACCTTATTCTTATGTTTTTATCACCTTCAGTTGGCATTAGAGCATGGTCTATTCTTAACACTTATAGTGGTACAGAAAATATCCTGAGAAAAACATATTGATCTATGTCTGGTGTGTTTGAATTTGGGAGTGGTACTCTTACTCCTCATGCTGCTATAAATCATTATTATAGTAATCTAGAAAAGAACAACTACACATCTAGACCTCTAACTTTTAGTGGATTATCTACTGATTTTGAATGGTGGAAGACCAAGATGTATACTCATATCAAAGGCCTTGATGATGAGTAATGGGATATTCTAGAAGATGGCACTAATATTGCAGTTAATGGAGTTGGAATGGTGTCTGATAGAAAAACTCTCACATCGGCTGATAAAAGGGTCAATAGAAAACATCATAGAGTTATAGGAGTATTTGTTGATGCTCTGCCTCATTCAGAGTACATCAAATCATTGACAAATCTACTGCTAAGACCATTTTCAATTTTGTATGTGTTACTTATGAAGGGAATCAACAAGTTCAGGAAGTTAAGGCTAACCTTCTGGTTTAGCATTATGAGTTGTTCAAAATGAAGGAGGGTGAAGATATTAAAACCATTATTTCTAGGTTTCCAGTTCTTGTATATGGACTTCAAGTTCTGAATAAGAGTTATACTATGTCTGATCATGTAAAGAAGATTTTTAGGAGTCTTTCTGTCAGATACAGACCTAAAGTGATAATTATACAGAAGGATGTGAATTAAACACATTAAGTCTTGAAAGTCTCATTAGTAATCTTCAAAGCCATGAAATGGAGCTCAATTGAGATGAACCTGTCAGAAAGTCAAAGCATCTTGCTTTGAAATATGTTTCTAAAACTGCAAAGGTTCCTCAAGTCTGGGAGTCTGAAGAAAGTTTTTACGAAGAAGACTCTGAAGATGACTCAGATGATGAGGAAATGGCCTTCGTCATTAAAAGATTTAAGCATTTGTTCAAGAAGAACAAGATATTCTCTAGAAGACGTAGTGGCCTTAGAGTATCTGGCTCCGTAGAACAAAAGGATGATCAAAAAGGATGCTTCAACTGCAAAAAATCTGGTCACTTCATTGATGAATTTCCTGATCTACAAAAGGACAAGCCAAAGAATGGAAACTTTCAGAAAGATAGATTCAAGAACAAATTCAAGAAAATTCTAGTGGCAACATGGGATGAACTGGACAACAAGGAAGATTTTGAAAAGGATGAAGAGTAAGCCAACCTTGCATTGATGGCTCTTACATCTTTAGAAGCAGAATCTGACTCAAATTTTGGCTCAGAATCTAAGGAAGAGGATGAGGTATTTTTTTAAACTATTTTGTTCAGATTTAATTATTTTTGTTCAAGAGCTCATGGGAAGATGTCAAGAGAAAGCCATACACATGAAAATACTAAAAAAACAATATGAACTTTTGAAAGATGAGTTAAACTCTGATCAAAATAAAAATGAAGCTCAAGAGAAAGATCATATTACTCTAATAAAGGAAGTGTCTCGTAAACCTCTTGGTGAGCGTGAAATGGCTCTTCAAGAATTTCTCATAAATGGTTTCAATAGAGCTTGTTAGACGAGGGCAACAATCTAGAAGAGAGGGTGAATAGATCACCAAATAATAATTTTCTTATTGAAAATTATGTTTTAAAAAGTATTTTTCTTTGGAAAGCGGAAGCAAATCTGAATCGACTCTCGTCTATCCAAACCGTTATTGGTAGAATCAGATATGCGTATAAACCGTAGTAAAATGTATACTAAAGATGAGAAAATCAAACCAATAATTTCTATATAATGTGTTTGAATATAAACCACAGAATGATAAACGATTTTCAATGAAACGTAAAATTAGAGTTAACTCATGAATTTTATCGAACACTTAGTTTTACATAGCAATAGTAGATAACGGTAGATTGATTATTGGTCTATGTGGGTTCGACAACCTTTTGTGCTACCTCGATATATTTCGTACAATTACGGAACGCATTAGAGCTCATTGTGACACCCTAAACCCCAATAATTTTTGTTCTATAATGGTTCAGATAAAAGATGTGCCTTTGTGACGATGACGTGCGAAAGAAGCGGGAAATATCAAATTCCTCTCTGGAATTTTAAAAGAGACGACACCGGTACAAAAAAATGTGAGTGTTCGTTTAAGTTTTGTGGTTACATGTTGGCAAACAAAAATTGGATATTTAATATGATATGTGGTTTGCATAACCATGATTTGTGTTTAAAATTAGTCGGTCATTCTAATGTCTGTCGGCTAAAGTCGGAAAAGAAGGAACGTATTGCTGACATGACCTTGAATCTTGTTCAACTAAAAAATATATTTGCAACATTGAAACGGAAACGACCCGAAAATATATTAAATATCAAGCAAGTGTTAATATTAGGTACCTCACTAACAAGACGCTTATGGGTGGAACTTAGATGCAACAACTCTTGAAACTTTTGGATGATAATGAAGGTGAGAAAAACACTTAGAAGGGGGGGGGGGGGGGGGGTTGAATAAGGGTTTAGAAAATATTATGGCAATAAAAACACAATGATTTTTATCCTGGTTCGTTGAACTCAACTAATCCAGTCCACCCTATCAAGAGTGATTTTCCTTTCTCCACAAGGACTTAATCCACTATAGTCAAACTTGATTACAGTGTAACTCACTAAGACAACTGTCTTAGTATTCTCAAGAACTACTGATCACAACTTGATCTTCTTAAGGAAACTTTACAAATAAATGTAAAACTAACAAGTGTGTATGAAGATTGCTTCTAAAAAGCTTTAATCACAACTGTGATATTTTACACAAGTATTAAGAACTAAGAATAAAAATATTCGGCTTTTGAGTATGAACGTTTGTATGAGAGTTGTGAATAATATCAGAAATTGTCAAAACGTCAACTTTGAAGTGTTGTTGAAGACATCCTTATATAGTGCTGAAAGTCCCATGCTTGAAGACCGTGCATAGTAGAATAGTTGTAGCCTTTTGTCTTCTAATGACTTTTCCTTTCTCAGAAGAGGAATGTTCAGATAAATGCCTTTTTCCTGAATTCTTGTGTCTATCACAAATAAGGAAATAGTCGTTCAGATAAGGACAAGGAATATACCAACGGATATATTTTGAATAGCATCTTCTTCAATAAGCTTCTTTCTCAAAGTTATCACATCAGAGTCTTGATGATATCAGAGTTTTGCAGCCAGTGTGCTTTAGCGTGAATATCAATCAGAGCAGAGTTTGAAGATCGGATTCTCTGTACTTGCAATGTGAAGTACTTCCAGAGTCTTCTGAAAACAGTGCTTGAAACTCTTTATACAAATTCCTCAGCTACGCTTCAGATGTATTTTTGCCTTTATCAGAATATTCAATTTTAATATCTGAAACAAAAACACTTGAACAAAATTAGAGTATATATATTCTTAATACAAAATTTCATTAGTGTTATCATCAAAACAATGAGATATATTTAAATACCAATCTGTGTTCTAACAATCTCCCTCTTTTTGATGATGACAAAAACATACGAAATTTTGTTCAATAAATATATACTCCCCCTGAGATACAGAATCTCCCCCTGAAATGAATACTCTAATGGAATAGAAAACTTCCCTTTTTTCATAAGTATTCTTGTCAGATTCAGAGTCTGGTTTGGATAAACTTTTCAGAGTCAGAGTCTGATTAAACGTTTCAGAATTAGAGTCTGATTCGAATTAATGTTTCAAAAACAGAGTCTGGTTGAATTAGTTCTGATTTGAGATTCTCAGGATACCTTCAATGAATTTTGTCAGATGAAAGATTGAAGTTCTGAAATACTAAAATTCAATGTTAGTTATAATCATTATGTCTGAATTCCATTTTAGTAACTGTTTATTTGAACATTCAGAATTTCTTTTTCTCCCCCTTTTTGTCATAATCAAAAAGAAAATTTTTAAAGACATAAAGGAATAACAGAAGAAAAGATATAAACAGATATGGAAATAAAGATTCATTCATAAAAGATATTTAAAGTACATTCAGAAAAGCAAAACATCAGACAAACATGATCATGTGCACAAACATCAGATAAGAAAACAAGATCTAAGATGGTCGAGATAAAAGCATCTTCAGAAGGTTGGTAATTTCAGATGAAGATTTTTCTTGCTTATCCATCCACTTCTGTATGTTGTCAGTTTTCTCATCTTGTTTTGCCATCCAAAATTTAATTTCAGATTGACCAGCTTCCAGCACAGCAAACTTGTCTTCTAGTTCCGGATTCTCTTTCTTAACGTCAGAAGAGGCAGAAGGAGCAGAGTCAGATGCAAGAATAGGAGCAGAGTCAATAACCATTACAGATGCAGATTCTGGAGGCACAGATGCAGATGGTTTGTCTAAAATCATCAGGGCAGAGGGATTATCTATCAGAGCTGCAGAGTCTTCTGGAGCGACAAGAACAACAGGTTTTGCTGGTGGAGGATCCAGAAGCAGAGTGGAAGTTCTGGGAGCACTCAGAATATCATTCAGACGAGAAAGTCTGACAGCTTCAGATATTCTGATCTTGGCATCTTCAGCATAGATGTTCTGGAGATTATTAGCTACAGAGTTGAATTGGTTTTTGAATCTTGTCCAAATAGCTTCAGAAGCATCTGGGTCAAGTCCAGTGAGACATTCCTTCTCAACAGATGATATCCACATTTTTAACTCAGTTTCAAAACCAGCAAGTAGAGTACCAACGTTTAATCTAGGTTTAGGTTTAAACAATTCTTCTAAAAATGTTTTTAGAGAAGATTCAGGGTTGGCCGATGTAGAAGGTTTTGAAGGAATGGTGAAAGTGGGGGATAATAAACAAAGGACGAGGATAAGTTGGGGAAGGAGATGGATCATATGAAGTGGTAACTGTAGGTGAAGGTTTTCTGGGAAATAAATAATGTTTGATTCTAAAGTTAGAGGTAACAATATCAAAAGGTGTGGGATCATATGGAGTGAATATAGTGTTTTGTGAGTGAAAAGGTTCAGATGGAATGGGCTGTGTTTCAGATGAAAAGGTGCCATTTCAGATTCAACCTTATTACTCTCAAATGCAATATGCTTTAAAAGCTTCTTGTATTTGATTTTAATTTTGCTATAGTTTTCAAGGACATCTGATAAACTCTCAGCAAGTTCAGATCTAGTGAGTTCAGAAAATACCTCCTCAGAGTCTGATTCTGATTCTGATCCAGTTATTCTACATGGTCTTCTACATCAGTCATGAGTGCCATGTTTGCACATTCTTCATCTGAGTCTGATGAAGATTCAGATGCATCTGAATCATCCCAGGTTGCCATCAGAACTTTCTTTTTATGCTCAGGCTTCCTTCTTGGCTTCTCCTTCTAAAGCTTTGGGCATTCATTCTTGTAGTGCCCAGGTTCCTTGTATTCATAGCAGACAACCTCCTTCTTTCCAGATCTTCTGTGTCCAGAAGACTCTTTGCATTGATATGGTTTTCTGAAGTTCTTGAACTTCCTTTGCTTATGCTTTCCAGAGTTTGTTGATCCTTCTGGACAGCAAGGACAATTCATCTTCTTCTTCAGAAGAAAACTCTTCAGAACTTTCTTCTAAAACCTCCAACGCTTTAACAGATTTGTTAGACTTTAAAGTAACTGACTTACCTTTCTTTTTAGGCTCGTCTTCTTCAAGTTCAATCTCATGGCTCCTCAGAGAGCTGATCAGTTCTTCCAGCGTGATCTTGTTCAGATCCTTTGCAAGCTTCAGAGCAGTGACCATTGGTCTCCATCTGATTGGCAAGCTTCTGATAGTCTTCTTAACATGATCAGTAGTGGAGTAGCCTTTGTCCAACACTTTTAATCCAGCTGTGAGGATCTGGAATCTAGAGAACATAGCTTCTATAGATTCAGATTCTTCCATTTTGAAGGCTTCATATTTCTGGATCAGCGCCAGAGCCTTTGTCTCTTTTACTTGTGAGTTCCCTTCATGAGTCATCTTCAAAGACTCAAACAAATCAGATGTTGTTTCTCTGTTGGTAATCTTCTCATACTCAGTATGAGATATAGAATTTAATAAGATTGTTCTTGCTTTGTGATGATTTCTGAACTACTTCTTCTGAGCTTCAGTCATAGATTTTCTATCAATTTTCTTACCATCCCCGTCACTGGGGTGAACATAACCATCAATGACTAAGTCCCAAAGATCAGCATCATATCCAAGAAAGAAGCTCTCTATTCTGTCTTTCCAATAGTCAAACTTCTCCCCATCAAACATAGGGGGTTTTGTGTTGATTCTATCCTTGTCTTCATATCTGTTGATGTTTGATGTTGAAGCTTCAGCCATAATATATCAACCAAAAATATATATCAAGAGTTTTCTCAACTGGATCTTTTCTATTCACGGTGAAGTGAGAGCATAAACAGAATCGGAGCTCTGATGCCAACTGAAGGTGATAAAAACACTTAGAGGGGGGGGGGGGGGTTGAATAAGGGTTTAGAAAATATTATGGCAATAAAAACATAATGATTTTTATTCTGGTTCGTTGAACTCAACTAATCCAGTCCACCCTATCAAGAGTGATTTGCCTTTCTCCACAAGGACTTAATCCACTATAGTCAAACTTGATTACAGTGTAACTCACTAAGACAACTGTCTTAGTCTTCTCAAGAACTACTGATCACAACTTGATCTTCTTAAGGAAACCTTACAAATAAATGTAAAACTAACAAGTGTGTATGAAGATTGCTTCTAAAAAGCTTTAATCACAACTGTGATATTTTACACAAGTATTAAGAACTAAGAATAAAAATATTCAGCTTTTGAGTATGAACGTTTGTATGAGAGTTGTGAATAATATCAGGAATTGTCAAAACGTCAACTTTGAAGTGTTGTTGAAAACATCCTTATATAGTGCTGAAAGTCCCATGCTTGAAGACCGTGCATAGTAGAATAGTTGTATCCTTTTGTCTTCTAATAAATTTTCCTTTCTTAGAAGAGGAATGTTCAGATAAATGCCTTTTGCCTGAATTCTTGTGTCTATCATAAATAAGGAAAGAGTCGTTCAGATAAGGACAAGGAATATACCAACAGATATATTTTGAATAGCATCTTCTTCAACAAGCTTCTTTCTCAAAGTTATCACATCAGAGCAGAGTTTGAAGATTAGATCCTCTGTACTTGCAGCGTGAAGTACTTCCAGAGTCTTCTGAAAACAGTGCTTGAAACTCTTCATACAAATTCTTCAGCTACGCTTCAGATGTATTTTTGCCTTTATCAGAATATTCAATTTTAATATCTGAAACAAAAACACTTGAACAAAATTAGAGTATATATATTCTTAATACAAAATTTCATTAGTGTTATCATCAAAACAATGAGATATATTTAAACACCAATCTGTGTTCTAACAGATAACAGTTACGTGTCCAGGTAAGGGACGTGCGATGATGGAGTTACAGTTAGAGATATTTTTTGGACTCATCCTAATTCCATAAAGTTGTTCAAATGTTTCCTACGATGCTCATACTTGATTCAACATACAAGACCAATAAGTATAGACTTCATTTATTTGAGATGACTGATGTTACCTTAATTGAGAAGACATATTTTGTTGGTTTTTCATTTCTTGAGTGTGAAAAAAAGGACAATTTTTCTTGGGCTTTAGAGGTGTGTCGGTCATTGTTGAAAGTTCAAGGTGAGATGCCTAAAGCGATTCTTACAGACCGCGATAACGCTTTGATGAATGCAGTTGCAAAGGTATTTCCTTTTTCTTATGCATTACTTTGTATGTATCACATAACAAAGAATGTGAGACGTCGGGTTAAACCCGCGGTAGGGACAAAACGAATAGAGTCTGAAGATGGAAAATTGGTGAAGGAGGGTGTGGTTGTGAAAAAATAATGGATGCATTGAATCGTATAATAAATTATTCAAAAAAGAACTATATGTTGATTATGTTATTCATTTCAGGAAAGTGTGTGAAAAGTATCCAGATTTGTTGAAATAAGTTGAAAGCATAATTCCTGACCAAGTGAATGAGAAGATAGTTTGTGCGTTGACTAATAATGTTAGACACATTAGAAATACAACAACTAACAGAGTTGAGTCGGCTCATGCTACTTTGAAAAATTGGTTGGGAAATAGTAAGGGAGATTTGTGTAGATTTTGAGACTATGTGAACCACATGATTCAAAACTAGCATAGTAAGATACAAACAATATTTTGGCCGGAGCATCATAATTTTGGAACACAGATTTAAAGACAACACTTTATATTCTGAGTTGGTTGGTAACATTTCTAGGGCAGGTTGAACTATATTTTTCACGAGGCTAAAAGAGCTGTTAATATAGGCTCTGAAAGCGCAAAGTGCGGATGCACAATTGTGAGAACATATGGTCTGCCATGTGCTTCTGTTATTGCTAAAAAAAGGAAACTTGATAAACCAATAAGAGTGGATGAGGTTTGAACTCATTGGAAGAGACTTAGGTTTGATGATGATGGATGCATGGATGATGGTAAATAAAATATCCCTATTTTGACCGAATGGAAAGTGATACAAGAGAGATATTTGAAGGCCAATGACAACATGAAACTCTACATCAAATAACAATTGAGGAATATTGCCAATCCAGAAACCACTGACATGAAACAACCTTCTCAACCTTTAAAAACAAAAGGTACTCCAAAGAAAATGAAGCCTACACCGAATGAAAACTCGACTACATGGTCTCCTTTATATTTTGAACAAGTTGACAAAGCTTTTCTCAACTCACCAACTCCAAAATATTTTTTTTAAAAGTGTTGTGAAAAGAGGCTGCATTAGCAAACCACCTTGATGCAACTTACCGAAGATTCCATTCATCGACGAGATGCCGATTTTTATGCACAAATATATCGAACGAATTATCAATGTTGTGAGGGACAATAATTACGGATACTGAGTCGTTTCGGCTTAACTCGATAAAGGAGAAGATATCCACACACTTGTCTGACATCAACTTATCAAAGAGTTGAAGACATATAAAGAATCATACACTCGGTTGTACGGAAAGAAAGAAAATTTTGATGCAGTTTATGAGTCTCTTGTTCCTTACATGAGTGGTTCGAGGCAAAACGGATGTGATTCTCTAAAATGGATCACCTAATAGCATGTGTGTGTGATAGAGTGTGTGTTGACCTTTTCGCTACTGCAAAAAAGGAGCCGGAGGAAGACAGAAGAGTCGCCACCATTCGTTATTTATCCTAAAGAGAGGGAAAGGAAATGATTAGAGAAAACCTACGAAAAAGGGAAAAGACAAGGTCACCGCAACCAAATCTCGGGCTCGGGAGTCGGTTACGCAAGGGGAAGGTATGAGCACCCCTCACGTCCGTCGTACTCGACGGGATCCATGCTTGTTATCTATCTAAAGAGTGTTAAACTATAGGGGTGGCCATAGGGACGAAAGAAAAGAAAAGAGACTCGATAGAGCATCACCGCTCTATGCCTACGTACTCCCTCGTGCAATGGGAAAGTCAAAGTCAACGTAGTTCAGAAAACTATGGGTGAAAGGTGGGGAAGGTTTCTCGCCAAGACATCGTCGTCTTGTGCCTACGTATCCTCGTCTGGTATGAGAAATCAGAGCAAACATAGTTCGGGCTGAGACGACCACAGATTGGTTCAAGTATTTTAAACTGAGTAGGGTTAAACCTTTGTTCTAGAAGTTAGGTGTATTGCTGCTCGACATTGGAGACTTAGGCGTTACCTGTTTACGGTAGAACCAAAAGTTAACAACACCCTTTTTATGAAAATTATTTTCCGAACAATCCCGAAGGATAAAAAAAGGTTTGATATTTGTTTTTGAGTCTTTTATGAAGAGAAAGTGAATTGAGTTGTGTTTGTAATTTATGTTGCACTAAAGACTATGACTTGAGAGCGAATGCGTCGCATATCGCCCAAAGGGCATATGCTAAACACTCTAGACAATTGAGAGGAGACCCCCCAATCATCATTTCCCAAATGCTTAAGGCTCGTAGCGTACAACACTCATTATCCTTTATTACATCTTTTGAAGAAGTTTTGAGATGAGAAGAGAGAAGACACAACTAAGGGGAAACTAATTTGACCCTAATGTTATCATGCAATGTGCTCCTAAGATTGAGATTAAAAGGGGGAAAGGTCTACCCTAATGCTATCATGCTTGGATTGAACACTTAATGTCTCTCCTACTCCCATCCTAAACAAATGGGACTAGGAATCCTAAGGGATCATGGCAAAGAAAACCAACAAAACATAAGATAAATCAATCACAAATGTAATGCAAGAAAGAGATGAAGATGACTTAAACAAGTCAAGAGAAGATGCAAACATGATTTGCAAGATGCAAGAGAAGCAAAACAAACCAAAGAATAATAACAAAATGACTTAAACAAGTCAAAGAGAAAGTGAGATGAAATGGGAGAAGTTGCAACTCCTACAACCATTCAAGCATCAATCACTAAACTCAAAAGGTAAACACCAAAGCTCAAAGAAGAAGTCATGATCAAGATGAAGATGGAAGAATAGGCTTGGGCAGCAAGCAACATGAGAAATATCTCAACCAAAAGCATCAAATTGATCATGCAAAAAGAAAGCACAAACAAGTTCTCCAAGTGGTCTCTCATTCAAAGCAAACTCAAAGTATGATCAATCAAACCAAATCACTTTGAATGACTTCCAAAGTCCAAGGGACAGAAGTGATAATAAGAGGAGAAAGCTCACAAATGAAAGAAGAAACAAAGCCAAGACAAATCACAAGCTAGGGTAAGGGAAAGAACCAAAGTTCAAACCACTTTCAACATTCAAACATGAATGGAAAGCCCAACTTTAAAGTGACTTGTAACACAAACCAAACAAGTGTGTGACCTACAAAACTGAAACCAGCATCCTAAACATGTCAAGAATGTGAATCAAGAAACATAGGATGCAAATGGGATCCACAAAGTTCATCACCCAAAGGAACTAGGTCAACTAGTTTGTATGAACCTCAACTAGGGTGACTTGACTTGCAAGGTTCACCAAAAACAAGAGAAGTATTCAATAAATCTCAAATAAAATACACAAAGCTCTTATGCATGTTGGCAACCAGAGGCTAAAACATCCAAACCAAATTCCATTCAAGGCATCACCAAATGATTTGATCAACTAGGGTGCTCCACCTTATGGAATTATTATCAAGGGTCAAACAAAAGCAACATAAAGTCAAACAAAAATTAATCAAACATGGACCAAAATTAGCCTCAAAGGTACCTCAATCCATCATCAAAGTGGATAAGATACCTCACTCATTGGTGATTGCAAATGGTCCACAAAGCAAGCATGATCAAAGAAGAACCATATTAAAAACACTTGCAATCACAAAATTCAAATTAAATTGAAAAATAAAAGAAAATCAAAATTAAAAATTATGGAAAATTAATTAAGACTTTAAAGTGTTTGAAAATATTTTTTGTTGAATTTTCTGATATTTGGAAGCATTTTTTAATAATTAAAAAGCAAAACAGAAAAAAAATAAAAGAAAATAAAATGCAACTGGCTAGGGGGTGCAAGAGTAAAAGCAAATACAAAGGGATTCAGTTCAATGCGCTTGGGCCCCAAAAACTTGGGGTGTGGATAAAAAACCAAGCCCAGATCCAAGCCAAAGCTTCAGATTAATGAAACACATCGTTTCATTAATCTACGTGGAGTCAACACTCCACGTAAGCACAGTCAAGCCAATAGCAAGCAAACACACGCATGGTCAAAGTTTCAAACCCTCGCCACCTCAGATATGAGGTCAAATGAACCAGACGCCAGAGCCCTAGCTTCGGTCGTCTTCTCCGGCAAGATGGTCGGAGTTCAGGTCATCAAACCTCAACCAAAATCCACAAAATTGGTACCAAATTAAAGCTGAAGTCACATAGGTCATGAATCCAAGATCCAATCATCCCAAACCTTCACAAATTAAGATAATCGAACACATCAAGTTTGAGATGCACAACTGAAAACTCAAGCAAACATGAACAATAATGGATGAAACATGGCCTACACGAGGTAGGGCTTCAGATGCAACTAGTATGAACCTAGATCATGGCCTAGAATGAGAGAAAAGTTGATTGGAAACTTACTGAACAGAGACACTTCGTTGGTGCTTCTCAGACGTGTAAGCTTGCTTCAAATGATCCAGATCCACTCCAAATACTTAAAGGAAGATGAATTGCGCTTCAATTTGCCTTGATTTGTGAAGAATAGATGAATTCGATTTTCAATTTTCTTTGAGAATTTCAAAACTAAAAATGCTCTCTCCAACTCCAAAATCAACTTATGAGCTCTTGGGGCGAGTTTTGAACTTATATATGATGGATATCAAATGAATTGGAAGGCCCATGAGGCCTTAATTTGATGAATTTAAAAAATGCCCAAAAATGGAAAGCTCCTCATGCACACGTGAAATGCTCTTTTCCACTCATAAAAACCCCTCCAATCTGCAGCACATGAGTTTAATTTTGCATGGGAATTGGTTTGGGCCTTTAATTGGATCCAATTTGCAAGTTTGAAAGTGAAACTTCTTTGTGAAGAAATTGGAAAATGCACGTATTTTTGCTCATTTGTGCCAAAACCAATTTGTGTAATCTCCTTGTGAATGTATTTTGAAGTGAATTGCACCAAAATAAGACATAACCATGACCTATAATGTATTGAATTCAAATCATACTTCAAAGTTCAATTTTCACTTGAAAATCCCACCACATGTCCATAATCAATCATAATTCACATGATTCTTGGGTTTGTAGGTGTAAATAAGGTATTTAAGAACAACTTTCATGTTGGTTGAAAGTTCATTTGAAGTACACAAGTGCATGAAAATGACCTATGTAACAAATGACCTATAATCAAACTTTCCCAAAATACCCTTGCCTTGTAAGGTCCATAACTTGAGTCTCATAAATGATATAAAGGACTTCTAGAAATTTTTGGAAAGATAAGATCATGAGGAAAAACTTTCATGTTCACTTCAAGTTGAGGAGATACTTGATTCTAGGTCAAAAGTGCTTTGGAAGTGAGTTGACTTTTGGTTGACCAAAAATAAGTTCATCTGAGACCTCTAACTTGATGGCATCATAACTTGAGCTCCACAAACCCAATGGATGAGTTCTAGTACTCAAAAGAAATCTAATAACATTCCCTATAACTTTTATGTTTGCATGAAAGTGAGATTGAACTTGAATCATGAAGTAAATTGTCCTTGAAGTTGAGCACTAAAGAAGGGGATTTTACACTGAAACCCTCTGAAACCCTAATTTAGTAACTTCTTGAACTCTTGATTCTTCCTTATTTGAACTTAAAATGACATCCTAGATGTCTCAACATAACTCCCCATAGCTCCAATGACTTAAAACCAAGTCTCAAACTCCCTCAAGTCCACCGTTGACCTTGAGTTGACCAGATGAAACCCTAGGTGCACAACCTTTGATTGTGACCTCTTGCAAGTGAAATAAATGTTTAGATGAGCTCCACAATGGCTTCCAGAGCACTCAATGAGCTTCTCAAACATTTCTTATCCATAACCATGATCTTATGAACCCCTGATAATCCACAGTTGACCTCCAAGATAGGAGATAAGCAGCATACATCCATCTTTTCTCTCAAAGAGCTATGACCACTTCCTGATGATTGTAAGCACTTGATGACTTGAATAAACACTCTTGCTTGAGCTTGCAACCTTTTAGGATCTTCTCTTGAATGGCACACCTTTCTTGATCCCCTGTAAAGGACAATGTTATGCAAATGCAAATGCTAAAATGAAAAGAAACATAAGCCAAGTAAAGAAAAAGGTTTGTCAAATTTTGGGGTACAACAGCTGCCCCTATTCAAACGACTTGGACCTGAATGAGTGAAAAGCGAACGGCTTTCAAAGAATCAAGGTAAAAGACGGTTGAATACCAAAGAACTCGGAAATTTGCCAACCGCAGAAATAGAACTACAAACTTGCTATTGGGAACAAAAATCTCCGGAAATAACTGAATCTGATAGTTGCAACGGCAACAAGCTAACCGATTACCAATCAAGAAGCCTCGACACGCAGTCGGAAGAAACATCTACTAACGCATAGGCAACGACACTAAGTCAGAAAGATCATCTGATATCACCATCAGGCATCTGTTTGAATAAAACAGGCATTAAACCCGAAGGCCGACTCAACACGAATATTAGAACATCTGCTAACCAGCAAGCATTCGCTAAATAAAAGCGAGCATCGAACCCGAAGGCCGGCTCAACACGAAGTTGAGAACATCTGCTAACCAGCAGGCATTCGCTAAATAAAAGCGGGCATCGAACCCGAAGGCCGGCTCAACACGAAGTTGAGAGCATCTGCTAACCAGCAGGCATTCGCTAAATAAAAGCGAGCATTGAGCCCGATGGCCGGCTCAACACGAAGTTGAGAGCATCTGCTAACCAGCAGGCATTCGCTAAATAAAAGCGAGCATCGAACCCGAAGGCCGACTCAACACAAAGTTGAGAGCATCTTTTAACCAGCAGGCATTCGCTAAATAAAAGCGAGCATCGAACCCGAAGGTCGGATCAACACGAAGTTGACAAGTGAATCTAACAACAATTCACAAGAAAACTCCGCTGGAGAAAGAGAAACTTAAACAAGCAACTCTGTCGAGAAGCACCTGATAAGATGAACACATCTATCAAAATATTTTACCGTGGTCTAGATACCACACAGGCTCAGGAATTAACTGATAATATGCCGGGTCTGGATACCGCGCGTTAAAGGGATATAACATCATTTGTCGGGGTCTGAATACCGCGTGAGCAAAGTAAAATCAACTGTTTGCTGAAGATATACCTGAAAACAAAGAGGTAACAACCTGGCTTATGTTTCAAATACATATGTTTGAATATGGCGTAATTCTCCATACGAAATGGAAATGCTATGCGTTTCTGAGGATGCTATGGACAAATGCAAAGTGCAACGGAACCAAATCAGCAAAATAAATGCTGAAGAGACAAGGCCAACTCCGCCGGGGAGAGATGAAACATGCCAAGTACGATTAGACTTAAGCTGGGAAAAAACAAGCCCTGGAAGATCTCCTAAAAAAGAACTTTCCTGCTTAACACTGTTCTGGAGAGAACACAATCCACTCGGCTGGGAATCAAATCAACTCTTGCTGAAGGAAACGCCCTGGATGGCCTCCCAGAATACCACTCTTCTAGGGAACAAACGACCCGGCTGGGGAAAGAAAACCAACCTATTGGGGAAATCAACGACCCTGCAGGGGAACCATAAACAACCATTGAGATTAGCTTGCGCTCTAACGGGGAAAACAACCCTGAATGGCCTCCTAGAACACCGAAACCTTCTAAGATATAAAGCAAACATCTGGGATAAATCCACTCCACTGGAGATCCAAATCCACCTCGTGGGGATTACTCAATGGGAAATCAACATCAAAATACATCCCAACTGCTAGGGATGCACCAATAAAGTTTCTCAAAAACGATTCCAACCTTAGGGGAAGAACCTACTCTACTAAGGAAGGGTATACTCTGCCGACTTCGCTGGGGAATAAGCAATAAGGGAAACGACATCAACATCTGCTTGGGGATTGAATCAGCAATCAACTCTGAGGGGATACAAAATCAAACATATTTGGACTCTGTGGGGAAACAAAATTCTGACTTTGCTTCGCTGCTTGGGAAAAAGTTCCACATCTGCCTGGTGGAAAGAAATCCAGTCTTGACTCTCTGGGGAGTAAGTGCATACCTATAATCTGCTGGGGATACGGGCACACACTTGACCTGCATGGGGGATATCAATCTTGACCCTCTGGGGATGACTTTATTCTGCCGAATAAATCAAACTTGAACTGCTGAGGAATAAGTGCATATAGACAAACTGCCGGGAATAAGTGTATACATTCAACCGCACACTTA
Organism: Lathyrus sativus; assembly: GCA_963859935.3. Classification (NCBI taxonomy): domain Eukaryota; kingdom Viridiplantae; phylum Streptophyta; class Magnoliopsida; order Fabales; family Fabaceae; genus Lathyrus; species Lathyrus sativus. The sequence continues at coordinate 156,514,276 of OZ012737.1, forward strand.
ACTTGCATATCCTTTCCTGTGGAAACAGACTCTTGCTAGAGACAAGGTGCATTCAGACCGCTGAGACTAGATGCACAAATTCCGCCTGTCGGGGATGAATGAGTGTCAACTACACACCTTCTTTCTGTGGGGATGGTGATCCTACCGGGGATACACCTCTGAACAACCTGCCCAAAGGGTAACGACCTTGCACATGAACAAACAAAAAGATATCCTGCACAATGGAAACTATCTCAGTCATCATCTGTGACATTGTTCAAATAAATCAAAGTTTTAATGATTATTGGCAAAGCCTGCAAGTTTATGTATGCAAAGTTTTATCAAAACATCGGGCGTTTTTCCGCAAACAAAACAGTAAAGCCAAAGCAAGAACAAAAATTTACTGAATAGTATATGCTTTATTAACAAATGGTCTGTAAATAGGTAGATTTTACAACAGATGCAACCCCTGAAAACAGGAAGCTACGCAAAAATTACAGAAATGCACGGAAATATACAAAATGTCGGCAATGTGGCACAGACAAACACCATGTATCGATCCATCTATGACTTGCATGACTTTGATGCTTCTCCGATGCTTCATCTTCTAAAGAGATTAATTCGGATGAACAACCCTTAGGTCCTCCCTCAATCCACTATACTCTGAAGGTCAATACGCAGGCCGTAGTCATTTGCTTTTCAAAATCCCTAACTTTTGCCTGAATCGCCCTTTTGGGTTTTCAATTCACCGGGATACCCATTTTTGCCAAAGTCGCCCTTTCAGGTTTTCAACTTTGCGGGTTTACATCTTTTTTTTTATCCCTAACTTTTGCCCGAACCCATTCTTTTTGTGGTTCGCCGGGATGCCCCATTTTTGCCTGGATATTCTTTTTCTTTCCAGCGAATCTCTTTATGCAAGTATTTTTTAACTGCGTCTGCGTTCACAGGGGATGTGAAATCTTCACCATCCATGGTTGATAACAGCAAGGCTCCTCCAGAGAAAACCTTTCGCACGACATATGGACCTTCATAGTTGGGATTCCATTTGCCCCTGTGATCTGTCTGTGGAGGGAGAATCTTCTTCAACACTAACTCACCTGCCTGAAAGCTCTGAGGACGAACCTTCTTATCAAAAGCTCTCTTCATCCTGCTCTAATATAAACGACCATACGCAATGGACGCTAAACTCTTCTCATCCATCAAGCTGAGCTAATTCAATCTATTCCTCACCCATTTTGCCTCATCAAGCTTGACGTCAACCAGAACTCTCAAAGAAGGAATCTCGACTTCCAATGGTAGGACAACTTCCATACTATACACCAGCGAGAAAGGAGTTGCCCCAGTTGAAGTATGCACCGTAGTATGATATCCATGCAAAGCAAAGGGAAACATCTCATGCCAATCCTTATAGGTTACAACAATCTTCTGCACTATCTTCTTTATATTCTTGTTGGCTGCCTCAACAACACCGTTCATCTTTGGACGATAGGGAGAAGAGTTGTGATGCTCAATCTTGAAACTCTGGCACAGTTCCTTCATCATCTTGTTATTCAAGTTTGAACCATTATTAGTAATGATTCTTTCAGGCACTCCGTAACGACAGACGATGTCCTTCTTGATAAACCGGGCTACAACTTATTTGGTGACATTCGCATAGTAAGCGGCTTCAACCCACTTAGTGAAATAATCAATTGCCACTAAGATGAAGCGATGTCCATTGGATGTGGTCGGCTCGATCTTGCATATCATGTCAATGCCCCACGTGGAAAAGGGCCAAGGCGACGCCATGACGTTCAGAGGACTCGACGACACATGAATCTTATCAACATAAATCTGGCATTTATGGCATTTCTTTGCATACTTGAAGCAATCAGACTCCATATACAACCAATAATACCCTGCTCGTAACAGCTTTCGAGACATGGCATGCCCGCCGGCGTGCGTGCCAAAGGCACCTTCGTGGACCTCTTCCATAAGCAGACTTGCTTCTTTCTCGTCCACGCATCTCAACAGTACCAAGTCAAAATTCCTCTGGTAGAGTACACCATCTTGGTTTAGATAGAATTTTCCATACAACCTCCTGAAAGTCTTCTTATCCCGGGTCGATGCCCCTGGCGGATACTCTTGGTTCTTGAGAAAATTCTAGATATCGTAATACCATGGCTTACCATCAGAAGCTTCCTCTATTGCAAATACAAATGTTGTCCTATCAAGGCGCAAGATGACTATTCTTGGAGGTCATTCCAGTAGTTCACCTTGTACATCGAGGATAACGTCGCCAGAGCGTCTGCCATCTGATTCTCCGCTCTTGGCACGTGATGAAACTCCACCCGGTCAAAGAAAGGCAACAACCTCCTTGCATAGTTCATGTAAGGAATCAGGTTGGGCTTCCGAGTCTCCCACTCTCCTTTAACTTGATTAACAACTAAAGTTGAATCACCATAGATATCAAGGTTTTTGATTCTCAAATCAATCGCTTCTTCAATACCCATGATACATGCTTCATTATCAGCTTCGTTGTTGGTGCAGGGAAATGTCAACCTGGCAGTGAATGGTATATGAGAACCATGGGGAGTCGTGATGATTGCCCTAATTCCACTATTACAGGAGTTAACAGCACCGTCAAAAATCATTTGCCACTAGGAGCCCAGCTCAGGACCTTCATCAGGTAACGACTCATCACAATCCTTCATCTTCAGAAACATGATGTCTTTGTCAGGAAATTCAAATTTCATCGGTTGATAATCATCAATCGATTGCTCTGCAAGGTACTCTAACAGAACACTCCCCTTAATAGCCTTCTAGGAAACGTACTGAATGTCGTATTCTGTCAAGACCATCTGCCACCTGGCAATCTTTCCTGAAAGTGCTTGCTTTTCAAAGACGTACTTAATCGGATCCATCTTCGAAATCAACATGATTATGTGATTTAGCATATACTATATCAGGTGTTTGGCAACCCAAGCGAGTGCGCAACACGTCTTTTCCAACATTGAGTACCTGGACTCACAATATGTGAACTTTTTACTCAAGTAGTATATGGCATGCTCTTTTCTTCCAGTCTCGTCATGTTGACCAAGAACACAACCCATGATGTTCTCAAGAACCGTTAGATACATTATCAATGGTCTTCCAGCTACTGGAGGTATCAGTATCGGAGGTTCCTGCAAATACTCTTTTATTTTTTTCAAATGCCCTTTGGCAATTTCCATTCCAGACGACTGCCTGATCTTTCTTTAACAATTTGGACATAGGTTCACACGTGGCTGTGAGATGAGATATGAACCTGGCAATGTAGTTCAATCTACCCAAGAAACCACGAACCTCTTTCTCTGTTTTCGGCACTGGAATTTCTTGAATTGCTTTTATTTTTGCAGGATCGACCTCGATTCCTTTTTCACTGAAAATGAACCCCAACAACTTTCCTGACCGTACACCAAAAGTGCACTTGTTTAGATTCAAGCTCAGTCTGAATTTACTTAACCTCTCAAACAGCTTCAAAAGGTTCACCAGATGTTCCTCCTCTGTCTGTGACTTCGCAATCATGTCATCAACATAGACCTCGATCTCATGATGAATCATATCATGAAAGAGCGTCACCATTGCCCACTGATAGGTTTCCCCTGCGTTCTTCAACCCAAAAGGCATTACCTTATAACAGAAAGTCCCCCACGGTGTGATAAAAGTTGTTTTCTCCATATCATCCGGCGCCATTTTAATCTGATTATATCCGGAAAAACCATCCATGAAGGAAAACACTGAATACTGCACGGTATTATCAACAAGTACGTCAATGTGGGGGAGCGGGAAATCATCCTTCCAGCTCGCCTTGTTCAAGTCTCTATAATCAACACACATCCTTACCTTACCATCCTTCTTAGGCACAGGTACGATGTTAGCGACCCACGGAGGGTAGTTTGTCACGGCGAGAAATCCTGCATCCAATTGTTTCTAAACCTCTTCTTTGATTTTTACTGCCATGTCCGGTCTGGTTCTCCTGAGTTTCTGCTTGACAGGTGGACACTCTTCATGGAGAGGCAAGTGATGAACCATGATATCTGTATCAAGACCAAGCATATCTTCGTATGACCAAGCAAAAATATCCCTATACTCTCAGAGCATTTCAACCAATCTTTGCTTGACATCACTCTGCAAGGCAACCCCTATCCTGACTTCCTTTCTGGCTTCCTCGGTACCCAAGTTGATAACCTCAATTTCCTCCTGATGAGGCAGAATGACTTTCTCTTCTTGTTTCAGTAGCCTAGATAACTCTTTAGGTAGGTCTTCATCTTCCTCAATCTCTTCTTTGGATTGAAAGATCAGATTATCAAAGTCAAAGCGAGTCATAGACGATTCTGGAGTGGTGTCATCTACAATGTGAAACCTGCAATGATGATGATTTAATGCTTAAAATGATATGAAAACGAGCATAAACCACATTTCCATTTTATTGTTAAAAATAAAACAAGAAAAACAAAGATCACAATATTTGAATGCAAGAAAAATGCCCTTTGATTAATTGATAAAACAATTGTTCAAACATAAAAGATTAGGCCCCGCAGACAAAGACCACTATGCTCTGGGTAGAACATAGGGCTACACATAATCAAGAAAACAAATCATTACTCTTCTTTAGTCACTTGGATGACTTCCTTGACAGTCCAGTTGCTTAGGCTCTGACCCAGAATACATGGCCAAATCCATGAATCCATGTTGCAATCGATATCCCCTTCTTCGTCGGACACGACATTGATCTTCTTAAAGATCACCCCACCGCTGGTGAATTGGACGGGTCCTTTATAGCACGGTGCGCTTTGTGAAGAGGAGGATGAGTTGTACCCCAGTCCGAACTTATCTTGTTTGTTGGGGATGCTCAAAACTTGGCCCCAACCCTGAGATGCTCCGGATTTCACCACTGCCTGTGCTTCTTTAAATGATGACATGGCAACCTCAGGTGCTTTGTCTACAGCCGGTGTTTTCTCCTTAATCTGCACAGTCTCGAAAGCCTGACATAACGTCTCGTGGATCTCACCGTCAACTTCGACATATTTGAACGAAGACAAATAAATTATCATAATATCTTCTTCCCCATAAACAGTAACAACACTGCCACCCACCATATATTTCAACTTCTGGTGCAGAGTTGATGTAACAGCGCCTGCCGAATGGATCCAGGGTCGTCCCAACAGACAGCTATATGCTGGATGAATATCCATGATATAAAACACAGCATCAAAAACTTCCGGACCAACCTGGATTGGAAGAGTCAATTCCCCAAACACGGACCTTCTGGTCCCATCAAAAGCTCGAACCACCTAGTCACTTGGGGTGCACATTATCCCTCGGGTGTCTAGCTTCATTAAAGCTTTCTTGGGTAACACATTCAGTGATGACCCAGTGTCTACCAGCACATGTGACAACACTGTCCCTCTACATTCGATGGATATATGCAGCGCCAGATTATGATTCCTTCCTTTGGGCGTCAAATCCAGATCAGTAAAGCCCAGCCCACCCGCATTAACGTGTGCCACTACTCTTTCGAGCTGATACACAGATATCTCCTGTGGCACGTATGCTATATTCAAGATTCTTAAGAGAGAATTTCTGTGTGCCTCAGAACACAACAGCAATGATAGAATGGAGATCTTTGACGGCGTTTTCTGTAAGTGATCTACGATCTTGTAGTCACTCTTCCTGATCAACCGCATAAACTCTTCTCCATCCTTCAACAAGGACTCTTTCTCACCAGCCTGAGAACTCTCTTCGACCACCATTTTTCCTTTACCCTTATCATATTTCTGAGCACTCACTTCGGGAGGTGAAAATACTCTTCCGCTTCGGGTTATCCCCCTGACACCTACCAGGTTGTCAATAAAATCCAACGATGAACCTTTCAGTTCCTGCTTCTGACCATTACAGTAGACCTCGGCTCCGTAATTCCACGGAATAGCCTTAGTACTATCATAGGGTACGAGTCCAGCTTTAGTAATTATGATAGTGGGCGGCCTTGGAGGCGCAGAAATAGTGATTGTCTTGTAAGGAATCAAAATTGTCGCAACTTCACTCTTTTCTTCATCGACTATTTTCTCATCTTTCTTCTCTGACACTCTGTCAAATTGTAGAATACCATCATTCATCAGCTTTTGAACATGACTCTTCAATTTCTCGCATCCCTCAGGATGGATCAAACATTCTGCACAAGCTCTGTCACAACCAGGAAATACCCCTCCACTCACCAGTTTGTCTTTTACAAAACTCAACGGAGTCTTCAAATCTTCAACATCAGCTACCAAGTTCAAACCCTCATCCTCAATAATGGCATTAACCCCAACTGCCCCATGATTAGGCATGGGATTCTGCACGACATTGGGCGCATCATGAGAGAAGTTGATGGCTTTGATGTCTATAAGGTCTTGCACCATATGTTTAAATGTTTTACAATTGTTGATGTTATGGTCGGGAGCACCGAAATGAAAATCACACCTAGCATTAGCATCATATCCTGGTGGTGGTGCACCAGTCAAAGGAGCCAGAGTCCTTTTCTGAATCAATTGTAATTGCATCAAGTGTTGAAGCAATTGCGTGTATGGCATCGGTGGCGCATCAAACTGCCTGTTTACTGCTCTGCCCTGATCCTGAAATCTGCGAGGAGAATAACTTTGTTGTTGTTGCTGTAGTTTTTGTGGTTATGGTACTGCAGGAATTGTAATGCTTGCAACCTGAGGTTGTTGTTGACGGTACTGCTGACCTCTACCTTTGTTTCTGTTTCGGAAACCCAAGACTGCATTGGTTTCCCCCTCTCTCCTCTTATTGCCAAAACATTTCTTAACTCCTCCAGCTGAGGATCCTTCACCGGCTTGAATTTTACCCAATTTAATTTCGTTCTCAACTCTTTCTCCTGTAATGATTAGATCTGAAAAACTCCCCGACATGTTGCTGATCAACTTCTCGTAATACACCCCCGATAATGTGGCAACAAACATGTCTATCAACTCCCTCTCCAGCATAGGAGGTTGCACCCTAGCGGCCAATTCACGCCACCTCTGGGCATATTCTTTGAAGCATTCATTATTTCTCTGAGATAAGTTCTGTAATTGGACCCTGTTCGGCGCCAGATCAGTGTTGTACTAGTAATGCTTAACAAACGCCTCAGCTAAATCCTTCCAGCTTCGGATGTTAACTGGATCTAGCCCCATGTACCACTCTAGAGACGGACCAGAAAGACTGTCCTAGAAAAAGTGCATAAGCAGCTTCTCATCGTCAGAATAAGCGGACATCTTGCGGTAGTAGGAACGAAGATGAACCCTCGGACAGGTTGTCCCCTTATACTTATCAAATTCCAGGACTTTGAACTTCAGAGGAACCTTCAAATCTGGGATCAGCCCCAAATTTGCCATATCCAACCCCATAGAGTGTTGATTTTTATAGCTTCGCATCTTCTCCTCAATCATCTTAAACCTCCTGTCTGCGTCAAACTGCAGACCAGCATTAAGATCTCTCATAGAGAAAACATCGTCATGTTTATCCTGTTCCCACTGCGGGCCAGCATTCCCGTGTACAACACACGTCATCTCAGGACCATGAACTCCACCTACATTACCTCCGCCCAGAGGGATAACAACGATAGGAACAGTATTAGCGTGTGTTGTACCACCATAATTACGAGGAGGATTAGCAACAGTTCCCCCATGAAGCACACTGCTTCCATCAACCCTAGAATTTAACGGTTGCACCAAAGTTCTCAGCTGTTCTTGGCCATTAGCGACCCTTTGCATCATATCCATGAACTGGGCCATCCTGTCACGGAATTCCTGAAGCTCAGCTTGAATCTGATCCATAATCTTGCATTGGTTTCCCCGAGTTGCGTAGTAATGAGTCACTTGGTTGTCAATCCTGAAACAAGCTGAACAAACCACAGAGATAAGGTTAACGGTTCTGGAGCACCTGCGATGCAAAATGAGAAATGATGCAGTATGCAGACATGTAAGTATGCGTTAGGGAAATTTTCCCCTCGATTCTAGTTCCGCGAGAACAGCAAGACAATGGGAAGCCAACAGATAAGCATAGAAAACTCCTCATAAATAAGAGGAGAGACAAGAGTCAATGTATAGCACAACACTGAATACAACGGAATCAAAATGACCTCAGCCAACAAATTTGGTGATGGTCAAGATACATCCTAACAACAAACTACAAAGAGAGAAAAACATCAAATACGATGGCGAGCCTGGAAGTCCTCAAACAACTCTCTCGTATCTGAATGATCTGGTCTGGCTACCAACTGTCGCTACTGCAAAAAAAGGTGTCGGCAATGACAGAAGAGTCACCACCGTTTGTTATTTATCCCAACGAGGGAAAGGAAACGAGCAGAGAAAACCTGACGAAAAGGGATAAGATTGGTCATCACAACCAAATCTCGGATTCGGGAGTCGGTTACGCAAGGGGAAGGTGAAGGTAGGAAAAACACTTAGAAGGGGGGGTTGAATAAGGTTTTTAAAGCGATTAAGATGATAGAAAAATAACAGATTATTTTTATCCTGGTCCGTTTGAACTCAAACTAATCCAGTCCACCCTACCAAGGTGATTTGCCTTTCTCAACAAGAACTTAATCCACTATATCAAACTTGATTACAGTGTAAACCACTAAGACAACTGTCTTATTCTTCTCAAGAAATTCTGACCACAACTTGGTCTTCTTAAGGAAATCTTTTACAAAGATAAACTAACAATTTGTGTTTAAGATGTGCTTCTAAAAAGCTATATCACAACAGTGATTTTTACACAAGTTTTGCATAAGTTTAAAAACGTGTTCTGGAAATTTTTCATTTTCAAAACCAGGAGGTTGATGAACATAAACTTCCTCTTCTATAAAACCATTTAAGAAAGCACTTTTAACATCCATCAGATACAGAGTGATGTTATTCTATGCAGCAAAAGAAATAAGCAAGCGAATAGATTCTAACCTTGCCACAGAAGCATATGTATCTGTGTAATCTATACCTTCTTGCTGACTGTATCCTTGAGCCACCAGCCTAGCTTTGTTTCTGATAACTTCTCCTTGCTCGTTCATCTTGTTTCTGAAGACCCATTTTGTTCCAATGATGTTGAATCCATTTGGTCTTGGAACTAGATCCCAGACGTCATTCCTTGTGAATTGGTTAAGCTCTTCTTGCATAGCAAGTATCCAATCATTATCGTTCAGAGCCTCATCCACAGAAGTAGGTTCAATAATAGATACCAAACCAAACAGTGATGTTCTAAAAGATCTGAGAAATGATCTTGTTCTGATAGGGTCATCCTTCTTTCCAATTATCATTTTCTCTGGGTGAGAGGCTTTGATTCTGGATGATCCTTTACCATTTGGTTCTTCAGAAATTGTCAAGCTATCCATATGAGCAGTCAAGGGAGTAGCATCTAACATTGCTTCTAGTGCTTTTGCTTGAGCTTTGCCTGCCTCTGATTCTTCAGAGTCTGTGAGAAGGACTTCTCTATCTGCAGAAATTTCAAGCTGCTTTGGCTTTTGATTGCCAAGCTTATCATCAAATCTAACATGAATTGATTCCTCTACAATCTGTGTCTCAGTATTGTATACTCTATAGCCTTTAGAGCGTTCAGAATATCCAAGCATGAAACACTTCTGAGCTTTAGAATCAAACTTGTTCAGATTTTCTTTAGTGTTCAACATAAAACATACACATCTAAAAGGATGGAAATAAGAAATGTTGGGCTTTCTATTCCTCCACAATTCATAAGGAGTCTTCTCCAGAAGAGGTCTTACAGACACTCTGTTCTGAATATAACAAGTTGTATTCACTGCTTCTGCCCAAAAATGTTTTGCCATGTTAGTCTCGTTGATCATGGTTCTGGCCATTTCTTGCAATGTTCTATTTTTCCTTTCTACAACTCCATTATGTTGAGGAGTTCTAGGACAAGAAAAATCATGTGCAATGCCATTTTCTTTAAAATATTTTTCAAAATATTTGTTTTCAAATTCTCCAACATGATCACTTATGACTTTAACAATTTTAAATTCTTTTTCGTTTTGGACTTGTTTGCAGAAATCAATGAATTCAGAATGTGACTCATCCTTGTGTTTCAGGAATTTTACCCATGTCCATCTGCTGTAGTCATCAACTGTGACTAATCCATACTTCTTTCCTCTGATGGATGTAGTTTTCACTGGTCCAAACAAATCAATATGAAGCAGCTCTAATGGTCTTGAGGTAGAAACAACATTTTTAGCTTTGAAAGAAGATTTTGAAAATTTTCCTTTCTGACATGCTTCACAAAAAGCATCTGAGTTGAAATTCAACTAAGGAAGTCCTCTGACCAGATTGAGTTTATTAATCTGAGATATACGTCTCATATTAATATGCCCCAATCTTCTGTGCCAGAACCATTGCTCATCGTTAATAGACAGAAGGCATTTTACATTATGAACTTTAAGTTCTAAAAGATTAATTTTGTAAATGTTGTTCTTCCTTTTTCCATTAAAGAGGATTGAACCATCTTTTTGACTGACAGCTTTACAACATTTTTTATTGAAGATTATATCATAACCATTGTCACTTAATTGACTTATGGACAATAGATTATGTGTTAATCCTTCAACAAGTAAAACATTAGATATGGAAGGGAGGTTACCATTACCTATAGTTCCAGAGCCTATGATTTTGCGCTTCTGGTTCCATCCAAACTTCACATCACCTCCAGATCTAAGTTCCAGGCTTTGGAACATGGAACTTCTTCTCGTCATGTGACGCGAGCAGCCAGAGTCCAGGTACCATGATTGGTGTTTCAACTTTGTTGCTAAGGATGTCTGCAATAAAAATCATTTTGTCCTTAGGTACCCATATTTTCTTGGGTCCTCTGGGGTTAGTAGGTTTGAAATTCTTTCTGAATTTCTTTCCCTTAAAAGCATCCTTGTTCTGATGGAATTTAGATTTATTAAGCACAGGTTTGTTCTGATCAGAACTTGTGGGCTTAATATCATTTAAATGACCATATTTGAATTGAGTATACAGAGGAGAATACTTAATGATCAGTTTATCAACAGGTTTTGGATTTAAATCCTTCCCAGAGGGTGATTCATATCCAATTCCCTTTCTGTTATTTCTACTTACACCATAGATCATGGAAGCCATCTTGCTTCTATCTAGGCCTCTGGTCAGAAACTTCTGAAAGCTATAGTCATACTCTTCTAAAATGTTTTTAGAGCATGATATAGGTTCTGAGTCAGATTTTTGAGATTTTTCTAAATCATTTTTCATTTTAAGATTGTTTGCTTTAAGCTCGGCAACTTCTGATCTCAGCTGATCATTCTCATATGCAAGACAGTTTTGAAGCCTCTTGTATTTGAGTTTGATCTTGCTGTAGCTTTCAAGAATTTCATATAAACTTTTAGTAAGTTCAGCTCTAGAAATTTCAGAAAATACCTCTTCTGAATCTAATTCTGATCCAGATTCATCAGTTTCTTCGTGGTCCTCCACGTCAGCCATCAGTGCTACATTAGCACATTCATCTTCTGATTCTGATGAAGATTCAGAAGCATCTCAATCATCCCACGTGGCCATTAAAACTTTATTCTTCTTTTCAAACTTCCTTCTAGGTTTCTCCTTCATAAGTTTGGGACATTCATTTTTATAGTGGCCAGGCTCCTTGCACTCGTAGCATACTACATCTTTCTTTCCAGATTTCTTATGTCCAGAAGAATCGCCACACTGATCAGATCTCTTGAAGTTTTTGAACTTCTTTTGTTTATGCTTCCAGAGTTGGTTTATCCTCTTGGACAGCAAAGACAGTTCATCTTCTTCTTCTGAAGATTCTTCAGAGCTTTCTTCAATAACCTGCAAAGCTTTAGCAAATTTGTTAAATTTTAAAGCAACAAACTTACCTTTCTTCTGAGGCTCGTCTTCCTCTAGCTCAATCTCGTGACTCCTTAAGGAACTGATCAATTCCTCCAGAGTGATCTTATTCAGATCCTTTGCAAGCTTCAGAGTTGTCACCATTGGTCTCCACCTTGTTGGCAAGCTTCTGATGATCTTCTTGACATGGTCAGAAGTGGAATAACCTTTATCCAGAACCTTTGACCCAGCAGTTAGGATCTGAAATCTTGAGAACATAGTTTCCACAGATTCAGACTCCTCCATTTTGAAGGCCTCGTACTTCTGGATGAGGGCCAGAGCCTTTGTTTCCTTTACTTGGGAGTTTCCTTCATGCGTCATTTTTAGAGACTCAAACATATCAAATGCAGTATCTCTATTTGTTATTTTCTCATACTCAGTATGAGATATAGCATTTAATAGAATGGTTCTTGCCTTGTGATGGTTTCTAAACTCCTTCTTCTGTTGATCAGACATAGACTTTCTGTCAACCTTTTTCCCTTCATCATTAGTAGGATGAATATACCCATCAGTAACCAAATCCCATAAGTCAGCGTCATAGCCTAGAAAGAAACTTTCTATTCTATCTTTCTAGTAATCAAACTTCTCACCATCAAACATGGGAGGTTTGGTGTTGATTCTGTCTCTATCATCGTATTTATTGTTGTATGAAGTTGAAGTTGAAGCTTCAGCAGCCATGATAAATCAAGAACAATAAATTAAGAGTTTTTCACAACAGGATCTTTTTCTGTCACGGTTAAGTGAGAGCACTTACAGAACCGGAGCTCTGATGCCAACTGAATGTAGGAAAAACACTTAGAAAGGGGGGTTGAATAAGGGTTTTAAAGCGATTAAGATGATAGAAAAATAACACAGTATTTTTATCCTAGTTCATTTAAACTCAAACTAATCCAGTCCACCCTACCAAGGTGATTTGTCTTTCTCAACAAGGACTTAATCCACTATATCAAACTTGATTACAGTGTAAACCACTAAGACAACTGTCTTATTCTTCTCAAGAAATTCTGACCACAACTTGGTCTTCTTAAGGAAATCTTTTACAAAGATAAACTAACAATTTGTGTTTAAGATGTGCTTCTAAAAAGCTATATCACAACAGTGATTTTTACACAAGTTTTAGAACAAAAATAAAACTATTCAGCTTTTGAAGAAACTTTGTATGAGAGTTGTTGAATAACTTGCCAAGAATTTGTTTCAAGTTCGTTAACCTTTGAAGTGATTCTTAGACTTGCTTTTATAGTACTTTGAAATCCTTTTCTCAAAGACTGTTCAATATGTGCATTCTGTTCTTTTTGTCTTCTATTGACTTTTCCTTTCTCATAAGGGGAATGTTCAGACAAATCCTTTTTGTCTGAAATCCTGTGTCAAGCACAAATAAGGAAAGAGCCGTTTGGATAAGACAAAGAATATGCTAACGGATCTTTATTTGAACAACATCTTATTCAACAACTTTGGGACGTCTTGCATCAGAACTTCTGATGATGTTCTTAGTTGTTCAGGTCAGAGCTAACTCAATCAGAGTTTCTCTATCAGAGTTTCCAGCCAAGTGCTTTAAGCGTGAGATTCTTATCAGAGCATACTTGCTTATCAGGACTTCTGTACTTGCAGCATTGAGTACTTCCAGAGTCTTCTAAAGCTTTACGTATGTTCTTAACTCAAGTTCTTCTTAGCTTCGGTCAGAGTCATTGTAGCAGATCAGAGTCTTCTGATGACTTGCTTCTGATGCTCAGAGCTTTCTCGTTCTTTAATGTTCAGAGGCGTTCTTGCTTCCAGAATAATGTTAATTTTGATATCTGAAACAACTAAACACTTGAACAAAATTAGAGTATATAAATTCTCTATACAAAATTTCATTAATGTTATCATCAAAACTATGATATATATTAAACACCAATCTGTCTTCTAACAGAAGGTATTAGCACCCCTCACGTTCGTCGTACTCGACGGGATCCACGCTTGGTTGTCTATCTAAAAAGGGTGATTGAAACTACCTAAGGACGTATATTAAACACTCTAAGCAATTGAGAGGTAACCCCTCAATCACTATTTCCCAAGTACAAGGCTCATGGCACAAAATCCATTATCTTATTAAGTATTTTGAAGTTGTTTGGAGATGATAAAGAGACAAAGGACAAGCAAAAGGGGACTAAATCAAAACCCTAAAGTTACCATGCAAAATGACCCTAAGGTTAGGATTGAGAAGGGGATTTTATCCTATTTGTTATCATGCAAAGGATTCAACCTAATGTCTATCATCACTATCCTTAAACAAGGAAGTGAGAACTCCTAAGGGAACATGGTAATGAAAGGGAAAGAAACAACATACAATAATTGAATTGAAATGTGAATGTGAATGAATGCACATGCAATGCAACATTACAAGCAAAGGGAGGACACCTCAACCTTTATTGCAAACAAGAGATACACAAAGAGAACATAACATCCAAGCAAGGGAGGAAATTGTCTGGGGTAAAGACCACCACAAGCTCATCTTAACCTTTATTAATGCAAGAAAATAAAGATGCAAAACACCATCACTATGAATAACAACACACAAGTGTGCATCCAAGTGGAAAACAAAACAAGTCGACGAAGTCTCGATTAAATAACCAAAACAACGACAAAATGTCCAAAACATTTCACTCCTAATGCATCGTATTGAATTACGATGATTCGATGCGAAACGGTACTCAAACATGCAAGAAAATCAGCAAAACATATCCACTGGCACAGTGTTAATCGGTTAACCATATGCCTTAACCGACTAACCACTTAAAAATAGCTGAAAATCTGGAAACTTGCACATATTAATCGGTTAACCATATGCGTTAACCGATTAACACTTTGAAAACTTTGAAAATTTTGAATATTTGAACTGGTTAATCGGTTAACCATATGTGTTAACCGATTAACATTGTGCCAACAGCAGAAAAATAGCAACAGAACATCATTTTCGGCAAATAAGCACTTATCCAATCCACCGTATGATCACATAGTCACTTAATCACGAAATTAAACCAGCAAATCATGATTCAAACAACATGTAAACAGATTAGCACAACCAAATCATGAATCAATCGGATCAAATTAACCAAAATTCAATCAAAGATGAAAATCCACATGATTATGCAAATAAGCTAAAAACAAATTCGGATCCAACCTTCGAAGCGGAGATTTGCTCCGGTTAGTGTTGATTCAACTGTAATTGACCAGATCTGATGCTAGAAGTCCGGAATACTTCAAGATCCACACCAATTATTGTAGTAGCAATGAAGATCCTTCAAGATTAAACCAAATCAAGCCAAATAATCACTTCCAAAATCACTTCCAAGTTCAGATCCAATTTTGCATGAAAATTGGATGAAGAAATCAATTCAATGAAGATGATGGATGGAGATTTGAGCTCAAGAAGTCATTGATTCCATGGAAGAATCAAAGAATTCAATGGAAAAGAGGTTTGGTGAAGGTTTTGGAAGATGGAAAATTAAGAGAGAATTGAGAGAGAGTGAGATCAATTCTGAATTTGAAATGAGATTATGAGTGATTACTTATGTGTGGTTTGGAGTGGATCACTTAAATATCACTTAGGCTTGGATCCAAATGTAAGGTTTGGAATGTGGTGTGGAAAATATGGTTTGGAATGAGGAATGGGAATTTGGAGGGAAAATGAAATTAATCAAATTCTGAAATGATTCTAGATCCTTCCCAAAGTAAAAATCAAGTTTGCACATGACCAAAATTGGACCCCAAAACAGCCTGCATTGAAAACTCATGTACAGAGGCAAAAATTGCACTGGTTAATCGATTAACCATATAGGTTAATCGGTTAAAACCTTTAAAAAACCCAATTTGCCCTATTTTTACCTTGGTTAATCGATTAACCATATAGGTTAACCGATTAACACCTCCAAAATTTGAATTTTGGCGCCTTCTGGAGGGAAAACTGTCTGTTTGTCCGTTTCCAACTGTTTGGAGCTCTGTTAAGCTTCTGAATCCCGTTCTTGATTGTTGCAACTATAAGAATGCTTGATATGAGCCTGAGTGCTGCTTCTTGAGCTGAAAAATGCCCTGCAAAACAAAGTAAAATCGACCGCTCGGTCGCCGGGCAAAATAAATGCCAGGGACTCTAATGCTTGATGTTTCTGTCCATGCACTGAGATGAAAACTGAGCCACGTAAACCTTGATCCCCTGTCTCAAGAACGAATGCTATGCAATGCAAAAAATGCAAAAATGCGAAAAGAAATGTAAGCCAAGTACGAAAAGAGGTTGGTCAAAGTTTTGGGTACAACACCAACCTCTGGATGAGCAACTCTCTCCGACCAATGACAATCTGCAAGCTTTGAGCATAATCCTCCCAAACGCCTTCACCAAATGCTTCCTCAAGCTTGGGCCTCTTCAAATCAGCTCTTGGCTTTCACGTCGGCGCGAGGATTCAGCTATAACCTTCTCATCTCTCACCTGGATTTGAGCCTTCAACTTAGCAATCTGTTGTCGCAGTCCGTCTTCTTGCTCTTTATTTTTAGTTAGAATGACATTCCATTGGTCATTAAACTTGGAGATCTCTACATATTCTATGTCCAACTCTTTCTTCTTGGAATTAAGAACATCACTGACGCTCTTCAGATCTAAGCCCACACGCTCTCGAGCGCGAATCTCTGCAGTTAGCTCTCTACCCAGCTTGTTCACCAATTCAATTTGCTTCTTAGATGGAAAAAGTGGCTTGATTTCTCTTGCTTCAGAGCTGAATAATCTCTTTTTCCAATTCCTCATTTGCCTTACGCAACTCCTCCTTCTCGAACCATAGCTGATTATATCTCTATATATCAACAGTAGTTGGCTCCTCAATCATCAAAGGATATAAAGGCTCACAAGCTAGAAATGGCATCAATAACCTCCTAGCTCTCTCCTAAATCCAAACCATATAAGGCTCATAAGCTCTACTGTTGCTCTTACCCAAAGAAACCTTCCCTCTACGGTGAATCTTGTTCCAAGCTTTCTCCACTCTGATCAGGGTCTCATTCTCAAGCAAGCAAGTGAAATACAGAGATTCATGTATTTCCTCTTCCTTCGGAGGTTCCCTCAGAGCATACCCAAACTGCCTCACTGCAAGAGTTGGGTTGTAATTAATACCTCTTTTCCTTCCAATCAATGGGACGTTAGGAAAACCACCACAGCTAAAGATAATCTTTGTGCCCAACTGACCTCTCTCAAACCATACGATGTTCTCAGAAGTCAAGCCCATAAGTCTCTCTGACCACTCAGAGATACCTGCAGTGTCAACAAAAGGACCAACCTTGGGAAGGTGACTCACAAACCATTTGTATAAAAGAGGTACACAACAAGACACATTCTTTCCCCTCCGATTCTCATTCTTGTAATGCACAGAATGATAAACATCTCCCAGAAGTGTAGGCATA
Source organism: Lathyrus sativus (assembly GCA_963859935.3). Classification (NCBI taxonomy): domain Eukaryota; kingdom Viridiplantae; phylum Streptophyta; class Magnoliopsida; order Fabales; family Fabaceae; genus Lathyrus; species Lathyrus sativus. The sequence continues at coordinate 156,531,576 of OZ012737.1, forward strand.
GGATTTCCTGAGATGAAAATGTGGAAAGCATCCAAATCCACAAAGTCAAGAATATTCGGAAACAAAACTGCACCATATATGCACAGAGCTAAGATGGCATTAAAGACAATCCAACAACCCTCTTTCGCAAAGTTTTGAGCTTTACCAACCAAGAAAGGTAATGGAAATCCAGGCATCCCATTTCTTCTAACCAACTTCCCTTCTAACTCTGAAGCATCTAGATGAAGAGCATTAGCAAGCTTAGTCAAATTAGGTTCAGCTTCAGTATGATAAAAAGGCATCTGATCCAGAATAGGAACTCCTAGCAGCGTAGAGAACTCCTCCAAAGTAGGCATCAACACATAACTCGGGAAAGTGAAACACCTCAAGTGTGGATCATAGAACTGAAGCAACGTGTGAAGACCTCCCAACTCAAATACTGAAGCTTTGCAGACACAACCCAAGAGCTTCCCATATGACTTCTTGAAATATTCCATCACATTACGATCAGCAACAGAAATCAAACTGAGCAGAGGTGCTATGTCAGGAGTAGGAAACTTGTACACAACAGTCTTCTTCAAACTGGGCCCCATGTCAGAAGTGGAATAAGCTCACTAGAATCGAGATGAAAATACACACCTGCAACATACATACATGTCAATGTTAAATGCAAATGCAACAGGGGATCAAGATTGATGTGATGTTGACTGAAAAGAACCAGCACTACGCTTCGGCGAGAACATAACACAACACTAATATAAGGAACCACTGTATCAAGGACCAAAAGTTCACACTGACGAGAAAATCGGGTAGGTTGAAGGTCAAAGTTTCATGCATAACCCTCCCCACTCACATGTATGAACCTATCTCTGATAAGGTCTGGCATCCTATGCGGTCATTAGCGTCACAGACTTTCGAGAAACGATGATACATTCACCATTTCTGGTTTGGCATCATAGTCTAACGAAGCGGCCTCACTTAGCTGACTTCCAAATGATCGGTCCCCAGAGTCGACAATCCTCAGATCCAACATCCTCTCAACTGTCCGAAACAGACTGGAATGGTAGTCATCAAAGAGAATCTCGTCTGAGCACGAATTTCGTGGGAACTAGTGCATGCCAAATATACAGGTTCACCACTACTTTCCACTTCTAATGCTATGGTTATACTCAACCCTAGGTTTTGGCTTATCACACAGTGAAACATTCCCATCCAACAGCACAGCAGTATGATAATATAAATGCAGAAAGTAAAATACAAATGCAGTAAAGTACAACACATATACACATATGTACATTCCCCAAAGATAAAACACACAAGCGCTAGGATTGACTTGCATAGGGGATGAAAAAGTTCCCCAGTGTAACACCCTTTTTCTACCCCAAAAATATCAAGGCAAATTAACACAGAAATCAGAGTGAATAAATAAATCTCATTAAAAAGCCACTAAAAGGGCGTACATTTCTCAAATTCATCAAAATAGGTCCATACTTCGTAACTACGGGTTTTTCTCAAAATACATCAAAACATCATAAACAGCGGAATTCAAAACATAATTCAAAGTTTTCCTCAAAGAGGGAAATTAATCAAAATAACGTCAATAGTATAAAATCAACTCAAGGAACCCAACCCGATGTTAAATATCAGAGCAAGACCCTCTAAGTTGACCAAAAGACTAAAACGCTCAAAAACATCAAAACTAACTCCTCGTCGGCGTCCACGGCTAAACTGGATCATCTGCATGTTACCCACGTGGAGGTAACATTCAAACAGGCAGGGTGAGTAAAATAGTTCATCATAATCAATGTATAACAGTTAATTCATAAACGGTATCATAATCATATTCAACACATTCATATCCTCAATTATGCCTCAAAGGCCACAACGTCATAATTTATACACAAAGGATCATAAATGCAAATGCAACATAGACTCAATGCATGTGGTACTAATCATCACAGCGCGATGGACACTAGGCCATCAACCCTCCACAGATCCCCATCAATAGGATCGGAGCACATCAAAATACTTCATATCCACACAGTGGGATTGAAGCCAAAGCAATCGCATGCACATGAATGCATGATGCACACGTCACAATAATAATCTTCACAATACAACATATGGTGCATCATCATTCATCATACTCATCATCATCACATAAAATCATCATATCTCATGTTATCATATAGTTCATCAAATCATGTTAGTTTCATCATATTACCTTAATCGATACCTCATAGAAAACTATCATACATCATGTACACATCACCCAAAACCCACTGTCATATTCGGGGTAATCCATCCCAAAAACCTCATAACTACACACCAAGGCATCACTGCAAAATGATCAATTTCACAAACTCTGCTACGTTCGCTGGCTCGCTCGCTAGGCGAGTTGGTAGCGAGCCTTCGCTGGCTTGCTCTCTAGGCAAGCCTGTAGCGAACCTTCGCTGGCCTGCTCGATAGGCGAACAGAGCGATGATAGCAAAAACCTATTACGACCAGAACTAATTCCTATCTAAATACTCATACGATTTACTTACCCAATGCCCCCAAAACATCATTAAAACATCCCCAATGTCATACGGCGATAACGACACCAAATCTATGGTTTATTAGGCCAATCTGGCAACATTTGCACTGCCTAAATCACTATTTTCCTGCAATTGCTCTGACTGCATCAAAGTTACTCACATTTGAACATTTCTATTCCTACAGGGTCAAACATATCACAATCCAAGGTGTTGGCCACAAAGGCCTAAGATTTCCTAATTCTCATGTTTCCCATCAAACAGTCAGGAATACTAACCACTAACCACAACCCTCAAGGTTTCATTATCAGTTTCCCTTATTTTCCCACAACCAACCCAAAATACCTTAAATCATTAACCACATAAACCATCCATAAACACATCTAAAGGCATACATAGAAAATCATGAACAGCTATACTCCCCATACCTTAGTCGATTCGCAGCTTTCACGATTAACTTCGGGATCTTCTGCCTCCAACCTTTCCTTCAGAGCTCTGGCCACCAAACTTTCACGTTTAACACAAATGAATTCAAATTCCCTTTCAGAACTCTATTTTGTCCAACCTAGTCTTAGGCCTCACAAATTGGGCTTTTCCTTCATTACCCTTACTAACTCCCTCAAATGCCCAAATTGCCCTTATTTCACTTATATTCCATTAAATTAATAATAATACTAATAAATTAATATTATATGCTATTAATCAAATAAATATCCTAAAATGCACATTTTTCCAATATTCACAAAACCACCGGAAATTCACCGAAACATGAATATTCACAATTAAATAATTAATTAACATATTCTGATTAAATTTGGGGTGTTACAACTCTCCCCCACTTAAAAGAATTTTCGTCCTCAAAAATTACCTGCAGAAAACAGAGTCGGATACGACTCCTTCATCTGATCTTCACCTTCCCAAGTCCAACTTTCTCCAGCTGGTCCTTCCCACAATACCTTCACCAAGGCGATCTCTTTACTTCATAGTTGTTTCACTTCTCGTTCTTCAATTTGAACAGGCAACACCTCAACAGTCAAATCATCTCGCACTTGTACATCATCCATCTGAATCACATGCGAAGGATCTGGAATGTACTTCCTCAACTAGGACACATGAAACACATCATGCAAATTCGCGAGCGACGGCGGTAAAGCAATCTGATAGGCTACTTCCCCCACCCTCTGTGAAATTTGATATGGACCAACAAAATAAGATGTGAGCTTTCGAGACTTCAAAGCTCGACCAACACCAGTTACCGGTGTAACTCTCAGAAACATATGATCTCCCTCTTGGAATTCAAGCGCTTTCCTCCTCTTATCATGGTAACTCTTCTGACGACTCTGCGATGCTTTCATCTTCTCACAGATCATCTTGATCTTTTCAGTCGTCTCTTGCATAATTTCAGGTCCGAGCACAGCACTCTCGCCTGATTCATACCAACACAACGAAGTCTTACACCTCCTACCATACAAAGCCTCATATGGTGCCATTCCGATGCTAGAATGGTAACTGTTATTGTAGGTAAACTCAACTAATGGCAAATAATTATCCCACGATTCACCTTGATCCAAAACACAAGTTCTCAACAAATCCTCTAAAGACTGGATAGTTCTTTCCGTCTGTCCATCCGTCTGTGAATGATAGGCAGAACTCAACCTCAACTTAGTACCCAAAGCTTCCTGCAAACTCTCCCAAAACCTCGATGTAAATCTCATATCTCTATCAGACACAATACTCGACGAAACACCATGCAACTTCACAATCTGCTCAATATATAATTCAGCAAGCTTCTGCAACGAATAATTGATCCTCATCGATACAAAATGAGCCGATTTAGTCAATCTATCAACAATTACCCAAATCGAATCATATCCCTTCACCGTATTCTGCAAACTTGTCACAAAATCCATAGAAGTGCTATCCCATTTCCATTCTAGAATACTCAACAGTTGCATCAGACCCGACGGTCTCTGATGTTCAATCTTCGATTTCTGACAAGTCAAACAAGCATAAACAAATTCAGCAATTTCCTTCTTCATACTAGGCCACTAAAACAACTTCTTCAAGTCTTGATACAACTTTGTGGCACCAGGATGAATACTTAACCCACTTCTATGACCTTCTTTAAGAATGCTCTTCTTGATTTCTGGCACATCGGGAACACATACTCTATCACGAAACCTCATCACACCATTCTCATTGTCACAACTGCGAAAAACAACCAGCGGAAAAAACAGAAGAGTCACCACCTTTCGTTATTTATCCCAAAGAGAGGAAAAGGAAACGATCAGAAAAACCTGACGAAAAAGGGAAAGACAAGGTCATCGCGACCATGTCTGGATTTGGGAGTCGGTTACGCAAGGGGAAGGTACTAACACCCCTCACGTCCATCGTACTCGACGGGATCCACGCATTGTTGTCTATCTAAAAGGGTGTGTTGAAACTACCTAGCTAAAGGCTCAGGGACAAAAGAAAAAAGAAAGGAGAAGTGACTCGGTAGAGCATCGCCGCTCTGTGCCTACGTACTCCCTCGTGCAATGGAAAAGTCAGAGTCAACGTAGTTCGACTAACTACGGGTGAAAGAAGGGGAAGGTTGCTCGCCAAGACATCGCGTATTGTGCCTACGTACTTTCATCTAGTATGAAAGATCAGAGCAAATGTAGTTCGGGCTAAAGAGACCACAGGCTATTTCAAAAGCTTTTAGGCCTGAGTAGGTTTAACAATCAGTTCTAGCAGTTGGTGTATGCAGCTCGACCATTGGAGACTTAGGCGTTACCGTTTGCGGTAGAACTAATAGTTAACGACACTCTTTTATCTGAAAAGATTTTTCTGATTAAGATCCCGAAGGATGAAAAAGGTTTGAAGTGTTTTTGTGTGTTTTAGAGAAGAAGTGTTTTGAACTTGGTTTGTAACTCATGTTGCACTAAAGACTATGACTCAGGAGCGAATGCGTCGCATATCGTCCAAAGGACATATACTAACATTCTAGACAATTGAGAGGCAACCACCCAATTATCATTTCCCAAATAGCTTAAGGCTTGTAGCGTACAACACTTGTCATTCTTTATTAAGTGTTTTATGAATGTTTGAAGATGAGAAGAGAAGAAAGAACACTAATGGGAGACTAATCAATCCTAAAAGTTATCATGCAAAGTGGACTTAGAGTTGGGATACAAAAGGGAACTACCTAATGTTATCATGCATGGTTAGTAATTTAATGTCTATCATAACCTCAAGAGGTTAGAGAATTTATGGGGAGCATGGCAAAGAAAAGCAAAAGAAGAAGAAGAAAAAGAAAGCCCATGCAAATGAAGATGCAAACATAAGATGCACAAATAGAATGAAAGTGGGAGGAAAATAGTGTGAGGCAGTAGCCTCCACAAGCTCATCTCAACCAAGCATGCATATGGAAATGCAAGAAAAGAAAAGAAAAATAAATGCATAAGAAGAAGTCAACCAAACAAGAACAAACCAAACAAAAATGCACCAAAAGTGGGATGAAATGACCCAAGTCAAACAACATCAACCAAGATGTATAAACCAAACACAAATGAAAGGTAAAGCAAACCTAAAGCCGAGTGAGGATTGGAGACCAAATGAGGGCAGCAAAGACCTCATAATAGGTACTCAACTATAAGCATCACAAACCAAGTGCAAAAGAAGCACAAAAGAGTCCTCAAGGATCCATCATTTTAGGTATACTTCAAGTACCTCCTCAGGAGGGACTAAGATACCTTAAATGAGGTTCCAAAGTCATTGGACAAAAGGTAAAGATGGAGAGGAAATCTCAAAAGCAAGAACAAAACACAACAAAAAGAAATGCAAGCAAAAACATAAGGGAATGCAAGCATACTCCACATTGAAACCCTAATAGAAAGCACCAAAAGAGATGCACAAACCAACAAGCAATGAACATGATTATGACCTAAAAATGAACATACAACAAGCTTTACATGTCTAATATATGAAACAAAAGGAGTTGAGAGCTTATTGGATCCACAAAGGTCATTTCCAACTCAAACTAGGTCATACACTTATATGAGCTACCTTAGGAAATGACTTGACTTGCAAGTCATCTCAAAATTAGGAAAAAGACTCAAAAATTACCAAATAAAATGCACAAGGAAGCTAAACAAGTTGGCAACCATAGGCCAAGAGCTCAAAGCAAATATCCCCTCAAAACACCATCAAAAGAAAATAATATTCAAGATGTACCACTTTGAAGTGGGAGAATCGAGGGTCAAAAGAAAAGCACCAAAAGTCAACCATAAAGTCAACCAACCAGGGGCAAAATGGTCCTAAAAAATTGTTCAACTCATCATGGGTATGAGGATCAATTTTCATTCATTGAATCAAAGGGAAATGAGAGAAACAAATCAAAAAGCAAACAAGGTCAAAATTTAACTCATTCAAAACAACTCCAATGTTTAATTCCAATTTTAATTGAAAATAAAATAAAAATATCCTAAAAATAAAGGACATCTCAAAGTTTCTAAAAAATATTTTTGTACAATTTTTGGAACATTGGAACTATTTTAAATGAATTAAATTCAAATAGATAACAAAACAAAATAAAAATGAAAAAAGAAAATAAAATAAAAAAAAGGACGGTGCATTAAGTAAATAAAACATGTTCAAAATGGCAATGGGCTCAACAGGGGGGTGCAATTAGAAAGAGAGGCCCAGGTCCAATGGCAGATAAGACAAAAAAACAAAACAAATCCTGGTGATTGTGTGTGGAGTGGTCAACGCATGCGCATGGTGGAATGCATTGTGGTTCACATGATAAGAAAGTAGTAAAATCAAAAGGCTCACAGAACGCCACGTCAATTAATGAAATCCAAACCAAATCACGTGTGTGCAAGTCAACAACGGTGTAGCGTGGGTCTTAATCAAGACCGTGTGTGCAAAAAGTAAGCAAATCGTGAGAACAAGAACGTGCCACATCATCATCTTCCTCAACCAAAAATGTGAGGGAAACCAGACGGCCGAAAAATGCCTCCGATCGTCTTCTCTAAAATTCCGGCCACCAAAACAGTGCCACCAAAACACACAGCCAGCCACACTGAACCAAATTTGACAAAATATATATGAAAATTCATCTACCCATCATGAGGAATCCAAATCCATGGTCCATTTTCAATAATTGTCCATAACAAAGGAAAATCGAAACAAAACAGTTTGATGCATCAAAATAAAAGTTCACAAACATCAACTAAATGCATCCAGAAATCATCTACACATTACGTAGATCATGAATCAAGCAACATTTAAGCATGGAACCTCAAGAATAGAGCAAATCGTGCCAAAACAGTTTGGAGCTTCAACCAACAACCATCACAAATGCCAGTTCATTTTAGTTAAAAATGGCAAGAAATCATGGCATAAATAGTGAGATAAGTTGAATGGAAGATACCTAGTGGAGAACTTCCACTGAGCCTTCAAATGCTGTTGAAGCTTACAGAAAATCAACCAGAAACGTTCCACAATCCTCAATAAAGCTTTTGCAATCCTCAATTTTGCTTGAAATGGAGTAGATCTCAGAATTCGTATTTCAAATTTTCTTCATTTTTTCAAAGTTGCTCTTGAGCTAATTCTGCATCAACACGAGTTCTGAGGGTCTGTTCATGGTAGAAAACTTATATATGATGGATTGTGATGAAGATAAAGCCCAATGGCAGCCTACACATCCCAATTGCAAATCCATGAAATTTGAGTCTTCAAGCTTGGCCATGTGCATGAATTCTGCTTCAAAATAGCTGCAAATTGGATCAAATCAATTACTTGGAGTGTAGGGAACATGAATGGCCAAGATTAAACCCTTGTTTGATCTTAATGGTGAATATTGCAAGTGTAACTTAAGCTTGAAGTAATCTTGGAAATGGCACATCAAAACTCACCAAATTCAAATTCTAAAATTGCCATTGTGTTTGAAATATGTTTTGCACTCAAAATATGTATTCACTTGCACAAAATTGATCCAATATGAATTAAGTTTGATTTTCTCATTTTAAGGCCTTTTCCATGAAAATCACTTCACAAATTCTCCATTCCAAGCCAAATCCATGACTTCTTAATGTTTGGTTGAACAAATGACTTCATTTAGAGCACATTTGATGTCGGAAAAATCTCCATTTGAAGTGTGCAAGTTGGTGAAATGGACCTATAATTTTATGACCTATAATCTCACTTTCCCAAAATACCCCTAACTTGCAAGTCTCATAACTTGAGTTCTACAAATCATATGAAAGACTTCTAGTACTCTTTGGAAAGCTAAGACCATGAGGAACAACTTTCATGTTCATCAAAAGTTGAGAAGAAACATCCTTCTAGGTCAAAAATGGCTTGGAAGTTGGTTGACTTTTGTTGACCAAAATCACATTCATCTGAGGACCTGTAACTTGTCAGCATCATAACTTGAGTTCTAGAAATCAGATGAACGACTTCTAGTACTCAAAATAAATCTAAGAACGTGCTCTACAAGTTTCATGACCATGTCAAGATGAGATGAGACTTCTATCTTGAGAAAGGTGGTCTTGAAGTTGGGGACTAAACAGGGGATTTTATACTGAGAACCCTAATTTAGTAACTTCTCACACTCTTGATTCTTGATGAATTGATCTTGAAATTATATATTAGACATCTCAACATAACATCCCATGACCATAGAGACTTTGAATTAAGTTTTAATCTCCTTCAATTTCACAATTAACTGAGGATTAACCAGATGGAAACCCTAGATGCAACATTCTTGACTGTGGCTTCTTTCACATCACACAACAACTTGAATAAGCTCCAACATGGCTCTCAAAGCACTCAATGAGCTCTCTCAACATCCCATATCCATAATTAAGCATTCACAAACTTCTGATGATCTTTAACTAACCTCCAAGTTAGGAGCTGGCCCACATACATCCATCCATCCTTTCACAAGACTATTGACCACTTCTAGATGACTTGATGACCATTCAAACTTGAGTAACACCCCTTGCTTAGGCTCAACACTCTGAGTAACCTCCTCTTGCTATGCACAACCTCTTGATCCCCTGTTCAATGAAAAATGCTATGCAATGCAAATGCTAGAAAGAAATGAAATGAAAAAATAAACCAAGCTAAGAAAAGGTTGGGCAAATTTTAGGGTGTAACACTCATCAATCCGAAAATCACCTCCGTTACCTTGATTAATTAACGCGAGACGATCCACCAAACTCAAATCAGATCTTTTACCTTCTCTAATCTCTTGGAGAATACTACTAGTCAGCTTCAACATACCCAATTTCACACTGTTAGGAGTCTCTTCACAAATCAAACTCTTTCTGATCTTTGACCTTCTCTAATCTCTGAATTACCCAATCAGTTCCAACTCTCGAACCATAAGCATCGACATATGCAAGGACTTCCTACTCAACACATCAGCCACAACATTAGCCTTACCCGGATGGTAACTCAATTCAAAATCATAATCCTTCAGAAGTTCAAGCCATCTTTGCTGCCTCATGTTCAACTCTTTCTGATCAAACAAATACTTCAGACTCTTGTGATCACTGAACACTTCGAATCTGGACCCAAATAGATAATGTCTCCACATCTTCAACACAAACACCACAGCGACCAACTCTAAATCACGCGTAGGATAATTTCTTTCATGAACCTTCAGTTGTCTGGAAGCGTAAGCAACAACCTGACCATTCTACATCAATACGCTTCCAAGGCCCATCTTCGATGCATCACAATACACCACAAAGGACTCACTCAGATTTGGCAAAATCAACACTGGAGCAGTCGTCAACTTCTTCTTGAGTTCTACAAAACTCTTCTCACAAGCAACATCCCACACATAAGCTTGACCCTTTCGAGTCAACTGAGTCAATGGCAATGCTAACTTAGAAAAACCTTCAATAAATCGACGATAATAACCAGCAAACCCAAGGAAACTTCGAATCTCATTAGCAGACTTTGGAGCCTTCCACTGCAACACAACATCAATCTTCGATGGATCAACAACAATCCCTCCACTAGAAATGACATGGCCAAGGAAACTCACTTCTTTCAACCAAAACTCACACTTAGACAACTTGGTGTGAAGCTTCTTGTCTTTCAAAACCTGCAATACAACTCTTAGATGTTGCACATGCTCTTCTTCCGACTTAGAATATATCAAAATATCATTAATAAACACCACTAAAAACTGATCCAAATAAGGATGGAAAATCCTATTCATATACTCCACGAATACGCCAGGTGCATTCGAAACTCCAAACGGCATCACAGTATACTCATAGTGTCTCTCATCCTGAAAGTTATCTTCAGAATATCATCAGGCTTAACACGAATCTGATGATAACCAGACCTCAAATCAATCTTGCTAAACACACAAGCACCCACCAATTGATCCATTAAATCATCAATTCTCGGAAGTGGATATTTATTCTTAATCGTCACTTTATTCAACTGCCGATAATCCACACACAATCTCATACTATCATATTTCTTCTTCACCAACAACACAGGAGCACCCCACGGAGAAACACTCGGTCAAACAAACTTCTTCTCAAGCAAATCTTCCAATTGTTTCTTCAATTCCCCTAACTCAGATGCAGACATCCGATAAGGAGCCATCCATATAGGACTAGTGCCCGGTATCACCTCAATAGTAAACTCTACCTCACGCTCAGGAGGTAAGTCATTCATGTCGTTTGGAAACACCTCAGGAAATTCCCGAACAACCGGTAGCTCCACGCCCACTGCTTCACCATCCAATTGAAGTGAAGCAAACACAGCAAACATCTTAGCCTCATCTTCTAAGAGTTCTTCCACTTGTTTGGCAGAGACAAACATTAGCTCTCCAACATCGCCCAACTCAAGAAATCTTACAGTCTTACTATAACAATCAATGTGAACATAGTTGTACTCCAACCAGTTCATCCCAAGGATAACATCAATTTGATTCAAAGGTAGACATACCAAGTCCATCACAATGTTCCTATCATAAATAGTCAAAGGGCAGCTCAAACAGACTAACGTAGTAGTTACAGAACCATTAGTCGGGGTATCAATAACCATACTCCCACTTATAGCAGACAAATTCAAATTCAACCTCTTAGCACATTCAAGCGAAATAAACGAATGGGTAGCACCAGTATCAATTATAGCATTCAATTCAACATCATTAATAAAACACGTACCTCTGATCAAGTTATCCGTCTTAGCTTCTTCTGCACCGCTCAAAGTAAACACTCTACCACTTGTCTGAGCAGCAGTAGCAGTCTTCTTCGGCTGTTGACACTGAGTACTGATATGCCCCTTCTCCCCACAGTTGAAGCAAGTCGGAGCTTCATCTTTGCAGTCATTAACCTTATGACCCCTCTTGCCACAACGATGACACCTCGGCGCTTTACAATTCTCAGGACGGTGGCCTTGCTCGCCACACTTATAACACTTACCTGGAGTAGTAGTCGCTCCCCCACTTGGCTTTTTCCCATCAAAAGCCTTCTGCTTTCCATTATCACCAGAAGTCACATACGGTTTTCCCCTGAAATGACATTTCTCTTTCTTCTCACTCAGCTGCTTGTAGTGAGTAGATCGAGCTCGGCTATCTTCATCATAAATTCTCCTCTTGTTCACTAGTTCTGAAAACCGACGAATCTGCTGATACCCAATTCCCTGCTTAATCTCTGGTCTCAAACCATTCTCAAACTTGAGACACTTCGACATCTCTGCGTCAGCACGGTTGTAATGCGGACAAAACTTGACCAAAGACTCAAACTTTGTCGCATACTCAGCCATAGTCATATTACCTTGTTTCAGCTCAAGGAACTCCACCTCTTTCTTCCCCCGAACATCTTCAGGAAAATACTTTCTCAGAAACTCTTCTTTAAACACAATCCAAGTTATTGCAATGCCTGCATCTTCTAATCTCTAGCGAGTGTTATCCCACCAGTCCTCAGCCTCCTCTGCCGGCATATACATACCAAATTGTACCTGCTGCGCATCAGTGCACGCCATAACAAAGGATTAACAACATAAACACTTGGCCGGACGGACCGACCTGCTCTGACACCACTAATGTAACACCATTTTTCTACCCCAAAAATATCAAGGAAAATTAACACAGAAATCAGAGTGAATAAATAAATCTCATTAAAAAGCCACTAAAAGGGCGTACATTTCTCAAATTCATCAAAATAGGTCCATACTCCGTAACTACGGGTTTTTCCCAAAATACATCAAAACATCATAAACAGCGAAATTCAAAACATAATTCAAAGTTTTCCTCAAAGAGGGAAATTAATCAAAATAATGTCAATAGTATAAAATCAACTCAAGGAACCCAACCCGATGTTACATATCAGAGCAAGACCCTCTAAGCTGACCAAAAGACTAAAACGCTCAAAAACTTCAAAACTAACTCCTCGCCGGCGTCCACGACTAAACTGGATCATCTGCATGTTACCCACGTGGAGGTAACATTCAAACAGGCAGGGTGAGTAAAACAGTTCATAATAATCAATGTATAACAATTAATGCATAAACGGTATCATAATCATATTAAACACATTCATATCCTCAATTATGCCTCAAAGGCCACAACGTCAAAATTTATACACAAAAGCTCATAAATGCAAATGCAACATAGACTCAATGCATGTGGTACCAATCATCACAGCGCGATGGACACTGGGCCATCAACCCTCCATAGATCCCCATCAATAGGATCGGAGCACATCAAAATACTTCATATCACACAGTGGGATTGAAGCCAAAGCAATCAAATGCACACGAATGCATGATACACACGTCACAATAATAATCCTCACAATACAGCATATGGTGCATCATCATTGATCATACTCATCATCATCACATAAAATCATCATATCTCATGTTATCACATAGTTCATCAAATCATGGTAGTTTCATCATATTACCTCAATTGATACCTCATAGAAAACTATCATACATCATGTACACATCACCCAAAACCCACTGTCATACTCGGGGTAATCCATCCCAGAAATCCCAGAACTACACATCAAGGCATCGCTGCAAAACAATCAATTTCGCGAACTCTGCTACGTTCGCTGGCTCACTCGCTAGGCGAGTTGGTAGCGAGCCTTCGCTGGCTTGCTCGCTAGGCGAGCCTGTAGCGAACCTTCGCTGGCCTGCTCGATAGGCGAACAGAGCGATGACAGCAAAAACCTATTACGACCATAATTGATTCCTGTCCAAATACTCATACCATTTACTTATCCAATGCCCCCAAAACATCATTAAAACATCCCCAATGTCATACGGCGATAATGGCACCAAATCTATGGTTTATTAGGCCAATCTGGCAACATTTGCACTGCCTAAATCACTATTTTCCTGCAATTGCTCTGAGTGCATCAGAGTTACTCACATTTGAACATTTCTATTCCTACAGGGTCAAACATATCACAACCCAAGATGTTGGCCACGAAGGCCTAAGGTTTCCTAATTCTCATGTTTCACATCAAACAGTCAGGAATACTAACCACTAACCACAACCCTCAAGGTTTCATTATCAGTTTCCCTTATTTTCCCACAACCAACCCAAAATACCTTAAATTATAAACCACATAAACCAGCCATAAAAACATCTAAAGGCATACATAGAAAATCATGAACAGCGATACTCCCCATACCTTAGTCGATTCGCAGCTTTCACGATTAACTTCGGGATCTTCTGCCTCCAACCTTTCCTTCAGAGCTCTGGCCACCAAACTTTCACGATTAACAAAAATGAATTCAAATTCCCTTTCAGAACTCTATTTTGTCCAACCTAGTCTTGGGCCTCACAAATTGGGCTTTTCCTTCATTACCCTTACTAACTCTCTCAAAACCCCAAATTGCCCTTATTTCACTTATATTCCATTTAATTAATAATAATACTAATAAATTAATATTATATGCTATTAATCAAATAAATACCAAAAAATGCACATTTTTCCAATATTCACAAAACCACTGGAAATTCACCGAAACATGAATATTCTTAATTAAATAATTAATTAACATATTCAGATTAAATTTGGGGTGTTACACCCAGTTGTCGCTACTGCGACAAAGGAGCCGGTGGAAGACAGAAGAGTTGCCACCGTTCGTTATTTATCCCAAAGAGAGGGAAAGGAAACGATCAGAGAAAACCTACGAAAAGGGAAAAGACAAGGTCATCGCATTCAATTCTCGGGTTCGGGAGTCGGTTACGCAAGGGGAAGGTATGAGCACCCCTCACGTCCGTCGTACTCGACGGGATCCACGTTTGTTATCTATCTAAATGGTGTTAAACTATAGGGCTGACCATAGGGACGAAAGAAAAGAAAAGAGAATCGATAGAGCATCGCCGCTCTATGCCTACGTACTCCCTCGTACAATGAGAAAGTCAGAGTCAACGTAGTTTAGAAAACTACGGGTGAAAGGTGGGGAAGTTTTCTCACCAAGACATCATCATCTTATGCCTACGTATCCTTGTCTGGTACGAGAAATCAGAACAAACGTAGTTCGGGCTGAGACGACAACAGATTGGTTCAAGTGTTTTAAACTGAGTAGGGTTAAACCTTTGTTCTGGCAGTTAGGTGTATTGCTGCTCGACCATTGGAGACTTATGCGTTACCTGTTTGTTGTAGAACCAAGAGTTAACAACACTCTTATTATGAAAATTATTTTCCAAACAATCTCGAAGGATAAAAAATGTTTGATATTTGTTTTTGAGTCTTTTATGAAGAAGAAGTGAATTGAAGTGTGGTTGTAATTCATGTTGCACTAAAGACTATGACTTGAGAGCGAATGCGTCGCATATCGCTCAAAGGGAATACGCTAAACACTCTAGACAATTGAGAGGAGGCCCCCCAATCATCATTTCCCAAATGCTTAAGGCTCGTAGCGTACAACACTCATTATCCTTTATTACATGTTTTGAAGAAGTTTTGAGATGAGAAGAGAGAAGACACAACTAAGGGGAAACTAATTCAACCCTAATGTTATCATGCAATGTGCTCCTAAGATTGAGATTAAAAGGCGAAGAGTCTACCCTAATGTTATCATGATTGGATTGAACACTTAATGTCTCTCCTACTCTCATCCTAAATAAATGGGACTAGGAATCCTAAGGGATCATGGCAAAGAAAACCAACAAAACATAAGATAAATCAATCACAAATGAAATGCAAGAAAGAGATGAAGATAACTTAAACAAGTCAAGAGAAGAGGCAAACATGATATGCAAGATGCAAGAGATGCAAAACAAACCAAATAATAATAACAAAATGACTTAAACAAGTCAAAGAGAAAGTGAGATGAAATGGGAGAAGTTGCAACTCCTACAACCATTTAAGCATCAATCACTAAACTCAAAAGGTAAACACCAAAGCTCAAAGAAGAATCCATGATCAAGATGTAGATGGGATAATAGGATTGGGAATCAAGAAACATGAGAAATATCTCAACCAAAAGCATCAAATTGATCATGCAAAAAGAAAGCACAAACAAATTCTCCAAGTGGTCTCTCATTCAAAGCTAACTCAAAGTATGATCAATCAAACCAAATCACTTTGAATGAGTTCCAAATTCTAAAGGACAGAAGTGATAACAAGAGTAGAAAGCTCACAAATGAAATAAGAAACAAAGCCAAGACAAATCACAAGCTAGGGCAAGGGAAAGAACCAAAGTTCAAACCACTTTCAACATTCAAACATGAATGGAAAACCCAACTTTAAAGTGACTTGTAACACAAACCAAACAAGTGTGTGGCCTATAAAATTGAAACCAGCGTACAAAAATGTCAAGAATGTGAATCAAGAAACATAGGATGCAAATGGGATCCACAAAGGTCATCTCCCAAAGGAACTAGGTCAACTAGTTTGTATGAATCTCAACTAGGGTGACTTGACTTGGAAGGTTCACCAAAAATAGGAGAAGTGTTCAATAAATCTCAAATAAAATACACAAAGCTCTTATACATGTTGGAAACCAGAGGTCAAAACATCCAAACCAAATTTCATTCAAGGCATCACCAAATTGTTTGATCAACTAGGGTGCTCCACCTTATGGAATTATTATCGAGGGTCAAACAAAAGCATCACAAAGTCAAACAAAAATTAATCAAACATGGACCAAAATCAGCCTCAAAGGTACCTCAATCCATCATCAAAGTGGAGAAGAAACCTCACTCATTGGTGATTGCAAATGGTCAACAAAGCAAGCATGATCAAAGAAGAACCATATTAAAAACACCTCCAATCACAAAATTTAAATTAAATTGAAAAATAAAAGAAAATCAAAATTAAAAATTATGAAAAATTAATTAAGACTTTAAAGTGTTTGAAAATATTTTTTTTTTTAATTTTCTGATATTTGGAAGCATTTTTAATAATTAAAAAGAAAATAAAATGCAAGTGGCTAGGGGGTGCAAGAGTAAAAGCAGATACAAAGGGATTCAGTTCAACGCGCTTGGGCCCCAAAAACTTGGGGTGTGGATAACAAACCAAGCCCAGATCCAAGCCAAAGCTTCAGATTAATGAAATACATCGTTTCATTAATCTGCGTGGAGTCAACACTCCAAGTAAGCACAGTCAAGCCAATAGCAAGAAAACACACGCATGGTCAAAGTTTCAAACCCTCGCCACCTCAGATCTGAGGTCAAATGAACCAGACACTGGAGCCCTAGCTCCGGTCGTCTTCTCCGGCGAGATGGTCAGAGTTCAGGTCATCAAACCTCAACCAAAATCCACAAAATTGGTACCAAATTAAAGCGGAAGTCGCATAGGTCATGAATCCAAGATCCAATCATCCCAAACCTTCACAAATTAAGAGAATCGAACGCATCAAGTTTGAGATACACAACTGAAAACTCAAGCAAACATGAACAATAATGGATCAAACATGGCCTACACAAGGTAGGGCTTTAGATGCAACCAGTATGAACCTAGATCATGACCTAGAATGAGAGAAAAGTTGATTGGAAACTTACTGAATAGAGACACTCCATTGGTGCTTCTCATACGTGTAAGCTTGCTTTAAATGATCCTAATCCACTCCAAATACTTCAAGGGAGATGAATTGTGGTTCAATTTGCCTTGATTTGTGAAGAATAAATGAATTCGATTTTCAATTTTCTTTGAGAATTTCAAAACTGAAATTGCTCTCTCCAACTCCAAAGTCAACTTCTGAGCTCTTGGGGCGAGTTTTGAACTTATATATGATGGATATCATATGAATTGGAAGGCCCGTGAGGCCTTAATTTGATGAATTTGAAAAATGCCCAAAAATGGCAAGCTCCTCAGCACACGTGAAATGCTCTCTTCCACTCATAAAAACCCCTCCAATCTGCAGCACATGAGTTCAATTTTGCAGGGGAATTGGTTTGGGCCTTTAATTGGATCCAATATGAAAGTTTGAAAATGAAACTTCTTTGTGAAGAAATTGGAAAATGCATGTGTTTTTGCTCATTTGTGCCAAAACCAATTTCTGTAATCTCCTTGTGAATGTATTTTGAAGTGAATTGCACCAAAATAAGACATAACCATGACCTATAATGTATTGAATTCAAATCATACTTCAAAGTTCAATTTTCACTTGAAAATCCCACCACATGTCCATAATCAATCATAATTCACGTGATCCTTGGGTTTGTAGGTGTAAATGGGGTCTTTAGGAACAACTTTCATGTTGGTTGAAAGTTCATTTGAAGTACACAAGTGCATGAAAATGACCTATGTAACAAATGACCTATAATCAAACTTTCCCAAAATACCCTTGCATTGTAAGGTACATAAATTGAGTTACACAAATGATATCAAGGACTTCTAGGACTTTTTGGAAAGCTAATATCATGAGGAAAAACTTTCATGTTCCCTTCAAGTTAAGAAGAAACTTGATTCTAGGTCAAAAATGCTTTGGAAGTGAGTTGACTTTTGGTTGATGAAAAATAAGTTCATCTGAGACCTCTAACTTGATGGCGTCATAACTTGAGCTCTACAAACCCAATGGATGAGTTCTAGTACTCAAACGAAAGCTAAAAACATGTAAGTTTCATGTTTGCATGAAAGTGAGATTTGTAAATTCTGGCCTGCCCACGATAGATGTTCTAACAGAAGTTATAACATCCACTGTGACATTCACTACATATCTACTATTATGTAGTACTAACAAAGTAGTAAATAACACAGTTAGTTGTTGACCCAGTTCAGTGCACCACACTTACATCTGGGGGCTACCAAGCCAGGGAGAAATTTCACTATCAGCAATATCAATTTAGAGTCAAACCTCCAGTTTGCACTCCTCACTTAATCACTACCCAATGACAATTTAACCTAGAGACACTCTAGACCTGAGTATACCCACTCGCTCCCTACAATCACACACCAGTGATAACAACCAGTTACAATTTAAGCTGTAGTTTGAAGAGACACTTCAACTACACACACACCTTGATCTTGCTTCAAAGCTTTGATCAAGTGACACACACTCTTACTTAACAGCTTCGAGTGATACACAACCTAGAAACTACCTAACCAATGCAAACACCAGTTGCTTGGATTACAAGAGTTCCTAAGACACAGTCGTAAAGAACAACTTCTTCACTTCTAAACCACTATGGTGATTTCTCTGTTTCTCTATCTTCAACAGCTGCCTGCTAGGATTGCCTCTCCTAGTATTTGTAGCAACAGATCAGTCCTTGGGCCTGGGCGCATACATTAGGTTTTATCCATCATAAAACCTTACTTATGTATTCTGCACGTTTGCCTCTTCAATCAGGTACACATTAGTTCCCCTGGGGCGTCTAAAATGTCTCCTGCATTCCAGCATGAGCTTCTGAGTTGTTTCCTGAGTTATAGCTACCAGAGAAACAAACTTCCGCTTGATGTCATACGACCTATGTCATAACATTGAGTATGACATCCAGCTTAACTTATAGTTAGCTTAGTTAACTTACCCTGCACAGTCTATATTATGAATGTAATAACATCAAACATGACATTCATATATGTACTTATATTTTGCCACAAAATGCAGCCAATCAAGAGCACTTACAAACTCCCCCTTTGGCAATTTTTTGGCTGAAACACTAAAACACTATGTACTTACATCAGAGATTTCCTACACAGCAGAAGACTTAACAATGGTCCTGTCATGCAGGTAAGTCACTTGCTGCTCAAGCTCTCAGAATCCTCACAGTTGGCTTTCAGCCCTGTTAGCACTCACTCTGTTAACTCTCTGTAGACTTCTACTACATATGTCACTCTTTGCTTGTTTGAGTAACAGAGTTACCCCCCCTCAACTGATGCACTTAACAGCTGGGCAATATCCAATATGAACTGGATGCTATAACATTCAGCATGACCTTCTGATGTCACACATTTGTGCTACTCCCCCTGCAGGGATGCATTCTGTTCTTTGCACAGAATTCCAGGGATGCATTCTGTTCTTTGCACAAAATTCCTAAGCATCTTGTTAGGATCACCCATGTTAGTACCTACAGCATGTCAGTCCTAGTTCTAACATACATGGCATACATATCATATCAATAACAGCCCAAGCAGTTGTTATCACACACACATCTCATCAGCATCACCTGCACACTAATCTCATAAGCATACTCATATCATAAGCACTATGGTGCATATGCTCAATCACAATCACTTCTCATGGCAGTCTTGTTCTTCCACCTACATCTGTTACTACCACATAACCTGTGGTACTCATATTGTTTATCCACCAATTCTTCCATCTGTTGTACCTGCTCATGTTTATATCTAACACTCTCTCCCCCTTTTTAGACACAAATTAAAATCCAACTAACCATAGTATAGACTAAAGGATTGTTAGGGACAACATATTTTGTTTATATAATCTTACATATAATCACAACTCACACACACAGCACCCTTGTTACAGCAGTTCAGCTACCAGCCACACTATTCTTCCTCCTCTTCAGCAGAGTTTGCCCTGTCTTCTGTTGTACCTGCCTCCTCTGACTCATCTTTACTAGTTGCCTCACTTGCACCACTGGTTTCTTCAGAGTTTTTTGCAGCTTCTTCTGCTTCCTGAACTTCATCATATGAGTCATCACTATTCTTGGTTTCATCAGCATTTTTTGTCCCCTCTTCTAGCTCCAGAGTTCTGATTAATTTTTCCAGTTTTATCTTCCTTGTCTCCAGTTCCTTGCACGTGTCTTTGAGCATTTCTACTACCTCAGTTTTGCTAGCTGTTGAGGTCCTTTTGGAAGTCTCGGCTGAAGGTACAGCAATATCAGGAACATGAGTTCCTTTAAACAGCTTATAGTTGAAGGACAGAGGAGTTTTTCTCTTGCATGCTATGTCATTTTCCTTGACAATGTTGGGATGCTGATCACATATTATACCACAGATGAGTGAAGGAAAGGCAATGGGTCCCTTGACACTATAATTCCCTGCGTGTTTCATTATTTTCTCATGTATGTATGCCCCATAATTGAGGTGAGCCTTAGTTCCCACTGCATATATGAACCTTCCAAGGATGGTAGCCACTGTGGTCTTATGATTTGTGGGCACCCAGTTTGCAGCCCCAATTTTGTGAAGCATAGCATATTTGACACTTCGCTTGCTTGCTACAAGCTTCCCTTTGGATGGCCATTGTCTGACTTGTTTGGCAGTGATTTCTTTACACACTTGGGGATCTGTGGCTTGTATTTCCGTCAGCCCTTCATGAGGTCGTCCCAGGTACTTGTTAATGAGTGCTGCTGTAAACTTGACACACTTTCCTCTCACATATACTTTCCCATACTCACTTGATTTCTTATCAACACTTTCTCCAACCAGATTGACTATGAACTCTTTCACCAACATTTCATAGCATTGGAAGAGCTGAGTCACTGTTTTCATCAGGCCAACATTGCTTATCAGGGCCAAAATTTCTTTGTTCTCAAGCGCATTTTGACCAAGCTCCCTTTCTATGGCTAATCTCTTGTGATACATGTATTTCCATCTGTTTACACTAGATGGATAGTGAAAGAGGATGTTATCAGTAGGTACCTCAGGAATGTTTGCAGCCAATTTGCTTGTAGAAGGCTTTTGCTTGGTTTGCATATCTGAGACATCAACATCTGCATCTGAATCCGTTTCTGGTTCTGAAATAGACTTAGATTTCTGCTTCTTGGTGACAAATTTGCTCCAGCCCTTTGGAGGACCAACCTTAGGCCTCTTTGTACCAATTTTCTTTGCAGTGGTTTCTTGTTCAGCAATCTTCTTATCCTTCTTTTGCATGGGGGAACTTTGATCAGCTGCCCTTTTTCCTTTTCTTTTCATTAGCCTTTAGGCTATTCCTGGATTAAGCTTAACAATGAGGTCATTGTCTGAGTAGTCTTCTAGGTCAACTACTGCAGTTCTTTTGATTCCATGAGTGCATTCATCTGTGAGTTTGGCCTTTTCACCTTTGTTCTTTTCTTTTGGTGCAGGGTCTTTTAGTGTTGTGATATCCGGCAAGACGTTGGCTTGATCATGTGGTTTAGGCTCAGACCCCTTTGTGCTAGATGTCGTGGGTATATTGAGAGCACTGGCCACCATTTCTGTGTGTTTCAGGTGGGTTTGCATAGCTTCTTCTGTATCTAGGGCAGTCGATTCAGTAGTAGAGGGAGCTTGACCAGAGCCGAGGTTGCTGGGTTTTCTTGCATGCAACTTTCTGGGTTTCTTTACCAACAATCCGTCTGGTGTCATCGTGCGCAGGGGCGCAATCTCTAGAACCTCATTAGGGTTATTTTCAGCATTGCTAATGGTGATTCTAGGGTTCGTATGTTGTGACATGGTTGATGACTTTGATCGAGAGATGATGACTTTTCTTTGCTTGGCTAAGTTGTTATGGACACTGAAAGGATTATGCTGGCACCAAGAGTGAAAGAGGTGTATATTATAAGTGATGATGGGGTACGTTTTCCCACTAGGAGGGAACTTACCTTTTTGATTTATTTCTAATAGTATTAATTTCAAGGCATAATTTCCACTTCCTGTTAATTGCTATAACTCCTTATTATAGGAACTCAATTTCCATTGCTCAATCTTGCCTTGAACTTCCTTTATACTTTTTGAACCCCTGTCAACAATATTCAGTACATAGTCCCCGTAGTTTCCACACGTCATTGTCCATCTACACACTCTACCACTGAGCATTCCCCTCTTGAGATCAGCATACCTCTCTTGGATGAATCCTTTGATGTCACAGAACAGGGTCATAACGTCAGGAGTGACATTGCTTCTCTTCTGCAGAGTATCCTCCATGGACTCCATTAGGTTCCAATATAGCATATCTAGCTTTACCTGATGGCTAAACTTAGGGTATCCCTTCTTGTCTAGCCTTCCTACCTGACTTTTCTTACACCCAACCCTTCTTTCTGAAGTATATTTTGAGACTCCTTTTGTTGATGATTTGGACCTGGTTCTTTTCTCTAGTCCTAGGTGATCCTTTTCTTCATTTACCAGTCCATTTATGTTGCTTCTGGGCTCCCATATGTAACAGTTGTTCTTAGATCTAGATCCCCTCATTTCTTCCTTACCCTCTTCATTGGTCACCACACATTTCTCTTTGGAGAAGTGTACTTTTAAACCTTGATCACATAGCTGACTTATGCTTATTAGATTGATAGTTAGTCCTTTAACTAACAAGACATCTCTCAATTCTAGAGCTTTAGGACTGTCCAGTTGTCCAGCACCTGTGGTTTCTCCTCTAGCTCCATCCCCAAAGGTCACATGACTAGATGAATGAGGCTTGAGTTTGATCAACAGATCCTCAATTCCAGTCATATGCCTGGAGCATCCACTGTCAAAATACCAATCCTCATTGGTTGGCATTCTTAGGGAAATGTTAGCTGTTAGAGCTACAGTCTTGACAGCCCATTGTTCTTGCTTCTTAGGCACTTCCTTCTTCTTGGGTTTGGCTTGATGTTGCCTCTAGCTCTGGTTGTCATGATGCTGCTTTTGTCCATGATGCTGCCTTTTTCCATGCTTACCTTGGTTATCACTTCTTTGACTAGGAAATCCATGCAACCAGAAGCACACATCTCTAATATGTCCAAGCTTTCCACAGTGGTAGCATTTATGCCTTTGGAATTGTCTCTTGACTTGATTCCAATTTCTGTGGGGAGGATGTTGTAACTTTGGCTGTGACATCCTTTGTAACTGTTGAGTGTCAGGCTGCAACCTCTTGAGTTTCAAGACAGGATTTAGTTTTTCAACAAATCCTAGACCAGACCTATTTCCTGCAGTCTGACCACTCTGAAGAATCTCCTCTAGAATGTCAGATCCAGAGTTGAGCATCCTTATGGAGTTTGTCATTTGTTCCTTTTCTCCTTTCAACTCCTTTACCTCTCCTTGGAGTGAGTTTATAGTATCTAGATGCTCTTTCTTTTCATCTTCTAGCTCTTTGATGAGCTTCTTCAGATGCTCTCCTTGCTGGTACAGTTTTGTACTTTGGATGGATAACTTCTTATATGATTCAGCTAGTTCATCATAAGTTAGCTCCTCTTCACTTGAGTCTCCGTCAGATACACACACACTGTTGAGAACTATTACATGTTTGGATGATTCCCCTTCTGATCCACTGTCAGAATCTTCATCAGACCAAGTGACTGTTAGACCTTTTCCCTTCTTTTTGAGGTATGTGGGACATTCCTTCCTAACATGTCCATATCCCTCACACTCATGGCATTGAACTCCTCTGCTTTGGTTGGCTTTATCTTTAGTTTTTTCTTTGTCAGCAGGCAACATTTTAAAATAGGGCTTAGACTTAGTATCTATCCTTTTGGCCAGTTTGTTGAACTGTTTTCCAAGCATGGTTATTGCCTCTGATAGATCTTCCTCCCTTTCATGCTCTGAAGTCTCAGCAGTATTTGAGACAAGAGTTATACTCTTGCTCTTTTTCTCCACAGCCTGATCACACATCCCCGTTTCAAAAGTTTGAAGAGATCCAATGAGTTCCTCCACTTTCATGTGGCATATGTCTTGAGCTTCTTCAATGGCTGTTACCTTCATGGCAAACCTTTTAGGTAGTGACCTTAGTATCTTCCTTACAAGCTTTTCTTCAGCCATCTTTTCTCCCAAAGCTCCTGAGGTGTTAGCTAGCTCAAGAACATTCATGTAAAAGTCATTAATGGTCTCATCTTCCTTCATTCTTAGACTTTCAAACTTTGTGGTCAGCATTTGGAGTCTAGACATTTTGACCTTGGTGTTGCACCCCAAAATTTGACCAACATTTATTTACCCATCAAGAGTTGTATGAGACTTTGAAGCTAGCCAAGAAGGTTATTCAAATGCTCAGAGGTTGATACCTTTGTCAGAGAACTCAAGAGATCCTCAGAGAGATTGGTTGAAACCAAGGTTGTGTGCCTCATAACTTGAGAGTTGTGGGAGCTCCTCAGATGATTCTGAGACTAGGAGGATGGACTTGAAGCTTTGATAAAGCTTGTGAGATGTCTTGAAAGCCATCATGAAGCCTAGAAAGGTCATTGTACAAGAATTCAGAAGATTCAGCCATGAGTGGTAGAATTAGGGTTTGACTGGGTCAACCCTAGGTCAACTGATGATTTGGAGAGGGTTGAGACCTAATCCAAGAGCCATGTGATCATGGAATGATGCATTGAGATGCTATAAGGATGATTCCTAGACCAACTCATCATGATTGAGGAGTTTGAGAAGTTTTAAGCTAGGGTTTCTCAGGATTGACAGTGTAAAATCCCCTAGCTTGATCCCTATCTTCAAGGCAGTTTTAGCTCAAGATGTGACTGTCACCTCATCTTCCCCATAACATGAATGTTGTAGAGCTTGTTATTAGCTTTAATTTGAGTGCTAGAAGTCCTTGATAGGATTTGTAGAGCTCAAGTTATGACTTTGACAAATTACAGGTCATCTGAGGTATGTGAATCTGGGTCCTTGAAAGTCACCCAACTTGCATCCAACGTTTGCCCTAGTAGGATGATTCCTATGGATTCTTGGTCAACATGAATGTTGTAGAGAATATTCTTAGCTTTCTATAGAGTACTATAAGTCCTTGATAGGATTTGTAGAACTCAACTTATGGCTTTGACAAGTCAAGGGCATTTTGGTTATTTGGAGGTTATAGGTCATTTCAAGCATAAGGCCATATCTCCTATTTCCAAGCTTCAAATGGAAAAATCTTCAACATCAAACTTGCTTAGAATGATGTTTTAAGGCTATTAGGGAGGTCATGAGATGTTGAAAAGGCTCATATCAAAAAGTGATAAAAATGGCCTAAAATGGAGGCATAAGTTAATTAAGTTGAATTTGAAAATTGGAAATCATAAGCTATAAGTCCAAACCATGTCATATAATAGGTCATTTTGACTCCAAATGACATTCTAAGAACAATGGTTCAGCCACAATTTTGATTTGAGGCTTAGATCATAGGGATGCTTTGGAAAAAGCTTACTTGCACATTAAGGTACCAAAGCAAAACAAGGCAAAACTCAACAAGCAAGGTACTTATGCATTGTAACTCATCTTAAATCTCATGTGGGGATAAATTCAAGTCAGAAACCAAGGTTACAAAGAAGCTTGGCATGAGATAGCATGTAAGGAGAATGAGAAATCAAAATACCATGACATGAAAAGTTCAATTTCTCATTGGATGATCCTAGAAGGTTCTAGATGATTCTAAACCACTCTATATAACAAGTGTAACTTGCTCAGATGCAAGGTTGGTGAGAATTGGTGCATGAAAGAGAGAGTGAAATCCAAAATCTTCCATTGCAAGTCACATTCAATTTCTTCATTCTTCTTCATTTCCATCCATTATTTCTTCACAAACACTTTCCATAGATCCCTCTAAGTGTGTGCATACTGAATTGAAGCTCCATTGATGAAGGATTGAAGGTGTTCCCATTGAATTTGCAAGAAGCCAATCATCATCGAATCTTGAAGTACAAGCATTCTTCCTCCATTTTTTTGCAAACAGTAGAAGGTTCATCATCCAAGGATCATTCTTGAAGAGTTTCAAGCCTTGAAAGCAAGGATTTCATCATCTGCCATATCAAGAAGCCAGGTTTGCAAAATCTCTTTCACCTCATTATTTAGGCATGGTTAGGTTGAATTATTAGTATAGAATGGCTAGAGACCAATAGGTGATCAATTCCGAAGAGTTTAGGATCATTTGATGAAGTTTCAGTCATGGACACCATATCTTTATGGAGCAAGAACTAGTGATATAGTGAGTGATAATGCAAGGTTAATAGTTGGTTTTGATTAGGGCAGTGTGAGGATCATTTTGATGCAAAGAAATCTAAGGTTGGTTGAAGTTGAGGATGGATCATATTTTGAGATTAATTGAGTTGCACCATCGGGTTTTATGATAGAGGTCCTTTCAGATTAATCCAAGGCCATGATCGTGTTCAGCATGAAAAATTGAGCAAGTTTGTGTTTTACATTTTGAGAATTGATGAAGAAATGAAGGAGCACGAGCAGGTGGAAGATGAGTGCATGAGCTCTGGTTTTTGGAGTTTCATGGCCAAACCCTAGCTCAAGGAAGAAGACGATCTCGCAACCGTTGGATGAGGAGCTGACTATTGACTGGGAACTGGATCCAACGCGCAAGATTTAATCTCATTTTGGAGGGAATTCAGAAATAATGAAACGCCGCGTTTCATTAAAGGAGAGTTTTGGGCTTTGAGTGATCATGACTATCCCCACCCCCCCTTTGAGGCCCAATTGCATAATGAACTGAATCTTGTTGATATTTGCACCGCTGATTTCTCAATTTCCTTTATGTTTTTAATTGGTTTTTCTGATTTTAATTGGGCTTAAGCGCATTTCTTTTTAAACCCCCACTTCTGGGCCCAAGCGCATTATGAACTATGGCTGTTTACTTGTTACACCCCAGCCATCCATAATTCATTTTACTTTTCTCCATTTTATCTCATACTTTGAAAATTCATATTAAATGGAAAATTAATGATTTTTTCATGGGAGTTTTTTCTCCCCTTTCATATTTTTGTCTAGAAAAATATAAAATAAAAACATTTTTCATATCATGCATTTTAGTATTTTTGGTATATTTTCTTCTTTTATTGCATTTTATTTCTTTTATGTTGATCAATGATTTTGTAGATTTTAGTTTAGGTAGTTCCCTTAACTTTTTTAGGTCATTCTTTTTAGGATAGTTAGATATATGTTTTAGCTTCCACCTGGATTTATTCCATAATTTTGTGATGAATTTTAGGATAGTTTTGATTAGATGACATTAGGTTGTGTAGAATTAGGTTAAACTTCAACATAGGTCCATAATAACTTTAGATTTTTGGGTTTTTAGGACAAATTAGACTATGGGACATATAAGGGTATTAAGGGTAGGTATGTAGGATCCCTTAGAAATTATATTAGGATTTAATATAGTAGTATACTATCTTTAGTTGATTTTTGTATTGGTTGATTGTCTGTGTTGCCCTTGTGGGCTTGTATTTTTGTTTGCTTTGCTTTGTGGGCTTGGAGAGATTGATCTTGTTCTAAGGAGAATTGAGGAGCATAGTAGAATATTTGAAGATAGATTGAGGAGCTTGAGAGCTTGATCTTATTTTCTTTTTTGTTGTTTTAGGGTTAGGAATCAGGAAGAGTTTAGGCCTAGATAACTTCTTTCTTAAACATGGATGGTATCTTCCACCTCCATTCCTCCCTATGATTCAAAGTCCATCCATGGTATACACCTCTCTCTTTTGGAGGGATAAGTGATGTACCTAGGGAGTAGAACTTTTGAGGGAACCATTCCTTTGATGTTGAACCCTTATAGGTCACCTTTGGTGGTCAGTAAGCAGTTCAATATCCCCAGCTTATCCAGTAAGTGATTTCCTCTGGTTTGATTATCTTGAGAGATGCAGAGCTTGAGTTTGAAGATGAAGACTTCATTGCATAAGGTTGAAGAGGATGAATCCTTGAGTAGTGCCATTCCAGCTGAAGCTTGAAGAGCAACAAGAGCAAGTTGATACTTGAAGATCCCTGAAGATTAGATGAAGCCTGAAGGTGGAGCTGATC
This sequence comes from Lathyrus sativus, assembly GCA_963859935.3. NCBI lineage: Eukaryota > Viridiplantae > Streptophyta > Magnoliopsida > Fabales > Fabaceae > Lathyrus > Lathyrus sativus. Next base: position 156,560,113 of record OZ012737.1, read on the forward strand.
AAGAAGCTGAAGCTTAAGGGAGAAGATAAGTTGAAACTTATGGTGAAAGGTTGAAACCTGGAAAAGCAAATTGATATTTGTCAAGAGTAATTGGAAGTCTGAAGACTGAGTTGCTGTTGGAAGAGCTGAAGCTTGAAGTGGAGAGAGGAGGGTCTGCTTTCTTCTTTTTCTTTTATGTATTGATGTGTTTTGTTTGACTTGATTGATGCATTAGAATAAGTCCATATCTAGAATAAGTAGAATCTAGGAGCATGATTGCACTAGAGGTTGAGTTGCTCCCTCTGCTTGTATTGTTACTGTGTGGCTTTGCTTGCGGGTATTCGGTAGAGCCCAGATCCCTTGCCCATGTGGTTTGTTTGTCTGATGGCATTTCATTTTATTTGTATGATTGCAGTTTACTGTTATTGCTTGATAGCATGTTGTTTATATTTCAGTATGATTACTGTTATCCATTCTGGCTTGAGGTTGAGATGAGCTTGTGGAGGCTGAAGCCCCACACACATTTCCTCCCTCACTTGCATTGCATGCATTTTACTGTTAAGCTGATGCTTTGTCTGTTTTGGTGTATCATTGACATGATCCCTTAGGACTCTCATTTCCTTTGATAAGGATTTGATGATAGAATTTTAGGTTGAAACCTATGCATGACAACTTCTAGGAGTTCCCTGTTCAAACCTTGACCGTAGGATGAATCCATGGCATGACAACAGTAGGACTTGATAGTCTCCCTCCTAGTTGGGCATGTTCTCTTCTCATCTCAAAACAGTTTAAGATACAGTAATCATGAATGATTTCTTTCGTACGTTACGAGCCTTAAGCTATCTGAGAAAGGATTGTGGGAGAGTTTCTTTTCCGCAGTCTGGATGTTTAGTATGGTACCCTTTGGGTGACATGTGACGCATTCACTCTCAGGTCACAGTCTCTAGTGTGATTGAAATCGCAAACACAATAAAAAACACTTCTTTCGTAAAAGACAGGAAATAAACCGTAGTTTCCCGAACTACGTGTGCTCTGATCTCTCATACCTGTTGAGAGTACGTAGGCACAAGATAGCGATATCTTGGCGAGCTACCTTCCCCCATAACCCTTCGTAGGCCGAACTACGTTGACTCTGATTTCTCGTTCTCTGATGAGAATACGTAGGCATAAAGCGCGACGCTTTGCCGAGTCATTTTTTCTTTTCTGTTTAAGCCAGCCTTGATAGGTAGATAGAATAAAACCAACTCGTCCAAGTAAACACAACAAGCGAGGATCCCGTCGAGTACGACGAACGTGAGGGGTGCTAATACCTTCCCCTTGCGTAACCGACTCCCGAACCCAGACAACGGTTGCGACGACCTTGTCTTACCCTTTTTCGTTAGGTTTTTCCGATCGTTTCCTTTCCCGCTCTGAGGGATAAATAACGAAAGGTGGCGACTCTTCTGTTCTGCCGGCACCTTATTTTCGCGCAAGCGACAGCTGGCGACTTTGCTGGGGAACTTAATAGTTTCCTAGGGATCCAACGTCCCGAAAGCGAGTCAGTTTGGGAATTCTCCGGTTCCCTGCGAGAGTCAATCCTAGCGCTTGTATGTTTACTTGTTGGGTTGCGTTTATTTATTGCATTTTACTTCTCGCACTTTATTTCCCGCATTGTATTTTCAGTTTGATATGATTATCTGTGCTGTTATGGGATGGGAGTTCTGATGAGTGAGAAGCTAGACCCAGGCTTGAGTGCACTATAGACTTAGAGTGGAAATTAGTGGGCGCGTGCTTGCTTTGCAGGCACTAGTGTCTCATGAAATCCACGCTCAGACGAGGTTCATCCGGTTGGCTTCCCTTTCAACCCTTTGGGTTGAGACAGTTGCTGGTTTGGTGGATTGTCGACTCTAGGGACCGATCATTTGTGATTCAGCTAAGTGAGGTCGCTTCATGAGCTGGTGATGCCACACCTTCTGGGTATCGTATCACCCCTCTTGAAAGTCTGTGACGCTGATGAACGCATAGGATGCCGTACCTTGAGTCAGTTTAGGTCCATACCTGTGAGCAGGGTTGGGTTCATTGCAGGAAACTTTGACCTTCAGACTACCTGGTTTTCTTGACAGTGAATCAGTTTTGTTGGTACCAGGGTTTCTCAGTTGCAGATTTGTCTGTTCTTGATAGAGCAGGTTTTGATCAGAGGATCTTATCATCAGGTGTATGACTGTTCTTGACAGAGCAGGTTTTGATCAGAGGATCTTATCATCAGGTGTATGTCTGTTCTTGATAGAGCAGGGTTTGATCAGAGGATCTTATCATCAGATGTGTGTCTGTTCTTGATAGAGCAGAGTTTGTCATCAGTTGTTTGTTCTTGATAGAGCAGATTTTTTTGAGTGGGATCTGAAGATCTCATCAGCAGCTGTATGTTTGTTCCTGATAGAGCAGATCTTTGATTTGGGGTCTGAAGACCTCATCAGTAGATAGTTCTTGATCATACATCAGAGGTCCTTATTATCAGACATTTGTTCTTGACAAAGCAGAATTATGATCTTGTGTATATGGTCCTATCAGATGGTTGTTCTTGGCAGATCAGATCTGTGGTCCTACACCGGGGTTTTCTTCTCATCAGTGGTTGTTGATACAGAATCTCCACACACCAGTTGCCTTGGCCTCCTATTGCATGATTGCATTTTGCATTAGTTTGCATATTCATTTGCATTTCATTAACGTGTGTCTGTGTTGCAGGTACCGTTTTCCCTGATCCAGGATTTCTTGCCTCCTATTGTATTGTTATGGGATCTCTGAAGAAGACCGTGGCTTACAAGTTCCCTACTCTCGATGTGGTTAAGCTGACTGGTTTGATAGCTCTAGCAGATGATTCTGTGAAGGACGAGTTCAGAAAATCTTATGGCAGGTTGCTCAGTTTGGTTTATAGGCCTTCTGTGTTAGAGGTGAATGGGTTGCATGTTCTGCTGCAGTTCTACGACCCTCCGCTGCGATGTTTCACTTTTCAGGACTTCGTTCTCGCACCTACGCTGGAAGAGTATGTTGATTTGCTAGGTGTGCCTATCAAGAGGCAGATGCCTTTTGTTCACATGGATGCTGAGCCTGATCTGGATGGTTTAGCTCCTTCACTTCATTTGGACGCCTCCGAGTTAGTATTGACTAGTTGGAACAAGGTTCCTGGGTTCTCCTTGCAGTTTCTGGTAGGTAAAGCTCAGCAGTGTGCCAAGGACGGATGTTGGGTCGCGTTCAATGCCATCCTTGCTCTATGCATATACGGCATTATTTTGTTCCCCAATATGCCCGATTTTGTAGACTTTGATGCGTTTCACATCTTCGCTTCAGGGAATCCAGTCCCTACTTTGATAGGAGATGTCTATCATTCAGTTCACTACAAAAACGAGAACAGGAGGGGGAAGAACGTCTCATGCTGCGTACCTTTGCTGTACAAATGGCTTGAAAGTCATTTGCCCAAGAGGGGTCCTTTTGTCTTGTCTGCAGCCACGGCTGAGTGGCCTGAGCGTCTGATGAGTTTATCTGCAGAGGATATTGACTGGTTCGACAGAGATAGGTTGGGTACTGAGGTGATCTTCAGTTGCAGCGGGTTTCCTAATGTACCTTTGATAGGTAGGAAGGGCTGCATAAACTACAATCCATCGTTGTTGGTTCGACAATTCGCGTATGCTTTGAGGAATCCGCCGAAGGATGAAGAGGTACAGGAATCTCTGTACCTCACTGGTACTCTAGAGGGGGATCTGCTGTCCAAGCTTCAGCGTGCGTGGAATAGTACCGGTAAGCGAGGAAAGCCTTTGCTGGGAAAAAGCAACAGTCAAGCCTACCCTCCGTATTTGACTTGGATCAGAGCCAGGGCCAACGCTATAGGGATGTCGTTTCCTCTTGTCAAGCCAGAGAGCTCTCTAGTGATCGAAGAGCCTACAACTGTGCCCATTCATCAGCATAACCAGGTATTAGCTGAGCGGGATGGATTGAAGCGGGCGAATGAAGAAGTGGAGAAGGAATTAGCTCAGATCCGAAGCGAGAGGAACGAAGTCGTTCATGCTTTCAGAAGGCAGACAGAGTTGGTGAACCAGCTAGGTACAGACCTGACTAAGCAGATGGCCGAGCGTGAACGCATGGGTCGAGACTTCAAAGCTGTCAACGACGTACTGGCTACGAAGAAGCAGCACTTGGACGAGGCATATCGGAGGATATCCAAGTTCAACCAGCACTGGAAGGCTTCCCTGGCCACCAGGAAAGAGCGGGAGGATAAGCTGATACTGCAGATCTCCAAGCTGGAAGCCGAGGTGAAGGACAGTGAAAAGAGGTTTGATGAAGAGACTGCCCGCAGATACGCCGCCGAAGGCCAGCTCAACAAAGCTCTCGCTAACCTGAAGGAGCGTAAGCTGACGTTTGAGTCTAAAAAGCGGAAACTGGAAGATTGCTTTGGCAAAGAAGCATGGGAAAGTTCGATCGAGGGACTTCAGTATACCATTGTGCAGAGGGAATTACTCGTCGAGGGGTTGCTCACTCTGCCAGATCATCCAGAGACGAAGGAGTTATTAGAAGAGTATCGCGCCCGTGGCCGTACTTGACTATTTGTATTACTTTTGTTTCGATCTTTGTTGTATGCTGACCATCACCAGGCTTGTTGGCTGAGGTCACGCTGTTGATTCGTCTTGTACTCGCTGATGCTATGTACTGCCTTGATAGGCTTTCCCTATATATGAGATTGATGTTTCCATGATTGGACTCGGACTTCTTATTATTATTATTATCAGCACTGGCACTCAGGCACTAGGATCGGGGGAAATCTCCCAAACACACAGACACACGCATGCATTTGCATGAAGCATTTGCATAGCGTACATTTTGTTGTTTTTCCTAACCTTTAGTGTTTACAGGTTTTTCAGGTTTACAGGTCCCAGGCTGTTTCCGGTGATTCCAGGATTGATCAGAGACTAATTCACCGTTATCTGACTAGAGCTAATCAGACCAGGATCATGGACCAAGTGCAAACAGACGTTCAGGAGCTCCGCGAGAGGATGGATCACTTTATGGAACTTATGCAGGTGGTCGCCAATGGTCAAGACCAGCTCAGGACTTTGGTTCAGCCTTTGATCTCCAGGGTTGATAGCAACGGCATACTCCATGGCGGGGCTGTGCCTACTCCTCCACCAGTTGATACTCCGCAGAATAGTGTCCCCGTGGCCGGGGGTAATGGCAGTGCTAATGGCAATGTGATGGCCAACATCGGACTCAATGCGACGGGCGTCAACAATGGTAGTCTGGGAGCTAATGTCAACATCGGGCCGGGCAACGGCAACGCAGGCGTCGGGAATTTGTTGGTGCCTCAACCGTGGCTTGAGGATCATCAGGATGATGTGTTCTCTCAAAGAGGTGCAGAAGGGGAGCTGAATGCTGAAGCGCGGCTCAGGTTCAAAGCACTTGAAGATAAAATGAGAGATATTGAGAATCAGAATACTTTGGGCGTTGATATGTCCAAGCTGGGATTAATTGCTGATTTCAAGGTACCTCCTAAGTTCAGGGTGCCTGACTTTGAGAAATATAAGGGCACCACCTGCCCTCGTGTCCACCTTAGATCATACTACAAGAAGATGTCTGCCTATTCCGAAGATGAGAAGTTGCTGATGCACTTCTTCCAAGATAGTCTTTTCGGGCCATCCCTCGAGTGGTACATGGGCTTGGAGCCCACTAGCGTGCGCACATGGAAGGATCTCGCTGAAGTGTTTGTCCACCATTACCAGTACAACAGTGACTTGGCCCCGAACCGAGTTCAGCTCCAAAACCTCTCGCAGAGGAATAATGAAGGATTTAAGGAGTACGCCCAGTGGTGGTGTGAGTTGGCAGCCCGAGTTCAGCCGCCGATGGTTGAACGCGAGATCGTGCAAATGTTTGTGGCTACCCTCCCAGGGGTTTACTATGAAAAGTTAGTCAGCGGTATGTCCGGGACGTTCTCATCTCTCATTATCATGGGCGAGCATGTCGAGAATGGGATCAAGATCGGGAAAATTCAAGGTGAATCATCCTCAGCTGGAGGAGGCGGAAAGAAACCTTATGCTGGTAAACGACGAGAAGGAGATGCGAGCACTGCGACCAACGCTCGAAGGAAGGGCAAAAGCCCTCAGCAGCAGATAGCCAGTATAAATATCCCAGCAGCTCCGCAGCCGCAGCAGCAACCGAATCAACAGGGATATAGAAAGTACCAGAATCGGGCTTCTTTGACAAACCGTCACTTCGAAGCACCGCCCATGTCGTACGCGCAACTCTTGCAGACTTTGCTTCAGCTTCAGTTGGTTCAGAAGAGGACGGTGGCTCCCTTGACAGGGGCACCTCCACCAGGGTACGACGCAAATGCCACTTGCGACTTCCACTCAGGGGCACCTGGCCATACGATCGAGAACTGCAAAGCCTTTAAGAACAAGGTGCAGGACCTGGTAGATGCCAAGATTATTAACTTCTCCGATAATGTGCCCAATGTCACGAAAAACCCTATGCCGAATCATAGGGGAGGCGGAGTGAACGCCATTATCGAAGAAGAGAGTGCAGATATGGTGACTGATGTCAGAGACCTAAAGACGCCGCTTAGCTTCGTCAAAGCTAAGTTGTCGAAGAAAGGGTTCTTTCCAGGATGCGGAGAGTTATGCATGGACTGTGCTACACATTCTGATGGATGCGAGCAGCTGTTAGAAGGAATTCAAAGCCTGATGGCTGAAGGGATTCTGCAGTTTAGCCGGAAGGCTGAAAGTGTATCAGGAGAGATAGTGCTGAAGCAGGCCGATGAAGTCGCCACCATCACCATCCCTCGCCGGCCAATAACCATTTCTGCGCCCAGGCCGCCTACAATCACTATTACCAAAGCTGGGCCGATACCCTTCGAGAGCACTAACGCCGTTCCGTGGCATTATGGGGCTGAAGTCTATTGCAACGGTCAAAAGTTGGAGTTGGAACCGTATGGGTCGACTGTGGAGAATCTCGCAGGAATCAGTGGCATTACTCGAAGCGGAAGAGTATTCGCACCGCCGGAAGTCGTGGCAGAGAAAGCGGTCAGAGCTGACGCGGCCGATAAGGGTAAAAGCAAAGTCGTCGAAGAGGTCCCGTGTGGGGTAGAGAAAGATTTGCTTGTCAAAGACGCCGAGGAGTTTATGCGTTTGATCAAAAAGAGCGACTACAAGATTGTAGACCATCTCCATCAGACGCCTTCGAAGATTTCTATTCTCAACTTGCTGTTGTGTTCTGAAGCGCACCGCAATGCGTTGTTGAAGGTATTGAATGCTGCCTACGTACCGCAAGAGATCTCGGTGAATCAGCTAGAAGAGGTGGTAGCCCACGTCAATGTTGGCAATGGGCTAGGTTTCACAGATTTAGAGCCGACGCCAAAAGGGAGGAATCACAACAGCGCCCTGCACATCTCGATAGAGTGTAGGGGCACAATCATGTCGCACGTGCTGGTGGACACGGGTTCGTTGCTTAATGTGCTTCCGAAGAAGGCATTAATGAAGCTGGATACTCGTGGAGTGATCTGCACACCCAGTGATCTGGTGGTGAAAGCATTCGACGGGACTAAACGCCACGTTTTCGGGGAGGTGACCCTGCCGGTCCAAGTTGGTCCGGAAACGTTCGACACAGTATTTTATATTATGGACATCATGCCTGCCTACAGTTGCCTCTTGGGCCAGCCGTGGATCCATGCTGCTGGTGCCGTGACCTCCACGTTGCACCAAAAGCTCAAATATGCTGTCGGAGGAAGCATAGTAACCGTGTGTGGCGAGGAGGACATAATGGTGAGCCATTTGTCATCCTTTAAGTATGTTGAAATGGATGGCGAAATCCATGAAACTCTTTGCCAAGCGTTCGAGGCTGTCAAAGTGAAAGAGGTAGCTCCTATAGTCACAGAAAAGCAAGAGATGAATCTCTCCTTATTCAAACAAGCTCGGGCCGTTGTCCAAGCTGGATCTACCCCAGGCTGGGGGCATATTTTGGAGATACCGATCAAGCAGGATAAGTTTGGGTTGGGGTATTCTCCTGAAGCTGAAGCTTCTTCTTCTTCGTCTAGCAGTGCGTCACGGGGTAAGGGGCCGATCCTATTTACCAGTGGCGGAATGATCTTCGAAAGCATCAACGCGGCGTCTGAAGACAGCGAGGATAGCGATTATGATCTCGACTCTTGGATTCAGCCAAGCAAGCCGGGCAAGGGCCTCAACAATTGGACCATCAAGGAAATCATCCCGATGACAAGTGAAGAGTAATGATTTACTTTTTTCAATCATTGTACAACCCTATGTCCTACCCGGGGCATAACGGCTTTATTGTCAGGGCCTTGTTGGATTATGTACGTGCATTTTGTTAATAAATCAAAGGCGTTTTCTTCGTACTCAAATATTGTGATCTCTGTTATTCCTGTTTTATATTTGTTTTGAAAAACAGTAAAATGACAATGGGGTTTGTGCTAACCTGCATATTCTTGTTTTAAACTTAACCCTTGTTATTGCAGGATCCACATAACAGATGACATCGACTCTAGACCTTCTACGGCTTACTTCGACTTCGATTGCCCGATCTATCAAGCCGAAGAAGAGATTGATGAAGACGAAGACCTTCCTGAAGAGTTGGCCTGCTTGTTGAAACATGAGGAAAAGGTTATTCTACCTCATGAGGAGGAGATCGAGATCGTAAATCTGGGTTCTGAAGAGCTCGTCAGAAATGTCAGAGTAGGGGCTGCGCTGCATAGTGATGTCAAGCAGAGACTGGTCGAGATGCTTCAAGAGTATAGTGACGTCTTTGCTTGGTCATACGAAGATATGCCCGGACTTGACACGGACATCATGGTCCACCACTTGCCGCTGCGAGAAGATTGCCCTCCCGTCAAGCAGAAGCTTAGGAGGACGAGACCAGATATGGCCGTTAAGATCAAAGAAGAAATGTAGAAACAGCTTGATGCTGGCTTCTTAGCGGTCACCACTTACCCTCCGTGGGTCGCCAACATAGTGCCTGTATCGAAGAAGGACGGTAAGGTACGCATGTGCGTCGATTATCGGGATTTGAATAGGGCAAGCCCTAAAGATGATTTCCTGTTGCCTCATATCGATGTGTTGGTCGACAACACAGCCCAGTTCTCCGTGTTTTCATTCATGGACGGCTTCTCCGGTTACAACCAGATCAAGATGGCGCCGGAGGACATGGAGAAAACGACGTTTATCACCCCCTGGGGAACATTTTGCTATAAGTTAATGCCCTTCGGTCTGAAGAACGCAGGGGCCACTTACCAACAAGCAATGGTGACTTTGTTTCATGATATGATTCATCATGAGATCGAGGTCTATGTTGATGACATGATTGCGAAGTCCCAAATGGAGGAAGAGCATCTGGTCAACTTATTGAAGCTTTTTGAGAGGCTTAGGAAGTTCAGGTTGAGGCTGAACCCTAACAAATGCACTTTCGGAGTGCGGTCCGGAAAGTTGCTGGGGTTTATCGTTAGCGAACGAGGTATTGAGGTTGATCCTGCGAAAATAAAAGCCATTCAAGAAATGCCAGCGCCAAAAACAGAAAAAGAAGTTCGTGGTTTCTTGGGCCGAATAAACTACATTGCAAGGTTTATCTCTCAGCTCACGGCCACTTGTGAACCGATGTTCAAGCTTTTAAAGAAAGATCAGGCAATTACTTGGAATGAGGATTGCCAGAAGGCATTCGACAAGATAAAGCAGTATCTCCAAGAACCTCCAATCTTGATACCCCCAGTGGCTGGACGGCCATTAATCATGTACTTGACCGTTCTTGAGAACAGTATGGGGTGTGTTCTCGGTCAGCACGACGAGACGGGCAGAAAGGAGCATGCCATTTACTACTTGAGTAAAAAGTTCACTGACTGTGAATCTCGATACTCGATGCTGGAGAAGACGTGTTGTGCACTAGCCTGGGCTGCCAAATGTCTACGACAGTACATGCTCAATCACACCATTATGCTAATTTCGAAGATGGATCCGATCAAGTACGTCTTCGAGAAGCAGGCTCTTTCGGGCAGGATTGCCAGATGGCAAATGGTGTTAACAGAATATGATATTCAGTACGTGTCCCAGAAGGCCATCAAGGGAAGCGTATTGTCTGATTACCTTGCCGAGCAGCCGATCGAGGATTACCAGCCGATGAAGTTTGAATTTCCTGACGAGGATATTATGTTTCTCAAAGCGAAGGATTGCGATGAGTCGTTGCCCGACGAGGGGCCAGATAGGAAATCCCAGTGGAAGTTGATATTCGATGGGGCGGTTAATTCCTATGGAAGTGGCATCGGGGCTATCATCACGACTCCCCACGGATCCCACATCCCGTTTACTGCGAGACTGACATTTCCAATCACCAACAATGAGGCGGAGTACGAAGCATGCATCATGGGTCTAGAAGAGGCAATTGATTTGAGAATCAAGAACCTAGACGTATATGGTGACTCAGCGCTTGTGATCAACCAAATTAAAGGGGAGTGGGAGACTCGTCAATCAAATTTGGTGCCGTACATGAATTATGCCAGAAGGCTACTTCCGTTCTTCGATCGAGTGGAACTCCATCATGTGCCCAGGGCTGAAAATCAGATGGTTGATGCCTTAGCCACGTTGGCTTCAAGGTATAAAGTCAATTTTTGGAATGAGGCTCCAAGAATTGTCCTTTCCCGTCTTGATAGACCGGCATTTGTCTTTGCAATCGAGGAAGCCGCCGACGGCAAGCCATGGTTCCATGACATCCAGACTTTCCTTATGACTAAGGAGTATCCTGCGGGTGCGTCAACCCAGGATAAGAAGACTCTGAGGAGGCTGTCTGGCAATTTTTATCTCAATCCTGATGGAGTGTTGTATAAGAGAAACCATGATCTCGTGCTACTCAGATGTGTAGATGAGAAAGAGACGAGTATGCTCATGGAAGAAGTCCATGAAGGCACATTTGGTACGCACGCCGGCGGGCATGCTATGACGAGGAAGATCCTGAGAGCAGGATACTATTGGATGACGATGGAGTTGGATTGCTTCAGATTCGCGAAGAGATGTCATAAATGCCAGATTTATGCTGATAAAGTTCATGTGCCGCCGTGCCCGTTGAATGTCATGTCCTCCCCATGGCCGTTCTCCATGTGGGGCATCGACATGATAGGCAAGATCGAGCCCACTGCATCTAACGGTCATCGCTTCATTCTGGTAGCTATCGACTACTTCACCAAGTGGGTGGAGGCAGCCTCGTATGCTAATGTGACCAAGCAGGTGGTGGCTAAATTCATAAAGAAGGACATCATCTGTCGTTACGGAATTCCCGAGCGGATCATTACTGATAATGGTTCGAATCTGAATAACAAGATGATGAAGGAGTTGTGCCAGAGTTTCCAGATTGAACACCACAACTCATCTCCTTATCGGCCGAAGATGAATGGCGTCGTTGAAGCAGCCAACAAGAACATAAAGAAAATTGTTCAGAAGATGGTTGTGACATACAAAGACTGGCACGAGATGCTGCCGTTTGCACTGCACGGTTATCGTACGACGGTACGTATGTCGACCGAGGCAACTCCTTTCTCCTTGGTGTACGGTATGGAAGCAGTCCTACCGTTAGAAGTGGAGATCCCTTATTTGCGAGTTTTGGTTGATGTGAAACTCGACGAGGCAGAATGGATTACGAATCGTCTGAACCAACTCAGCTTGATGGACGAGAAGAGGTTAGCATCGATTGTGTTTGGTCGTCTGTACCAAAGCCGAATGAAGAAAGCTTATGATAAGAAGGTGCGTCCTAGAAGCTTTCAGACGGGTGATCTCGTCCTGAAGAAGATTCTTCCGCCACACTCCGATCACCGGGGCAAGTGGACTCCGAATTATGAAGGTCCATACGTCGTCAGCAAGGTCTTCTCGGGAGGAGCTTTGTTGTTATCCACGATGGATGGTGAAGATTTTGCATCCCCGGTGAACGCGGACGCAGTTAAAAAATACTTTGCTTGAAAGCGACCCGCTGGACAAAAAAGAGAGTCCAGGCAAAAAAGGGGCATCCCGGCGAACCAAAAACAGAATAAAAGGTTCGGGCAAAAATTAGGGATATAAATTGAAAAAATGTACACCCGCGAAGTCGAAAACCTACACTGGGCAGCTTCGGCAAAAAAGGGTATCCCAGTGAACTGAAAACCCGCAAAGGGCGGTTCACGCAAAAGTTAGGGATTTGAAAAAGCAAATGACTGCGTTCCGCGTATGGAATTTCATTGTTTAGTGGTTTGGAGGACCTGAGGACTGTTTATCTGAATCAATCTCTTCCGAAGCTGAAGTGTCGGAGAAGTATCGAAGTCGAGTGGGTCATAGAAGGATCAACTCATGGTGTTCGTCTACGCCTCGTTGCCGACATTTGTATATACTGATGTATATTTATGTTTTATTTTTGCGCGGCTTCCTCATTCCAGGAGCTTGCATCTGTTGTAAAAAAATTTTACCCATTCAGGGGTTCGTTATCAATAAAATGCATACTATTCAGCAATTCTGTTTGCCTGTTATCATTTATCTGTTTTGTTTGCGAAAAAAGAACGCCGATGTTTTTGATAAAATGCGCATACATAAACTTACTGGCCTAGGCCACTGATTGTTGAAACAATTAATTACTTGAATATTGTCACGAGATAATAACCTTGATAGGCCCCTTTGAAAAGGGTATCTTGTCTGTTTGTTTGTGTTGTTACAGGTGTAGCAGATTCCAGACAGTGCGTCGTGCGCATCCCTGAAGCAGGATGATTCCTCCTTCTCCAGCAGAGTTCAGTAGCCTCTTCCCGCAGAGTCTGAACGCAAGACCGTGAGCATTGATATGTCTCCCCAGGAAAAGATGATTCTCTCCCCAAGAAGATGCATCCTGAAGGAACGGCATCCCCTCAGCTGAGTCAGGCGCCGAAGCATGAACTCATTCCCCCAGCACTGGGTCACAAGTGCAGGTTTCGTAGGAAACTATTCGTACGCCGAAGTATGCAGCAACTGATGGTGCCAGACTGAAGTCTCCAGAGGAATTGAAATTCCTCACCAGAGTTGTACTCTTCCCCGAAGTCGGATGATTCCTTTTTCCCCAGCGGAATTGAGATTCCCGCAGAGTCGTACTCTCTCCAACGAAGCAGAATGATTTCTCCTTCCTCAGCCGAGTTTGCAGATACCCAAGAGAGCCGAATCCTTGGAAGTTGCTCAAACCATGATTGGTTTTCCCCAGTAGAGTGTTGAACAGCTGAAGTTGTTTCCCCACAGAGTTATCTCCAGAGAAGTAGCCGAGAAAGCCACGCAGTTTATTCTCGCGATTGACATCGCTTTCCCTCAGCAGGTCCTGGTTCTCGTAGAGCTTCGTCCCCATGCAGTAGTCAACTGAAGTTGTTTTCCCCGCAGCAGTCAACTGAAGTTGCGTCCCCTGTGGAGTCCAATTGAGATTGGCGTGTCCTTGTTCTCCTCAGCAGGACGATTCCTCTACCTGAGTAGTTCTTTCCCCCTTGACAGGAGGATTTCCCCTTCAGCATTTATTTTGCTGACGGGATCGCATCATTGTGCATGATTGCATAGCATTTATCATAAACGCATAGCATTTCCACCGTGTGGAGCATTGCGCCATTGCCGAAGCATATGCATAATAAACATGATCTAGGTTGTTATCGTTCTTGTTTTGCAGGTGTTCCACCGCAGAAGTGATTGCTCAGGATGATTCCTGACATTCTCCCCAACGAAGTCGCGTGCTCAAGATGATTCTTGAGATCCCCAGCGAAGAGTTCGGTTCAAGATGATTCTTGAATTCCTCAGCAGGGCTATTTGCTTAAGATGATTCTTAAGCTCCCCAGTAGGGTCCCCAGTAAAGGTTGCCCAGGATGATTCCTGAAGCCCCAAGAGAGCCGAATCCTTGGAAGCTGCTCAAGCCATGATTGGTTTGTCCCCAGCAAGAGTTGCCCAGGAGGATTCCTGGAATCCCCAACAGAGTGTTCGCTCAGGATGATTCCTGAAATCTCCAGAATGGTTATCGGTTCAAGATGATTCTTGAAGGTCCCCGACAGAGTTATTTGTCCAAGATGATTCTTGAAGTCCTCAGCAGAGTTGATTTATCCAGAATGATTTCTGGACCCCCGGAGCGGAGTTACTTGATAGATCTCCAGATTCCCCAGCGGCGAAACATCCTCCCCAGCAGGTTTTCTAACAGTGAAGTTGAAATCTCCCTTGAAGGCTCCATGATTGAAGTCCGACCGTGTTAATGAAGCAGTTCTCTCAGCTGATGCAGAGTGCCTGATGGCAGTGGTTTAGATATTCCCAGTTGGCTCATGATTGACCAAGAATTCTATTCCCGACTTGCTGTTGAAGTCCGGCTGATGCCCGACAGTAATGCGGAATGCCTGATGGCATGATCAACCTGATGGTTGAGGTCCGGCTGACGCCGACAGTGTCTTTGAATGCCTGATGGCATGATCAACCTGATGGTTAAAGTCCGGCTGATGCCCGACAAGTTCTTTGAATGCCTGATGGCATGATCGACTGCATACTACCGGTTACCGTGTGACCAATTCCCAATAGAGTTTCTTCACCCTGACGGCGAGGTCAGACGATGTTTGTTTTTGACGGCGAAGTCAGATTATGTTGAGTACTTGACGGCGATGTTGGGTGTTTCTCAGAGTTATGTTTGGTTGACGGCGATGTCAGGTTCTTTAGTTTTCCGGCGGCGATGTTGGATGTTTGTTTATGACGGCAATGTCAGGTGATTTAGCTTTCCAGCGGCGATGTTGGGTGTTTTGTTTCCGACGGCGATGTCAGATTCTTTGGTTGTCCAGCGGCGATGTTGGGTGTTTTAGTTGGCCGACGGCGATGTCAGGTGATTCTCTATGTCTCCAGCGGCGATGTTGGATGTTTTGTTTCTGGCGGCGATGTCAGATTTAGTTCCCCAGCGGCGATGTTGGACGTTTGTTTCTGGCGGCGATGTCAGGTGATTGTTGTTCTCCGGCGGCGATGTTGGATGTTTTGGTTTTCCGATGGCGACGTCAGATTCTTTAGTTTTCCAGCGGCGATGTTGGATGTTTGTTTCCGACGGCGATGTCAGATTCTTCAGTTTTCCAGCGGCGATGTTGGGTGTTTCAGTTGGTCGACGGCGATGTCAGATGATTTAGTTCTCCAGCGGCAATGTTGGATGTTTGTTTGGCGGCGATGTCAAGTTGATGTAGTTTCCAGCGGCGATGTTGGATGTTTTGTTTCCGACGGCGATGTCAGATCAGTATGTCTCCAGTTAGTTGCCGTGCAGCTATTGTTTCAGTGTTCGAAGATTCGTTCCTGCCTGAGTACCGTGTGCTTGAGCAGTTGGCAAATTTCCGGGTTTATCGGTATTCAACCGTCTCGCACCTTGATTGGCTGAGGGTCGTTCGCTCCTCACCCAGTCAGGTTCAAGCCGTTTGAATAGGGGCAGTTGTTGCACCCCAAAATTTGACCAACATTTATTTACCCATCAAGAGTTGTATGAGACTTTGAAGCTAGCCAAGAAGGTTATTCAAATGCTCAGAGGTTGATACCTTTGTCAGAGAACTCAAGAGATCCTCAGAGAGATTGGTTGAAACCAAGGTTGTGTGCCTCATAACTTGAGAGTTGTGGGAGCTCCTCAGATGATTCTGAGACTAGGAGGATGGACTTGAAGCTTTGAGAAAGCTTGTAAGATGTCTTGAAAGCCATCATGAAGCCTAGAAAGGTCATTGTACAAGAATTCAGAAGATTCAGCCATGAGTGGTAGAATTAGGGTTTGACTGGGTCAACCCTAGGTCAACTGATGATTTGGAGAGGGTTGAGACCTAATCCAAGAGCCATGTGATCATGGAATGATGCATTGAGATGCTATAAGGATGATTCCTAGACCAAATCATCATTATTGAGGAGTTTGAGAAGTTTTAAGCTAGGGTTTCTCAGGATTGACAGTGTAAAATCCCCTAGCTTGATCCCTATCTTCAAGGAAGTTTTAGCTCAAGATGTGATTGTCATCTCATCTTCCCCATAACATGAATGTTGTAGAGCTTGTTCTTAGCTTTAATTTTAGTGCTATAAGTCCTTGATAGGATTTGTATAGCTCAAGTTATGACTTTGACAAATTACAGGTCATCTGAGGTATGTGAATCTGGGTCCTTGAAAGTCACCCAACTTGCATCCAACTTTTTCCCTAGTAGGATGATTCCTATGGATTCTTGGTCAACATGAATGTTGTAGAGCATCTTCTTAGATTTCTAGAGAGTACTAGAAGTCCTTGATAGGATTTGTAGAACTCAACTTATGGCTTTGACAAGTCAAGGGCATTTTGGTCATTTGGAGGTTATAGGTCATTTCAAGCATAAGGCCATATCTCCTGTTTCCAAGCTTCAAATGGAAAAATCTTCAACATAAAACTTGCTTAGAATGATGTTTTAAGGCTAGTAGGGAGGTCATGAGATGTTGAAAAGGCTCATATCAAAAAGTGATAAAAATGGCCTAAAATGGAGGCATAAGTTAATTAAGTTGAATTTGAAAATTGGAAATCATAAGCTATAAGTCCAAACCATGTCATGTAATAGGTCATTTTGACTCCAAATTACATTCTAAGAACAATGGTTCAGCCACAATTTTGATTTGAGGCTTGGATCATAGGGATGCTTTGGAAAAAGCTTACTTGCACATTAAGGTACCAAAGCAAAACAAGGCAAAACTCAACAAGCAAGGTACTTATGCATTGTAGCTCATCTTAAATCTCATGTGGGGGTAAATTCAAGTCAGAAACCAAGGTTACAAAGAAGCTTGGCATTAGATAGCATGTAAGGAGAATGAGAAATCAAAATACCATGACATGAAAAGTTCAATTTCTCATTGGATGATCCTAGAAGGTTCTAGATGATTCTAAACCACTCTATATAACAAGTGTAACTTGCTCAGATGCAAGGTTGGTGAGAATTGGTGCATGAAAGAGATAGTGAAATCCAAAATCTTCCATTGCAAGTCACATTCAATTTCTTCATTCTTCTTCATTTCCATCCATTATTTCTTCACAAACACTTTCCATAGATCCCTCTGAGTGTGTGCATACTGAATTGAAGCTCCATTGATGAAGGATTGAAGGTGTTCCCATTGAATTTGCAAGAAGCCAATCATCATCGAATCTTGAAGTACAAGCATTCTTCCTCCATTTTTTTGCAAACAGTAGAAGGTTCATCATCCAAGGATCATTCTTAAAGAGTTTCAAGCCTTGAAAGCAAGGATTTCATCATCTGCCATATCAAGAAGCCAGGTTTACAAAATCTCTTTCACCTCATTATTTAGGCATGGTTAGGTTGAATTATTAGTATAGAATGGCTAGAGACCAATAGGTGATCAATTCTGAAGAGTTTAGGATCATTTGATGAAGTTTCAGTCATGGACACCATATCTTTATGGAGCAAGAACTAGTGATATAGTGAGTGATAATGCAAGGTTAATAGCTGGTTTTGATTAGGGCAGTGTGAGGATCATTTTGATGCAAAGAAATCTAAGGTTGGTTGAAGTTGAGGATGGATCATATTTTGAGATTAATTGAGTTGCACCATCGGGTTTTATGATAGAGGTCCTTTCAGATTAATCCAAGGCCATGATCGTGTTCAGCATGAAAAACTGAGCAACTTTGTGTTTTACATTTTGAGAATTGATGAAGAAATGAAGGAGCACGAGCAGGTGGAAGATGAGTGCATGAGCTCTGGTTTTTGGAGTTTCATGGCCAAACCCTAGCTCAAGGAAGAAGACGATCTCGCAGCCGTTGGATGAGGAGCTGACTATTGACTGGGAATTGGATCCAACGCGCAAGATTTAATCTCATTTTGGAGGGAATTCAGAAATAATGAAATGTCGCGTTTCATTAAAGGAGAGTTCTGGGCTTTGAGTGATCATGACTATCCCCACCCCCCTTTGAGGCCCAATTGCATAATAAACTGAATCTTGTTAATATTTGCACCGCTGATTTCTCAATTTCCTTTATGTTTTTAATTGGTTTTTCTGATTTTAATTGGGCTTAAGCGCATTTCTTTTTAAACCCCCACTTATGGGCCCAAGCGCATTATGAACTATGGTTGTTTACTTGTTACACCCCAGCCATCCATAATTCATTTTACTTTTCTCCATTTTATCTCATACTTTGAAAATTCATATTAAATGGAAAATTAATGATTTTTTCATGGGAGTTTTTTCTCCCCTTTCATATTTTTGTCTAGAAAAATATAAAATAAAAACATTTTTCATATCATGCATTTTAGTATTTTTGGTATATTTTCTTCTTTTATTGCATTTTATTTCTTTTATGTTGATCAATGATTTTGTATATTTTAGTTTAGGTAGTTCCCTTAACTTTTTTAGGTCATTATTTTTAGGATAGTTATATATATATTTTAGATTCCCCCTGGATTTATTCCATAATTTTATGATGAATTTTAGGATAGTTTTGATTAGATGACATTAGGTTGTGTAGAATTAGGTTAAACTTCAACATAGGTCCATAATAACTTTAGATTTTTGGGTTTTTAGGACAAATTAGACTATGGGACATATAAGGGTATTAAGGGTAGGTATGTAGGATCCCTTAGAAATTATATTAGGATTTAATATAGTAGTATACTATTTTTAGTTTATTTTTGTATTGGTTGATTGTCTGTGTTGCCCTTGTGGGCTTGTATTTTTGTTTGCTTTGCTTTGTGGGCTTGGAGAGCTTGATCTTGTTCTAAGGAGAATTGAGGAGCATAGTAGAATATTTGAAGATGGATTGAGGAGCTTGAGAGCTTGATCTTATTTGCTTTTTTTGTTGTTTTAGGGTTAGGAATCAGGAAGAGTTTAGGCCTAGATAACTTCTTTCTTAAACATGGATGGTATCTTCCACCTCCATTCCTCCCTATGATTCAAAGTCCTTCCATGGTATACACCTCTCTCCTTTGGAGGGATAAGTGATGTACCTAGGGAGTAGAACTTTTGAGGGAACCATTCCTTTGATGTTGAACCCTTATAGGTCACCTTTGGTGGTCAGTAAGCAGTTCAATATCCCCAGCTTATCCAGTAAGTGATTTCCTCTGGTTTGATTATCTTGAGAGATGCAGAGCTTGAGTTTGAAGATGAAGACTTCATTGCATAAGGTTGAAGAGGATGAATCCTTGAGTAGTGCCATTCCATCTGAAGCTTGAAGAGCAACAAGAGCAAGTTGATACTTGAAGATCCCTGAAGATTAGATGAAGCCTGAAGGTGGAGCTGATCAAGAAGCTGAAGCTTAAGGGAGAAGATAAGTTGAAACTTATGGTGAAAGGTTGAAACCTGGAAAAGCAAATTGATATTTGTCAAGAGTAATTGGAAGTCTGAAGACTGAGTTGCTGTTGGAAGAGCTGAAGCTTGAAGTGGAGAGAGGAGGGTCTGCTTTCTTCTTTTTCTTTTCTGTATTGATGTGTTTTGTTTGACTTGATTGATGCATTAGAATAAGTCCATATCTAGAATAAGTAGAATCTAGGAGCATGATTTCACTAGAGGTTGAGTTGCTCCCTCTGCTTGTATTGTTACTGTGTGGCTTTGCTTGCGGGTATTCGGTAGAGCCCATCTCCCTTGCCCATGTGGTTTGTTTGTCTGATGGCATTTCATTTTATCTGTATGATTGCAGTTTACTGTTATTGCTTGATAGCATGTTGTTTATATTTCAGTATGATTACTGTTATCCATTCTGGCTTGAGGTTGAGATGAGCTTGTGGAGGCTGAAGCCCCACACACATTTCCTCCCTCACTTGCATTGCATGCATTTTACTGTTAAGCTGATGCTTTGTCTGTTTTGGTGTATCATTGACATGATCCTTTAGGACTCTCATTTCCTTTGATAAGGATTTGATGATAGAATTTTAGGTTGAAACCTATGCATGACAACTTCTAGGAGTTCCCTGTTCAAACCTTGACCATAGGATGAATCCATGGCATGACAACAGTAGGACTTGATAGTCTCCCTCCTAGTTGGGCCTGTTCTCTTCTCATCTCAAAACAGTTTAAGATACAGTAATCATGAATGATTTCTTTCGTACGTTACGAGCCTTAAGCTATCTGAGAAAGGATTGTGGGAGAGTTTCTTTTCCGCAGTCTGGATGTTTAGTATGGTACCCTTTGGGTGACATGCGACGCATTCACTCTCAGGTCACAGTCTCTAGTGCGATTGAAATCGCAAACACAATAAAAAACACTTCTTTCGTAAAAGATAGGAAATAAACCGTAGTTTCCCGAACTACGTGTGCTCTGATCTCTCATACCTGTTGAGAGTACGTAGGCACAAGATGGCGATGTCTTGGCGAGCTACCTTCCCCCATAACCCTTCGTAGGCCGAACTACGTTGACTCTGATTTCTCGTTCTCTGATGAGAATACGTAGGCATAAAGCGCGACGCTTTGCCGAGTCATTTTTTCTTTTCTGTTTAAGCCAGCCTTGATAGGTAGATAGAATAAAACCAACCCATCCAAATAAACACAACAAGCGAGGATCCCGTCGAGTACGACGGACGTGAGGGGTGCTAATACCTTCCCCTTGCGTAACCGACTCCCGAACCCAGACAACGGTTGCGACGACCTTGTCTTACCGTTTTTCGTTAGGTTTTTCCGATCGTTTCCTTTCCCGCTCTAAGGGATAAATAACGAAAGGTGGCGACTCTTCTGTTCTGCCGACACCTTATTTTCGGGCAAGCGACACTTGGAAGTTCCTTCATGAGTAGTTCTGAGAGTGTCCCAAACATCCTTTGCTAGTTCACAGTGGTGGACCAGTCTAAAGATGTTTTTGTCTATCCCATTGAAGAGTGCATTCAATGCTTTAGAGTTTCCAAGAGCCAATGCCTCTTGCTCTTTGGTCCATTCCTCTTAAAGAATTTGCACAGATACTCCATCCTTGTCAGTATTCATAGGATGTTCCCAGCCAGAGTTTGCATCTCTCCAAGCCTTGATGTCCAAGGACCTTAGGAATGCAATCATCCTAGGCTTCCAATAGTCATAATTTGAACCATCCAGAATTGGAGGTCTATTGGTGAAACCAATATCTTTATCCATAGTACCAGAATTTTGTTTCCCTAGATCTCACCCAGTAATAAATAGGCAGGGTGCCTGCTCTGATGCCAATTGTAAATTTTGGTCTGCCCAAGATAGATGTTCAAACAGAAGTTATAAAATCCATTGTGACATTCACTACAGATCTACTATTATGCAGTACTAACAAAGCAGTAAATAACACAGTTAGTTGTTGACCCAGTTTAGTGCACCACACTTATATCTGGGGGCTACCAAGCCAGGGAGAAATTTCACTATCAGCAGTATCAATTCAGAGTCAAACCTCCAGTTTGCACTCCTCACTTAATCACTATCCAATGACAATTTAACCTAGATACACTCTAGACCTGAGTATACCCACTCACTCCCTACAATCACACACCAGTGATAACAACCAGTTACAATTTAAACTATAGTTTGAAGAGACACTTCAACTACACACACACACCTTGATCTTGCTTCAAAGCTTTGATCAAGTGACACACACTCTTACTTAACAGCTTCGAGTGATACACAACCTAGAAACTACCTAACCAATGCAAACACCAGTTGCTTGGATTACAAGAGTTCCTAAGACACAGTCGTAAAGAACAACTTCTTCACTTCTAAACCACTATGGTGATTTCTCTGTTTCTCTATCTTCAACAGCTTCCTGCTAGGATTGCCTCTCCTGGTATTTGTAGTAGCAGATCAGTCCTTGGGCATGGGCGCATTGTTGCACCCTAAAATTTTCTCAACCTAATTCATTTGGTTTATGTTTCAATTACATTAGCATTTGCATATAGAGTCATGCACATAGTCTAATCATCTGCATAGCATAGCATAGCAAGTCATTCAACAAGGGACCAAGCACTATTCTCATCTCTATGAGCCTATCAAGAGGTTATTATTCAAATTCAAGCATATCCAAGTCATCAGAAAGAAATTGAAACCAAGAAGTCTGTGGATCAAGCAGTGGGTCTCTCTCCTATCTTGAGGGTATTTGAAGATTATCAAAGAAGTTGTGAGTTGTGGATTGAGCATGGAGGGTATATAGACATCATATAGGACCTAGAAAGTCATTTGGAGAAGGAGATAAGTCATTGATGTGATCACAAGAGTTGCAATTGAAGACAGTCAACTAGGGTTTCATTTGGGTCAGCCCTGGGTCAACCCTAAGTCAGATGATTGATTGAAAGGCATCAAGGTCTATCTGAGAGATGTGGGGTTCATCATTTTACATGGAGAGAAGGATATGGTGTTGTGCCAAGAAGAAATCAAGAGAAATCAAGAAGAAGAGGAGTTTCTAAATTAGGGTTTCTGTGTAAAATCCCCTGATTTAGGTCAAACTTCCAAGCAAGATAAGTAAAAATGCAAGCTTCAAATGGATCCTTGGCCAACATGAAACTTGTAGAGGATCTCAAGACCTTTAATTTGAGTGGTGGAAGACATCAAGGAGATTTATAGAACTCAAGTTATGGTCCTTGCAAGTTACAGGTCATCTAGGGCCTCTGAAATTTTGTCTGTGAAAGTTACTTGTCTTCCAAGCAACTTTTACCCCTCAAGGATATTTCAAATGAATTTCTGGTCAACATAAGAGTTTCTCCTCATTATCTTAGATTTCTAGAAAGGTATGGTATGCCTTCATATGATTTTTGGAACTCTACTTATGGTCTTGGCAAGCAAAGGGTATTTTGGTCATTTGAGGATTACAGGTCATTTCAAGCATATGCCCAAAACCCATACAAGGAAGCTTCAAATGAAAAACTTCACAACATCAAACTTGCTCCAAATGACATTTTGAGTCTAGAAAAGTGATCATGAAAGTTTGGAAAGGCTCATAGCTCAAGGTTTCAAATTTGGTCACTTAAAAGTGAATTTAATGAATAAAAGTGACCTAAAATTGAGATTTTTCATAACTTGGCCAAATGGGATGAAATTATAGGTCATTTTGATTGGAAAAAATGTTTTAAGAACATTGGCAAAAGTGGATTTTTGAGTTTAGGGCAAAGTTTGAGAGATACCATTGGTTACTTATGCATGAAGTTAACATATGCCAAAACTCAAGGAAAGTGTGCACAAGAAGTTTCTACCAAGTTCTAGAGCTTTCTAATTTCATCTATATATTGGATTGAGTGGCTTCATTCAAGGGTTGGTGATTCATTTTGTTCATAACACATATTTTCATCTCATTCTTCCATTTTGCAAAACCATTTCAAACTCTATCAAACCTTCATCAATTTCCAAAATCCTTGATCCTATCATCATATACATCATTCAAGGATCAAATTTCTATCAATATCTGGTTGAATTGAGGAAGAAATTGTGTGCTACCAACTTCATCATCCAAGGTGCAAGAAGGTTGTGATTGCAAGATCCAAGAGGTGTGAGCAGGAACTATTGCATACAGAACCAAGAATCAAGTGTATTGAGCAAGTCCAGAACATTGCAAGCCTTGGATCCAAAGAATTCTACACCTGTTTTCATCATTTACACCAGGTTGGTTTTCCTTTCGAATTGGCTAGATTAGTTAGCATGTTAGAGAATCATTAGGTTAGAATGGTTAGGATTGGTTAGATGATCATTTCTGATGAATTTGAGAGCAATTCATGGAAGTTGCCATTGGAGTACCAAATCTGTTAGGGCTTAGAACTCATAGGTTAGGGCATGATAATACTGGTTAGATATATGAGAGTGATCATCATGGCGTGTAGATTGTGTTAGGGTAAGAGTTAGCAAGAATTGGAATGGTTGATAGCAGTGTAAAATGGTGGAGTCAATGCTTTCTACCTATCGGGTTTGAATTTTGATTGAGTTTTAGAGGAAGATATTACCATGGCTGTGTAGAGGGAGAGATGCAGAGCATTTTTGGTTTTGGAATGATGGAGTTTCATTGAGAATCGAGGGAGAACAGAGGAGGAGAAGGATCGTGCATGGGGAGTATTTTTCTAGCTTAGGGTTTGTCCAAGGTAGACGATGAAGGAGGACCGTGAGATCAGGCGTTGGACTTTTACTTGCAATCCAATCCAAGGGCTCAGATTCAAAACGAAATTTGGAGGGAGATATTACGCAGCAAAGCGCTGCGTTTCATTTAATCATTCTTCTGGGCTCAAGTTTCAATTGTTATTCGCACCCCTATCTGCAAGGCCCAATCCCAATTTAACTGAAATTTCTGCTAATTGCACCGTTTTTTCTTTTTTTATTTTTTGTTGTGTTTTCTGGTTAGCTGGGCCCAGACGCGCTTTGCTATGCGCGCCCCCCAGTCTGGGCCCATCCTCTTGTTTTAACTGAAATAATTACTGACTGCACCCCTTAAGCCATTTAATTCATGTCAATTTCTTTCAATTCTTTTAATTCTTCAAAAATTCATAACAAATGGAAAATTGCATGTTTTTAATTGGTTGTTTTTGCATATTTTTCATAATTCTGTTAAGAAAATTTTCACATAAAAAAATTAGCATTTCATTTTATTTTTTCATTTTTAGTATATTTTTCATTTTAATAGCTTTTTAAGTGGTTTAATTTGATACATGATATTGTTGATTTTAGTTTAGGACTTTCCTTTTACATTTTAGATCCATTCTTTTTAGGGTGACTAACTTAGGACTTTAGCTTGTATATAAGATTTAATTCATGATTTTAGGATTAAAATTTGAGTACTTTGTTTAGGTGTGATTAGGAGAATCAAAACTAGGGTTTAGGAGATAACATAGGTGTGAGAAATCATTTCTTTTAGGAGTTGTAGTTTGAACTTTGGGGTATGGGACTATAGGGGTATTATGGGTAGCTAATAGATCCCTTAGAAATTACTAGGTTTCCCTTATTCTACTATTACTATTAGTATATTGCTTGTGCTTGCTTGACTGTGTGGTGTGCCCTCTCTAGGGTTATTTTTTTGACTGTGTGGGGTATTGGGCTTGCCTGGGGCTTGGGGTTTGAGCTGAAGACTGTGCTGATGAAACCCATTGGAGATCAAAGAGAATGAAGACCAACTTCCAGAGTTGATGAGGAGTATCCCTTGCTGGCAGCTGTTGAAGGCTATAGGATTTAGGAGCTAGGCGGAGCTCTAGAGTAGAAAACTTGATTCACAAACATGAAAGGTCTTGTTTGCCTCCATCCTTTCTCTATGATTCAAAGTTTCTTTTAAATATCCACCTCCTTCCTTTGGAAGGATTAGTGAATGTATTTAAAAGATAGAACTTTTGAGAGAAAATTGTCAGTATCATGTTAACAGTCAGTGAGCCACCCTTGGTAGGCAATTGACTGTTTAACATCCATTTCATCTTGTTGACTGCTACTCATCTTGGAGATTGAGACTTGAAGAAAAGCCATTGAAGACTGATGATAGAGACCTTGCTTGAAGGCTTGGAGATGAAGACTGATGCTTGCTTGAAGCTTGTAGAGGTTTGGATATGACTTGAAGACAGATGTTGATGAAGACTGCTTTTGCTGTTTATTTTTGCTGTTTATAATTTTTGATGTATTGATTGAATTTCCCTGACTGTATTGCTTGCTGTTTAACCTGTTAGGTTGAAAGTGAATTTTGTTCACTTTTGCCTGTTGTTTTCTAGGTTCGAGGTTGAGTGGGACTCCCTTGCCTCGCTTGTATTGCTGCATCCATGCATTTTACTGCTTTATTGTATATATGCTATTGTTTCTGTTTCCGTCTATTCCCTTAGGATCTCTGTTTCTCTCTGCACAAGAGAGGAGCATGATAGACACTAGGTCTTAACCCATGCATGATAACATTAGGTTAGTGTGATTCCCTTTTCAACCATAGGTTAGAGTTCTGTCTCTTCTTTCTCAAAACAAACAGAAAAACACAATAAACATTTCAAACACAATAAAAGACATTTCTTCCGTAAAAGAATGTGAACTCATCAAAACGTCAATTTTTGTCCGCTTGGACCGGTAATCAGAAAACCTTTTTCAGAAGGAATAAAAACAATCAAAACAGACTTGTGTCGTACGTGGCCCGAACTACGTTTGCTCTGATCTTTCATGCTGTATGAAAGTACGTAGGCATAGGATGCGATATCCTAGCGAGCAACCTTCCCCTCCTTTCCCGTAGGTAGGCAAACTACGTTGACTCTGATTTCTCATTCCAGACGGGAATACGTAGGCATAAAGTGTGATACTTTGCCGAGTCATTTTCTTTTCTTTTTAACCCTTAACCCCTAGTTTAGATAGAAATAACAATCCATACCCGAAAACAAGCGTGGATCCCGTCGAGTACGACGGACGTGAGGGGTGCTAATACCTTCCCCTTGCATAACCGACTCCCGAACCCAGGTTTTGGTTGCGATGACCATTCCTTTCCCGTCTTTGCGGTAGGTTTACTTCGAGCGTTTCCTTTCCCTCCTGTGGGATAAATAACGCACGGTGGAGACTCTTCTGTTCATCCGGCGCCGATTTTCGCAGTAGCGACAGCTGGCGACTCTGCTGGGGATCCAACGTCCCCTGGCTGCTAAGGACTGCGATAGTTCCTTATGCATTTGGGATCCAACGTCCCTCAAGCGATTCAATCCTAGCGCTTGTTTTCCCGTCGAGGATTTTGTATGGATTTATATTTTCGTCATTTACTTTCAGCATTATATTATTGTTATTATTGCTGTGTTGGGGTGTGACGGGTGTTCTATGATTGAGAGATAAGCCGGACCTGGGCTTGAGTGCACCTAGAATTAGAGTAGAAAGTAGTGGGCGCGTGCCGGCTTTGCTTGCATTAGTGTCCCACGAAATCTACACTCGGACGAGGTTCTTCTGGTTGACTTCTTTTTCTACCCTTTGGGTCGAAGGGGTTGTTGGTTAGCTGAATTGTCGACTCCGGGAACCGATCATTTGGAAGTTGGCTAAGTGAGGCCTCTTCAGGATTTGATGATGCCACTCCTTCTGGGAATCGTATCATCAACCCTGAAAGTCTGTGACGCCGACGACCGCATAGGATGCCATACCTTTGTCAGTTACTAGGACACCTACCTGTGAGAGGGTTTGGGGTTATACAGGTAACTAGACCTTCAGATACCGGTTTGTTTCTTGATCTGAGATTCTGGGTATTTATGGAGAGTTGAGAGGTCTGTCAGAGACCAGTTGGAATTATGATATGGGGTCTGTCAGAGACTAATTAGAGTTATGTTGTGAGGTCTATCAGAGACCAGTGTTGGAGCTTTGTTTTGGGTCTATCTGAGACCAGGGCTTGAGGGATTCCAGAGGGTCTATCTGAGACTTTTGATATGGTTCAGGCTTCTCAGCCATGGCATTTGGTCCCTGTTGCATGTATTTGCACTGCATTGCTTGCATACCCATTATCATTGCATCCCATTAACGTGTGTCTGTGCTGCAGGTGCATTTGCATATTCCCTGGTTCTAGTGCCCGGACTTCTGCTTATATATCATGGCTGGTTTGAGAAAGACGGTTGCGTATAAGTTACCTACACCTGACATTACTCCCTTACTTGGTCTGATGTCCCTTGCTGATGAGGAGGTTAGGAGAAGCTTCAGGATGAGTCATGGAAGATTGTTGAGACTGGTCTGCAAGCCAACTGCTGTTGAGATGAATCGGTTGTACACCTTGATGCAATTCTATGACCCTGCTTTGAGATGCTTCACATTCGCTGACTTTATTCTAGGGCCTACCATTGAAGAGTATGTAGAGTTTACTGAGCTGCCAGTACAGAATAAGGTCCCCTTTATCCACTCTGCCGCTGAGCCCAAGTTGGAGGACTTAGCTAAGGCCTTGCACATGAACGCTGCTGAACTATTAGTGACTTCTTGGCTTGGGGTTCCAGGTTTCTCCTTTGATTTCCTGGTTGGCAAAGCTCAAGAGTATGCTAAGAGCGGGTGCTGGATAGTCTTTAATGCTATCTTGGCTCTATGCATCTACGGAATAGTGTTGTTTCCCAACTTACCCAATTTTGTAGACTTGGACGCTTTTCATCTGTTTGCTGCTGGCAACCCGGTACCTACTTTGATTGGAGATCTCTATCATTCATTGCACTACAAAAATGAAAACAGAAGGGGAAAGACTGTTTACTGTTGTGCGCCGCTGTTGAACATGTGGTTTAAGAGCCATCTTCCCCTGAAGGGACCTTTTGTGGATAGTGCAACTACAGCTGACTGGTCAGAGCGCCTGATGAGGCTATCTTCTGAAGACATTGAGTGGTTCGACCGAGACTTGTTGGGGTCTGAGCTTATTTTCAGTTATTCTGGGTACCCTAATGTTCCGTTGATAGGGAGAAAAGGGTGTATCAATTACAACCCTTCTCTGTTCGTTCGCCAGTTTGGATACGCGTTGAAGAACCCACCTCAGGAGGAAGAAGTGCAGGAATCTCTGTACTTCACCGGTGATTTGAATGGAGAGTTACTCGCCAAGCTTCAGCACGCATGGATGCGTATCAACAGAAGAGGGAAGCCACTGTTGGGGAATAATGATTGTCAGGCTTATGCACCCTACAAAGTTTGGATCCAAGAGAGAGCAAGACAGTTACTGATGCCATTTCCAACTGCACCAATCCCTGTTCATATTCCGGTGGAAGAACCAACCACTGTTACTATGGAGGCCTACGAGCAAGTTGTGAAAGAAAAAGAAGCCTTGATGAAGATCAATGAAGGGCTAGAAAAGGAACTGGCTCAAGTGCGCAGTGAGAAGAACAAGGTTGTGCATGCTTTCCAACAGCAGATCGAGCTAGTAAACGGGCTAGGTGCTGAGTTGACTGAAGAGAAAAAGAAGTGTGAACGTCTGGGTAAAGAGTTCAGAAGCTCCCATGACATGTTGGAGTCCAAAAAGAAAGCACTCGATGCCGCTCACCGGGAAATCTCTTCTTGTAATAAGACTTGGAATGTTACGCTAATCAACAACAAAAAGAGGGAAGACAAATTGAAGCAGCAAATTTCTGAACTCGAAGAGCAGTTGAAGGCTAGCATTAAGAAGTATGAAGAAGAGGTGATGACCAGATATAGTCTCCAGAATGCATTGAACAAGGCCATCGAAGGTAGGAACGAAGTTGTGTCTCAGAAGCGGAAGCTCGAGGATCGCTTCGGAGAAGGGGCATGGGAGGAAACCGCTGGTGACGTGCGACGTGTTCTCAAGCGGAGAAATCAACTTGTTGAGGGTCTGCTTACCCGACCAAGTCACCCAGAGACTAAGAAGTTGCTAGAAGAGTACCAGGCTTATGAGTGTACTTGATTGTTTCATGTATTGATGCTTTATTTGCATAGTGCTGACCATCACCAGGATTGTTGGTTGAGGTCATGCCTTCTTATTGCACTCAGTGATATTGTATTCTGTGACTTAATGGATTTCTCTGCAATATATAAGGCGTTTTCTATGATTCGGCTCCGATCACCGTATTGCTGTCACTGTCACTGCACTGGCACCTTCGCACTAGAATCGAGGAATGACATTCCCTAATGCACAGACACATATTGCATTGCATTCATATTCATATTGCATTACAGGTGATTATTGGATGGTATCTCATTTCTTGCTCTGTACCAGGTCTTTTCAGGATTGAAGATCAGCGCCCGCACCGATACTCCACTCGTACCAACTGCCGAAGAATTATGGATCAAATGCAGAATGAGATGCAAGACATGCGTGAGAAGCTGGCGCTCTTCATGCAGACAATGGAGACCATTGCGAAAGGACAGGAGAATTTGCAAGCTTTGGTGCAGCCTCTGTTGGTAAGAAATGCTGGGCACGGAAATGAGGATCATCAGTCTGTGCGAGTCGACACTATTCATGGGGATGGTACTCCCACACCAGTGGCTCCACCTGTAGTCAACATGCCTGCTGTCAATGTGAACAACGGCGCTGCTGCCGGGAACGGTAACGTTGGAATTGGGAACGAGACTGTTGTCAACAACGTTGGGCTCGGAGATGTCAACCTGGGTGATAATATGGGAGGCAATGGCTTCGGTAATACTGGATTTGGCTTCAATGACCAGGGGTTCGATAATACTGGGAAGTACGGCTTCAACGCTCAAGGCTTCGGGCAGGACGGATATGGTATGACTAATCAGGGTTATGGCGGATACGGAAATGGAAATGGCGCTGGGTTAATGGCTTTTGGACCTGCAGGAGTTGCTCCGGGGTACGGTATCAGGGGGCGAGGCCCGGTGATGAATCAGACCAGAGTTGGCCGTAACAATGGATACGATGGGTACGGAGCTGGGAATGGTATGTGGCAAGAAGATCAGCAAGAGGATGCTTTCTCCGGCGGAGGTTTCGAAGGACCTATGGATGACTCTCAGAGAATCTGAATGCTCGAGGAGCAGATGAAGGGGTCGTAAATCAAAGTGCTGTTGGCTTAGATATGTCAACCATGGGTCTGGTGCCTGGCCTGAGGGTGCCAATCAAATTCAAAGCTCCCACATTTGACAAGTATAAGGGGGACACCTGCCCAAAGGTGCACGTGCGGTCATATTACAGAAGGATGTCGGCGTATTCTAACGATGAGAGGATGCTAATGCATTTCTTTCAAGATAGCTTGTCTGGTCCTTCCCTCGAGTGGTATATGGTATTGGAACCAACTCATATAAAGACATGGAAGCAGCTGGCTGAAGCATTTGTAGCTCACTATAAGTATAACAGCGACTTGGCACCCAACCGGGTCCAATTGCAGGGGTTGTCCCAGAAGAAGGGCGAGAGCTTCAAAGAGTATGCGCAGAGATGGCGCGACATGGCTGCTAGAGTTCATCCCCCTTTGGAGGACAAGGAAATGAATGATATGTTCATTGGAACATTCACTGGCATGTTTTATGACAAGTTGTTTCACACTTCTTTGGGCAGTTTTTCAGACTTAATCCTGATGGGAGAAAAGATTGAAAGTAACATTAAGCAGGGAAGATTCCAAGCTGAGGAATCCACTTCGGCTGGCAGTAACCGAAGGGCTTTTGGTGGGCGCCGTCAGGGCGATGCAAGCGCAGTATTTGGGGGCCGAGGCCGAGGCCGGGGCAGAGGTTGAAACCAGTATAATCAGCCGCAGCAGGTGGCAAGCGTTACTATTCCGTTTCAGCAACAACCAATACAACAACAACAGCAACAGCAGCCACAACAGGGGGCACAGCCTGCCCAGCGCAGATTCCAGGGGGGAAAACCAAGGAGGGTGTTTGAAAAGCCTCCTTCAACGTATGTCGATTTGCTACAAACGTTACTAGGGTTGAACTTGGTGGAGAAGAGAACTCTGGCACCAATAACAGGCACTCCTCCGTATGGTTATGATGCAAGCAGGCACTGTGAATTCCACTCTGGGGCCCCTGGCCACGATATAGAGGGTTGCCACGCGTTTAAGCATGTGGTGCAGGATCTATTGGATAGTAAGGCTATCAATTTTGGAACGGTGGGTCCGAATATAGTGCAAAAGCCCATGCCCAACCATGGGGCAAACGCCATTCTAACTGAGGAGGGTTTGAATTTGATTATGAATGTCGACGACCTAAAGACACCGTTGTGCGAGATAAAGAGCAGATTATTGCAAGGGGGTGTGTATCCAGGTTGCGACGAGTATTGTTTAGAGTGTTGGACCCAAGCTAGGGGGTGTGCTGACTTAAAGAAAGGTATTCAGGCCTTAATAGATGGAGGCACATTGCAATTTGACCGAGCAGCAATTGAAGAACCTGCAGGGGTATTAGCAGACAAGCAAAGTGATGTGGCTACTGTGACGATTCCCCGAAAAACGATAACCATAACAGCACCGGCCAAGCGACCGCCAATCACTATCACCAAGGCAGGGCCGATCCCTTATGAGAGCACTAAGGCAGTCCCCTGGTCTTATGGATTGGAAGTGTACTGTGACGGGGTAAGAATTGATGTTAATAAGCAGCCAGCTGAGACTGTAGACAACGTTGTCGGTACCGGAGGTATGACAAGAAGTGGGAGAATCTTCATATCGCCTGAGGTAGAGGCTGAACGACTGGCGAAGGGAAAGGGAAAGATGAATGAGAATGTCCCGGTGCAGTGGAACGAAAAATAAACGGCATCGAAGGATGTGGAAGAGTTCATGCGCTTGATTCGTAAAAGTGATTATAAGATTGTTGAGCATCTGCAACAGACGCCGTCAAAGATATCTATACTGTCGTTGCTATTATGTTCTGAAGCTCACAGAAATGCATTGCTGAAAGTTCTGGATACTTCCTTCGTACCCCAAGATGTTTCCGTGAATCAGCTGGAGGGAGTGTTGGCGCATGTGAATGCAGGCCATAGCTTGGGCTTTACCGATTTTGATTTGACCCCTAAGGGGAGGGAGCATAATATGGCGTTGCACGTATCTGTGGAGTGTAGAGGAGCAGTCATGTCTCACGTGCTGGTCGATACCGGATCATCTTTGAACGTGATGCCCAAGAAAGCGATGATGAAACTGGATGTCAGAGGTATCCTGTGTACGCCCAGTGACTTGGTGGTCAGGGCATTCGATGGTACGCGAAGAACAGTTTTTGGATCCATAACATTACCTCTACAGGTGGGGCCAGAGGTTTTCGCGACTGAATTTTATATCATGGACATCCAACCAGCATACAGCTGCCTCCTCGGAAGACCCTGGATTCATGGTGCTGGGGCAGTCACGTCTACCTTGCATCAAAAGTTGAAATACATGGTAGGGGACAGCGTGGTCACTGTCTGTGGAGAAGAAGATATACTGGTCAGCCATCTGTCATCATTCAAATATGTAAAGGTCGACGGCGAGATTCACGAAACACCCTGTCAGGCATTTGAAGGGTTGCGCATCAAAGACAAAGGTCCCGGGCCGAGTAGAGCGTCAAAGGTAGCCGTCTTGTCATACAAAGAAGCTCAAGCCCTAGTAGAGACTGGTGAGACAAAGGGCTGGGGCAAAGTGCTGGATATTCCCGTGAAGATGGACCGATTTGGGCTGGGATATCAACCGTCGTCATCAACACCTGCTGTGGGGGCACCCCGTTTCAGAGGACCGATAACCATCACTGCTAGTGGAGTGTGTCACGAGGCCATCAACGCTGCCTCAGAGTCTGACGAAGGAGACAGTGATTGCGATATGGACGCCTGGATCCAGCCGAGCATGCCAGGACAAGGATTATGCAATTGGTCTATTCAGGAGCTTGTTCCTGTGACTCTTAAACAGTAATGCTTTGTTTTTTTTAATTGTTGAACAATCTGGTGTCTTGCCCAGGGCATCATGATTTGCTTAGGGTTGTGTTGTTATATACATTGCGTGTTTAATCATTAAATAAAAGGCGTTTTTTCATGTACAAATATTGCGATCTCTGTTTTTCCTGTTTTGTGTTTACAATAAAATGGCAACGTGGTTATTCGCTTTATACGCATTTTGAAGCATTTAACCATTCCTTTTGCAGGATAACATTCTCAGATGACATCCTTGAACCACCTATGACTCGTCTCGACTTTGAGCACCCGGTATTTCAGGCCGAAGAAGAGATTGTTGAAGATGGTGACGTTCCCGAAGAATTGTCTTGGTTGGTGAAGCAAGAAGAACGGGTCATTCTGCCTCACGAGGAGGTCATCGAAATTATTAACCTGGGGTCGGAAGAGGTTGAAAAGAACATCCGTATAGGAGCCGCGCTGCAGAGCGACATCAAGCGAAGACTGGTTGAAATGCTCAGAGAGTATAGTGATGTGTTCGCTTGGTCGTATGAAGACATGCCTGGGCTTGATACAGATATGGTTGTGCACCGTCTGCCGTTGAAAGAAGAATGCCCGCCGGTCAAGCAGAAGCTTCGCAGAACTAGACCCGATATGGCAGTGAAAATTAAGGAGGAGGTTCAAAAGCAGTGGGATGCTGGTTTCCTAGCTGTGACAAAATATCCCTCATGGGTCGCTAACATTGTACCAGTGCCAAAGAAAGACGGTAAAGTGAGAATGTGCGTAGATTACCGTGATTTGAACAAAGCGAGCCCAAAAGATGATTTTCCGCTTCCTCACATCGATGTGCTAGTTGACAACACTGCTCAATTCTCCATATTCTCCTTCATGGATGGCTTCTCGGGCTATAATCAGATTAAAATGGCGCCAGAGGACATGGAGAAGACTACTTTCATAACGCCTTGGGGAACATTTTGTTACAAAGTGATGCCCTTCGGACTAAAGAATGCTGGGGCAACGTATCAGCGTGCAATGACGACTCTCTTCCATGATATGATGCATAAGGAGATCGAAGTTTACGTCGATGATATGATTGCCAAATCCCAGACGGAGGAAGAGCATTTGGTGAATTTGCTGAAGTTGTTCAAAAGGCTTAGGAAGTTCAGGTTGAGACTGAACCCTAACAAGTGCACCTTCGGGGTGAGATCGGGTAAACTGCTGGGGTTTATCGTGAGTGAAAAAGGAATAGAGGTCGATCCTGCTAAAATAAAAGCAATACAAGAGATGCCGACGCCTAAAACAGAAAAAGAGGTGCGCGGGTTTTTAGGGAGGTTGAACTACATCGCCCGGTTCATATCTCACCTAACAGCTACGTGTGAACCGTTATTCAAGTTGTTGAAGAAAGACCAAGCTGTAACATGGAACGAAAATTGTCAAAAGGCGTTCGATAAAATAAAGCAGTATTTGCAGGAGCCTCCTATTTTGATACCCCCAGTGGCAGGGAGACCCTTGATTATGTATTTGACAGTTCTTGAGGGAAGCATGGGTTGTGTTCTCGGTCAACATGACGAGACAGGAAGAAAAGAGCATGCGATCTATTACTTGAGTAAGAAGTTTACTGAATGTGAATCTCGATATTCGATGCTCGAAAAAACTTGTTGCGCGTTGGCCTGGGCCGCCAAGCGTTTGAGGCAATACATGCTGAATCATACAACCATGCTCATCTCGAAGATGGATCCTATCAAATATGTTGAAAAGCAGGCATTATCAGGGAGAATTGCCCATTGGCAGATGGTCTTGACTGAATATGACATCAGTTATGTCTCGCAAAAGGCTATAAAGGGGAGTGTACTGTCTGAGTACTTGGCAGAGCAGCCTATTGAAGATTACCAATCGATGAGGTTTGATTTTCCTGACGAGGATATCATGTACCTAAAGATGAAAGATTGTGAAGAGTCGTTGCCAGACGAAGGGCCAGAATTGGGTTCCAAGTGGAAGTTGATCTTTGACGGAGCTGTAAACGCCTACGGTAGCGGAATAGGGGCAATCATCACTACTCCACACGGGTCGCACATCCCGTTTACTGCTCGATTGACCTTTCCAGTTACCAATAATGAAGCTGAATACGAAGCTTGTATCATGGGGCTTGAAGAAGCCATTGATTTGCGAATCAAAAATCTGGATGTATACGGAGACTCAGCTCTGGTGGTGAATCAAATAAAAGGAGAATGGGAGACACGTCAGCCCAATTTGATACCGTACATGAATTACGCAAGGAGATTGTTGCCTTTCTCGACAAGGTTGAATTGCATCATGTACCGCGAGCAGAAAATCAGATGGCTGACGCCCTGGCC
This sequence comes from Lathyrus sativus, assembly GCA_963859935.3. Taxonomy (NCBI): domain Eukaryota; kingdom Viridiplantae; phylum Streptophyta; class Magnoliopsida; order Fabales; family Fabaceae; genus Lathyrus; species Lathyrus sativus. The sequence goes on from OZ012737.1 coordinate 156,595,526, forward strand.
ACTTTGTCTTCCATGTACAAAGTCAACTTCTGGAACGAGGCTCCCAGAATTGTTATCTCTCGGCTTGACAGACCCGCCTTCGTATTTGCTATTGACGAAGCATCTAACGGTAAACCATGGTATTTTGATATCCTTAATTTCCTGAAGAATAAAGAGTATCCGGCTGGGGCATCCAGTCAAGATCAGAAGACTCTCAGGAGATTGGCGGGAAATTTCTATTTGAATCCGGATGGTGTCTTATACAGAAGAAATCACGACTTAGTGTTGCTGCATTGTGTAGACGAAAAAGAGGCAAAGCTGCTCATGGAGGAAATACATGAGGGTACATTTGGTACGCATGCTGGTGGGCATGCTATGATGAGGAAGCTGCTGCGGGCAGGTTATTTTTGGCTGACTATGGAAACTGATTGTTTCAAGTTTGCGAAGAAGTGCCACAAGTGCCAAATCTATGCTGATAAGATCCATGTGCCTCCGAGTCCTCTGAATGTGATTTCGTCACCGTGGCCATTCTCGATGTGGGGAATCGATATGATTGGAAAGATCGAGCCGACGGCTTCTAACGGGCACCGGTTCATTCTAGTAGCAATCGATTACTTCACCAAGTGGGTAGAAGCGGCGTCTTATGCAAATGTGACTAAGCAGGTGGTAGCTAGATTCATCAAGAGAGATATCATTTGCAGATATGGAATCCCCGAGCGGATAATCACTGACAACGGTTCAAACCTGAACAATAAAATGATGAAGGAGCTCTGTCAAAATTTCAAGATCGAGCATCACAACTCCTCCCCTTACCGACCCAAGATGAATGGCGCTGTTGAAGCGGCCAATAAGAATATAAAGAAGATCGTTCAGAAGATGGTGGTGACCTATAAGGATTGGCATGAGATGCTACCTTTTGCTTTGCACGGTTATCGTACGACGGTACGCACATCAACCGGGGCAACCCCGTTCTCTTTGGTATACGGAATGGAAGCAGTGCTACCACTGGAAGTTGAGATTCCTTCTCTGAGAGTATTGCGAGATGTCCAACTAGATGAGGCAGACTGGGTGAAAAACAGGTTGAACCAGCTGAGCTTAATGGATGAGAAGAGGCTAGCTTCTCTAGCATATGGTCGTTTGTACTAGAGCCGAATGAAGAAAGCATATGATAAGAAGATACATCCTCGAAGCTTTCAGACGGGCGACCTTGTGCTGAAAAGGATTCTCCCGCCACAGGCAGATCACAGGGGCAAGTGGACCCCCAACTACGAAGGGTCATACGTCGTCAGAAAAGTCTTTTCAGGAGGAGCTTTATTGTTGTCCACCATGGACGGTGAAGACTTTACGTCGCCTGTGAATTCGGACGCAGTTAAAAAATACTTTGCTTGAAATTGACCCGCTGGACAGAAAAAAGAGAGTCCAGGCAAAAATGGGGCATCCTGGCGAACCAAAAACAGAATAAAAGGTTCGGGCAAAAGTTAGGGATAAAATTGAAAAAATGTACACCCGCGAAGTCGAAGACCTACACTGGGCGGCTTCGGCAAAAAAGGGTATCCCGGTGAACTGAAAACCCGTAAAGGGCGGTTTACGCAAAAGTTAGGGATTTGAAAAGCAAATGACTGCGGTCCGAATTTGATACTGCATTGAGCATTGGTGCGGGAGAATATACCTGAGGGGTCGATTATCAGATACAATCTCTTCGGAAGTGTGGATACAGGGAAAGCATTAGAGTCGGGCGAGTTATAGGAGGATCAGCTCGTGATGTTCGTCTGCATCCCGTTGCCGACATGTGTATAAATTTGATTTGTCAATATATTTATGCTTCTTGTGCATACTTGTGTATTTGTTGTGCGTAGCTCCCTCTTTTCAGGAGTTACATCCCGTGTACAAAACTCCGCCCATTCAGGGGCCCAATCAATAAAACATGTTATTCAGTATGTGATGTTGGTTCTTTACTGTTTTGTGCATGATAAATGCCTAGGTTTAATGGAACTAGCGTGTGTATAACGTCACTGGCCCTTGCCAATAATTGCTAAAACTTTGAATTAACTGAAAATAGTGCCACTAACGCTAACCTGAATGGATTTGGTTGCGTAGACTTGTCTTGTCCTGTTTGTGTTGTTGCAGGGTTCGTAGCCTTATGAAGTGGACGATCAAAAGATTGCAGTACGGACCAGAAGCTCGTAACGAAAGACTCGATCCCCACGCAGGTCGTGCTTCCAAGATAACATTGTTCCTCCCGGACGAAGGATCAAGTTCCCCAGCTAGTCGTAGCTTATCCAAAGGACATTCTCCAGCCAAGTCGTTTATCCTCAGAAGAGTTGGCAATTCCAAGATTGTAGGCTGTATTCAGACAGTGTGGTGTCCCTCAGAAGGGTTCCCCCATTTCAAGCAGAGTGGTTTAGCCTCAGAAGAGATTAATATTTCCGATTTGTAAGCTGTACTCAGACAGTCTACCCTTCCCAGTAGGGTCATTTACTCTCCCCCAGCGGAGTTAGTTGATTTTCCCCAAGAGAATCGTTCCATCCCCAGTGGAGTTCTCTTTTCAGCAAGTGTTCTCTTTCTTCCCAGTGGAACTCGAAGATTAAAGAAGACTCTCCCCGGCAGAGTTGGTTGTGTGTCCCGGCATTTATTTTGTCAGAATATCGTGTGATACCCGTTCACTCCCCAGCAGAAGTCCAACCATGATTGGCGCATTCAATTATCCCTCAGCGGAGTTGGCTTCACTCTTCCAGCATTTATCTTGCTGGAATAGTTCTGTAGCATCTGGCTACCCCCAGCGGAGTGGGCGTTGTCTTCAGCATTTATTTTGCTGAATTGGTTTCTGTATCCCAGCAGTTCGAGTCTGCATTTGCATCAGGCATATAGTGTCATACTTGCATCTACCAAAAAAAGGCGCGTAGCATTTCCATGTCGAATGGAGCATTATACCATTGTCAAACATATGCATTCTAAAACATAAATCAGGTTGGTTACCCGTTTGTTTTCAAATGTTGTTTCCCTTGCAGGTGGAGGGAGCTCTTGCTCAAATGAATTACCAAACATCCAGGATCTCGGCGTGAGATATTCAACGATAATGTCCATTTTGGCATTATTCCCCACAGAGTTAGTAGGCAAAATTTCTCTTTGTCCCCGAGCAGAGTTATCTCTTGTGTTCCCCGCCAGGTTTGCTTGTTGAAGTTTCTCTAGTCCGACCAGCGGATTATTTTCTTCAAATTTGTTATTACGTCAGCATCAAAGGGTTTCATGAATCAGAATTTCAGAGGCTGCCGCCGGTTATCAGAACAGGCGTCCGGTAGTTTGGTTTCCAAATATCCCCAGTAGAGTCCGCCTCAAAGTCGCTGTCACGTCAGTGCTAAGAAGTTTGTGGGTTGGTATCAATGGAGAAATGAGTCCTTACATGGACAATCTATTCCTATATTGACAAGATTTCTTCGTACTAGAGAAAGTGGGTGTCCTAACGTGGACAGTTTTATTTCCCCGGGTTGATAAGAAGTGCTAGTTCTAACGTGGACAGATCCGATCTCTCCGTATTGATTGAATGTGAAGTCTTGACGTGGACAGAATTGATTACTCTTCGTGTTGGTGTCCTGACGTGGACCATTTATTCCCAGCAGATATCTTTATCCGTAATGGTGAAATGTGCGTTCTGACGTGGACAAGTTTATAGTTCTTCATGATGACAAGATGCGTGGGTCCTGACGTGGACGAATTTATCTTTCTTCGTGTTGGTGAAGCGTGAGTCCTGACGTGGACAAGTTTTATTTCCCCAGCGGGTCGAAGATGCGCGAGTCCTGACGCAGACGAATTTATATTTCTTCGGGTCAACGAACGGTGTCCTGACGTGGACGAGGTTACCCCATGCTGATAGGATTTTCTTGTGCAGACGAGATGCGAGTCCTGACGTGGACAAATCAAGACGAGATGTGAGTCCTGACGTGGACAAATCAAGACGAAATGTGAGTCCTGACATGGACAAATTAAGACGAGATGTGAGTCCTGACGTGGACAAATCAAGACGAGATGGGAGTCCTGACGCGGACAAATCAAGACGAGATGGGAGTCCTGACATGGACAAATCAAGACGATATGTGATTCCTTACGTGGAAAGATTGTATTCCTTACGTGGAAAGATGTGATTCCTTACGTGGAAAGATTGTATTCCTTACGTGGAAAGATGGATTCCTTACGTGGAAAGATTGTATTCCCTTACGTGGAAAGATGTGATTCCTTACGTGGAAGGTTGTATTCCTTACGTGGAAAGATGTGATTCCTTACGTGGAAGGTTGTGATTCCTTACGTGGAAAGATGGTTTCCTTACGTGGAAAGAGGTATTCCTTACGTGGAAAGATGTGATTCCTTACGTGGAAAGATGGTTTCCTTACGTGGAAAGATGTATTCCTTACGTGGAAAGATGTATTCCTTACGTGGAAAGATGGATTCCTTACGTGGAAAGGTGTATTCCTAAGGTGGAAAGTTTAGTCCTGACGTGGACAGATCCAGACGAAGTCTTATTCCTAACGTGGACGGTGGTATTCCTAACGTGGAAAGGTTATTCCTAACGTGGAAAGGTTATTCCTAACTTGGAACAAGTTTATTCCTAACGTGGACGATTTATCCCTGACGAGATGTGCTAGTCCTGACGTGGACAATTCATTCCTATGTTGATAGAATCCCCTCGGGCTGATGAAATGCAGACGAGTCATCCCCAGCGAAGTCGCCGAGATTGTTCCGGGTTGACGGCAGGTGGAGTCCTAACGTGGACAAGTTTAGTTGAGATTTCTTAGTGTTGACGAAACAGGCGTCCTAACGTGGACAAAGTTCTATCCCTGCGATGATAGAATCCTTTTCAGGCTGATGAAAATAATCCCTAGCACGGTCGCTAATGGATGAGTTTGTTGCCAGATCCAGTCAGCGGATGTCGTTCCCCAAGCAGTAGTGCAGTTTATTTCTGCGGTTGGCAAATTTCCGGGTTCTTAGTATTCAACCGTCTCGTACCTCGAATGTTTGAAGGTCGTTCGCTCTTCACCCAATCGGGTCAATGTCGCTTGAATAGGGGCAGTTGTTGCACCCTAAAATTTGCTCAACCTAATTCATTTGGTTTATGTTTCAATTACATTAGCATTTGCATATAGAGTCATGCACATAGTCTAATCATCTGCATAGCATAGCATAGCAAGTCATTCAACAAGGGACCAAGCACTATTCTCATCTCTATGAGCCTATCAAGAGGTTATTATTCAAATTCAAGCATATCCAAGTCATCAGAAAGAAATTGAAACCAAGAAGTTTGTGGATCAAGCAGTGGGTCTCTCTCCTATCTTGAGGGTATTTGAAGATTATCAAAGAAGTTGTGAGCTGTGGATTGAGCATGGAGGGTATATAGACATCATAGAGGACCTAGAAAGTCATTTGGAGAAGGAGATAAGTCATTCATGTGATCACAAGAGTTGCAATTGAAGACAGTCAACTAGGGTTTCATCTGGGTCAACCCTGGGTCAACCCTAAGTCAGATGATTGATTGAAAGGCATCAAGGTCTATCTGAGAGATGTGGGGTTCATCATTTGACATGGAGAGAAGGATATGGTGTTGTGCCAAGAAGAAATCAAGAGAAATCAAGAAGAAGAGGAGTTTCTAAATTAGGGTTTCTGTGTAAAATCCCCTGATTTAGGTCAAACTTCCAAGCAAGATAAGTCAAATGAAAGCTTCAAATGGATCCTTGGCCAACAGGAAACTTGTAGAGGATCTCAATACCTTTAATTTGAGTGGTGGAAGACATCAAGGAGATTTATAGAACTCAAGTTATGGTCCTTGCAAGTTACAGGTCATCTAGGGCCTCTGAAATTTTGTCTGTGAAAGTTACTTGTCTTCCAAGCAACTTTTACCCCTCAAGGATATTTCAAATTAATTTATGGTCAACATAATATTTTCTCCTCATTGTCTTAGCTTTCTATAAAGGTATGGTATGCCTTCATATGATTTGTGGAACTCTACTTATGGTCTTGGAAAGCAAAGGGTATTTTGGTCATTTGAGGATTACAGGTCATTTCAAGCATATGCCCAAAACTCATACAAGGAAGCTTCAAATGAAAAACTTCACAACATAAAACTTGCTCCAAATGACATTTTGAGTCTAGAAAAGTGATCATGAAAGTTTGGAAAGGCTCATAGCTCAAGGTTTCAAATTTGGTCATTTAAAAGTGAATTTAATGAATAAAAGTGACCTAAAATTGAGATTTTTCATAACTTGGCCAAATGGGATGAAATTATAGGTCATTTTGATTGTAAAAAATGTTTTAAGAACATTGGCAAAAGTGTATTTTTGAGTTTAGGGCAAAGTTTGAGAGATACCATTGGTTACTTATGCATGAAGTTAACATATGCCAAAACTCAAGGAAAGTGTGCACAAGAAGTTTCTACCAAGTTCTAGAGCTTTCTAATTTCATCTATATATTGGATTGAGTGGCTTCATTCAAGGGTTGGTGATTCATTTTGTTCATAACACATAGTTTCATCTCATTCTTCCATTTTGCAAAACCATTTCAAACTCTATCAAACCTTCATCAATTTCCAAAATCCTTGATCCTATCATCATATACATCATTCAAGGATCAAATTTCGATCAATATCTGGTTGAATTGAGGAAGAAATCGTGTGCTACCAACTTCATCATCCAAGGTGCAAGAAGGTTGTGATTGCAAGATCCAAGAGGTGTGAGCAGGAACTATTGCATACAGAACCAAGAATCAAGTGTATTGAGCAAGTCCAGAACATTGCAAGCCTTGGATCCAAAGAATTCTACACCTGTTTTCATCATTTACACCAGGTTGGTTTTCCTTTCGAATTGGCTAGATTAGTTAGCATGTTAGAGAATCATTAGGTTAGAATGGTTAGGATTGGTTAGATGATCATTTCTGATGAATTTGAGAGCAATTCATGGAAGTTGCCATTGGAGTACCAAATCTGTTAGGGCTTAGAACTCATAGGTTAGGGCATGATAATACTGGTTAGATATATGAGAGTGATCAGCATGGCGTGTAGATTGTGTTAGGGTAAGAGTTAGCAAGAATTGGAATGGTTGATAGCAGTGTAAAATGGTGGAGTCAATGCTTTCTACCTATCGGGTTTGAATTTTGATTGAGTTTTAGAGGAAGATATTGCCATGGTTGTGTAGAGGGAGAGATGCAGAGCATTTTTGGTTTTGGAATGATGGAGTTTCATTGAGAATCGAGGGAGAACAGAGGAGGAGAAGGATCGTGCATGGGGAGTATTTTTCTGGCTTAGGGTTTGTCCAAGGTAGACGATGAAGGAGGACCGTGAGATCAGGCGTTGGACTTTGACTTGCAATCTAATCCAAGGGCTCAGATTCAAAACGAAATTTGGAGGGAGATATTACGCAGCAAAGCGCTGCGTTTCATTTAATCATTTTTCTGGGCTCAAGTTTCAATTGTTATTCGCACCCCTATCTGCAAGGCCCAATCCCAATTTAGCTGAAATTTCTGCTAATTGCACCGTTTTTTCTTTTTTTATTTTTTGTTGTGTTTTCTGGTTAGCTGGGCCCAGACGTGCTTTGCTATGTGCGCCCCCCAGTCTGGGCCCATCCTCTTGTTTTAACTGAAATAATTACTTACTGCACCCCTTAAGCCATTTAATTCATGTTAATTTCTTTCAATTCTTTTAATTCTTCAAAAATTCATAACAAATGGAAAATTGCATGTTTTTAATTGGTTGTTTTTGCATATTTTTCATAATTCTGTTAAGAAAATTTTCACATAAAAAAATTAGCATTTCATTTTATTTTTGCATTTTTAGTATATTTTTCATTTTAATAGCTTTTTAAGTGGTTTAATTTGATACATGATATTGTTGATTTTAGTTTAGGACTTTCCTTTTACATTTTAGATCCATTCTTTTTAGGGTGACTAACTTAGGACTTTAGCTTGTATATAAGATTTAATTCATGATTTTAGGATTAAAATTTGAGTACTTTGTTTAGGTGTGATTAGGAGAATCAAAACTAGGGTTTAGGAGATAACATAGGTGTGAGAAATCATTTCTTTTAAGAGTTGTAGTTTGAACTTTGGGGTATGGGACTATAGGGGTATTATGGGTAGCTAATAGATCCCTTAGAAATTACTAGGTTTCCCTTATTCTACTATTACTATTAGTATATTGCTTGTGCTTGCTTGACTGTGTGGTGTGCCCTCTCTAGGGTTATTTTTTTGACTGTGTGGGGTATTGGGCTTGCCTGGGGCTTGGGGTTTGAGCTGAAGACTGTGCTGATGAAACCCATTGGAGATCAAAGAGAATGAAGACCAACTTCCAGAGTTGATGAGGAGTATCCCTTGCTGGCAGCTGTTGAAGGCTATAGGATTTAGGAGCTAGGCAGAGCTCTAGAGTAGAAAACTTGATTCACAAACATGGAAGGTCTTGTTTGCCTCCATCCTTTCTCTATGATTCAAAGTCTCTTTTAAATATCCACCTCCTTCCTTTGGAAGGATTAGTGAATGTATTTAAAAGATAGAGCTTTTGAGAGAAAATTGTCAGTATCATGTTAACAGTCAGTGAGTCACCCTTGGTAGGCAATTGACTGTTTAACATCCATTTCATCTTGTTGACTGCTACTCATCTTGGAGATTGAGACTTGAAGAAAAGCCATTGAAGACTGATGATAGAGACCTTGCTTGAAGGCTTGGAGATGAAGACTGATGCTTGCTTGAAGCTTGTAGAGGTTTGGATATGACTTGAAGACAGATGCTGATGAAGACTGCTTTTGCTGTTTATTTTTGCTGTTTATAATTTTTGATGTATTGATTGAATTTCCCTGACTGTATTGCTTGCTGTTTAACCTGTTAGGTTGAAAGTGAATTCTGTTCACTTTTGCCTGTTGTTTTCTAGGTTCGAGGTTGAGTGGGACTCCCTTGCCTCGCTTGTATTGCTGCATCCATGCATTTTACTGCTTTATTGTATATATGTTATTGTTTCTGTTTCCGTTTATTCCCTTAGGATCTCTGTTTCTCTCTGCGCAAGAGAGGAGCATGATAGACACTAGGTCTTAACCCATGCATGATAACATTAGGTTAGTGTGATTCCCTTTTCAACCATAGGTTAGAGTTTTGTCTCTTCTTTCTCAAAACAAACAGAAAAACACAATAAACATTTCAAACACAATAAAAGACATTTCTTCCGTAAAAGAATGTGAACTCATCAAAACGTCAATTTTTGTCCGCTTGGACCGGTAATCAGAAAACCTTTTTCAGAAGGAATAAAAACAATCAAAACAGACTTGTGTCGTACGTGGCCCGAACTACGTTTGCTCTGATCTTTCATGCTGTATGAAAGTACGTAGGCATAGGATGCAATATCCTAGCGAGCAACCTTCCCCTCCTTTCCCGTAGGTAGGCGAACTACGTTGACTCTGATTTCTCGTTCCAGACGGGAATACGTAGGCATAAAGTGCGATACTTTGCCGAGTCATTTTCTTTTCTTTTTAACCCTTAACCCCTAGTTTAGATAGAAATAACAATCCATACCCGAAAACAAGCGTGGATCCCGTCGAGTACGACGGACGTGAGGGGTGCTAATACCTTCCCCTTGCGTAACCGACTCCCAAACCCAGGTTTTGGTTGCGATGACCATTCCTTTCCCGTCTTTGTGGTAGGTTTACTTCGAGCGTTTCCTTTCCCTCCTGTGGGATAAATAACGCACGGTGGCGACTCTTCTGTTCAGCCGGTGCCGATTTTCGCAGTAGCGACACGCATACATTAGGTTTTATCCATCATAAAACCTCACTTATGTATTCTGCACGTTTGCCTCTTCAATCAGGTACACATTAGTTCCCCTGGGGCGTCTAAAATGTCTCCTGCATTCCAGCATGAGCTTCTGAGTTGTTTCCTAAGTTATAGCTACCAGAGAAACAAACTTCCGCTTGATGTCATACGACCTATGTCATAACATTGAGTATGACATCCAGCTTAACTTATAGTTAGCTTAGTTAACTTACCCTGCACAGTCCATATTATGAATGTAATAACGTCAAACATGACATTCATATATGTACTTATATTTTGCCACAAAATGCAGCCAATCAAGAGCACTTACAAGATTGAACTTGCATCATGAAGTAAATTATCCTTGAAGTTGAGCACTAAAGAAGGGGATTTTACACTGAAATCCTCTGAAACCCTAATTTAGTAACTTCTTAAACTCTTGATTCTTCTTTATTTGAACTTGAAATGACATCCTAGATGTCTCAACATAACTCCCCATAGCTCCAATGACTTAAAACCAAGTCTCAAACTCCCTCAAGTCCACAGTTGACCTTGAGTTGACCAGATGAAACCCTAGGTGCACAACCTTTGACTGTGACCTCTTGCAAGTGAAATAAATGTTTAGATGAGTTCCACAATGGCTTCCAAAGCACTCAATGAGCTTCTCAAACATTTCTTATCCATAACCATGATCTTATGAACCCCTGATGATCCCCAGTTGACCTCCAAGATAGGAGATAAGCAGCATACATCCATCTTCTCTCTCAAAGAGCTATGACCACTTCCTGATGATTGTAAGCACTTGATGACTTGAATAAACACTCTTGCTTGAGCTTGCAACCTTTGAGGATCTTCTATTGAATGACACACCTCTCTTAATCCCCTGTAAAGGATAATGCTATGCATATGCAAATGCTAAAATGAAAAGAAACATAAGCCAAGTAAAAAAAAAGGTTAGTCAAATTTTGGGGTACAACAGACCTGACATGCTAGGGTTTTTTGGAAACCATCTTCCCACTGCACACCACACCACCCAAAAATCCAAACGATCAAATCATTTGTATTAGGTGGCTTTCAAAATCAAGTCTTTTTGTTCAAGTTTACTTGAAACCAAGATGCCCTATACCACTTACATCACCGAAGTGGACAGCTCATTCAACCATAAATGTCGATACTTGGCCGGATCATTTTATGGAAAGGATGCAAGAATTCGAGAGATTGAACAACATTGAAAAAGAATCAAGTGCACAAAAGTCCAAGGGCGTACCACCTATAGATTTAGTCGACGACACATATTTTGATTCGTTTTAATTTCTTATTTAACCGTACAAATAATCGTATGTAATTGTGTCTCAATATAAATGATGTGTTATATATTCACCTTTTGTTCATATTTTGTCTTTATGCATTTTTTATGTACCCTATAACAATGTGTATGTTTTTGTCAATGAAAAAATTGATTATGTTTTAGTGTTCTGGTGTGATACTGGTTCAGGAGAAGTTCCAGAGGTGCATCTCCAGAACAAGATAATAGGGTGTGCTTTTGGAGATATATCTCCGAAATCAAAGTGATAATTAATGAGTGGTCCAAATTGATATTTGTCTTCTATAAACTTAGGTGCTCTAACGTTATATTTCACACAAACTCAAAATGTCTTAAATGTCACAAATAAACATCTATTAGTATGTCGCAAATGTCTCTTTCTTCGACTTTACACTCGGGCGAACGTTCAAACTCACCGACTTCACCTCCCTGGAGGATATCAAAGATGAAATCCATCTTCTTCTACGTTATAGAGACAATCAAAAGATTGTGAAGCTCGAGTACCGTTCACATTCAATTGACAACGAATGAAACATTGAGTTCAGCAAATTTGAGCTTGAGACGCAAACAAATGTTAGGGCTATGTGGGATACATATTTTGGTTTCGAAGAGAAAGTTTTGCTCGAGTTGGAAGCGATGCTACAAAGATCATTCGAAGATATTCTGAAGATGTGCAATCGTCCATCGGGATATTTGAATGTAATATTGAATTTTATGTTGAAATCATTATTGTAATGCTCATTTTATGTTATGAATGTCAATTTCATTTTGAAAATTTACTTTTCTATTGTCCCCGGAGATGTAATTACAGAATTATTCCAGAGATGCATCTCCAAAATAAATTAAACCAAAAAAAATAGCGTAATTCATAATGATCTTTGTGGAGTGTGTGTTAAAGTGTATCCGAAAATACATCTCCAAAAACAAAAGACATTTTTAAAAATTCATATAACACATTAAGAACATCCAAGATGCCATAAAAAAAATTCTCGTATTTTTCTATATATGCATTGCATCTATTTAAGAATTATGGACCAACAAACACAAAACTGTTGGGATTTAACCAATATAACCCAAAACGATAAGACCATTATAACTAATTTGCTAATAGCACGTTGATTTAGCAAAACCCCTTTTATTAAATGAGCATTACATCTTGATCATCTTCAATCTGTTAATGAAACCAAATAAACACTACAGAAAGGAGATCCTGATCAAGAGAGATGATTATAGGTTAAAATTGACCTTAACTCAAAATCTTTTGTTTCAAATATTTTTTTCCTTTCTAAACATCGCCTATATTTTCTTTTCCCGATGAACCAAATAAAAAACTTTATTAAGTTCATATTCATATATACAACACAGCTTTATACTTTAGTATACCATTCAATACAATTTTAATTTTCAACAATTATTTCACGAAATTCCATAAATAAAATTGTAAAGTTATTATATAAAAATTTCACAACCTTAATAATAAATAACCATCCTCTACTCAATACACCCTTCAACTTATTGTACACCCCGGCGCCTCGTCTTCATGAATGTATTCATGGTGGTGATGGCCCGCGTAACAAGGCCCACTCCATCCATAGCTATCGTATATGGGCCTCCCGTAAACTTCTGCAGGCCCACCTTGTCCAGACCCATAAACAAACCCATAAGGAACAACCGGTGAAGGATATGAAAGAATGGACATTGGCGTTGTATGTGGAAATATTACAGCTGGCGCAGCCGCTGTAGGAGCTGGTGCTGGAGCCGGTGCTGGAGCTGGATTTGATTTTGTTTGTTTAGGTTGAGTATCAATAGGTGGACCTGGTTGGGCTTTGGGCTTTGTCTCAACCTCGGGCTTTTTTTCTTGCTCTTTGGGCTTTGGTGGTTGTACAATTTCTATGCTCTTGATTGTACCACCCCCTTGACAACAAATATTGTCTCTTACCTTCTCTGGGCTACAACACACCACTCTTATGGTTACTATGCCATTCTTCTCATCATATAATTGATCTCGAATTTCTTTCATTCATCAAAATTGCAACACCAACAACAAAAAAACAAAAATTATTAACTTGAGAAGGTTTGAAAATAAATATTATTGAGGAAAAAAGAGAAATATTATTGAAAGACTCACGTGAATATTTGCAAAGGACCTTCTTAACTTTCTTACAGCATTTTCTACATTGAAGATCAACCTTGAGCTTCATTATGGCAACCTGCATGAGTTCAGGAAAGTTGCTTGATCGAAATTCGAACAATTGTCATGTTAAACTAATTCAGTGGTAGTTGCACAGAGATATCATATATTATTCCGTTAAATTAACTCAATGGTAAATGTGCAGTGATATCAGATATTAAAGAAAATATTGTTTACCTTTTGCTCCATGGCTTGAAGACAGAGAGCTTAGATCTAAAATGTGCTTGCTTAGGTGATACGAATGAAGATGATCAAAAAAGATAATAAGAATGAAAAAGAGAGAAAGTGGTTAAGAAAATGACAAATGTAATATGGAAAAGAGATAGAGATCATACGCTTGAATATTAAGATAGGTGGATGATATTGCATCGCACTCACTAATCGTTACAACCAATTATATGCAAGTTGGTCATGTTGTGATGTTCAATTCTTTTATCCCATTGATAAAATTAATTAATTTGTTGATATTTTGTTGTAATCAATATGTCTTTTTGTTCTACTAGTAAATATTTGAGCTAATTAAGTCCTCAAATTTAAAGTTTTCTTAAAATAATATTACTATTAAGTTCCTCCATAATTTGTGCTTAGTTAAATTCTATTTTCACATTTCACAAATTAGTTTGATTAAACTTGTTGATTTTGACTTGTAAACTCACCAATCATGATACCAAATCTCACAAATTTAAAAAATTCCAAAGTATCTCTTCTTCCAATTCTTTTAATTTTATGGAACTTTACTACATTTATAACTTTTAACATCAAATCCATCATGAATCCTCTCATAATTTATTAAAAATTGAACAATGAAGGAGTTTTACTTCAACAAAAAGAATGATAGTCTAGTAGTAACTTTTTTATTATTTATCATTTGGAATAACTTCATTTTAAAATATATGCAACAAAAATAACAGGAGAGAAACATAAAGGATCCGTAAGAATCGATTATGGGTCTTTTTGCTCACATGTGCTTTTAGCATGCTATGAAATCCAAAAGTAAAAATTCCATATTGAGAATAAGTAGAAATTTTATAATGAAAATAACAACTATTGAATTCTTAAGCAATTGCACGTCTTTAATTAAGATAACTAAGATAACGTTTCTCAAAGAGTATAGTTAAGGGATAAAAAAGGTATTTTGCCTAATATCCCAACTCGGAACTATACTAGAGGCCAAGGTCCTATCAAAGATATACGCAAGATGAGCTTTTTTCAATCCTTGAAGATCCATGAAACAGGGAGATAGAACTATACAGTGAAGAACTGAAGATACATACATATAAAAAGAATGACCAAGTCCATTGTTCTAAAAGCTTGGCAGAGAATGTCCTCCAAGGGGCATAAGGCTAATACACTTTTGAAGACAATGATTCAGGTGAAGATGGCAGGATATATCACAGACAAGTGTTTTACTTCTAGGAAAATGAAGAGTATAGAGAAAAAAAAGTTCAGACATTCAAGGAAAATAATCAGAAGGAAATGACTTCCTCTAAGAAGTGCCAAATCATATAAATTCGAGTGCAGGAAGCCTAGAGACATGAGAGTTGGCTGTCATAGTCTCAAGAAGGTAAAAAGAGGGTCTTCAACAACAACCAAACCATATTCCATATTCCGCTAAGAGGAGTCGGCTACATGGATCAACTTCCGCTATAGTATTCTATCTAGAACCATACTTCTATCGACATCGTTAATATCAAAAAATTTCTTAATAACTTCTCATTATAGTTTTTTTTAAGTTTTCCTCTACCTCTAACTGTTTGACTCCACTCCTTCTGATCTACTTTCCTTGCCACTTAATCTACCGGTTTTCTCTCTACATGCTCAAACCACCTAAATTGATTTTCTATCGTCTTTTCTACCATAGGTGCTACCTTAACACTCTAACAAATTAACAAACTGATGAGTTTTTCCTAGGATGCAGGTTTCTATTAAACTCTATAAACAAATATAAATACAACTATGAGTGTCAACACCCAGAACCCATTATTATCATAATATGAGAATACATATATGCGTTCAAAAAATTACATCTTTGTAACCATTACCAACCCAACCTTCGTACCAAAAACATCTACATACACAAATTAAATGTTTCTGATTCCATGCATTATGCCTAACATATAAAATGAGTTAACATAAATCTATGTTTGGATGGATGGACTACAACAGAGCGAGGCGGAATGAAACCAAATGAAATGGAATGGAACGGATCGGAATGAATCAGATATTTCATTCCATTGTTTAGATATTTTTGTTGATTTGATGGAATGTAACACAACTAATTAGTTCATTCTATTGCATACATCCTAAATTGGGCAGAATGAAAATGGAAGAATTGCATAGAATGGATTCTATCATATTCCATTTTTCCCCATCCATTATTTACAAATCCAAACAATGGAATTTGATTACTTACCACTCCACTCCATTCCATTCCATCACATACTACCAATCCAAACATACCCTAAAAGCAAAGCTAGGTAACAAACAAAATGACAATCCAAACATACCCTAAAAGCAAAGCTAGGTAACAAACAAAATGACAGGGCAGAGAGCGAAAGATCAAAATCGTCACAAAAATGGTAATATTCCAAATCCAACCAGAGATACAATACAAGCCATTGGCTCAGCAACCAACATCAACCCATTTCAAGGAAACACCAATTATTTGTTCAGTTACCCCAGTAAGACAATAATACACACATTTAATTCTAAACTACCAAAAAAGACAATCAGAATATGAAATACAAATATTTTCAATTTTCCATAAACGTATAAAACCAACACCTCACCAAGTTCCAAATCAGTAACAACAACCAACCCATTGCCTATTTTTTGCTTCCACCAGCACTATTCCCTCCAGCATCCTGAGCTGCTTTCTTAGCTGTCTTTTCCTGCAGAGCCTTTGCATCCCTGCTCATGAAAAACAACAAAAATTCAAGTTAATAAGATTGAAACATTTTATAATTGAAAAAAAAAATGAAAAATTGAAGAATGTAATTGATGAAAGTAGATTAACACAACCTTTCTCTACGCTGTTCAGGGGTCAAACCATCACTCTTTCCTGGTTTTCCCTTAGAACCACCGACTCTAGATTGAGCCCTTTCACGATCTTTCTCTCTCTGGTTACCACGTTCGCTTTAAAGTTAAATCCAAACAATATCAAAAAAATTCAAATCACAGATAAATAAATAAAGTAGTTTTGATTGTGGAAAAAGAACGAAAAATTATTCAAAAAATTGAAATCTTTGAAATCCAGCACAAAAGTCAACATAAACCCTAAATTGACACAATTGGGGAAGAATTAGACGAAAATTAAAAGGATATGAGTCA
The DNA here is from genome assembly GCA_963859935.3 of Lathyrus sativus. Lineage (NCBI taxonomy): Eukaryota > Viridiplantae > Streptophyta > Magnoliopsida > Fabales > Fabaceae > Lathyrus > Lathyrus sativus. Next base: position 156,612,121 of record OZ012737.1, read on the forward strand.
TGATTGTTGATCGATTCTTGAAGAGCGCAACGAGATGAGAGTTGATGAAAAACCCTAAAAAATTGAAAACAGAAAAATGATAAATTAAATTAACGAATAAAAGAGGAAGAAAAAAACGCAAAATGAGAGGGGGGAAAAGAGAGAGAATAAAAGAGAGGTACCTTATTAAAGAACGAGAATGCAACGAATGAGGAAAATTTGACAAAGTGACGAAATTATATGGACTTGGAAGATTCTTTACCAGCTTGGCAAACAGATCAATAGCCTTAAAATAAAGTTTTTATTTTATTTTTATTTTTGGTTTTTGGTAAAAGGTTTTCTATTTGAGTCGATGAGGCAGGTAAAATTATTTTTTTATCGACAAGTAAAGTTTAAACAAAGTCACGATCGATATGGTTGTATTGGTGTTAAAATGATGTATCAATTTGAAGATTGTTAAATCACTCTTCATCGAATATAATAATAGGATTTGTTTTTGATAAGTGTGTGGTGGATTTTGATAAAAGTGTGTTATAGTTAAGCTTAAATGGTGTTTAAGTATGTCTTAAATTATGAATGATGTAGGTTTTTTAGTCCAACATGTATATATAGAAGAGGAGGAAAATAGGCTAGCAATATTAATGACCTCAACTTTAGATAATGACCTCAACTTTGAATAATTGTCACCATTATACTTCAAATGTGATTTGGTATTGGTTTACTGAATAAGACCTCACTTTGGTGGTGCTCTAGTGTGAAGGTGAGAAAAACACTTAGAAGAGGGGGTTGAATAAGAGTTTGAAAATAATATGGCAATAAAAACAACTCAAGATTTTTATCCTGGTTCGTTGAACTCAACTACTTCAGTCCACCTTATCAAAGATGATTTGCCTTTCTCCACAAGGACTTAATCCACTATTAATCAATTGATTACAATAGCAAGCACTAAGAACAACTGTCTTAGACTTCTTAAGAACTACTGACCACACCTTGGTCTTCTCAAGAAACTTCTTACAATTTAATGTAAACTAAACAAGTGTTTAAATGCTTCTAATAAGCTGTATCACAACTGTGATATTTACACTTAAGATAAAGTACAAATAAAACTATACAGTTTTATGAAAGAACAAGTGTATAAGAGCTTTGAGAGATTTTCACTTTGATGCTTCAAGTGTGTGTATCAAATATTTCTTTCTGAATGAGCAACTTCTAAATGTTGTAGAAGTTCTCCTTTTATAGCTTTTTCCAAGTGCTTTGAATAATGTGCAGCTAAGTATTATATTGAAATATAAGATTTTTCATCACCAAAAGGTATGGGCAGAGACATGCTTTCTGCAGGAAAAGTATGGTTGTAGAAGCTTTGGGATTAGCACCACGTCTCTTCATTGGACAAAATAGTCGTTGGTTACTTTGGAAGTAGCACCACGTCCAATCAAGTTTACAGCTTCTTCAACAAGCTTCCTTCAGGATGAAGTCTTCATAATCTGCACTTCAGATCTTGTAACAAGCTTAAAGGGAATCAAATACTTGAGATGATCAGAGCTAAATGTTTGAGATGATCAGAGCTTTGGTAGATGATCAGAACTTGATATATCAGAGTCTCAATCTTGATCAGAGTCTTCATCAGAGTATGCAGAAGTATGTGCTTTGAGCGTGAACATTAATTTGATTAGAGTCTGATTATCAGAGCCTCTATTCTTGCAGTGAAATGAACTTCAAAGTTTGATTTGATCAAAGCTTTCAACTCTTTATACAATTCTTTCATAAACTCTTCAAATCATTCTGCAGCTTCTGCTTCAGATTCTTCTGGCAGCGCTTCAGAGTCTTCTGATTGTCTTGCATCTGATGCTTCAGAGCGTTGTGTAGTTGCTTGTACTTATGTATTTTGCTTCTTTAAGAGTATTCAATTTAATACCTGAAACAATAATACTTGAACAAATTTTAGAGTATATATATTCTTAATACAAAATTCCATAAGAGTTATCATCAAAACATGGAGATATAAGAAACACCAATCTGTGTTCTAACAATCTCCCCCTTTTTGATGATGACAAAACATAGGAAATTTTGTTCAATACAGAGAATAAAATATATAACTCCCCCTGAGATTAAGAATTTCCCCCTAAAATGAATACTCTAATAGAAGAGAACACTTCCCTTTTTGCTTGAGTATATTTCAGAACCTGGTAGGAATCCTTGTTAAAATAAAGAATTAGAGCTTGGATGCTTTCCAGAATCAGAGCCTGATGAATTCTTTCAAATAAAGAGTCTAGTTTATCTTCCAGAATCAGAGTCAAATTTGTTTCAAGGATCAGAGCCTGGTTGGGTAATTCTCAGGGTAACTTCAAAGAATTTATGTCAGATGAAACAATAAAATCTGAAAGTCTTAAAATTCAATGTTAGTTAAAATTATGTCTGAATTTCATTTTAGTATTGCTTATGGATTGAACAATCAGATTCTTTTTCTCCCCCTTTTTGTCATAACCAAAAAGAATTTAAAAGACAAAAAAGATAACAGAAGAAAAGAAAATAAAACACATAAATGAAAAACAGAACAGCCAAATTCATTCAAAAGATGTTCAGACAACAGATGATTGAAAACAAAACAATAGAAAACAAAACAACAAAAAACAAATGCAAACATAAGTGCAAAAACATGGAAAAGAAAATTAGGGCTGGCGAGATGCAATCAGGGTCAGAAGATCAGTAATCTTTGCAGTAGACTCTTCTTGCTTAGCCATCCAAGTTTTGATCTCCTCAGTAGTCTGTTCCTGTTTTACCATCCATGATCTGATTTCCTTAACTTCTTGGACAACATCTGGAGTCTCAGTCTTCATTTCAGATGCAGAGGGTGCAGAAGCAGATGCAGTTGCCTTAGGATGATCAATCTCCATGTTAGATGCAGTCTGAGGATCAGGAGTATCTTCTATCATTGAAGCAGTATCTTCAGATGAAGAGTCTTCAGCAGGAGCATCTTCCAGAAGTAGCACTGGTGTTGTGAGAATGCTCATCAGAGTCTGTCTGACCATTTCAGCAAACTTTTCCTTTGCATCATCAGCGCAAACTGCTCTGAGATTAGAGGCAGCAGTGTTGAACTTTGAGATGAATCTGTTCCAAGAAGCTTCAGATTCAGTAGGATCCATACTAGACAGACACTCTTTCTCTACAGGAGCAATCCCCATACGCATTTCCTTCTTGAAATTCTTAAACAAAGTATAAACTTCTGATCTGGGTTTGAGGTTCAGATAGTCTTCTATGGTGAATTTTTGTGAAGGTTCAGGGCTTGTTTGAGTTTGTTCAGAAGGTGTTTAATCAGATGGTGGTTGTTCAGATGGTTGTGGTGTGGTGAGATGAGGTGTAGAGGTATCAACATCAGATGGAGTTGATGTAACAACATCAGATGAAGATGGTAGAAAGTCTGTGAAGTTAAATTTGGAGCGAAGAGCAAGGTGATGAAGGTGTTGTTCAAAAGCAGGTAGATCAGATGGTAGTGGTTTATAAGGGTCAGGAATTTGTAAACAAGTTGGTGAGGGAACTTCAGATTCATTAGAATCAGATGATTCAGTTGAATGACATGAAGTGGAAGATAAGACATACATGGTTGCAATGGGTTGCACATCCAGAATGTATTCAGATGGTTGTGGGATAGAGGGTTCAGGATTTGGGATGGTTGGTTCTTCTGGTGGTTGAGTAGAAGAGGGTGGTTCAGATTGTTTTTGTTGTTGTGGTTCAGATTGTATTTGTTGTTGTGGTTCAGATGATGTTTGTTGAGGGGGTTGTTGTTCAGATGATTTTTGTTGAGGGGGTTCAGATGGTTGTTGAACAGAAGATGGTTGAGAATATGTATGAGGAGATGAAATGGGTTCAGATGTATGAGGTCCAGATGGTTGAGAAGGAGATGATGGAGGTGAAGGTGAGGGTGAATGGACAGATGGTTGTGGATCAGATGTTAATACCTGTTTAATTGTTTCTCTTATTTCCTCCAAGCTAGCTTCTGGAGGATTTTCCTTCAGCTTCTTGTCCTTCTCAGGCTTGTCAGTAGCATCTGAGGCTTTCCTCTAAGGCTGTGCAACAGATCCTTCCTCAGATTTCCTTTTCTTGCGCCTTTCTCTCAGAAGATTTGGCAACATTTATCCTTCCTTCTGTACTATGTTGGCAGGCAGAGGAATACCATCTCTCAAACATTCAGCAATGAATGACATAATGATTTCCCTAGGTTCATCTGCACTGAACATAGGAAAATCTGCTAGAGGAATCCTCCTTCTGCTGACTTCTTCAGAGTCAATCTTCTTAGGTTTGCCAGCAAGCTCTGAGATGACCTTCATCCTTTTCAGAGTATTCCCATTAATGACAGATCCTACAATGTAAGACAGATCATCTATCAACCCAGCATCAGTCAGATGCTTTACAAGACCATTCTCTGTTAGAATGTCTGATATCAGCCTTCCCATAGGGATCCAATTTCTGATCTTTCCAGCCTTAACTCTTACTTCTTCTCTTGTTTCCTTTATGTGATTCAGAAGATGACTGAACAGAAGATAAGGCAGATCCACCTTGTTGCCTTGACTCATACAGAACATGAAGTACAGTTGTTCTGTGTTGACATAATTTGGAGAGTTTGAAGATTTTCTATGAAAAATGGAGCTCATGAAAATCTTAACCCAAATTCTGTAAACAGGCTTCAGATCTCTGACTTTGTTGGATGGTTCCCCAGAAACACAGACCTCTTGAAAAACATCAGCCAAGTCCACACGAGCAGTTGTCATACTTGTGATTCCATAAGTTTCTTTATACTCAATCAGTTGTCTGATTAACTTCTCAGTAATAACAATCTCCTTTCCAAGAACAGAAGAGTGAATGAACTTATGGCAAACTTGGGCGTGAATCCAAAACTCTTTCACCAATGCTGGATAAACAGGACCCATCAACCTGTCAAAGTACTTTGCCTAGTTTTGAGTTTTAATGGTTGGTTTGAGATCAAAACCATTTTCTTCAATGGAAGCAAAATCCACAAAGTTTTCACACAGAACCTCAAGATCCTTTGCTGGAGTGAGAAGAGTTCTCACTGGTTCCTTGTACACAACACCATTTGGAGATGATACAACAGTAGTGGAGGTTTGCATCTGAGCAGATGTTGAAGATGATGATGCCATTGAAGTTCTTGAGATACGTCTGGGTTTACGTGAGGATTTGGGTTTTGAAAAAAGATGGAAGCAGTAAAGAAGACAGAAATGCATATGAGAAAATGTGATAGATAGTGTAACGTGTGAAATGTGAAGTGTTGTGAGAATATATATAGAACAATTTTGGACAAGCAAAAGTCACACAGAATCTCACGCGTACACTTAAGCAATTAATGAAGTGAAAATAATCATATCAAGCAATTAATGCAAAGAATAAAATCATTTCAAGCATTTATGATTCTGACAGATGGGGGGAAAATCAAGAGATTTTAGATTTTCAAAGCAATACCTCAAACGTCAATTCAGTATGGTGCACTCTGTCGCTACTGCGAAAATCGGCGCCGACTGAACAGAAGAGTCGCCACCGTGCGTTATTTATCCCAAAGAGGGGAAAGGAAACGCTCAAAGTAAACCTACCGTAAAACAGGAAAGGAATGGTCATCGCAACCAAATCCTGGATTCGGGAGTCGGTTACGCAAAGGGAAGGTATTAGCACCCCTCACGTCCGTCGTACTCGACGGGATCCACGCTTGTTTTCGGGTACGGATTGTTATTCTATCTACTCTACAGGTCTGGGGTTAAAAGAAAAGAAAATGACTCGGCAAAGTATCGCACTTTATGCCTACGTATTCCCGTCTGGAACGAGAAATCAGAGTCAACGTAGTTCGCCTACCTACTGGAAAGGAGGGGAAGGTTGCTCGCTAGGACGTCGCATCCTATGCCTACGTACTTCCACACGGCATGAAAGATCAGAGCAAACGTAGTTGGGGAAACGTACGAAACAAGTCTATCTTGATTGTTTTTATCTCCTTCTGAAAAAGGGTTTTTCCTTGATTACCGGTCCAAGCGGACAAAAATGACGTTTTGATTGATTCACATTCTTTTACGGAAGAAGTGTCTTTTATTGTGTTTGAGATATTTATTGTGTTTTTCTGTTTGTTTTGAGAAAGAAGAGACAGAACTCTAACCTATGGTTGAAAGGGAATCAAACTAACCTAATGTTATCATGCATGGGTTAAGACCTAATGTCTATCATGTTCCTCTCTTGCACAGAGAGAAACAGAGATCCTAAGGGAATAGACGGAAACAGAAACAATAGCATATATACAATAAAGCAGTAAAATGCATGGATGCAGCAATACAAGCGAGGCAAGGGTGTCCCACTCAACCTCGAACCTAGAAAACAACAGGCAAAAGCGAACAAAATTCGCTTTCAACCTAGCAGATTAAATGGCACACAATACAGTCAGGGAAATTCAAACAATACATCAAAAATTATAAACAGCAAAAGCAATCCTCATCAACATCTGTCTTCAAGTCATCTTCAACCATCTTCAGGCTTCAAGCAAGCATCAGTCTTCATATTCATAGCCTTCAAGCAAGGTCTCTATCTTCAATCTTTCAATGGCTTTTCTTCAAGTCTCACTCTCCAAGATGAGGAACAGTTAACAAGATGAATAAGATGTTAAGCAGTCAGTTGCCTACCAAGGGTGGCCTACTGACTGTTAACATGATACAGACAATTTTCTCTCAAAATTTCTATCTTTTAAATACATTTACTAATCCTTCCAAAGGAAGGAGGTGGATATTTAAAAGAGACTTTGAATCATAGAGAAAGAATGGAGGCAAACAAGACCTTCCATGTTTGTGAATCAAGTTTCTATTCTAGAGCTCTACCTAGCTCCTAGATCCTATAACCTTCAACAGCTGCCAGCAAGATATACTCCTCATCAACTCTGGAAATTGGTCTTCATTCTTTTAGTCTTCAATGGGCTTCATCAGCAAAGTCTTCAGCTCAAACCCAAACCCCAAGCAGGCCTAATACCCCACACAGTCAAACAAATAACCCTAGAGAGGGCACACCACACAATCAATCAATTACAGAAAATATACTAATAGTAATAATAGAATAGGGGAACTCCTAGCATTTTCTAAGGGATCTATCACTTACCCATAATACCCCTATAATCCCATCATCTAATTTGTTCTAGAGAAAACCCAAAAGAAACTTGTTTTGTATACCTAATGTTATGTACAAAATTCTATTTATCTAGTCTAATAATTTCTAACTAAACTACCTAAAATAAATCCTAAAAAATGGTACAAAAACCAGGGGGGTACCTAAGATATGTATCTAATTATACTAAAAAATTGACCTAAAAAGATCATGAGAACCACCTAAAAGAAATTCTACAAGAACTATATACAACTAAATTCAATTAAAAACACTATTAAAAGTAAAAATATACAAAAAATATGAAAATGCAATAAAATGGTAATTTTATTATTTGACATTTTTCTTGACAGGAATATAAAATGGTAGAAAAAACTCTCAATCAAAAATCATAAATTTCCAATTTTATATGAATTTTCTAACATTAAGAAAAAATGAAAAAAATTAAAAAAAGAAAAGAGAAGTAAAGGGGTGCAGTTAGTAGTAAAATGCATTGGAAAATGGACGATGGGCCCAGAATGGGGGTGCGCGTAGCAAGGCGCGCCTGGGCCCAGCTTAATCAGAAAAAACTCAAAAAAAACAAAAGAGAAAAAAGAACAGCCACGCGGTGTAAAAAGCAACAAAACGTAGTTCATTTGGATTGGGCCTTGGATTGGGGGGTACGAATATGAATTTGTAAGGCCCATGCAGCGTTTAAATGAAACGCTGAGTTTCATTCCATCCAAACTTTCCCTCCTAATCTCAATTAAACCTGAGCCGTCAGATTACATCGCCAGTCAAAAGTCAATGGAAGATCCAACGGGTGTGGGCTCATCTTCTCCAATGAGCTAGGGTTTATTGTAAAACAGCCATGGAACCCGAGCTTCATGCATCCAACTTCAACATACTCATACAGCTTCATTTCTTCACCAAATTCAAACTTGTAAAAAACAAAACCACTCCAAATTCGTCCAGGAATTCACTCATGTCATTGGTTTCAATTGTGGTGCCCTAGAACTCAAAACCCGATGCCAACCTCCAACAATGGTGCATGAACAAATCTCAGTATTCTCCAATTTCTTGATATCAAAACAATCACCTCCTATCACTGATCAACCTAAGCCAAAAAACTAATGCTAACACTCAATATTAAGAGAGTTCTATGTCAAAACAGTTTTTGTACTCATCCCTCGACCTCCATCAAATCTCATCAAAGTCTCCAGAAAAGTTCATCTAACCACCTAGATCATGTCTAGCCTAACAAATACACTTCATGCTAACTAAATCAGGCCAAATCGAGAGATATACTAACCTGGTGCAAAACTGAAAACAGATGGTGAAGTTCTTGGATTCGCAGCTAGCAATGCTCTAGAATTGATCAATGGAGGTGGATCTTGATACTGTATGCACTTATTCTTGCTCAGATGCTCTGAATTCTTGTAACTGATTCTTCTTGCAACTTGATGTGAAAATTTGCAGCACACGATTATGGCTTCAATTCAACCAGATCTTGCTTGGGATGTGATCAGTGATGATCATGGAGTATGATAGAATCAAAACTTTGAAGGATGATGAAGAATTGAGAGAATTTGGGTGTGATTTGCACAAAAGCAAAATGAAATGCAACTCTGAAATTTCTACCAAATGAATCACCAACCCTGCATTGAATGATCTCTAGGGTTTATATAGATATGAATGGAAAGTTCTGGAAGATGCTGGAAGCTCCTTACACATTGATCCCTTGTGATTTGGCATATGTTTCTTCTTTTACAAGTAACTTGAGATAACTTCCAAATTCTGTTCATAACTCAAAAATCCACTATTGCCAATGTTCTCAAAACATTATTTCCCATCAAAATGACCTATAATTTCACCCCATTTGGACATGTAATGAAAAATTCCCAAAAATGGCTCTTTAATGAACTTAAATCATGCCTTAATTAGGTCATTTTTGCAAATACGGGCTACACCCATTTTCAAACTTCCATGACTACTTGTCTAGACTCAAAACATCATTTGGAACAACTTTTATGTTGAACATTTTTCCATTTGAGACTTGCAAGTATGAGTTTTAGGCATATGCTTGAAATGACCCATAATTTCCAAATGACCAAAATACCCTTTGCTTGCCAAAGTCATAAGTAGAGTTCCACAAATCAGATGAAGGCATACCATACCTTTCTAGAAAGCTAAGATCATTAGGAACAACTTTCCTGTTGGCCAGAAATCCATTTGAAAGCTCCTTGAGGGGTAAAAGTTGCTTGGAAGACAAGTAACCTTCACAGACAAAATTTCAGATGCCTCTGATGACCTGTAACTTGCAAGAACCATAACTTGAGTTCTATAAATCTCCTTGATGTCTTCCACCACTCAAATTAAAGGTATTTAGATCCTCTACAAGTTTCATGTTGGCCAAGTATCCATTTGAAGCTTGCATTTTGAATTATCTTGCTTGGAAGTTTGACCTAAATCAGGGGATTTTACACAGAAACCCTAATTTAGAAACTCCTCTTCTTCTTGATTTCTCTTGATTTCTCCTTGGCACAACACCACATCCCTATCTACATGTCAAATGATGAACCCCACATCTTTCAAATAGACCTTGATGACCTTCAACCAAGCATTTGACCTAGGGTTGACCCAGATGAAACCCTAGTTGACTGTCTTCAACTACAGCTCTTGCAATCATATCAATGACTTGTCTCACTTTCAAAATGACCCTCTAGGTCCTCCATGATGTCTATGTACCCTCCATGGCCTCAATTCATGACTCACAACTTCTTTGATGTTCTCCAAATACCCTCAAGATAGGAGATAGATCCACTGCTTGATCCACTGATTTCTTAGATTTCAATTTCCTTCTGATGACTTGGCTAAGATTGAATTTGAATAAGAATCACTTGATATGCCCATAGAGATAAGAATTTCATTTGATCCCTTGTTGGATGGCTTGCCCATGCTATGCTATGCAGATGAATTAATTATGTACATGACCTAATATGCAAATGCTAATGCAATTGAAACATAAACCAAGTGAAGTAGGTTGAGCAAATTTTAGGGTGCAACAGCTGCCCCTATTCAAGCGACTTGGACCCGACTGGGTGAAGCGCGAACGGCCTTCAAACATTCGAGGTACGAGACGGTTGAATACTAAGAACCCGGAAATTTGCCAACCGCGGAAATGAACCGCCCAATTGATCCGACGTCGGATAATTCTGATTTCAACTTCAACCACCTATGTAACGCCATAGGTACTGAGCACTTTTCGCAAAACACTTTTGTCCACAAGTGGACTAACCTTATCAACACAAGAAGAGAGACAAATTCATCAACACGAATAGAGATTCTGTTGTCACAAGAGTAATCTTGTCCACATCTGGATCCAAATTTCGCCAAATCACGAATAAACACCAATCTGTCCACGTCAGGACTCACATCACGGAAAAATCCCGGCGCTTTCGCTGGGGAAACATTTCTGTCTAATCACAGGAAACTCCCTCCGTCTATCCATACGGGCAAACCATCTGTCTAAACACAGGAAACTTCATCCGCCTATCCATACGGGAAAACCATCTGTCTAAACACAAGAAACTTCATCCGCCTATCCATACGGGAAAATCATCTGCCTAAACACAGGTAACAATCTTTGTCCATCACAGGTAACATCTCCGTCAACACGGGTAACATCTCCGTCAACACGGGTAACATCTCCGTCAACACGGGTAACATCTCCGTCAACACGGGTAACATCTCCTTCAACACGGGTAACATCTCCGTCAACACGGGTAACATCTCCGTCAACACGGGTAACATCTCCGTCAACACGGGTAACATCTCCGTCAACACGGGTAACATCTCCGTCAACCCGGGTAACATCTCCGTCAACACAGGTAACATCTCCGTCAACACGGGTAACATCTCCGTCAACACGGGTAACATCTCCGTCAACACGGGTAACATCTCCGTCAACACGGGTAACATCTCCGTCAACACGGGTAACATCTCCGTCAACACGGGTAACATCTCCGTCAACACGGGTAACACTCTGTCGAATACCGGAAAATATCTCCGCCTCTGCTGCGGGTAATACTCTACCAAATACAAGAAAATATCTCCGCCTCTGCTGCGGGTAATACTCTGTCGAATAGAGGTTTTCTGCCTATCTTTGCAGCAGCTAACTCCATCCATCACATGGGTAACATAATATGAGTCTAGTCTTCCAATTTTCAATGCTGACATGGCAGCAAATCTGAGAAGGACTCTACCGGGGATTTTCTGATTCCACACTGCCAGACAACTTCCAAAAAATCGATGCACGTAATCTTTTGATGCTGTCACAAAAACAACCTTGAAGAAATACTCCGCTGGAGGGGTAAGAGAAACTTAATCAAGCAACTCTGTGGGGAATAATGCCACAATTGACATTATCATTACACATCTCACGCTGAGATCCTGAATGTTTGGTAATTAATTTGAGCAAGAGCTCCCTCCACCTGTAAGGGAAACAATGCTTGAAACAAACGGTTAACCAACCTGGTTTATGTTTCAAAATGCATATGTTTGACAATGGCGTAATGATCCATTCGACATGGAAATGCTATGCGTTTTTTATTTGGCGGATGCAAGCATGACACTATATGCCAATGCAGATGCAGGCTCGAACTGCCGGGATACAGAAAACCGCTTCAGCAAAATAAATGCTGAAGACAATGCCAATTCCTCTGGGGGTAACCGGGCGTTACAGAATTATTCCAGCAAAATAAATGCTGGAAGAGTGAAGCCCGCTTCGCTGAGGAATAACTGAATGCGCCAATCATGATTGGACTTTTTGCTAGGGAGTGAACGGGTATCACACGGTATTCCGGCAAAATAAATGCCAGGACACACAACCAACTCTGCCGGGAAGAGTTTTAATCTTCGAGTTCCACTGGGAGGAAAAAACACTTGCTGGAAAGAGAACTCCGCTGGGGATGAAACGATTCTCTTGGGGAAAACCAACTGTCTCCGCTAGGGGAGAGTAAACGACCCTTCTGGGAAGGGTAAACTATCTAAGTACAACTCACGAGTTGGAAATGCTAATCTTCTGAGGCTAAACCACTTTGCTCGAGATGGGGGAATCCTTCTGGGGGATACCACACTGTCTGGATACAACCTTCGATCTTGGAATCGTCAATTCTGCTGAGGGTAAACGACCTTGCTGGAGAATGTCCCTCGGATAAGCTACAATTAGCTGGGGAATTTGATCCTTCTTTAGTAAGGGACATTTTTATATCAGAAGCGCGACCCGCGTGGGGATCGAGTCTTTCGTTACGAGCTTCTGGTCAGTACTGCAATCTTTTGATCATCCACTTCATACGGCTATGAACCCTGCAACACCTCAAACAAGACAAGATAAGTCTATGCAACCAAATCTATTCAGGTTAGTGTTAGTGACATTATTTTCAGTTAATTCAAAGTTTTAGCAATTATTGGCAAGGGCCAGCGATGTTATACACTTGCTAGTTTTATTAAACCTCGGCGTTGTCATGTACAAAACAGTAAAGAACCAGCATCAAATACTGAATAACATGTTTTATTGATTGGGCCCCTAAATGGGCGGAGTTTTGTACACGGGATGTAACTCCTGAAAAGAGGAAGCTATGCACAACAAATATACAAGTATGCACAAGAAGCATAAATATAATGACAAATCAAATTTGTACACATGTCGGCAACGGGATGCAAACGAACATCATGAGCTGATCCTCCTATGACTCGCCCGACTCTAATGCTTTCCCGGTATTCACACTTCCGAAGAGATTGTATCTGATAATCAACCCATCAGGTATATTCTCCCGCACCAATGCGCACCGCAGTATCAAATTCGGACCGCAGTCATTTGCTTTTCAAATCCCTAACTTTTGCGTGAACCGCCCTTTACGGGTTTTCAGTTCACCGGGATACCCTTTTTTGCCGAAGCCGCCCAGTGTAGGTTTTCAACTTCGCGGGTGTACATTTTTTCAATTTTATCCCTAATTTTTGCCCGAACCTTTCATTCTGTTTTTGGTTCGCCAGGATGCCCCATTTTTGCCTGGACTCTCTTTTTTTTGTCCAGCGGGTCAGTTTCAAGCAAAGTATTTTTTAACTGCGTCCGAATTCACAGGCGACATAAAGTCTTCACCGTCCATGGTGGACAACAACAAAGCTCCTCCTGAAAAGACTTTTCTGACAACGTATGACCCTTCGTAATTGGGGGTCCACTTGCCCCTGTGATCTGCCTGTGGCGGGAGAATCCTCTTTAGCACAAGGTCGCCCGTATGAAAGCTCCGAGGATGTATCTTCTTATCATATGCTTTCTTCATTCGGCTCTGGTACAAACGACCGTATGCTAGAGAAGCTAGCCTCTTCTCATCCATTAAACTCAGCTGGTTCAACCTGTCTTTCACCCATTCTGCCTCGTCTAGTTGGACGTCTCGCAATACTCTTAGTGAAGGAATCTCAACTTCTAGTGGTAACACTGCTTCCATTCCATATACCAACGAGAACGGGGTTGCCCCGGTTGATGTGCGTACCGTCGTACGATAACCGTGCAAAGCAAAAGGTAGCATCTCGTGCCAATCCTTATAGGTCACCACCATCTTCTGAACAATCTTCTTTATGTTCTTATTGGCCGCTTCAACAGCGCCATTCATCTTGGGTCGGTAAGGGGAGGAGTTGTGATGCTCGATCTTAAAACTCTGACACAGCTCCTTCATCATTTTGTTATTCAGGTTCGAACCGTTGTCAGTAATTATCCGCTCGGGGATTCCATATCTGCAAATGATATCTCTCTTGATGAATATGGCTACCACCTGCTTGGTCACATTTGTATAAGATGTCGCTTCCACCCATTTGGTAAAATAATCGATCACTACTAGAATGAACCGGTGTCCGTTAGAAGCCGTCGGCTCGATCTTTCCAATCATATTGATTCCCCACATCGAGAATGGCCATGGCGATGACATCACATTCAGAGGACTCGGAGGCACATGGATCTTATCTGCATAGATCTGGCACTTATGACACTTCCTCGCAAACTTGAAACAATCAGTTTCCATAGTTAGCCAAAAATAACCTGCCCGCAGCAGCTTCCTCGTCATAGCATGCCCACCAGCATGCGTACCAAATGTACCCTCATGTACTTCCTCCATGAGCAGCTTCGCCTCTTTCTCATCTACACAACGTAGTAGCACCAAGTCGTGATTTCGCTTGTACAGGACACCGTCCGGATTCAGATAGAAATTACCCGCCAATCTCCTGAGAGTCTTCTGATCGTGGCTGGATGCCCCAGCCGGATACTCTTTATTTTTCAGGAAATTAAGGATATCAAAATACCACGGTTTATCATCCGATGCTTCGTCAATGGCAAACACGAAGGCGGGTCTGTCAAACCGAGAGATAACAATTTTGGGAGCCTCATTCTAGAAGTTGACTTTATACATGGAAGACAAAGTGGCCAGGGCGTCGGCCATTTGATTCTCTGCTCGCGGTACATGATGCAATTCAACCTTGTCAAAGAAAGGCAACAATCTCCTCGCATAATTCATGTACGGTATCAAATTAGGCTGACGTGTCTCCCATTCCCCTTTTATTTGATTCACCACCAGAGCTGAGTCTCCGTATACATCCAGATTTTTGATTTGCAAATCAATGGCTTCTTCAAGCCCCATGATGCAAGCTTCGTATTCGGCTTCATTATTGGTAACTGGAAAGGTCAATCGAGCAGTAAACGGGATGTGCGACCCGTGTGGAGTAGTGATGATTGCCCCTATTCCGCTACCGTAGGCGTTTACAGCTCCGTCAAAGATCAACTTCCATTTCGAACCCAATTCTGGTCCTTCGTCCGGCAACGGTTCTTCACAATCTTTCATCTTTAAGTACATGATATCCTCGTCAGGAAAATCAAACCTCATCGATTGGTAATCCTCAATAGGCTGCTCTGCTAAGTACTCAGATAATACGCTCCCCTTTATAGCCTTCTGCGAGACATACTGGATGTCATATTCGGTCAAAACCATTTGCCAACGGGCAATTCTCCCCAATAATGCCTGCTTTTCGAATACATATTTGATAGGATCCATCTTTGAGATGAGCATGGTTGTATAATTCAGCATGTATTGCCTCAACCGCTTGGCGGCCCAGGCTAACGCGCAACAAGTTTTTTTCGAGCATTGAATATCGAGATTCACATTCAGTAAACTTCTTACTCAAGTAATATATTGCATGCTCTTTTCTTCCTGTCTCGTCGTGTTGACCGAGAACACAACCCATACTTCCCTCAAGAACCGTCAAATACATAATCAAGGGTCTCCCTGCCACCGGGGGTATCAAAATGGGAGGCTCCTGCAAATACTGCTTTATTTTATCGAACGCCTTTTGACAATTTTCGTTCCATGTTACAGCCTGGTCTTTTTTCAACAGCTTGAATAACGGCTCACACGTAGCGGTTAGGTGAGATATGAACCGAGCGATGTAGTTCAACCTCCCTAAAAACCCGCACACCTCTTTTTCTGTTTTAGGCGTCGGCATCTCTTGTATTGCTTTTATTTTTGCAGGATCAACCTCTATTCCTTTTTCGCTCACAATAAACCCCAGCAGTTTACCCGATCTCACCCCGAAGGTGCACTTGTTAGGGTTCAGTCTCAGTCTGAACTTCCTAAGCCTTTTGAATAACTTCAACAGATTCACCAAATGCTCTTCCTCCGTCTGGGATTTGGCAATCATATCATCGACATAAACCTCGATCTCCTTATGCATCATATCATGGAAAAGAGTCGTCATTGCACGCTGATACGTTGCCCCAGCATTCTTCAATCCGAAGGGCATCACTTTGTAACAAAATGTTCCCCAAGGTGTTATGAAAGTAGTCTTCTCCATGTCTTCTGGTGCCATCTTAATCTGATTATAGCCCGAGAAGCCATCCATGAAGGAGAATACGGAGAATTGAGCAGTGTTGTCAACTAGCACATCGATGTGGGGAAGTGGAAAATCATCTTTCGGGCTCGCTTTGTTCAAATCACGGTAATCTACGCACATTCTCACTTTACCGTCTTTCTTTGGCACTGGTACAATATTAGCGACCCATGAGGGATATTTTGTAACAGCTAGGAAACCAGCATCCCATTGTTTTTGAACCTCCTCTTTAATTTTCACTGCCATATCTGGCCTAGTTCTGCGAAGCTTCTGCTTAACCGGCGAGCATTCTTCTTTTAGCGGCAGACGGTGCACAACCATATCTGTATCAAGCCCAGGCATGTCTTCGTACGACCAAGCGAACACATCACTGTACTCTCTGAGCATTTCAACCAGTCTTCGCCTGACGTCGCTCTGCAGCGCGACTCCTATACGGATGTTCTTTTCAACCCCTTCCGACCCCAGGTTAATGATTTCAATGACCTCCTCATGAGGCAGAATGACTCGTTCTTCTTGCTTCACCAACCAAGACAATTCTTCTGGAACGTCGCTATCTTCAACAATCTCTTCTTCGGCCTGAAATACCGGGTGCTCGAAGTCGAAATGAGTCATAGGCGATTCAATGATGTCATCTGAAAATATTATCCTGCAAAAGGAATGGTTAAATGCTTCAAAATATGTATAAAGCGGATAACCACATTGCCATTTTATTGTAAGACGCAAAAACAGGAAAAACAGAGATCACAATATTTGTACATGAAAAACGCCTTTTATTTAATGATTAAACAACGCAATGTACATAACAGCACGACCCTAAGCAAAATCACGATGCCCCGGGTAAGACACCGGATTGTTCAACAATCAAGAAAACAAAGTATTACTGTTTGTGAGTCACAGGAACAATCTCCTGAATAGACCAATTGCATAATCCTTGTCCTGGCACGCTCGGCTGAATCCAGGCGTCCATGTCGCAGTCACTGTCTCCTCCTTCGGAATCTGAAGCAGCGTTGATGGCCTCGTGATACACTCCACCAGCTGTGATGGTTATCGGTCCTTTGAAACGGGGTGCCCCTGCAGCAGGCGTTGATGACGACGGTTGATATCCCAGCCCAAATCTGTCCATCTTCACGGGAATATCCAGCACCTTGCCCCAGCCCTTTGTCTCGCCAGTCTCCACTAGAGCCTGAGCTTCCTTGTATGACGAGACGGCCACCTCTGATGCTTTACTCGGCCTCGGAACTTTGTCTTTGATATGCAACCCTTCAAAGGCTTGACAGGGTGTTTCATGAATCTCACCGTCGACTTCTACATACTTGAATGATGACAGATGGCTAACCAATATATCCTCTTCTCCACAGACTGTGACCAAACTGTCCCCTACCATGTATTTCAGCTTTTGGTGCAAGGTAGATGTGACTGCCCCAGCACCATGGATCCAGGGTCATCCGAGAAGGCAGTTGTATGCTGGTTGGATGTCCATAATGTAAAATTCAGTTTCGAAAACCTCCGGCCCCACCTGTAGAGGTAACGTTATGGATCCAAAGACTGTTCTTCGTGTACCATCAAATGCCCTGACCACCAAGTCACTAGGCGTACAAAGGATTCCTCTGACATCCAGTTTCATCATTGCTTTCTTTGGCAGCACGTTTAAGGAAGATCCGGTATCTACCAGTACATGAGACATGACTGAGCCCCTACACTCAACTGAGACGTGCAACGCCATGTTATGCTCTCTCCCCTTCGGGGTCAAATCAAAGTCTGTAAATCCCAAGCTATGGCCTGCGTTCACATGTGCCAACACCCCCTCCAGCTGATTCACGAAAACATCTTGGGGTACGAAGGACGTATCCAGAACTTTCAACAATGCATTTCTATGAGCTTCAGAACATAATAGCAACGACAGTATGGATATCTTTGACGGTGTCTGTTGAAGGTGCTCAACAATCTTATAATCACTCTTACGAATAAGGCGCATAAACTCTTCCACATCCTTCAACGACACTTCTTTTTCGTTCCTCTGCACAGGGACAGTCTCATTCATCTTTCCTTTTCCTTTCGCCAGTCGTTCAGCCTCTACCTCAGGCGATATAAAGATTCTCCCACTTCTTGTCATCCCTCCGATACCGACGACGTTGTCTACAACCTCAACTGGCTGCTTACTAACATCAATTTTCACCCCATCACAGTATACTTCCAACCCATAGGTCCAGGGGACTGCCTTAGTGCTCTCATAAGGGATTGGTCCTGCCTTGGTGATAGTGATCGGCGGTCGCCTGGCTGGCGCCGTTATAGTTATTGTTTTTCGGGGAATCATCACGGTAGCTACACCACTTTGCTCGTCTGCTGATAACCCTGCAGGTTCTTCAACTGCCGTTCTGTCAAATTGCAATGTGCCTCCATCTATTAAGGTCTGAATGCCCTTCTTCAGTTCAGCACAACCCCCAGCTTGGGTCCAACACTCTAAACAAAACTCATTGCAGCCCAGATACACACCTCCTTTCAATAACCTGCTCTTTATCTCACCCAACGGTGTCTTTAGGTCATCAACATTCATAATCAAGTTCAAACCCTCCTCAGTTAAAATGGCATTTGCCCCATGATTGGGCATGGGATTTTGTACTATGTTCGGACCTGCCTGTCCAAAATTGATAGCCTTATTATCCAATAGATCCTGCATCACATGTTTGAACGCGTGGCAACTCTCTACGTCATGGCCCGGAGCCCCGGAGTGGAATTCACAGTGCTTGCTTGCGTCAAAGCCGTACGGAGGAGTACCCGTTACTGGCGCCATAGTTCTCTTTTCCACCAAGTTCAAACCTAGTAACGTCTGTAGCAATTCTGCATACGTTGAACGAGGCGTTTCAAACACCCTCCTTGGTTTGCCCCCCTGGACTCTGCGCTGGGCAGGATGTGCCCCCTGTTGTGGCTGTTGCTGTTGTTGTTGTTGTATTGGTTGTTGCTGAAATGGAATAGTGACACTTGCCACCTGCTGCGGCCGATTGTACTGGTTTCGACCTCTGCCCCGGCCCTCAAACACTGCACTTGCATCACCTTGACGGCACCCACCGAAAGCCCTTCTGTTACTGCCAGCTGAAGTGGATTCCTCAGCTTAGAATCTTCCCTGTTTAATGTTGCTTTCAATCTTCTCACCCATCAGGATTAAGTCTGAGAAACTGCCTAAGGACGTGTGAAACAGCTTGTCATAAAACATACCGGTAAATGTTCCTATGAACATATCATTCATTTCTTTGTCCTCCAAAGGAGGATGAACTCGAGCAGCCATGTCGCGCCATCTCTGCGCATACTCTTTAAAGCTCTCGCCCTTCTTCTGGGACAATCCCTGCAATTGGACCCGGTTGGGTGCCAAGTTACTGTTGTACTTATAGTGAGCTACAAACGCTTCAGCCAGCTGCTTCCAAGTCTTTATTTGAGTGGGTTCCAACCCCATGTACCATTCAAGGGAAGGACCAGACAAGCTATCTTGAAAGAAATGCATCAGCATCCTCTCATCGTTTGAATACGCCGACATCCTTCTGTAGTATGATCGCACATGCACCTTTGGACAGGTATCCCCCTTATATTTGTCAAATGTGGGAGCTTTGAATTTTAGAGGTACCCTCAGGCTAGGCACTAGACCCATTGTGGTCATATCTAAGCCAACAGCGCTTTGATTCATGACCCCATTCATCTGCTCCTCGAGCATCCTGATTCTCTGAGAGTCATCCATAGGACCTTCGAAACCTCCACCGGAGAAAGCATCCTCTTGCTGATCTTCTAGCCAATTACTGTTCCCAGTTCCGTATCCATCGTATCCGTTGTTACAGCCAACTCTAGTCTGATTCATTACAGGGCCTTGCCCCCTGTTACCATACCCCGGAGCGACTCCGGCAGGTCCAAAAGACATTATCCCGGCACCATTTCCATTTCCGAATCCGCCATAACCCTGATTAGTCATACCAAATCCGTCCTGTCCGAAGCCTTGAGCATTGAAGTCGTACTTCCTAGCATGATCAAACCCCTGGTCATTAAAGCCGAATCCATTATTACCGAAGCCATTACCTCCCATATTATCACCACCCAGATTGACATCTCCGAACCCAACGTTGTTGACGACAGTCTCGTTACCGATTCCAACGTTACCGTTCCCGGCAGCAGCGCCGTTGTTCACATTGACAGCAGGTATGTTTACCACAGGTGGAGCTACCGGTGTAGGGGTACCATCCCCGTGAATAGTGTCAACTCGCACAGAATTATGGTCTTCATTTCCGTGCCCAGCATTTCTCACCAACAAAGGCTGCACCAAAGCTTGCAAGTTCTCCTGGCCTTTCACAATGGTCTCCATTGTCTGCATGAATAGCGCCAGCTTCTCACGCATGTCCTGCATTTCATTCTGCATCTGATCCATAACTCTTCGGCAGTTGGTACGAGTAGAGTATCGGTGCGGGCGCTGACTTTCAATCCTGAAAAGACCTGTACGGTACAGGAAATGAGATACCGTTCAATAATCACCTGTAATGCAATATGAATGTGAATGCAATGCAATAGGTGTCTGTGCATTAGGGCGTATCATTCCCCGATTCTAGTGCAAATGTGTCAGTATGGTGACAGTGACAACAATACGATGATCGGAGCCGAATCATAGAAAACGCCTCATATATTGCAGAGAAATCCATCAAGTCAGGAATACAATATCAATGAGTGTACACTAAGAGGGCATGACCTCAACCAACAATCCTGGTGATGGTCAGCGCTATGCAAATAAAGCATACATATTAATACATGAAATGGTCAAGTGCTCCCATATGCCTGGTACTCTTCTAATAATCTCTTAGTCTCTGGATGACTTGGTCGGGAAAGCAAACCCTCAACAAGTAGATCTCTTCGCTTGAGAACACGTCGTAAATCACCAGCGGATTCCTCCCATGCCCCTTCTCCGAAGCGATCCTCTAGCTTCCGCTTCTGAGACACAACCTCTTTCTTGCCTTCGATGGCCTTGTTCAATGCATTCTGGAGACTATATCTGGCCATTACCTCTTCTTCATACTTCTTAGTGCTAGCCTTCAACTGTTCTTCGAGTTCAGAAATTTGCTGCTTCAATTTGTCTTCCCTCTTTTTGTTGTTGGTTAGCGTAGCATTCCACGTTTTGTTACAAGAAGAGATTTCTCGGTGGGCGGCATCGAGTGCTTTCTTTTTGGACTTCAACATATCATGAGAGCTTCTGAATTCTTTCCCCAGGCGTTCACGCTTCTTTTTCTCTTCAGTCAATTCAGCATCTAGCCTGTTTACTAATTCAATCTGCTGTTGGAAAGAATGCACAACCTTGTTCTTCTCACTACGCATCTGAGCCAGTTCCTTTTCTAACTCTTCATTGATCCTCATCAAGGTTTCCTTTTCTTTTACAACTCGCTCGTAGACCTCCATAGTAACAGTGGTTGGTTCCTCCACCGGAATATGAACAGGGACTGGTGCAGCTGGAAATGGCATCAGCAACTGTCTTGCTCTCTCTTGGATCCAAACTTTGTATGATACATAAGCCTGACAATCATTCTTCCCCAACAATGGTTTCCCTCTTCTGTTGATACGCATCCATGCGTGCTGGAGCTTAGCTAGTAACTCTCCATTCAAATCACCGGTGAAGTACAGAGATTCCTGTACTTCTTCCTCCCTAGGTGGGTTCTTCAACGCGTATCCAAACTGGCGAATGAACAGAGATGGGTTATAATTGATACACCCTTTTCTTCCTATCAAAGGAACATTAGGATATCCGGCGCAGCTGAAAATAAGCTCAGACCCCAGCAAGTCTCGGTCAAACCACTCGATGTCTTCAGAAGATAGTCTCATCAGGCGCTTTGGCCAGTCAGCTGTAGTTGCACTATCTACAAAAGGTCCCTTTAGGGGAAGATGGCTCTTAAACCACATGTTCAACAGCGGCGCACAACAGTAAACAGTCTTTCCTCTTCTATTTTCATTTTTGTAGTGCAATGAATGATAGAGATCTCCAATCAAAGTGGGTACCGGGTTGCCAGCAGCAAACAGATGAAAGGCGTCCAAGTCCACAAAATTGGGTAAGTTGGGAAACAACACTATTCCGTAGATGCACAGAGCCAAGATAGCATTAAAGACTATCCAGCATCCGCTCTTGGCGTACTCTTGAGCTTTGCCAACCAGAAAATCGAGGGAGAAACCTGGAACCCCGAGCCAAGAAGTCACTAATAGTTCAGAAGCGTTCATGTGCAAGGCCTTATCTAAGTCCTCCAGCTGGGGCTTAGCGTCACGATGGATGAAAGGAACCTTATTTTGCACCGGCAACTTGATAAACTCTGCGTATTCTTCCATGGTAGGCCCCAAAATAAAGTCAGCAAACGTGAAACATCTCAATGCAGGGTCATAGAATTGCATCAAGGTGTACAACCCATTTATCTCAACAGCAGTTGGCTTGCAGACCAGTCTCAACAATCTTCCATAACTCATCCTGAAACTTCTCCTAACCTCCTCATCAGCAAGGGCCATCAGACCAAGTAGGGGAGTAATGTCAGGTGTAGGTAACTTGTACGCAACTGTCTTTCTCAAACCAGCCATGATCAATAAGCAGAAGTTCGGGCACTAGAATCAGGGAATATGCAAATGCACCTGCAGCACCGACACACGTTAATGAAATGCACATGATAATGGTTATGCGAGCAATGCAATGCAAATAGATGCAACAGGACCAAATGCCATGGCTGAGAAGCCTGAACCACATCAAAAGTCTCAGATAGACCCTCCAGAATTCCTCAAACCCTGGTCTTGGACAGACCCAATACAAAGCTCCAACACTGGTCTCTGATAGACCCCATAACATAACTCTGACTGGTCTCTGACAGACCCCTCAACTGTCCATAAATACCCTGAATCTCAGATCAAGAAACAAACCGGCATCTGAAGGTCTAGTTACCTGCATAGCCCCAAACCCTCTCACAGGTAGGTGTCCTAGTAACTGACAATGGTATGGCATCCTATGCGGTCGTCGGCGTCACAGACTTTCAGGGTTGATGATACGATTCCCAGAAGGAGTGGCATCATCAAATCCTGAAGAGGCCTCACTTAGCCAACTTCCAAATGATCGGTTCCCGGAGTCGACAATTCAGCTAACCAACAACCCCTTCGACCCAAAGGGTAGAAAAAGAAGTCAACCAGAAGAACCTCATCCGAGTGTAGATTTTGTGGGACACTAATGCAAGCAAAGCCGGCACACGCCCACTACTTTCTACTCTAATTCTAAGTGCACTCAAGCCCAGGTCCGGCTTATCTCTCGATCATAGAACACCCGTCACACCCCAATACATCAATAATAACAATAATATAATGCTGAAAGTAAAATACAGAAAAAGTAAATCCATACAAAATCCTCGACGGGAAAACAAGCGCTAGGATTGACTCGCTTAAGGGACGTTAGATCCCAAATGCATAAGGAACTATCGCAGTCCTTAGCAGCCAGGGGACGTTGGATCCCCAACAGAGTCGCCAGCTGTCGCTACTGCGAAAATCGGCGCCGGCTGAACAGAAGAGTCGCCACCGTGCGTTATTTATCCCAAAGAGGGGAAAGGAAATGCTCGAAGTAAACCTACTGCAAAACGGGAAAGGAATGGTCATCGCAACCAAATCCTGGATTCGAGAGTCGGTTACGCAAGGGGAAGGTATTAACACCCCTCACGTCCGTCGTACTCGACGGGATCCACGCTTGTTTTCTGGTACGGATTGTTATTCTATCTACTCTACAGGTCTGGGGTTAAAAGAAAAGAAAATGACTCGGCAAAGTATCGCACTTTATGCCTACGTATTCCCGTCTGGAACGAGAAATCAGAGTCAACGTAGTTCGCCTACCTACTGGAAAGGAGGGGAAGGTTGCTCGCTAGGACGTCGCATCCTAAGCCTACGTACTTCCACACGGCATGAAAGATCAGAGCAAACGTAGTTCGGGAAACGTACGACACAAGTCTGTCTTGATTGTTTTTATCTCCTTCTGAAAAAGGTTTTTTCCTTGATTACCGGTCCAAGCGGACAAAAATGACGTTTTGATTGATTCACATTCTTTTACAGAAGAAGTGTCTTTTATTGTGTTTGAGATATTTATTGTGTTTTTCTGTTTGTTTTGAGAAAGAAGAGACAAAACTCTAACCTACGGTTGAAAGGGAATCAAACTAACCTAATGTTATCATGCATGGGTTAAGACCTAATGTCTATCATGTTCCTCTCTTGCACAAAGAGAAACAAAGATCCTAAGGGAATAGACGGAAACAGAAACAATAGCATATATACAATAAAGCAGTAAAATGCATGGATGCAGCAATACAAGCGAGGCAAGGGAGTCCCACTCAACCTCGAACCTAGAAAACAACAGGCAAAAGCGAACAAAATTCGCTTTCAACCTAGCAGATTAAATGGCACACAATACAGTCAGGGAAATTCAAACAATACATCAAAAATTATAAACAGCAAAAGTAAACAGCAAAAGCAATCCTCATCAACATCTGTCTTCAAGTCATCTTCAACCATCTTCAGGCTTCAAGCAAGCATCAGTCTTCATCTTCATATCCTTCAAGCAAGGTCTCTATCTTCAATCTTTCAATGGCTTTTCTTCAAGTCTCACTCTCCAAGATGAGGAACAGTTAACAAGATGAATAAGATGTTAAGCAGTCAGTTGCCTACCAAGGGTGGCCTACTGTCTGTTAACATGATACAGACAATTTTCTCTCAAAAGTTCTATCTTTTAAATACATTCACTAATCCTTCCAAAGGAAGGAGGTGGATATTTAAAAGAGACTTTGAATCATAGAGAAAGAATGGAGGCAAACAAGACCTTCCATGTTTGTGAATCAAGTTTCTATTCTAGAGCTCTACCTAGCTCCTAGATCCTATAACCTTCAACAGCTGCCAGCAAGATATACTCCTCATCAACTCTAGAAATTGGTCTTCATTCTTTTAGTCTTCAATGGGCTTCATCAGCAAAGTCTTCAGCTCAAACCCAAACCCCAAGCAGGCCCAATACCCCACACAGTCAAACAAATAACCCTAGAGAGGGCACACCACACAATCAATCAATTACAGAAAATATACTAATAGTAATAATAGAATAGAGGAACTCCTAGCATTCTCTAAGGGATCTATCACTTACCCATAATACCCCTATAATCCCATCATCTAATTTGTTCTAGAGAAAACCCAAAAGAAACTTGTTTTGTATACCTAATGTTATGTACAAAATTCTATTTATCTAGTCTAATAATTTCTAACTAAACTACCTAAAATAAATCCTAAAAAATGGTACAAAAACCAGGGGGGTACCTAAGATATGTATCTAATTATACTAAAAAATTGGCCTAAAAAGATCATGAGAACCACCTAAAAGAAAATCTACAAGAACTATATACAACTAAATTCAATTAAAAACACTATTAAAAGTAAAAATATACAAAAAATATGAAAATGCAATAAAATGGTAATTTTATTATTTGACATTTTTCTTGACAGGAATATAAAATGGTAGAAAAAACTCTCACTCAAAAATCATAAATTTCCAATTTTATATGAATTTTCTAACATTAAGAAAAAATGAAAAAAATTAAAAAAAGAAAAGAGAAGTAAAAGGGTGCAGTTAGTAATAAAATGCATTGGAAAATGGACGATGGGCCCAGACTGGGGGTGCGCGTAGCAAGGCGCGCCTGGGCCCAGCTTAATCAGAAAAAACTCAAAAAAACAAAAGAGAAAAAAGAACAGCCACGCGGTGTAAAAAGCAACAAAACGTAGTTCATTTGGATTGGGCCTTGGATTGGGGGGTACGAATATGAATTTGTAAGGCCCATGCAGCGTTTAAATGAAACGCTGAGTTTCATTCCATCCAAACTTTCCCTCCTAATCTCAATTAAACCTGAGCCGTCAGATTACATCGCCAGTCAAAAGTCCATGGAAGATCCAACGGGTGCGGGCTCATCTTCTCCAATGAGCTAGGGTTTATTGTAAAACAGCCATGGAACCCGAGCTTCATGCATCCAACTTCAACATACTCATACAACTTCATTTCTTCACCAAATTCAAACTTGTAAAAAACAAAACCACTCCAAATTCGTCCAGGAATTCACTCATGTCATTGGTTTCAATTGTGGTGCCCTAGAACTCAAAACCCGATGCCAACCTCCAACAATGATGCATGAACAAATCTCAGTATTCTCCAATTTCTTGATATCAAAACAATCACCTCCTATCATTGATCAACCTAAGCCAAAAAAACTAATGCTAACACTCAATATTAAGAGAGTTCTATGTCAAAACAGTTTTTGTACTCATCCCTCGACCTCCATCAAATCTCATCAAAGTCTCCAGAAAAGTTCATCTAACCACCTAGATCATGTCTAGCCTAACAAATACACTTCATGCTAACTAAATCAGGCCAAATCGAGAGATATACTAACCTGGTGCAAAACTGAAAACAAATGGTGAAGTTCTTGGATTTACAGCTAGCAATGCTCTAGAATTGATCAATGGAGGTGGATCTTGATACTGTATGCACTTATTCTTGCTCAGATGCTCTGAATTCTTGTAACTGATTCTTCTTGCAACTTGATGTGAAAATTTGCAGCACACGATTATGGCTTCAATTCAACCAGATCTTGCTTGGGATGTGATCAGTGATGATCATGGAGTATGATAGAATCAAAACTTTGAAGGATGATGAAGAATTGAGAGAATTTGGGTGTGATTTGCACAAAAGCAAAATGAAATGCAACTCTGAAATTTCTACCAAATGAATCACCAACCCTGCATTGAATGAGCTCTAGGGTTTATATAGATATGAATGGAAAGTTCTGGAAGATGCTGGAAGCTCCTTACACATTGATCCCTTGTGATTTGGCATATGTTTCTTCTTTTACAAGTAACTTGAGATAACTTCCAAATTTTGTTCATAACTCAAAAATCCACTATTGCCAATGTTCTCAAAACATTATTTCCCATCAAAATGACCTATAATTTCACCCCATTTGGACATGTAATGAAAAATTCCCAAAAATGGCTCTTTAATGAACTTAAATCATGCCTTAATTAGGTCATTTTTGCAAATACGGGCTACACCCATTTTCAAACTTCCATGACCACTTTTCTAGACTCAAAACATCATTTGGAACAACTTTGATGTTGAACATTTTTCCATTTGAGACTTGCAAGTATGAGTTTTAGGCATATGCTTGAAATGACCCATAATTTCCAAATGACCAAAATACCCTTTGCTTGCCAAAGTCATAAGTAGAGTTCCACAAATCATATGAAGGCATACCATACCTTTCTAGAAAGCTAAGATCATTAGGAACAACTTTCCTGTTGGCCAGAAATCCATTTGAAAGCTCCTTGAGGGGTAAACGTTGCTTGGAAGACAAGTAACCTTCACAGACAAAATTTCAGATGCCTCTGATGACCTGTAACTTACAAGAACCATAACTTGAGTTCTATAAATCTCCTTGATGTCTTCCACCACTCAAATTAAAGGTATTGAGATCCTCTACAAGTTTCATGTTGGCCAAGTATCCATTTGAAGCTTGCATTTTGAATTATCTTGCTTGGAAGTTTGACCTAAATCAGGGGATTTTACACAGAAACCCTAATTTAGAAACTCCTCTTCTTCTTGATTTCTCTTGATTTCGCCTTGGCACAACACCACATCCCTATCTACATGTCAAATGATGAACCCCACATCTTTCAAATAGACCTTGATGACCTTCAACCAAGCATTTGACCTAGGGTTGACCCAGATGAAACCCTAGTTGACTGTCTTCAACTACAGCTCTTGCAATCATATCAATGACTTGTCTCACTTTCAAAATGACCCTCTAGGTCCTCCATGATGTCTATGTACCCTCCATGGCCTCAATTCATGACTCACAACTTCTTTGATGTTCTCCAAATACCCTCAAGATAGGAGATAGATCCACTGCTTGATACACTGATTTCTTAGATTTCAATTTCCTTCTGATGACTTGGCTAAGATTGAATTTGAATAAGAATCACTTGATATGCCCATAGAGATAAGAATTGCATTTGATCCCTTGTTGGATGGCTTGCCCATGCTATGCTATGCAGATGAATTAATTATGTACATGACCTAATATGCAAATGCTAATGCAATTGAAACATAAACCAAGTGAAGTAGGTTGGGCAAATTTTAGGGTGCAACACACTCTATCTTTCCAGATTCTGAGATACACGTGTTTGCTTGCATGTGCCTCTGAAACTTCTTGAGAAATGAAACGTTAGGCAACAAGAAGAAGGAATTAATTACACTGAGACTTATGCTCATTTAGTTTATTTCTGAATACCCACTTTGTTCCAATAATGTTGAAACCTTTTGGTCTTAGAACCAGATCCCAGACATCATTTCTTGTAAATTGTTTCAGCTCATCTTGCATTGCAAGTATCCAATCATTATCACTCAGAGCCTCATCCACAGATGTTGGTTCAATAGTAGACACCAGCCCAAAAAGTGATGTTCCAGATGATCTGATAAACGAACTTGTTCTTATAGGGTCATCTTTCTTTCCAATAATCATTTCTTCTGGGTGAGAAGCTTTGATTCTGGATGATCCTTTAACTGTTGGTTCTTCAGAGATGTTCATGTTATTCATCTGAGCAGCCAATGGAGTTGCATCTGGCGTAGCTTCTTCTTGAGCTTTCTCTACCTCTGGTTTCTCAGATTCTGTGAGAATAACTTCTCCATCTGCAGAGTTTTCAAGTTGCTTTGGCTTTTGATTGCCAAGCTTATCATCAAATCTAACATGTATAGATTCTTCCACAATCTGTGTCTCAGTATTGTATACTCTGTAGCCTCTAGAGCGTTCAGAATATCCAAGCATGAAACACTTTTGTGCTTTAGAATCAAACTTGTTAAGATTCTCTTTAGTGTTCAGCATAAAACATATACATCCAAAAGGATGGAAATAAGAAATGTTTGGCTTTCTATTCCTCCACAATTCATAAGGATTCTTTTCCAGAAGAGGTCTAACAGACACTCTGTTCTGAATGTAACATGTTGTGTTAATTGCTTCTGCCCAAAAATGTTTTGCCATGTTAGTCTCATTGATCATGGTTCTGGCCATTTCTTGCAATGTTCTATTTTTCCTCTCTACAACTCCATTCTGTTGTGGAGTTCTAGGACAGGAGAAATCATGAGCAATGCCATTTTCATTAAAATATTTTTCAAAATGTTTGTTTTCAAATTCACCACCATGATCACTTCTGACTTTGACAATTTTGAAATCTTTTTCAGTTTGGACTTGTTTGCAGAAGTCAAAGAACACAGAATGTGACTCATCCTTGTGCTTTAAGAATTTTACCCATGTCCATCTGCTGTAGTCATCAACAATGACTAATCCATACTTCTTGCCTCTGATGGACGCAGTTTTCACTGGTCCAAACAGATCAATGTGAAGTAACTCTATGGTTTTGAAGTTGAAACAACATTTTTGGATTTGAAAGATGATTTTGAAAATTTTCCTTTCTGACATGCTTCACAAAGAGCATCTGAGTTGAACTTTAAATTAGGAAGCCCTCTGACCAAATTAAGTTTATTAATCTGAGATATACGTCTCATATTAATATGACTCAATCTTCTGTGCCAGACCCATTGCTCATCATTAACAGACATAAGGCATTTAACATTTTGAACCTTAAGTTCTGAAAGACTAATTTTATAAATGTTGTTTTTCCTTTTACCATTAAAAAGGATTGAGCCATCCTTTTGACTAATAGCTTTGCAACACTTTTGATTAAAGATTATGTCATAACCATTGTCACTTAATTGACTTATGGACAATAGATTATGAGCTAATCCTTCAACAAGTAAGACATTAGTTATGGAATGAAGTTTACCATTGCCAATGGTTCCAGAGCCAATTATCTTGCCCTTCTGATTCCCTCCAAACTTGACATCTCCTCCAGATCTAAGCTCCAGAATTTGGAACATAAACCTTTTTCCCGTCATATGTCGTGAGCATCCAGAGTCCAGGTACCATGACTGGAGTCTTGACTTTGCTGCTAAGGATGTCTGCAACATAGATTATCTTATCCTTAGGTACCCAGATTTTCTTGGGTCCTTTTTGGTTAGTTTCCTTAAAGCTTTTTCTGAACTTCTGTCTTTCAACATAAGACTTGTTATGATTAGCTTTAGATTTATTAAACACAGGTTTGTTCTGATTAGAACTTGTGTGTTTAATATCATTTAAGTGACCAAATGTAAACTGAGAATATAAAGGAGGATACTTGATATCCAGTTCATCTACAGATTTTGGATTTGAATCCTCATAAGAAAAAGATTTATATCCAACACCTTTTCTATAGTTTCTGCTAATACCCTAGATCATTGAAGCCATCTTGCTTCTATCTAGGCTTTTAGTTAGAAACTTCCTGAAGCTATAGTCATACTCTTGTAAAATATTTTTAGAGCATGGTTCAGACTTTGGATCAGAGTTTAGTTAAGCAGATTCTAAATTATTTTTCAATTGAAGATTTTCAGCTTTTAGCTCAGCTATTTCTGATTCAAACTTGTTATTCTCAAATTCAATATGCTTTAGAAGCTTTTTGTATTTGAGTTTAACTTTGCTATAGTTTTCAAGAATATCAGATAAACTTTTAACAAGTTCTTGTCTAGAAAGTTCAACAAATACCTCCTCAGAATCAGATTCTGATTCTGATCCAGATGATTCAACATTGTCTTCTATGTCAGCCATGAGTGCTACATTAGCACATTCTTCTTCTGACTCTGATGACGAATCAGATGCATCTGAGTCATCGCAGGTAGCCATCAGAACTTTCTTTTTGTGATCTGACTTTCTCTTTGGCTTCTCCTTCTGAAGCTTTGGGCATTCACTCTTGTAGTGCCCAGGTTCTTTGCATTCATAGCAAACAACCTCTCTTTTTCCAGATCGTCTGTGTCCAGAGGATTCTCCAGATCTTCTGTATCCAGAGGGTTCTCCAGATCTTCTGTGTCCAGAAGATTCTTTGTATTGATCTGGACAGCAAGGATAGTTCTTCATCTTCAGAAGAAGATTCTTCAGAGCTTTCTTCTATTACCTGCAATGCTTTAACAAATTTATTAGATTTTAAAGCAATTGACTTACCTTTCTTTAGAGGCTCATCTTCCTCTAGTTCAATCTCATGACTCCTCAGAGAACAGATTAGTTCCTCCAGCGTAATCTTGTTCAGATCCTTTGCCAGCTTCAGAGCAGTGACCATGGGTCTCCATCTGATTAGCAAGCTTCTGATTATTTTCTTGACATGATCTGCTGTAGAGTAACCCTTGTCCAGAACCTTTAGGCCAGCAGTGAGAATCTGGAATCTAGAAAACATGGCTTCAATAGATTCAGATTCTTCCATTTTGAAAGCTTCATACTTCTGGATCAGCGCCAGAGCCTTGGTTTCTTTAACTTGAGAGTTCCCTTCATGAGTCATCTTCAGGGATTCAAATATATCAAAGGGAGTTTCTTTGTTGGTTATTTTCTCATACTCAGTATGAGATATAGCATTTAGCAAGATAGTTCTAGCCTTGTGGTGATTTCTGAATTCCTTCTTTTGCGCCTCAGTCATTGATTTTATGTCAATTTTCTTTCCATTCCCATCAGTGGGATGAACATATTCATCAATAACTAAGTCCCAAAGATCAGCATCAAATCCTAGAAAGAAACTTTCTAGTCTATCTTTCCAATAGTCAAATTTCTCTCCATCAAACATGGGAGGTTTTGTGCTGACTCTTTCTTCATATTTGCTATTGCTGGATGTTGAAGTTTCAGCAGCCATAATTTATATCAACCAAGAATATCAAGAGTTTTTCCCACTGGATCTTTTCTAGTCACGGTTAAGTGATAACACAAACAGAATCGGAGCTCTGATGCCAACTGAAGGTGAGAAAAACACTTAGAAGGGGAGGTTGAATAAGAGTTTGAAAATAATATGGCAATAAAAACAACTCAAGATTTTTATCCTGGTTCGTTGAACTCAACTACTCCAGTCCACCTTATCAAAGATGATTTGCCTTTCTCCACAAGGACTTAATCCACTATTAATCAACTGATTACAATAGCAAGCACTAAGAACAACTGTCTTAGACTTCTCAAGAACTACTGACCACACCTTGGTCTTCTCAAGGAACTTGTTACAATTTAATGTAAACTAAACAAGTGTTTAAATGCTTCTAATAAGCTGTATCACAACTGTGATATTTACACTTAAGATAAAGTACAAATAAAACTATACAGTTTTATGAAAGAACAAGTGTATAAGAGCTTTGAGAGATTTTCACTTTGATGCTTCAAGCGTGTGTATTAAATATTTCTTTCTGAATGAGCAACTTCTAAATGTTGTAGAAGTTCTCCTTTTATAGCTTTTTCCAAGTGCTTTGAATAATGTGCAGCTGAGTATTATATTGAAATATAAGACTTTTCATCACCAAAAGGTATGGGCAGAGACATGCTTTCTGCAGGAAAAGTATGGTTGTAGAAGCTTTGGGATTAGCACCACGTCTCTTTATTGGACAAAATAGTCGTTGGTTACTTTGGAAGTAGCACCACGTCCAATCAAGTTTACAGCTTCTTCAACAAGCTTCCTTCAGGATGAAGTCTTCATAATCTGCACTTCAGATCTTGTAACAAACTTAAAGGGAATCAAATACTTGAGATGATCAGAGCTTTGGTAGATGATTAGAACTTGATATATCAGAGTCTCAATCTTGATCAGAGTCTTCATCAGAGTATGCAACAATATATGCTTTGAGCGTGAATATTAATTTGATTAGAGTCTGATTATCAGAGCCTCTGTTCTTGCAGTGAAATGAACTTCAGAGTCTGATTTGATCAAAGCTTTCAACTCTTTATACACTTCTTTCATAAACTCTTCAGATCATTCTGCAGCTTCTGCTTCAGATTCTTCTGACAGCGCTTCAGAGTCTTCTGATTGTCTTGCATCTGATGCTTCAGAGCCTTGTGTAGTTGCTTGTACTTATGTATTTTGCTTCTTTAAGAGTATTCAATTTAATACCTGAAACAATAATACTTGAACAAATTTTAGAGTATATATATTCTTAATACAAAATTCCATAAGAGTTATCATCAAAACATAGAGATATAAGAAACACTAATCTGTGTTCTAACACAATGTTGCTTGAATAAGTATGACCTTGAATGCCTCGTTGTTTGGCTGTATCCTTACTTAATTATTGAACCTTTGTAAAAAATGAATGGCATAAAGATCTTATATGGTAAGAACTTAGTAGATATGAGAAGCTTAGGACGGTTCAATGGAGAAATGCTTAAGTAAATGTCTCAAAAATCTTTATAACTTGTAATCCATTGTGTTCCATGGTGATCATGTAATATTTGAAAGCTATGACGATCTACAACCCCATCAAGAACGAGACTTGTAAGAGAAAATGGCCTTTGGAAATGTTTGGAGACCTTGAAAATTAATGGCATGTTGCATATATTTGAATACATGGCAGTGGTATATATGAATCACTGACGTCTTTACATTGATGGAAAAGCCTTCATTAGTTGTGCCTATGTGCGTTGGATCACAACTCTCTTACAAAAAATGTGTTTTTAATGCATGTATCCTTTCAGTTCCTCTATGCACACACTAACTAACAATGTGACATTCTTTTCAAACAACATTTCAAAATTGTCAAACGATGTTCTATTGTCATAATATGAATTATGTGTCCCTTTAGCTTTACTAAGGTTATTCCCTTAGGATTTATCGTATAAATAGGAGTTGTTACTACTCTTTTCTACTTTATTTGCGTTTATATTATTTCTTTCTCGTCATTTCTTGAAAATTTTCTTTGTTTATGTTTGTATTTGTTTCTGTGTAACAGTATATATGTTTTTCTTCTTTTTTTTAATTGTTTATTCCTTTGCGTTTTTGTTTGCATCCCTATCAAGGCATGACGATCATTCATAAATTGGAACTTAGGGAAGGGGAATGTTGTTAGACGATGGCTAGGATCTAGAAGGGGGGGTTGAATAGATCCCAATTAAAAAATTAGTCGGCGCTACCAATTAAAAATTGGTTTTAAAAAGATTTGATTTGCGGAAGCGGCCGTGGAAAAATTATCGTCTAAAACAAACCATTATTAGAAGACCGGATATGCGTCTAGCCTTATGGAAGTGATAATGAGCAAAAAATAGATTCAACACACTAGTCACACTATCAATTGATTTTACCACTAATTAGTAGGACTAGTTCCAATGCTACCCAATTACCACAAAATATGTAAACAACATAAGTGAGTTTTGGTGTAGACAATTTATCAAACACTTGGTGTGCGAGGTACTCCAAGTGAGTTTTGACTTGAGTAAGTAACTCTAGATTCCTTGTACAATATACTATTGTACTAGAGTTCAAAACAGTGACAAGCACTTACTCAATCAAATAATAAGTTCGATAAAATTGCTTATACTAAAATTACTCAATTTTGAAGCAAAAATGTAAGTGCAGAAAAGTAAAGGAGACAAAGATTTGTTGAGGCAGTTCTCCCGCCGTCCTCGCTTCGGGGTACGTCTGCCCTCAATTCTAATAATAGAATTGAGCTCAATATAATAGATATCACCTATAGAGTTGAAATGTTTATACAAGGATAGATAAGCAAAATATACAAACAAGCTCTCTTGATGTTGATGATGCTTTCTCTCCTTGTTCCTTGATTCGAGTCGAATCAAGTTCTTCGATCTTTGTGAGTAGACCTCCGATTACATCCCCTTTGTTGAATAACCTTCCATTCTTCAAACCCTCGGCCCGGCTGATCTCAAGCACACACAAATCGAACCCGGAACTCTCTTGCACACTTCACTAGTTCCCGCTACTAGATTGACGAAACCTTCCACTTCTCAATCACCTTCGCTTAGCTGAAAGTTAGTAGAGACGATCCGTACCAAAAACCCCAAAATTCTCCGAATCTTGGAGGACAAAACCTTCAAGGTTTTATTCAAGAAAAACTTGCCACAAGCTCAACCCGAACCGGATTCCCAATCGACGGCTTCGGACCTTATCACCTTGAACAAAACCCAAAGCACACCAAGAATTATTGTGTGTAATTGTTGTGTTGTGAATTGTTGAGGATGAAGATGAAGAGATTTGATTGCACGTATTTCACTTTTCTTGTTCTTGTACAATTGACTCAAAATTTCAATTGTTATTTAGAAATGAACATAAAACATCTATATATAGTAACCAACAAGCCAACAAACATAACAACTTTTCACCCAAAGTGGAAAGTCTTCAGCAACAGCATAAACGCGCGAACGGTCGACCATAGCAGGACTATGTGTCGATGCATAGCCTGCATATTTAGGCAAATTGAAAAGTCTTCATAGTATGCGTCGACCATCGGTCGGCGTGCGCCGACCCGTGGCTTTTTGCACTGATCCATGCGCTGACCATGCGTCGACCTGCGGTCGACTCAAACCCTGCAAATCTGCAAAAATACATATTTTTGTGGTTTTTATGCATCTAGTCATAATCAATGGTCTCCCATATATACTGAATTTAATACGACACGTTAGATGGATATAAGAAGGATATGAGAGGTGAAATATTGCATTTGTTGTAGAGGTAGAGTCGAGAAAACCGATTCATTCATGATCGCGTTTTGTTATCATCGAAACTCAAGTATGTATGCTATATGAGGGTTTGTCCTCACATACTCCCCCTTTTTGATGATGACAAAACGCGCAAAGCCAACGAGAGCAACGAGCAATATTGATAACATAATCTCCCCCTTGCTTTTGCAATTCTATACTTTAAAAAAAACTGAAAAAACTGATGTGATCTTCTTGGCTTTGGCACACTCCAACTCTCTTCTCCCCCTTTGACAACATCAAAAAGAGAAAGAGATAGGTTAAGAATGATATGTGTAACTCAAAACATGTTCAATAGGTAATAACTAGCATCAACCAATATCCACACAAAATACTGTCAATGAAAAGAGAAAGCAATTGATAATCATATTATAGATTAAGAGATATCATATAATTCGAAACTCAAAAAGACATAAAAATTAAAAAACCACACAGTTGGCATTAGTACAAAGTGAGAAACAGAATAACATGATAACAACACAAATTTTGAGAAAATGCAAAAGAAATTAAATGTGTGCGTCGACCATTGCCCTGTTATGGTCGACTCATACATGCAACATTTGCAGATTTTCAATTTTATGCACATATGAGCAGATGATTGATGCATAAATACAATGCCACACACCAATAAGTAACAAACAGATATGATACATAGAAAATGTCATATTGACAATATTTATCATGCGATACAACTTTTAAACACGAAAAATTTGAGATAGAGAGGGAAAAAGGAACAACATCACCTTTATACCAAGGATAGCTTGATGAAATATACAATTGTACTTACAACAACCTTGAATTGTTAGATGTACCATACTATAATCATAAATGAATAAACCAATGTACAAGAAATATTATAACACACGATCCGAAATATCGAGAATGCCAAGTTCTCGTCGGATATGAAAGAAAGGTTCAGTTGCTAGCGACGTTGTGAAAATGTCCGCTAGTTGATTTTTAGTATCAACATGTTCAAAAATAACATCCCCTTTCTCTACATGATCCCTAAGAAAATGGTGTCGAATTTCGATATGTTTGGTGCGTGAATGCAATACCAGATTTTTGGTTAGATTAATGGCACTTGTGTTGTTACAGAAAATAGGAATACGTTCAAGTTTGAGGTTAAAATCCAACAATTGTTGCTTAAGCCACAAGACTTGAGCGCAACAACTGTCGGCGACAACATATTCAGCATCAGCGGTTGATAAGGCAACAGAAACTTGTTTCTTACTATGCCAACTGACCAAAGAATTTGAAAATAGGTGACTAGTACCACTAGTACTTTTCCTATCCGATTTGCACCCGGCAAAATCGGAATCAGAGAAGCCTACCAACGAACAATCATTTCCTTTGGAATACCATAGCCCATACTTCAGAGTACCAGATAGGTAGCGAAGTATGCGCTTAACGGCTTTCAAATGGGATTCTTTAGGAGCTGATTGATATCGAGCACAAATGCACACGCTAAACATAATGTCGGGTCTAGATGCGGTAAGATAAAGAAGTGAATCGATCATACCTCGATACCTTTTTACCTCTACATCCTTACCACTTTCATCTTTATTCAAGTTTGCGCATGTAGGCATAGGTGTGTCTATGGCTTTGGAGTTTGCCATGTCAAATCTCTTGAGAAGTTCCAAACAATACTTAGTTTGACTCACGAACGTTCCATCCTCAAGCTGTTTAATTTGCAATCCGAGAAAGTATGTGAGCTCCCCCATCATACTCATCTCGAATTCTCCCTGCATAAGGTTAGAAAACTCTCTCACGAGATTCATGTTAGTTAACCCAAATATAATATCATCAACATACATTTGTACCAATATCAAGTGCTTTCCTTGACGCTTAATAAAGAGAGTTGTGTCCACTTTGTCTCTCGAATACCCTTGATCAAGTAGGAACTTGCTTAGGCGCTCATACCAAGCCCTAGGAGCTTGCTTGAGTCCATACAAGGCTCTTTTTAGTTTGTAAACATGATCGGGATATTTGTGAGACTCAAAACCCGAAGGTTGTGCAACATAAACGTCTTCATTAATGTAACCGTTAAGGAATGCACTCTTGACATCCATTTGAAATAGCTTAAATTTTTTTGCACAAGCGAAGGCAAGCAAAAGGCATATAGCCCCGAGTCGGGCAACCGACGCATAAGTCTCCTCATAGTCGATGCCTTCCTCTTGGTTATAGCCTTGCGCAACTAAACACGCCTTATTTCGGGTTATTACCCTGTTTTCGTCCAACTTGTTCCTAAACACCCATCGGGTGCCGATTACTCGATGTCCTCACGGAGGAGGGACGAGGTCCCAAACCTCATTTCTAGTGAACTGATTAAGTTCCTCTTACATTGACAAAAACTAGTGTTCATCGAGTAAGGCGTCTTTAGGGTTTTTAGGTTCAATTTGCGAAACGAAAGCGAAGTGATAACATAAATTACTTATCTGAGAACGGGTTGTAACACCCTTTGATATATCTCCGAGAATGTTGTCAATTGGATGGTCTTTGGAAGACTTCCAAGCTGGAGGGAGATCATCTTTTAAGGGCGGATGAACTTCCTCGGTTTCCTCATGGCGGACATCTTTCTTCTCCTCAACTTTGGCTTGGTCGGGCTAATCAATTCTCAGCTTGGAACCTTTGAGTATGTCTTCCATAGATGTACCTGCACCATGAACAACACTACCTTTTCCGACATTTCTCGGATAAGATTCATCAAATGTTACATGTACCGATTCTTCAATAGTAAGTAATCTCTTAATGTAAATCCTATAAGCTTTACTTGACTGAGAGTATCCAAGGAAGATACCTTCGTCAGCCTTAGATTCAAATTTACCCAAGTTTTCTTTTCCATTATTCAAAACAAAACATTTACAACTGAAAACATGCAAGTGAGACACATTTGGCTTGCGCCCTTTTAAAAGCTCATACGGTGTTTTGTTTAGAATAGGGCGGATGAGCACCCTATTCAAAACATAACAAGCCGTACTTATGGTGTCGGCCCAAAAATATTTCGGTAATCCACTTTCATTGATCATTGTTCTCCCCAACTCTTCTAAAATACGATTTTTGTGCTCCACAACCCCATTTTGTTGAGGAGTACGTGGAGTGGATAAGTTGTGATCAATTCCATGGTTACCGCAATATTCTTCAAATAAATGGTTTTCAAACTCACATCCATGGTCACTTCTAATTGACACAAGTTTTGTGCTTAATTTATTTTGGGAAAGCTTGGCAAATCTCTCAAAGGCGGCGAACGTATCGCTCTTGCTAGCCAAAAAGATAGTCCAACAAAATCTAGAGAAGTCATCTACTATTACAAAACTGTAATAGTTTCCACCTAGGCTTTTAATTCTAGATCGCCCAAATAAGTCCATATGAAGAAGCTCGAGAGGTCTCGTAGTTGAAACAATATTTTTGGATTTAAAAGAGATCCTCGTTTGCTTTCCCATTTGGCAAGCATCACAAAGGTGATCCTTGGTAAACTTAATTTTGGGGAGACCTAAGACTAGATCTTTTGACACTACTTTATTTAGCAAGTCAAAGTTAACATGTGCTAAACGCCTATGCCATAACCATGAGTCTTCACTCATTGTCATGGGACATTTGTCACTTGTTAACGATACTTCATTCAAATCTAGCATATAGACATTGTTCACTCTTAGGCCATTAAACATACTCTTCTTGTCATCATTATGCACAATTTTGCAAAAATCTTTTGAAAATGATACATCGTATCCTTTGTCGCATAATTGGCTAATGCTAAGTAGATTATGTTTAAGACCTTCGACAAGCAACACATCAGAAATAATAGTGGAAGAAGGGTTACCTACACTACCTTTACCAAGTATTGCACCGCGATTATTATCACCATAGGTTACATATCCTTTCTTCTTTTCCACGAAGTCGATGAAGAGGGATATGTCTCCTGACATGTGTCTTGAGCATCCACTATCGAAAACCCATCTTCTCTCGGTGGTCTCGACACATTGTACCTATGAAAAACAATCAACAAGAGAAGGTACCCAATGGCTTATTGGGTCCTAAGTTGTGAGTAACAAAATAGTTGCATTTGGGCAACCATTGATAAACGCCTTTAGGAACTAGAAATCTCCTAAAACGACACTTAGCAATGGAATGGCCTTTCTTGCAACAATATAGACAAGAAAAATTAACTTTAGAATTGTCTTTGCTATCTTGATCCCTTATAACATATTTGTATTTTTGATATGGATTCACCATACTTTTTCTAAAATCAGATTTATCGATATCAAAAGTAATTTTGGGCTCAAGAGCCTTGTTAAGTTTGGTCTTTAGGGTTCTAACTTCATTTTGCCAAACATAACACGTATCACACCCATAGTTAATTATTCTACTTCTAAGGTCCTCACAACCTGATTTAGTACTTTCCACTATGAAAGCTTTAAGTGCCTCGAGTTTTCTTTCGGACTCATGAATCTTTTGTTCTAAGTGAACAAAAATTTGTTTATTCGAGGCAAGCCTTTTAAAGGCTTCTTTAGCTTCACAATACAAAGTATTAAATGCAGCTTGTAATTCGAAATGAGACATGTTCGAAGAATTATCATATTTAGCATGTCGTACCTGTTTTTTCTTGTTCTTTTGGTGAGCGGAAAGACACAAATTCATGGATTCATCTTCATCACTTGAGCTTTCATCTTCAGAGGAGTCACTATCGCTTTCCTAAGCTGTATATGCTCTTCTCGGCTTT
The DNA here is from genome assembly GCA_963859935.3 of Lathyrus sativus. Taxonomy (NCBI): domain Eukaryota; kingdom Viridiplantae; phylum Streptophyta; class Magnoliopsida; order Fabales; family Fabaceae; genus Lathyrus; species Lathyrus sativus. The sequence continues at coordinate 156,652,513 of OZ012737.1, forward strand.
GATGGCTTTTTATGTGATTTATTTGATTCCTTTTCTTTGCCCTTTTTGTTCAAAGGACAATCCGGTTTATAATGACCGGTCTTTCCACACGTGTAGCACGATCCTCTAGGTTTATTTCCTTTTGTGTCAGCATTTCTCGAGTGCCTGGATTGCTTTTGGAAGTTGACAAGGTTCTTCTCGGAGTTTTGGATGTCGTTCTTTCTCACATAGCGATTGTAGTGCTTTACGAACAACCTCATGTCCTCACTCTTGTCATCTTCTTCATCATCACTTGATGAATAATCACTATGCTCCTTAGATTTAGACTTTGAGGAGGAAGTCTTGAGAGCAATAAATTTCTTTTCAACTATCTTTGTTTTTTTCCTTCTTTTCTTTCTTTTCATGTTGCTCTGGGCTTATGAGCATTTGTTCGTGCTCTTGCAGCTTTCCAAAGAATATTGTTAAATCCAAAATTATGAGGTCGTTAGCTTCCTTGATGGCGGTTACCTTCGGCTGCCATTCCCTGTTAAGACATCTCAAAATTTTGTTAGTAGCAACATCATTAGCCACTAGCCTACCTAGTGAATGCAATTTATTGATGAGATGAGTGAATCTCTTTTGCATGTCTGCAATGTGTTGCACCCCAAAATTTGCCCAACCTTTCTTTACCTAGCTTGTGTTTCATTGCATTCATATTAGCATTATCATCTGCATTTCATTGACATGTGTGCAGGAGATCAAGAGGTATGATTACCAACAAAGGGCTACACAAGGCTATGAAGCTAGCTAAGAGGGTTATTCAAGTTTTCAAGGGTTGATATCCTCACCAGAGAAGTTAAGGATCCTCAGAGAGAGTGGCTGAAGCCAAGTGTGTATGTCTCCTAACTTGAGAGTTGTGGGAAGTCATCTGATGATGTTGAAGCAATAGAGTTGGACCTAGAGCCTTGAGAGAGCTCTTAAGAAGTATTGAGATCATTTTGAAGCCTAGATAGGTCATTATGCAAAGGATATGAAGATATACCCAAGATTGGTACAACTAGGGTTTCATCTGGTCAACCCTAGGATAACTGATGATTTGAAGAAGGTTGGGACCTAATTCTAAAACCATGTGATCATGGATTGATGCATTGAGATGTCCAAGGGATGATTCCAAGGTCAACTTGTCATGAATCAAGAGTGTGAGAAGTTGCTAGGCTAAGGTTGCTATGCTTGACAGTGTAAAATCCCCTGGTTTGGTGCCTAACTTCAAGACCACTTAACTCAAGATGTGATTTTCATATCACCTTGACCCCAACATGATTGTTGTAGGGCACGATATTAGATTTAATTTGAGTGCTATAAGTCCTTTATAGGGTTTATAGAACTCAAGTTATGAGCCAGACAAGTTACAGGTCATCTGAGGCATGTGAATTTGGAGCTTGAAAGTTACCCAACTTGCATGACACTTTTGCCTTAGAAGGATGATTCCTATGAACTTTTGGTCAACATGAATGTTGTTCCTTATCGTCTTAGCTTTCTAGAAAGTACTAGAAGTCCATGATTGGATTTGTAGAACTCAAGTTACAAGCTTTGCAAGATAAGGGTATTTTGGGAATTTGGAATTACATGTCATATTTGGTTATGGGTCCATTTCACCAACATAGGCACCTCAAATGAAGATTTGTTCAACTTGAAAGTTGTTCAAAATGGTGTTTTTAGTCCAACCATGACCCAAGCTTCCATTGATATGGATTGAATATGGAAGAGTATGAAGGAACTTTGAAAAAAGATCATTAAAAGGCATTAATGAAGGAAAAATTCAAAATAGATCACAATGGTTCAAAACTTCATAAGTTTATGCATTTTCTGATTGGAATTGACATTTTAAATAGATTGGCAATTTTACATTTGTGATTTGAGGCTTAATTCATGGACATTGTGTGGATTACTTCATGATGAAGAAACATAACCAATCTTGACCATAAGATCAATTCAAGCACTCAATCTGAGCCATTCACATCCAAGGAGTATTGTGCAAGCTATTGAAGCAAAGTTTGAGCTGAAACAGAGCCAGTACACACGAGTTCCATAGTTGAACTTTTGAGAAAATTGAAATTTTGGATCAAGCAAATTGGGCCATGATTGGATCCAAATGCATTCTATTTAAGTTCATAATCGTGTTCAGATCATTTTTTGGAAGGAATTGGTGAAGAATTCAGTTGTGGCAGTTAGAGATTAAAGCTTCCAACTCAAAATTGGTTTTTGCAATTCATAGAGTTTCAAGAGGAATTGAGGATTCAGTTAGCACCAATTATCATCCTTGAAGGTTTCTGCAGCATTTGAAGTCAAGAATCACACTGCAACTACTCCAATTTCAAGCTTCAGTTCAGGTTGGTAAACTTCAAAATTCTTCTCATTCTAGGCTGATTTAGAGTGAATTAGAATTGTGGTTAGAATGTAGATGAAACATAGATTGATTTAGGATCAGAATCTTGAAGTTTATAGATGATTTAGGTTATGGTGCCATTTCTGTTTGGATTGATATTTGGCTGTTCTTGGAGAGTTAATGGAAATTAGATGGATTAGGATGATCCTTGAGAGGTGAGGAAGAGATCTATGGAAAGAATTTAGAGTTTGATGATGATCAATGTTTTGGTGAATTTTTTGTTCATCTTCGTGTTTCAAGATTCATGGAGAATTAGGGAAAATGGAATGCAGATTCGTGATCAGTGAGAAATTTCAAAAAGAATGGTACAAGTTTCTTTCATTTTGGTGAGGATTTGATTATAGACCACTGTTTGCCTCGCCGGAGAAGACGACCAGAGGTCTTCTCCGGCCACCACACCTGTTCCCTCCCAGTTGCAGGTTCAAATGAGGAAGACGATGCCTGAGCCACACGATTTGTTTGAACTATTTGACTAAGTCATGAGATCTAACGCATGTGATTCACCCTGAAGACTTGGACCATTGACCAACCAAAATGCTGCATTTTCATTAATCCTTGCTGGCAGTGATGTGGCGCGCATGTGTTCTTTGGATGAGTGGACTTAGTCTTGGATCCAACAGCTGTGGTTATTTCCTGAGTTTTTATTTCTTTTATTCATTTTTGGATTTTCTTTAATTGATTTCTTCTTCTAAAATTCATATTAATTTGAATAACGATTAGAAAAATATGAAAAAAAATATGTGGTTGATCCTTGTTTTATTTCTGATTTTTCCATGCCTTTGGATTTTATTTTGGTGTTGTTATCCATTTAATGTCCATTTTTCTATTTTTGATAATTGATAAAAAAATGCATAAAATGGCTTGTGGCTTGCTGATTTTATTACCAATTCATGCTTTTGATTTTGATGTTGATTTTTGGCTGGCTGGTTATAGACATGTTGATGATGTTATAGGATTTTTGTGGTGATTTTTATATGATTCTAAGCATAGTTTTGAACTAGGTTTTTAGAGCCTTCCCCACTTGAACCTTACTTTGACACCTTGTGGTTTAGAATTTCCTTAGTGCCCTTAAACATTGATTTCGGCCCTGGATTTTTTATCATAGGTCCTTAATACATTTAGAATCCCTTAGGAATTTTTTTTAGATTTTTAGTAATTGATTTACTATTTTAGTTAGATTTTATATCTAGGTTGTGTTTAGGATGATTCTAGCATAGTACTTCCCATAGATGAACTTCAAAAGTGACCTTTAGTTCATGATAAGTTTCCAAACCTTTTCTAATGGTTTAGTAGACATGTTGGTGCCTTTTTATATTGAATATCAAGGTTTGATTTGGTGTTTTAGTTCCCTTTAGAAAGTTTCTTTTAGGGCTTGTAGGATTAGGGTTTTTTAGAGCTTTAGGGGTTGCTTCTTTTTGCATAATTGTGGTTTGCTTTGATTTGCATTCCATTTCCTATCCAATGATGCAAGGTTCCTTGTGGGAGCCAAGTCCCTCCTTTGGAAGGACTAAAGGCCTACCACAAAAGGTAAAACCTTTGAGGATACCAATCTCAGATGAGTGGTTGAGTGCCTTGAGGGATTCCATTGGTTTCCCTCCTGCTTCCCCTCATCATGCAATGATCTTTGTGTTGATTCACATCATCTCTTGATGGAGCAAGTTGAAGCTTGAAGATGAAGTCCTCATTCCCTTTTCTCCTGATGGATAACTTAGGCTAGAAGACAGACTGTTGGGCTGCTTTGCTGCTGAAGTGTTGTTGTGCTGCTCTGTTGTTCTTGTTGTTTGACTGTATTTGTATGATTGTTTAGTTGGTGTGTTGCATTAGAATAGGCTTTCATGTAGTTGATACTAGGCCTAAGTGCATTGAAAGGTTGAGCTTGCCTCCCTTTGCTTGTTTGCATGAGAGGTTGAGTCTGTCTCCCTCTGCTTGTCTGTTACTGTTTGGCTTTGCTTGTTGGCTGAAGGTTGAGTTTGCCTCCCTTGCCTGTGTATTGTGTTGTTTTTGCTTGATTGCTCTAGAGGTTGAGTGAGTCTCCCTCTGGTTATATTGCTGCATGGCATGTGCATCTTTACTATTTACCTGTTTTACTGATGTTTAGCTGATGCTTTATCTGTTGTCTGTTTCCCACTTGACATGATCCCCTAGGAATCTCATTTCCTTTGATAAGGAAGAGATGATTAGAACTTTAGGTTAAAACCTATGCATGATAACATCTAGGAGTTCCCTGTTTCAAACCTCAACCGTAGGATGAATCCTTGGCATGACAACCTTAGGACTTGATAGTTTCCCCTTAGTTGTGTCCGTTCTCTTCTCTCTTCAAACAAATCAAAATACAGTAATAAAGGTTAACTGATATCGCACGTTACGAGCCTTAAGCTACTTAGGAAATGATTGTTGGAGGGTTTCCTTCCAATAATCAGGATGTTTAGTATGGTACCCTTTGGGTGACATGCGACGCATTCACTCCTAGGTCATAGTCTCTAGTGGGATATTAGTTGCAAACATCCATAAAAAACACTTCTTCCGTAAAAGACAGAAAACAAACTTCAAACCTTTTTGCCCTGTGGGCCCGTAATTCAAGGAAAACTTTTCTGAAGAAAAGAGTGTCGTTAACTCTCAGTTCTACCGCAAACGGTAACGCACGAGTCTCTGACGAGCGAGCTGCATACACCAAACTGCTGGAATTGTTTGTTAACCCTACTCGGAAAAACAGATGAATCTGAATCCCCATAATCCGTATTATCCCAAACTACGTAAGCTCTGATCTCTCATATCTGTTGAGAGTATGTAGGCACAATACTGATGTATTGGCGAGCCACCTTCCCCCATCCGTTACCCGTAGTTAGGCGAACTACGTTGACTCTGATTTCTCGTTCTCTGATGAGAATACGTAGGCATAAAGCGCGATGCTTTGCCGAGTCATTTTTTTCTTTTCTTTTTAGACCAGCCTTGATAGGTAGATAGTAAAACCAACCTGTCAGATAAACACAACAAGTGTGGATCCCGTTGAGTACAACGGACGTGAGGGGTGCTAATACATTCCCCTTGCGTAACCGACTCCCGAACCCAGACATGGTTGCGATGACCTTGTCTTATACCTTTTCATCAGGTTTTTCCGATCGTTTCCTTTCCCTTTCTGAGGGATAAATAACGAAAGGTGGCGACACTTCTGTTTTGCCGGCACCTTATTTTCGCGGTAGCAACAGCTGGCGACTCTGCTGGGGAGAATGCGTCCCCTGTGCGAGTCAATCCTAGCGCTTGCGTGTTTACTGGTTGGGTTGTGTTTATTTATCGCACTTTACTTTCCGCACTTTATTTTCAGTATAATATGATTATTGTGCTGTTGTAGGAGGGGGCTCTGATGAGTGATAAGCCAAACCCAGGCTTGAGTGTACCTAGCGTTAGTTATGGAAAGTAGTGGGCGCGTGCATGCTTTGCATGTACTAGTGTCTAACGAAATCCACGCTCAGATGAGATTCTCCCGGTTGACTTCTTTTCCAGCCCTTTGGGCTTGAGGGGTTGTTGGTTTAGAGGATTGTCGACTCTGGGGACCGATCATTTGGGATTCAGCTAAGTGAGGCCGCTTCAAGAGATGATGATGCCACACTTTCCTGGGTATCGTATCATCGTTTCTTGAAAGTCTGTGACGCTGATGAACACATAGGATGCCATACCTGTGTCAATGGATTAGGTTCATACCTGTGAGCGGGGTCGGGTTATTGCAAGAAACCTTAACCTTCAGACAACCTGGTTTTCTTGATAGTGAATCAGTATTGTTGGTATCAGAGGGTTCTTATCATCAGAGATATGTTTGTTCTTGATAGAGCAGAATTATTGGTCCTCTTCAGGGTTTTGTTGTCATAGCAGTGTTGTGGCTATGTTGAAACAGAACCTTGGTCTCCTCAACAACACTCTTGACCTCCTGTTGCATGATTGCATCTTGCATTTTTGCATACTCATTTGCATCTCATTAACGTGTGTCTGTGTTGCAGGTGCATATACTATCCCCCGGTTCCGGTAATCTTGCCCTCTGTTTGTCAGCATGGAATCTTTGAAGATGAATGTGGCTTACAAGCTCCCTACTATTGCGGTGAGAATCGTGATGCCAAGCTATTGATTAACTTGAATCTTAATTCTTAAATTCACAACCGGACTTTAATTTATCCAAAGGAAAGGTCTAAAGAAAGAAAAACCCTTTTTGTGATGTAACAACAACGCTAAGAGATTCGGGGATCGGGGGTTGGTTATGCATAGGGTAGGTATTTCACATCCTAGACATCTGTAGTACTCTACAGGAACCTTTTGTTTGTTTGCATGCTAAGTTTGGTAAATGTTTGCTAAGGTTTGGGTTGGGTAAAGGGTGTAGGTTAAAACCTAAAGATAGTTTCTAAGTTTGCTCGCAAAGACGTCGCGTCCTCTGCCTACGTATCCTTACTAGGATAGAATCAGAGCAATCGTAGTTCACCTCACTAGGGTTGAAGAACACTTCATTATGATCAAGGTTCACGGGGAACAAACATTACAATGCTTGTGTAGAGTTTCAAAACTCTCTAGATCTATGTTGAACTCTCAAAGGGGAATAAGTAATCATCACTATGATTCTTATACAGAGTTAAACAAACTCTAACCTAGGGTTCTAGTTGAGGAGCACCCCTAGTAAAGGTGGGTCTTTTAGACTTAAGCAAAGTCTAATGGTTTTATGGGTTCTAATCTTAACTAAGATTCAATATGACTTTACAAAGTCAAAAGGGGTAATAAGCTATCCATGACACAAGGGCCAATGGAGAGACTTTTCCTTTGGAAGGAGAGAGGGGAGGCAAATCGGATGAGAACTAGAGAGTTCCATCACTTGGGGAAGAAAATACTTAACAAAGTATAAACATATTCAAGCATGAGGAATATAGAAGACAATGATTATGATCAAGGATTAACCAACACATTACAATGAGCAAGTATTTTGAGTAGGATGAATGGTTACAACCAAGCATGGTAAGCATATTACAATAAGCATGTCTTGACAAAGATATAGGCATATCTTAACAAAGATTGAAAGTACGGTCTTAACAAAGATTAGGAAACATGATAAAGGTGACAACCATGTAAACAAATAACAGTTTGAAAACAAATCATGTTATAAACTCAAAGCGTAACAACAATATGCATAGATAACAATCTCACACAATTAAATTAGTTTAGCCTCGTAATTTAGGAGGTATAAACATATACATGGTAACAACTAATAATAGATGAAAACTCAACAGGTTGACTAACATAAACAAATACCAATAAATCTTACAAGAAAAAAAATAAACATGGTATGGGGAGAATTTAAATCGAGGCGTAAGGTGACAACCTAACAGTGGATCTACTAACAAGCAAACAAAAGCATTGTTAAAATAAATAATCATGAGATTTCAATCCACCAAACAAAAATAGACATCACAATGAAGAGTTTGCAAAAAGAATTAGTTAAAAAAGATGAAAAATGAACAAGTTATGAATATTTGAAGTTTAGGTGATTTATGACAATAAAAGCAAATAAACAAAATAATAAAAGGAGGAAGGGCCAAGCTGGGAGTTGAACCCAGGCCCTTATGTTTACAAACACTCAAACTCTACCACTGGGGCACTATGCGCGTGCTGCAGAGAAATGGAAAGAATGAATAAAATAATAAAACATGAAAAAAGAATAAAAAGAAGCGCAAAAATGCCTCGCTGGGGCTCGAACCCAGGACACAAGGCATGAGAGGCGTTTTTAAGGCAAGGCAATAACCACTGGGGTGGCGATACATCCGTTGATTATCCCACCCCAGAAAAAGATAAACCTTACAAGGCCAAGAATTCTGGGCCAGGCCTCAAACAACAAAGGTGGGAGCGGATTGGATTCAAACTTTAATAAAACAAAACCAAATTTCACAAACTCAAAGTCTAATCTGCTTGAAATTGAATGAGGGTCAAGATGGTGCTTTTAATTTTTCAAAATCATGCACACCAGGTGGAACCCGATGGTAAATGCAAATGGAGGAGTTGAAATGCATAAAGGAAGCCAAGGTTCAAACTAAATAGTTTTAAATCACGCAAGCATCACTCACAAACTCTAATCATGTCAAGGATGGATTCTATGTTCAAAGATTAATTAAATATTACTCAAACAGAACAGTTGCATGTCATTGGCAAACATGGTTGAAAAGGATGCAGGCTGTTGGAAGAGATGAACAAGCTATGATGCAACATGTTATACAACTCTAATGATTCAAAATTCAGTTAAGGAATGGATTTAAAAACATAGGCAACAAGCTTTCAAATGAATTCAGGCATTTCACACAGTTGACAGATTTTGACATAACAAATAAATGCAATTTGACCAATTCACACATCACCAATGAGACAATATATAATAATGGCATATAGGTTATCAAGGTTCAAATTGAGTTGGTGCTGTTCATACAAATATCTCAGGCAAGTTCAGACATATCAACTGATGGATTTTGGGTTCAAAGATTAATTAAATATTACTCAAGCTTAACAGTTGCATGTCATTGGCAACTATGGCAGGAAATGCAAGATTGCTTAAAAAAACATAAGCTGATGGAGCAGCAGGATGCATGGTTCCAATAGTTCATGAACAAATAGAAAAGAGTGTTTTTTAATGCAAGTTAAGTTAACCACTTATGGACTCTTATGACAAAAGCCTAACAGTCAAGAAGTGAAGAACATCAGCTCATGGCAAAAAAAAAGGCATAACCACAATAACATTCATGGTAAGGGCATGCATACTACATTATACTGCAAGAACTATTGACAGTCATCAAACCCTAAAGCAAAGGCCTGCCAGTGTGTTTGCGGCATTTCAACAATGACAGCTCCTCACTCATATAAACAAGGACTGGCAGGTGAGATAAAATCATAACAACCTTAACACAATGATTATCAAAACATAAATTGGAAAAAACTGAAGCAGCATCAAAGTTTATTTTGGTATTCCAATCAATATCTGTTAGTGAATTCCAATCATGATTCCAAAAGCAATTTAATACAAAGCAAAACTTAAAGTTCCTTCAATCTAGATACATGGCCAATGAGGTTCTTTTTTTTCCAAACAATTTCAAACAATTATATTCAATCCAATACAAACATGCATACATCCTAGGTAAGTACAAGTGAATGAGTTCAAATGAATTTCAAGAGCCTGCCCTGGCTGTATGTGATTTTGATGATCAAAGTGCTCACTTGGATGCTATGTGCATTATGAGGTGTGATCTGTGTTCAGTCAGTTTTAAGGTCAAACGACAATGCAAACACATCATAAACAACAAAAGTAAGCTGTTAGAACATGCCTTGCACTTCAAAATACACTGATGCCAAAATTGGTGTGTGAGTTGCTTGTATGTGAAGTGAACATGGAAGCTATGTGGACCAAGTTTTTGTGTGCCAACAAACCAAAGTAAACACACACACACACCTTTCAAATATACAATCAAACATGTTCAAGCAATAAAAAACCTGTTTCCACAGCCTGTGCTAAAAAAATGATTTCAACATGTTTTGGTTTCCTTTGACAACAAGCATTGACAAGTAAGCAGCATCCAAGTGATGTTCAACGTAACCTAAACAAAACTACCCAAAACTGCTGGCATAAAGACCTTGACAGAGATTTTCTAATTCATGGTTTGATGGAATGTAACATAATGTAGCAGTATGAGTGCCTCAAAACAGGATTCTTGAAGGGCTGCTACTTATATGCTATTATGCAGGAAGTTTTTTTTTTTTTTTACAAAACAACAAAATTACAAGCCCTTATCATATCAGTTCAGTTTCTGAGGTCAAACATGTTAGGTTCACATGATCCATGAACAAGTCACCATAGGCAAGACTCAAACCTTAAGGGCAGATGAAAATTAAAACAGAACATTAAATCTTGTGCAACCTTGGTGAAACAATCAAAACAACTTAAAATAATAGTCATGATGTATAACCAAATGGATTCAAAGTTGTGAAAGTTAAAGTGTTGCACATGGAATTCCAACAAATATACTTGTTTAAAAAGCTTTGAAATGAAAACTGGTTTTGCAAATGGGCCCTGGCAATGTTTTTATGACAGAAGGAAATCACTTGGTAATCATGCCTTAAACATCATCAATAGTCATAGTACACCACACCACTAAATGTGCACAGAATTTAAAAAACCAAATTGATTCTAACAGGATCCAAACAGACCCATCCTAGCAATCTCAACACAATTCAAAGAAAAAAACCCTGCACCCTATGTTGAGGTCTCACTTGTAAGTCAAAACCTATAACTAAGCCTAACATGAGCATCAAAATTGAAATTAGACAGAAACAACAACCTGTCAAACCAACTCAAACCTCCAAACAATCAAGGTCTCATCAACACCTAAAGGTCCAACTTTCTCAAATGGATAACAACCATAGGTTTTTGGTGAGAACTTTGTTTATGCAAAAGTAGCAGTATGAGTGCCTTTCATTATTCTGATACGCAAACCAGTGGTGAGATTGATTATTATTCACAAAAGTGGTAAAGTGATGATTCATACAAAATTCAAATGATTAAGATGAAGTGTGTGACATGTGGTTTTGAGGAGAAACATTTTGATGCAAAATGTAGCATGTGATGTGCTTTGATGGATTTTGTTGCCTTTGTGACAAAAACGTGAAATTAGAGTTTAAGTACAAACCAATCAAAAACAGTCATATAGGCACATCATAAATGCATGAAGAAATATGTCTAGATGCTGAAAACAAGGTTTTAATGCCTTATGCAAAAAGTGATTTCAGCTGGTATGTTTTGACAGCAATTTTGAGACCAAACAATATAACCTTGATTCAAATAGTATGCTGATGATATGCAACTGGATGGCAATGACTCTCTTATGCACACTACATTAATGTCAACCTAAAAAAAACAATGAAACCTCCAAGATTCAACCAGCTGAATTCAATCAGTATAAAAGTCACAAATATATGGAACCTAGCAGATGGTTCACTGCTGTGAATGTGGTATCCAGCTCACTGCTATCAAAAATAGACTCCTGCACTATTGGTTTGCTAACAGGTTTAAAGTTCAAATGTCGAGTTGCTGTTAAATTACTTGAAGCAATCTACACTTTCCTCATCAAGAGCTACATTAATATGGAATCCAAGTGACAGAAAACAAAAACTGAATGCTTCCCTTTAGTTCAAAGCAGTTTCAGGATTATATGCAGTTTTTTTAGTATGATAAAGGCAAGATTCCAACAGTTTGAGAGTAATAGTTTTAAGGCAGAAGTCTTTTGGTTTCAGGTGAAGATGTGCCAAGTAGCAACATTTACATACCAGCAAAAATGCTAACAGAAAACATGTAGTACACACCAAACAGCAAGTCAATCAAAATGCTACCTATATGCAGACAATTTTTGTTCTTTTTGGTGAACCAAAATGAAATCCCTTACCATAATGATTTAGCCTCCTAACAGGTTGGATTCATACATCAAGAGTCAAGCATATTGCATTTAGGCACATTGATCATAAGCAGTAGTATTCACATTATCACAACAATATTATGACCATAAACCAAGGCATAGGCAATAATGAGAAGGATGAATTCTATGTCATGGTGATGAAGGGGAATAGCCTAGGGACTACATACCTGTGATGATGCACTTGAGTAAGCTATATTACTCCTAGAAAACCAGAGGCCCTTTTTGAATGCCTTGCTTGCCTTGAAATTGGAATTTTGAGTAGAATGCACTTATGATGCCAATGGAAGAACTAGGTATTGTTGATGATTCTTAGCAGCTTGGACAGTTGAAAAACAATATATGCAAGGTGTTAGAGCTCTTAGGATGCCAAGGAAATGAGTAGAACGAGATATGGTGATTTTTGTAGCTTTGGTCAAAGTATGGTGGAATGAGAGTTGACTTTTTGATTTTTTGTGGTTCTTGATGTTTTAATGAGTCATACACCTTCTATATGTAATTTAGAAGATGTGTGGATGGTTGTGAGAGTGTTGGAAATATTAGAAATGAAAATGGTATGAAAGTTGCAAAATGACCATTTTTGGTGTTTTTGAACTTTTCTTCACTTATAAGTAAAGAGAGAATGAGAGGGAGAGTTGTGATGCTTTGATCTTATGAGCAGCTCTGGTGTGAAAAACAAATGAGGGTGAGGCCTCTATTTATAGGAGAAAGAAGGATGAGGGCAGCTTTGTATTTTCCATTTTTGGAGGGAGTTTCATGATGATTCTTTCAAAATCTTGCCAATATCTTCATATCAGCTTCTACACATCAAACCCTTGGCTCAAGGTATGCAAGTATCAGCTGACATGAGGGATTTGAGATGACTAGAGAGAGCTATGAAGGTAGGGGCCTGCAGCTGCCCCAAATTGCTTGAAAAGTTTCTCTTTCATGACTTAAAAATGATTATTTTAATTGCAACTTGCCATCAACTTGCTTGGCTCATCATTTCAATCTTTTTTCTGGTTTTCTATTCATTCATACCTCATATTATCAGATTGTAACATGATCCAAGGGTGGAGAGTGCCTCAAGTTGTAAAAATCCAACTTTGAGATGTTGAAGCAAGTGAACTTTTAGTGTGACAGACCCAACTTCAAGACACCATAACTTCCAGCTCACAACTCCTCTTGGGGAGTTCTTGTTCTTTTTGGAAATCCCTCATATAGCCCTACAACATTCATGTTTGTAAAAAGTTCCAAATCTATGTGCATCTTGGTTGAAAAGTCCCTTAAAGTTAGCAAAAAAACAAGTTTTGATGCAGCCAGATTTTGAGAAATTCACTAAGTGTTTTGTACTAAAAAAATGACTTTGATGATAACTCCAATTCCATGCATTTTCTGAGTGTGGACTAGTATAGGACTTTTGTAGGAATTGTTAAGAGCTTTCCGACGAGCTTTGAACCACCTCATTTGGGTGTGTGGTTAGGGAGTTAGGGTTTAGCCCCTTTCGAAACCCTAATTTCCCGATTTTTCGATTACTCTCACGTCCTTGATCCGATGATCATGAAAATTGATATGTAGGTCCCTCATGACATAAGGAACAACTTTTCTTCACAACTTGAAGTCCAATTCCTAAAATTTGAGGGGTTGACTTTTCGGTCAACTGTACGATCGATCGACGATTACCGGACCGTCCGTTCATGTTTCGGAGCTTCCAAGACTTTGAAACTCTTTGAGGGGACTTCACTAAGCCATATGAACTTTTTAAACCATACTTTTATCCTTGAATTATTTCTCAAATCTAAAGTCAAACTACAGTTGACTTTTTCAACCCGAAAAACCCTAATCGGGTGCCTTGAACTGCACTGCACCCCATCTGTGGGTCATTACCTCAAATTGAACTCACACATGGCCCAATATGGTACTCTTGATCTCATTTCATAAATGATTCAACCCAAAATATTGGTTGACCAATCCTCGAACCTTCGATTTTATCAGTGCGGAGCCCCGTTTCATCTGTATCTTGACAAAAACACACTTCGAAACTTGTTAAGGTTAGATAAATAAATGCATATGATATGAAGAGGATATAAGGGGTCAAAATTTGGGGTGCAACAAATGCCCCTATTTAAATATCTTCACTAGATGGTAATGAGAGATGACAATCCTCATAGAATCGTAGTGAAAGGTATTTAAATATAGCAAACCAGAAATTTTGTCCCTTAGATCCGATGATATGCAAAAGGACAAATGCAAATATGCCATGAATCTAAATGATGTTATATGATATTTGAATGCCAGACAGATATAAACACACGAACAAATATGAAAGAACGGCAAAACAACGAGTAACCACTCACGGGAACCCAACACACTGGGGAAAGATTCCAAGCGAGGTAAACAAGATAATTCAAATATGACTAAGGATGCTTGTTCAAAGAAATCTTTCATGCAGGGGACACAAATTCCACCAGGGAAGACACATCTTCATCGGGGAAAGGAGATCCGAACCTTATTGGGGGTAACCAGATGAGGAAAACCACCGGGGAAGATGATAACTCTTCACTGGGGAAACGAAAGAAAAGAAATGCAAACCACACTAGGGAAGAGACCCACTGGGGAAAACTTTGTTGGGGAACAAAATCCACTGGGGAAGCACAGCTTCATCGGGGAAAAGACGGAACAAAGACACGAATCTCACTGGGGATAACCAGATTGAGAAAGATTTCCTATAACGAAGAGTTCAAACGGGATCTTCAGGAAAAGGTTAGAAACAAGACCGGGCGTGCCGGGGGGAGCTAGTATCCACTAGTTCTCCGAGATTCGACTGGAAAAGCAAAAGCTTCAACTGGGGAAACTGATGACGACCAGAACGACAAATAGCTTCGAACAGTGCTAGTTTCCACCAGACTTACTGGGGATACGATGACGACCAGAACGATAACGATTTCCAAGAAGTGTTAAATATCCTTAGACTCCCTGGGGATATGGTGACGACCAAATCGAATTTCCAATTACGATTGGGAAATTTCAAGCAATGTTGTCAAAACAACAGGCCCCTGGTTGGGGAAGTTGGTAACAATCAACTTTCGGTACTAATAACAATTAATTTTCAAGCAATGCCAGTAACCACTGGTCTTAAAGGGGATTAGTGATGACCAAATCAAGATATACCAATAACAATTGGTTTTGGACAATGCTAGTAACCACTAGTCTTAACTGGAGCGTTTGGTGACGACCGAGTCCAGGGAGATCAATGACCATTGGTTCCCTTTTTTACAAAGTTTGGTAACGACCAGCTTCAAGCGATGCCAATAACTATTGGACTTAGGTCAATTGGTGACGACCGAACTAGGCATATCAATAACAATTTGTTCTGGATAGTGCTAGTAACCACTAGATTCTCCAAACAAGGCTAGTGACCTCTAGACTCATAGAGATTGGTAATAATTGAATCAAGGGGTACCAATGACAATTGGATTTGAAGGTGATGCCAATAATCATTGGGCTTTTAGGGAATTTTGGTGACGACCAACTCCAACGTTAATGATCATTGGTTTTTTAGAGGGCAATACTAGTAACCACTAGATTTTTAGCCAAATTTGGTGAAAACCGAATCAGAGGGACTCCAATAACAATTGGTTTGCTTTATAATAGAATCAGTATCAACTGGGTTTAAAAAACAGTTGGTGACGACCGAAATACTGTACCGAACGTAATTAGTTCTGAACATGTGCTAGTGACCACTAGTCTTTCAAAGTTTGTTGGTGACAACCAAATCGAAGGTGAAAATTGGTAATAACCCCTTGTTTGTGTACATTAGACATTACTAGTCACCACTAGCTTCCCAAAGCAGATAAGGAAACCCCAGGATATCAACTTTGAAGCGAACTTGTAACAACAAAACAAAGGTAAAGGTAACGACCAAAAGATCTCGACGGCGGGAATGCAAACAAATGCTTATGCTGGCATGATGCTGTATGCAAGGCGCAGAACGACCCGTAGGAACAAAGGAAAACCAAGTAAAGAGAGAACTCGTCATGCTGAGTTTCAAAATGCCTCAAGTCAGGCGACACTTCCTTCTTTGGTGCAGATAACGATCTTTTCTCAGTAATATCTTCGTAATTTTACAGGGAAGAAGTCTTAGCTTATTAGCTAGAACTGCTGTCGGACACACCTATCTCGGTCAAAGGTAACAACGATTTCCACAACTTCAAGAACTGTGTAATATCATCCTATTACCTCTAGAACCTTTCAATCATTTTGTCAAATTTTTCTTTCTTTTTAAAACAAGACTTAAGTTTTTCAAAACACTTTGCTTTCATGAAGATTCTTATTAACAAATAAGTGAAATTGCATAACAAAAATAGCAGATCATAACAATGGTTTGGCCAAAACAGAACTGATTTTATTGATAGACAAGAACTTTACAAAAGGCAAAGCCTTGGGGATTTTATAAGCTTTGAAAAATGGCAACAGAAAAGATTACAAAATCCCATAATAATTCGGTCCTTTCGACTGCCAGTTCACTTGCTTTGCTGCTTCTAACGAGAACAACGGGCGTTGGCCTTTCTTCTAATATTCCGCACATGACTCTGCCCCAGCGTCTGTCAGCTTTCAAACCTTGGGCTTTCATCTGGTCGGGGAAACCGGAATACTCCTTCTATGTATTTCGTTTCAAGCGTAGTATTTTCTTACTGCGTCTGAGTTGATGGGATACTTAAGTGGTTCGCCATCCATAGTCTCGAGAATCAGAGATCCTCCAGAGAAAACAGTCTTCACAACGAAGGGGCCGTCATAGTTGGGCATCCACTTGCCACGCATGTCTTTTTGTGTAGGTAGGATTTTTCTAAGCACAAGCTCTCCTTCCCTATACTCTTTGGGACGAACCTTCTTGTTGAACGCCCGGGCCATCCTTTGTTGATAGATTTGACTGTGACACATGGCCGTCATTCTTTTCTCGTCGATGAGATTCAACGAATCGAATCTTTCTTTTATCCACTCGTCTTCATCCAGCTTTGCTTCCGTCAAGATCTTCAAGGAAGGTATTTTGACTTCAATGGGTAGCACAGCGTCCATCCCGTACACTAAAGAAAAGGGAGTTGCCCCTGTCGAAGTGCGTACTGATGTTCGGTATCCGTGCAAAGCAAATGGTAACATTTCATGCCAATCTTTGTAAGTTACGACCATTTTTTGTATTATCTTTTTGATATTTTTGTTTGCAGCTTCAACTGCACCATTCATCTTAGGTCTGTAAGGGGACGAGTTGTGATGTTTGATCTTAAAATCGCCACAAAGTTCCTTCATTGTTTTGTTGTTCAGATTCGACCCGTTGTCAGTGATGATCTGGTTAGGGATACCATATCGGCAGACGATCTCCTTTTTAATGAAGCGTGCAACCACTTGTTTCGTCACATTTGCATATGACGCTGCTTCCACCCATTTGGTGAAATAATCGATTGCGACAAGGATGAAGCGATGGCCATTAGAAGCTTTTGGCTCTATTGCCCCGATCATATCTATGCCCCACATTGCAAAAGGCCAAGGTGACGTCATCACATTGAGAGGATGTGGAGGGACATGCACTTTATCAGCATAAACTTGACATTTATGACACTTTCGAGCGAAGAGTATGCAATCCGTCTCCAAAGTTAACCAGAAGTAACCCGCTCTTAAGATTTTCTTAGCCATGGTGTGGCCATTTGCATGGGTGCCGAAGGTTCCTTCGTGTACTTCGGTCATTATGAGATTCGCCTCATTTTCATCGACGCATCGGAGTAAGACCATATCATGGTTTCTTTTGTATAAGATGCCGTTGCTGATGAAGAATTTAGCTGACAACCTTCGTATTGTTCTTCTGTCAATTGTGGACGTGTTAGCGGGATACTCTTGGTTTTGAAGGAAATTCTTGATATCATGAAACCATGGCTTCTCCCCAGATTCTTCGTCTATTGCCATGACGTATGCGGGTACTGTCCTTCTTTCGATGCGGATCAGAGGTGCCTCGTTGACAAACTGGACTTTCCACATGGATGCCATCATGGCCAACGCATCGGCAATGTGATTTTCTGCTCTTGGTACGTGCTTGAAGGTAATTTCATCAAAATATTCAGCCATCTCTAAGATGTGGGTCTTATAAGGAATCAATTTTTCATCCCTGGTTTCCCATTCTTCTTTGAGTTGGTATATCACCAAAGCAGAATCACCAATTACTTCCAAGATTTTGATGCGGAGGTCAATGGCAGCCTCCAATCCTAGGATGCAGGCTTCATACTCTGCTATGTTGTTTGTACAGGAGAAACAAAGTCGGGCTGTGACCGCAGTGTACCCTCCAGTTGGATTTTTCAGAACAGCTCTAATGCCATGTCCATTTTTGTTTGACGCTCCGTCGAACATCATCTCCCAACAGGATCCCGGCTCGGGACCTTCCTCTGGACCAGGCTCTGGTTTCGTGCGCTGAATATACATCACATCTTCATCAGGAAAATCGAACTTGAGCGGTTGATAATCTTCCATAGGATGCTCTGCAAGGTGTTCTGACAAGATACTTCCTTTGATGGATTTTTGAGCGACATACTGGATATCATACTCTGATAAGAGCATGTGCCATCGGGCTAATCTTCTTGTTTGAGCTGGCTTCTCAAAGATGTATTTGATGGGGTCCATCTTAGAAATCAGCATCGTAGTGTGACAAATCATGTACTGCCTCAGACGTTTAGCAGCCCATGCCAACGCACAACAAGCTTTTTCCAAGGGAGAGTAACGACTCTCGCAATCAGTGAACTTCTTGCTTAGGTAATAGATTGCATGTTCTTTCTTCCCTGACTCATCAGTCTGGCCCAAGACACAGCCCATCGAATTTTCTAACACGGTCATATACATGAACAAAGGCCTTCCAGGTACCGGAGGAATCAGCACTGGAGGTTCTTGCAAATACTGCTTGATTTTCTCGAACGCCGCCTGACAGTTTTCATTCCATACCACCGTTTGATCTTTTCGTAACAACTTGAAGATCGGTGTGCAGGTAGGAGTTAGATTGGAGATGAACCTGGAGATGTAATTCAAACGTCCAAGGAAGCCTCTAACTTGTTTCTCAGTTTTGGGAGTAGGCATCTCCTGGATTGCTTTAACCTTGTCAGGGTCCACTTCAATTCCTCGCTGACTAACGATGAAACCAAGTAACTTGCCTGAGCGAACTCCGAAGGTGCATTTTGCTGGATTTAGTCTCAATTGATACTTTCGGAGTCTCTCGAATCGCTTCAGTAGATGATCCAAGTGGTCTTCTTCACTTTGGGATTTTGCAATCATATCATCCACGTACACCTCGATTTCTTTGTGCATCATATCATGAAAGAGTGTGACCATAGCACTTTGATACATTGCCCCTGCGTTCTTCAAACCAAAAGGCATTACCTTATAACAATAGGTGCCCCATGGTGTGATGAAAGTTGTTTTCTCCATGTCATCTAGATCCATTTTTATCTGGTTATAACCAGAAAATCCATCCATAAACGAGAACACTGCAAAGCTTGCTGTGTTATCCACCAAAGTGTCAATATGTGGTAGCGGGAAATCATCCTTCGGACTTGCTTTATTTATATCCCTGTAGTCGACGCACATCCTGACCTTTCCATCCTTCTTCGGGACTGGTACAATGTTTGCCACCCATTCTGGATACTTGGATACTGCTAGAAAACCGGCGTCTATTTGCTTTTTGACCTCATCTCGGATTTTAAGCGCCATGTCTGGTCTCGACCTGCGAAGCTTTTGTTTGACCGGAGGACATTCTGGTTTCAGGGGGAGCTTGTGCATGACAATGTCAGTATCGAACCCTGGCATATCTTGGTAGGACCAAGCAAATACGTCAACAAAATCTCTGAGGATTGTTATCAGCTTGTCTTTGATTTCTGGCCTTAATGATGCCCCAATCTTGACTTCTCTTTTGTCCTCCTCTAACCCCAAGTTGATGACTTCCGTCTGCTCTTTATGGGGTTGGATATAATCATCTTCGTATTCAGCCATTCTCTTTAACTCTTCTGGGACTTCTAACTCTTCTCCGTTCTCTTCTTCAGCTTGAAAGACAAATGAACCGCTAGTAGAAGGAACCGAATGATCATAGGATTCTGTGGTTGATGGGGGTATTCTGTATGTTTTATTTAGGAACAATCAGGCACTCACACACAAACATGCAGATGAAGGGTGGTTTTTATCATTATTTTTTTCAAAAGAGATTGCCATTTTTTTTCAAAAAGAGTGAAAGTGATGCGCAAACAAATAACAAGAGTTTTAACAAAAACACTTTTTCATTAATGATTTTCAATTTTTGCAAAGTGGCCCAATACAAAATAATTCGCAGGTCTTGGGCAAGACCAGGAAATTTTTAAAGAAAAACACAAAGCTAACAGGCAGAATGAATTACTCTAAAGGTAAAAAGATGGGAACTTCCACAACCTCCCAATTGCACAATGCTCCTCCTCCTCTAGTTATTAGATGATCCAGATTACCGTCCTCATCTTCAGCAATAATGGCATTGACTTGCACACCGCCACTGGTGAATATCTCTTTTAAGGACTTCTTCTTCATGGTGCTTTCTTCTGGCTCGCCTTCTGGAGTTGGTTTGTAACCCAACCCTTGTCGATCGTTCTTGGCTCGAGCATTGACTTCGATGACCTCTCCCCATCCCAGTGGGATTCCGGCCTTCAGTGCTTCCTTAATACTTTGAGCAGAGGTAAATGATGGCCCTTGGGTTATGTCTGATTCATCGACTAGAACAACGTGAGCTATTTCTAGTGCTTGGAAGGCTGTCTCGAGAGAGTCTTCATCAGCCTCAATATACCGGAAAGATGACAAGTTGCTCACCATTAAGTCCTCTTCTCCATGGACAATGACTAGCTGGTCATTCACAACAAACTTCATTTTTTGGTGGAGCGTGGAAGTGACAGCGCCAGCTGTATGAATCCAGGGTCTTCCCAATAGGCAGCTGTAAACCGGATTTATGTCCATCACCTGGAAGGTGACTTCAAAGATTTGTGGTCCAATTAGAATAGGAAGATCAACTTCTCCTATCACGGTTCTCCTGGATCCGTCGAATGCCTTGACTATAAGAGAGGTTGGTCTCATGGTAGCGCCTTGATATGCCAGCTTGGCCAAAGTCCTTTTAGGCATTACATTGAGTGCCGATCCCGTGTCAACAAGAACTCGGGACATTGTATCCTCTTCACACTTGACTGACACATGCAAGGCACGATTGTGCTTGCGCTTCTCAGCCGTCAGGTCATTATCATCAAAGCTCAAAGTGTTGCAGGCAGTGATATTTGCTACAACGGAGTCGAACTGCCCCACCGTAATATCTTTAGTGACGTGGGTCTGTGTCAGGATTTTGAGTAATGCCTGGCGGTGTGCTGGAGAACTTAAAAGCAAAGCCATGACCGAGATCTTGGAGGGTGTTTGACTCAATTGGTCCACCACCCTATAATCGCTTCGTCGAATGATTCTCAAGAATTCTTCTTCATCGTTCTTGAGACTTTCTTTTCCTCTAACTAAAGGTTCTTTGGCGGTGGTTGTCTCCGGAACAGGCTTCGGAGGAACATGCGTCTTTTAAACAGAAACTGCTGGTGGAGGAGCCTCGTTGTATGTTCGAGGTTGGTAGACACGACCACTCCGGGTCATTTTGCTTCCTCCGACAATGTTGGCCACACTTACTGGTTTCTTTTCTTTGAAAATCCCTTCACACCACGAATAGTCTTGTTTTGGTGTCACGGCTCTTGGGCGAGGCTGGAATCCTCCCCTTGGCTCAAACCTAGTCTGTCCCCTCCCGAATTTAGGGGGTGCATCATCATGAAATACTAGCCAAACGTTCTTGTAGTTTTTGTTACTGTTATCATCTCTGAATACGGCTCCTTTGTGGGATTCTCCTGGTATGTTAAACACAGGCTCGATGACTGCCACATCTTCTTCCTTTTTCCGGTGGGCAATTTCTATCATTCCCTGTTCAATCATAGCTCGAATGTCCTTTTTCACAGCGTCAAAACCCTTAGGATTCAGCATACATTCTTTGCAATCTTCGTGAGATGTCTTGAGTGACCATGCCTGAGCGAGGCGTTTGTGCAGGTCTGCTAATGGCACTTTGATCTCACCAACAGTAGTAACTTTCTTGTCTTCTGACCCCTCCCCTTCTTCAGTAATGGCATTGACTCCACCATGATTGGGAAGAGGGTTGCTCTTAACGTTGGGCGGATTGTCTTCGAAGGATAGAATTCCCTTTTCAATAAGTTCACGAACTAGGTGCTGAAGGGCGAAGCAACCTTCGAGATTGTGGCCTGGAGCATTCTCATGAATAGGCAGCGGGCATTTGCATCGTAATAGAACGGGAGTGGATTAGGTGGAGCACCTAATTTTCTTGTTTTAACCAAACCTCTTTCTATTAGCATGGGAAACAGGTCGGTGTAACTCATTGGAATAGGCTGTATCTTTGGCCTATTTGCTTGATAATTTGCCTTCGGGGCCCTGTTCTAAGGTTGTTGACCCTGCGGCTGCTGGTATTGTTGTTGATTATTGGCGCGATACTGTTGCTGACTGCCAGACTGATACTGGTGTTGATTGTTGAAGGCCCCAGGTTGGGGACCATGCTGTGAAGAAGGTTGAAAAACCGGGGCCACTGCTGCTATATATGATGGTTGGTATTGTTGGTGGTTACTTCGTGAACTTTGTACTTTCTTTCCATATGTGATTGTGCTCACCTCTCCCTCTTTCTTTTTGTGGAACGTGCTGACTGGCTTCTTTGTGTGCTGGCGCTTGAGGTAACATTTGGAGTGGTTACCTTTCCACTTTTTAAACCTGCTTCCACCTTGACCCCCACTGCCACAATATCAGAGAAATTTGTTGTAACGCTGCTGATCAAACGTTCATAGAATTATGGTCGAACTGTATCCACAAACCAGTCCGCCAACTCCTTCTCAGTAAGGGGAGGCTCTACTTGTGCTGCAGTTCCGCGCCATCTTTGCGCATACTCCTTGAAGGTTTCGGTATTCTTCTGCATCATGCTGAGAAGCTGACGGCGGTCGGGAGCTAGGTCCATGTTATACTTGTACTGTTGAATAAAAGCATCTGAAAGGTCTTGGAAACTGTGAATCTTAGCTTGATCTAAACCAAGATACCACTTGGCCGAAGCCCCTTTTAGACTATCTTGGAAACAGTGTACTAACAGTTTATCATTTTCAATATGCGGAGCCATCCGCCTACAGTACATGATTAAGTGCTCTTTAGGACAAGCGGTCCCTTCATATTTGTCGAAGATTGGTGTTTTAAATTTCTGAGGAAACACCAATCCAGATACCAAACATAGATCCTTGGCATCAGATCCAAAGACATGATTTCCTTCAATGGCCCTCATCCTTTTGGCCATGATGTCCATCTCTACTCTTAACTTTTCGTGTTTTTCGTCCTCAGCTTCGGATCCATCGGGTATATCAAAGATTGACTGTTGATTGGCGAAGACTGGTCGTACTGTGGTGGGTCCACCTGCTGGAGTAAAAATGGGGTTTCTGATTGTTGAGTCGAACAATAGATTGAGACCTGAAGACTGCATGTTATTGAAAGGTGGCACAAAATCCCGGGACATGCCATAGGGAAACTCCGCTAAAGTAACAGGAGCCATTGTGACATTGGCTGCTGCTGTGGCAACTTCGGAGATCACTGTAGGTTGTGTATCCATTTTTGCTTTGATCACGTTGAGGGCTTCCAAGATTTGGTTGACGTCCCCTTTGATCCCTTCAATGTCATTATCCATTCGATCGAACCTTTGGTCGTTATCTGCCATCTTTTTTTGATCTTGGGACCGTGTGTTGTATCTGTGGGTACTCAGCGTGACTTCTTATCTCCTCTTTCTGGACAAGAACAAAAGATGAGCTGCGGAACCCCAAATGCAGGATTGATGTAGGATGACATGCAAATGCGGATGCATAAACCATTCAAGGAAACTCAAAATTTTCGTTTACAAACAAAAAAGTTAGACCAACACGTAACGACATGCTTAAAAAGCGTTTTTCATTTGATAGCTGGAAATCTATTACAATAGAGTGGCCTTTGCTAAAAAGCAAGACTTTTCTTATAATGAAAGTAAATGCAACAAACAGGATTTCAATCCTTCTTTAGGGAAAGCAGGGAAATGGTGAAACAAAAATCAATCTAACAAGACGACCCTTCTCCTTCTTGGACTCTGACATGAACTTGATCCTAGCGGATGATCTCCCATAGGTCTTCGTTTTCTCTTTGCACTTTAACCAAAGCGTATCTTAGCTCTTCCCTAGTCGCGGGGACCTCAGGTTCCATGGTTATCTCATAGTCATGAGTGTAGAACATGATTAAGGCAATTTCCTTTGACCATAGCAGGTACCCCCTGGTGGTTAAACAACTTGCATTCTCCATTGGGGTTGGGCCCATGAGGTGTGGATCTCTTTGAGCATATTGAGCATCTTCTTCTAGTTCCTGGTTGCGACCTGTCTCATAGAAGCGAGGCCTTAACAGTTCTGGTTCAGGCTCGGGCCCGGTAGGATACCCATGTTGACGCCGGGCGAGAATAGGATTATAAGTGATCACCCCTTCTATCCCAATGAGAGGCACATTGGGGAAATCTCCGTAGCTGGAAATCATGACTTGGTCACCGATGCTAGTGTCATACCAGGTGATATCATGGTGTCTGAGAGTGACAAGTTTAGAAACCCATGCGCTTTTGGTAGGAAGCCTCCAAAGGATATGGGTCCTTGGCAGATGAGAAGTAAACCATCGGTCGAGTAGTGCAAGACAGCATGAGAATCGCCCACAATCATACAAGGCAAAACGGTGGATGACTACATAAGTATCAGCCAGTATTGTGTTGACCGGATTTTTGAGGATGAAAAGGCGGATTGCTTCTTCGCTGATGAAGTCGTAACTGCTTGGGAACAGATACAGTCCATATATTAGTAGTGCCAAAATCGCCTCAAAAATGCCCAGGTTTCTGCTTTCATAGTGATACTCGGCCATTTCCATTAGAGGCCCGACATCCATTCCATACCACCCTCCTTTCGCCCTCATTGGTGGTAAGTCTTCCAGCTTGATATGCAGAGCTTTAGCTAAGTCCTTCTTCTTTGGCTTTCCATAAGGGAGCGTAAAAGTCCATGGGATCTTCAAGTAAGCATTATACTCTTCGAGGGTTGGGAGTAGCTGAAAATCTGGAAACACAAAGCAGTGGTAAGTTGTATGATAGAATTCCAACAAGGCTTGCAACATGGGCTCATTGATCGGAGCGCTTATTAATGGCAATAGGTCCCCATATTTGGCTATGAAAGCAGCAGGATTTCGGACAAGTCTGGTTAACATTCTTAGACGGCCCAATCTCAGATCCGGGACTCGAAGCATGTCTCTTCTTACCATGTTGTTGCCTGTAAAGAAAAAAGATGAATTTCCTTGAATGGTTAGAAGAAGTGCAAATGCAAATGCACATGATTGTCATGGAACTCAGATATTTTCGAACATCAGAAATCGTCATTTTATTAACAAACAAAACGGATTACAAAACATCATTTCCTCTTACAAGAGTTTTAACTAAACAACTTGGTGAATCCTATCAAGGTTCTCCTAGCAGCCTGAGGTTGAGCTTCTCGATCTTTCTTTCCATCTGAGTCTTCTCAATGATGAGTCTGTCCATAATTATTTTCCATGGATTAAACTGAGGCTGATAAGGTTCTTCTAGTGCTTTCCTTTTCTTACAAGAGAGGATTTCTTCATCTTTCGACTGGAGTTGTCTCTGGAGCTCCGCATTTTCTTCAATGACTATCTGATACTTGTGCTTCCAAGCTTCTTCAGTTTGTTGTGCTTTGACCAAAGCAATTTTCAACTTTTCTTCTTCAGACATGAAGACCAACGGGCGTTCTTCCTTTAGGGCCATAGGCTCTTGTTTAGGATACGACAACCTTAGTGTGACGGCTCTTTTCCGAACCCATTGGAGGTAAGGTTCCAAAGAAACACAGTTGAGTCTTCCAAGATCTTTCTTTCCTTTTTTATGTAGATGCTTCCAAGCTTCTAGAATTTTTTCTTTTAATACTTGACTATCTTCCTCTTCTTTGAAGAAGATGCTTTCTACTTGAACACTTTTGGGTTTGTCCTTTAGAGGGTATCCCAATTGTCGGCGGGCGAGTATTGGATTGTAGCTGATCCCTCCATTAATACTGAGGAGAGGTATATTGCCAAATTCCCCACAACTGTCAATAATCATTGTCCCATCATAATCTCGACTATACCAATCAATATCGGAATGGGTAAGAGCCATGATCTTTTGTGACCACCATCCTTTCTTTGGATCCCAAAAAGCATTGGCTTTGGGTAAGTGCGAAGTGAACCACTTGTACAATAAAGAAGCGCAACAAGTGATCATTCCTCCATTATGGAAGTTCCTCAGATGAACAGAATGGTACGTGTCAGCTAACAAGGTAGGCACAAGATTCTTCTTCAAGAAAATTTTGATGGCATTGAGGTCCACAAAATTCTCAAAGCTTGGAAACAAGAATATACCATAGATGAGTAAGGCAAGGATAGCCTCGAATGCATTCATGCTTAAATGATCTGCGTAATATTGAGCTTTCTCAACCAAGAATTCTGCTTTTAACCCAAAGACTCTCCCTTTTGTAATCAGATTCTTTTTTATATCATCCACCCCCAAACGTGTAGCTTTGGCAATGTCCTGCTCTTTAGGGTCCTTCTCCATGATCGGAAAAGGAGAATCTTCAAGACTGGGTAATCCAATCAGATGAGAGTATTCCTCTAGTGTGGGCATTAACTGATAATCAGGAAATGTGAAACAGTGGTAGAGCGGATCATAAAACTGGAGAAGAGTAGAAAGAAGTCCACTATCCATCTTTATCTTCAAAAGTAGCAACAACTTCCCATATCGACTTTGAAATCCTTCTGGATCTGTCACTAAGGTGCTCAATCTTCTCAAGTCGTCTAGGTTAAAACCCTTGTAAGTGTACTTCAAAGTTTTCTTTCTTTCACTGTTCATGACGACATCTGATATTTACAAACAACAAAGTCTGAGTTCCATGAAACCATATGATGATATGATGACATGATGATATGAATGCACAAAACACAAACAAGATGCATATGCACACAACACAGGTTTAGGGTTAAGGACAAGCATGAGTCAAAGGGTCTACCCATCCCCAAGGATTGTACTATGGATTGATCTGTACCTGCCGAACGGGTTCTACAAAGTTCCCAGAGTCATCAACCCATCTTTCGGATATTATCAACTTTCCAAATTACTTGGTAATTGATAATATCCTCAAGAGAATCTCGTCTGAGTGTAGTATCGCGTATCAACTACTTCGGAAATACTTCCTTATAGTCATCGCACTACGTCCTAATAAGGTCAAAGTGGGGTAAAATGTAATCTACAAGTTCACAGTGTCATGTGCTCCTTCATTGAAAGTAGCATTGTTTTCATGAATACTCGATCAACAATACTAAACTCTCGAGAGGGCCTGCACTGAGCGGTGGTTTCTCAAGCTAGCTTGGTCGGGAATCAACTCCCTATAAGCCTTCTTGAATATACCACCATCCTATCATAATTCCACTCAAGTCCGGGTATAGGACCGTCTTACCACTCAAAGTACCCAATACCCAACATACAAACAAATATATTGACAAATATACATGTTAAGCAAATATTTATAAATATAGCATGCAATTAAACAAAATAGGCTAAACCCTCAAGTTTAAACTTTTACGGTCCCCAGTGAAGTCGCCATTTCTGTTGCGGTGAGAATCGTGATGCCAAGCTATTGATTAACTTGAATCTTAATTCTTAAATTCACAACCGGACTTTAATTTATCCAAAGGAAAGGTCTAAAGAAAGAAAAACCCTTTTCGCGATGTAACAACAACGCTACGAGATTCGGGGATCGGGGTTGGTTATGCATAGGGTAGGTATTTCACATCCTAGACATCTGTAGTACTCTACAGGAACCTTTTGTTTGTTTGCATGCTAAGTTTGGTAAATGTTTGCTAAGGTTTGGCTTGGGTAAAGGGTGTAGGTTAAAACCTAAAGATAGTTTCTAAGTTTGCTCGCAAAGACGTCGCGTCCTCTGCCTACGTATCCTTACTAGGATAGAATCAGAGCAATCGTAGTTCACCTCACTAGGGTTGAAGAACACTTCATTATGATCAAGGTTCACGGGGAACAAACATTACAATGCTTGTGTAGAGTTTCAAAACTCTCTAGATCTATGTTGAACTCTCAAAGGGGAATAAGTAATCATCACTATGATTCTTATACAGAGTTAAACAAAATCTAACCTAGGGTTCTAGTTGAGGAGCACCCCTAGTAAAGGTGGGTCTTTTAGACTTAAGCAAAGTCTAATGGTTTTATGGGTTCTAATCTTAACTAAGATTCAATATGACTTTACAAAGTCAAAAGGGGTAATAAGCTATCCATGACACAAGGGCCAATGGAGAGACTTTTCCTTTGGAAGGAGAGAGGGGAGGCAAATCGGATGAGAACTAGAGAGTTCCATCACTTGGGGAAGAAAATACTTAACAAAGTATAAACATATTCAAGCATGAGGAATATAGAAGACAATGATTATGATCAAGGATTAACCAACACATTACAATGAGCAAGTATTTTGAGTAGGATGAATGGTTACAACCAAGCATGGTAAGCATATTACAATAAG
Source organism: Lathyrus sativus (assembly GCA_963859935.3). Classification (NCBI taxonomy): domain Eukaryota; kingdom Viridiplantae; phylum Streptophyta; class Magnoliopsida; order Fabales; family Fabaceae; genus Lathyrus; species Lathyrus sativus. The sequence continues at coordinate 156,681,084 of OZ012737.1, forward strand.
CATGTCTTGACAAAGATATAGGCATATATTAACAAAGATTGAAAGTACGGTCTTAACAAAGATTAGGAAACATGATAAAGGTGACAACCATGTAAACAAATAACAGTTTGAAAACAAATCATGTTATAAACTCAAAGCGTAACAACAATATGCATAGATAACAATCTCACACAATTAAATTAGTTTAGCCTCGTAATTTAGGAGGTATAAACATATACATGGTAACAACTAATAACAGATGAAAACTCAACAGGTTGACGAACATAAACAAATACCAATAAATCTTACAAGAAAAAAAATAAACATGGTATGGGGAGAATTTAAATCGAGGCGTAAGGTGACGACCTAACAGTGGATCTACTAACAAGCAAACAAAAGCATTGTTAAAATAAATAATCATGAGATTTCAATCCACCAAACAAAAATAGACATCACAATGAAGAGTTTGCAAAAAGAATGAGTTGAAAAAGATGAAAAATGAACAAGTTATGAATATTTGAAGTTTAGGTGATTTATGACAATAAAAGCAAATAAACAAAATAATAAAAGGAGGAAGGGCCAAGCTGGGAGTTGAACCCAGGCCCTTATGTTTACAAACACTCAAACTCTACCACTGGGGCACTATGCGCGTGCTGCAAAGAAATGGAAAGAATGAATAAAATAATAAAACATGAAAAAAGAATAAAAAGAAGCGCAAAAATGCCTCGCTGGGGCTCGAACCCAGGACACAAGGCATGAGAGGCGTTTTTAAGGCAAGGCAATAACCACTGGGGTGGCGATACATCCGTTGATTATCCCACCCCAGAAAAAGATAAACCTTACAAGGCCAAGAATTCTGGGCCAGGCCTCAAACAACAAAGGTGGGAGCGGATTGGATTCAAACTTTAATAAAACAAAACCAAATTTCACAAACTCAAAGTCTAATCTGCTTGAAATTGAATGAGGGTCAAGATGGTGCTTTTAATTTTTCAAAATCATGCACACCAGGTGGAACCCGATGGTAAATGCAAATGGAGGAGTTGAAATGCATAAAGGAAGCCAAGGTTCAAACTAAACAGTTTTAAATCACGCAAGCATCACTCACAAACTCTAATCATTTCAAGGATGGATTCTATGTTCAAAGATTAATTAAATATTACTCAAACAGAACAGTTGCATGTCATTGGCAAACATGGTTGAAAAGGATGCAGGCTGTTGGAAGAGATGAACAAGCTATGATGCAACATGTTATACAACTCTAATGATTCAAAATTCAGTTAAGGAATGGATTTAAAAACATAGGCAACAAGCTTTCAAATGAATTCAGGCATTTCACACAGTTGACAGATTTTGACATAACAAATAAATGCAATTTGACCAATTCACACATCACCAATGAGACAATATATAATAATGGAATATAGGTTATCAAGGTTCAAATTGAGTTGGTGCTGTTCATACAAATATCTCAGGCAAGTTCAGACATATCAACTGATGGATTTTGGGTTCAAAGATTAATTAAATATTACTCAAGCATAACAGTTGCATGTCATTGGCAACTATGGCAGGAAATGCAAGATTGCTTAAAAAAACATAAGCTGATGGAGCAGCGGGATGCATGGTTCTAATAGTTCATGAACAAATAGAAAAGAGTATTTTTTAATGCAAGTTAAGTTAACCACTTATGGACTCTTATGACAAAAGCCTAACAGTCAAGAAGTGAAGAACATCAGCTCATGGCAAAAAAAAGGCATAACCACAATAACATTCATGGTAAGGGCATGCATACTACATTATACTGCAAGAACTATTGACAGTCATCAAACCCTAAAGCAAAGGCCTGCCAGTGTGTTTGCGGCATTTCAACAATGACAGCTCCTCACTCATATAAACAAGGACTGGCAGGTGAGATAAAATCATAACAACCTTAACACAATGATTATCAAAACATAAATTGGAAAAAACTGAAGCAACATCAAAGTTTATTTTGGTATTCCAATCAATATCTGTTAGTGAATTCCAATCATGATTCCAAAAGCAATTTAATACAAAGCAAAACTTAAAGTTCCTTCAATCTAGATACATGGCCAATGAGGTTCTTTTTTTCCAAACAGTTTCAAACAATTATATTCAATCCAATACAAACATGCATACATCCTAGGTAAGTACAAGTGAATGAGTTCAAATGAATTTCAAGAGCCTGCCCTGGCTATATGTGATTTTGATGATCAAAGTGCTCACTTGGGTGCTATGTGCATTATGAGATGTGATCTGTGTTCAGTCAGTTTTAAGGTCAAACGACAATGCAAACACATCATAAACAACAAAAGTAAGCTGTTAGAACATGCCTTGCACTTCAAAATACACTGATGCCAAAATTGGTGTGTGAGTTGCTTGTATGTGAAGTGAACATGGAAGCTATGTGGACCAAGTTTTTGTGTGCCAACAAACCAAAGTAAACACACACACACACCTTTCAAATATACAATCAAACATGTTCAAGCAATAAAAAACCTGTTTCCACAGCCTGTGCTAAAAAAATGATTTCAACATGTTTTGGTTTCCTTTGACAACAAGCATTGACAAGTAAGCAGCATCCAAGTGATGTTCAACGTAACCTAAACAAAACTACCAAAAACTGCTGGCATAAAGACCTTGACAGAGATTTTCTAATTCATGGTTTGATGGAATGTAACATAATGTAGCAGTATGAGTGCCTCAAAACAGGATTCTTGAAGGGCTGCTACTTATATGCTATTATGCAGGAAGTTTTCTTTTCTTTTTTTACAAAACAACAAAATTACAAGCCCTTATCATATCAGTTCAGTTTCTGAGGTCAAACATGTTAGGTTCACATGATCCATGAACAAGTCACCATAGGCAAGACTCAAACCTTAAGGGCAGATGAAAATTAAAACAAAACATTAAATCTTGTGCAACCTTGGTGAAACAATCAAAACAACTTAAAATAATAGTCATGATGTATAACCAAATGGATTCAAAGTTGTGAAAGTTAAAGTGTTGCACATGGAATTCCAACAAATATACTTGTTTAAAAAGCTTTGAAATGAAAACTGGTTTTGCAAATGGGCCCTGGCAATGTTTTTATGACAGAAGGAAATCACTTGGTAATCATGCCTTAAACATCATCAATAGTCATAGTACACCACACCACTAAATGTGCACAGAATTTAAAAAACCAAATTGATTCTAACAGGATCCAAACAGACCCATCCTAGCAATCTCAACACAATTCAAAGAAAAAAACCCTGCACCCTATGTTGAGGTCTCACTTGTAAGTCAAAACCTATAACTAAGCCTAACATGAGCATCAAAATTGAAATTAGACAGAAACAACAACCTGTCAAACCAACTCAAACCTCCAAACAATCAAGGTCTCATCAATACCTAAAGGTCCAACTTTCTCAAATTGATAACAACCATAGGTTTTTGGTGAGAACTTTGTTTATGCAAAAGTAGCAGTATGAGTGCCTTTTATTATTCTGATACGCAAACCAGTGGTGAGATTGATTATTATTCACAAAAGTGGTAAAGTGATGATTCATACAAAATTCAAATGATTAAGATGAAGTGTGTGACATGTGGTTTTGAGGAGAAACATTTTGATGCAAAATGTAGCATGTGATGTGCTTTGATGGATTTTGTTGCCTTTGTGACAAAAACGTGAAATTAGAGTTTATGTACAAACCAATCAAAAACAGTCATATAGGCACATCATAAATGCATGAAGAAATATGTCTAGATGCTGAAAACAAGGTTTTAATGCCTTATGCAAAAAGTGATGTTCAGCTGGTATGTTTTGACAACAATTTTGAGACCAAACAATATAACCTTGATTCAAATAGTATGCTGATGATATGCAACTAGATGGCAATGACTCTCTTATGCACACTACATTAATGTCAACCTAAAAAAAACAATGAAACCTCCAAGATTCAACCAGCTGAATTCAATCAGTATAAAAGTCACAAATATATGGAACCTAGCAGATGGTTCACTGCTGTGAATGTGGTATCCAACTCACTGCTATCAAAAATAGACTCCTGCACTCTTGGTTTGCTAACAGGTTTAAAGTTCAAATGTGGAGTTGCTGTTAAATTACTTGAAGCAATCTACACTTTCCTCATCAAGAGCTACATTAATATGGAATCCAAGTGACAGAAAACAAAAACTGAATGCTTCCCTTTAGTTCAAAGCAGTTTCAGGATTATATGCAGTTTTTTAGTATGATAAAGGCAAGATTCCAACAGTTTGAGAGTAACAGTTTTAAGGCAGAAGTCTTTTGGTTTCATGTGAAGATGTGCCAAGTAGCAACATTTACATACCAGCAAAAATGCTAACAGAAAACATGTAGTACACACCAAACAGCAAGTCAATCAAAATGCTACCTATATGCAGACAATTTTTGTTCTTTTTGGTGAACCAAAATGAAATCCCTTACCATAATGATTTAGCCTCCTAACAGGTTGGATTCATACATCAAGAGTCAAGCATATTGCATTTAGGCACATTGATCATAAGCAGTAGTATTCACATCATCACAACAATATTATGACCATAAACCAAGGCATAGGCAATAATGAGAAGGATGAATTATATGTCATGGTGATGAAGGGGAATAGCCTAGGGACTACATACCTGTGATGATGCACTTGAGTAAGCTATATTACTCCTAGAAAATCAGAGGCCCTTTTTGAATGCCTTGCTTGCCTTGAAATTGGAATTTTGAGTAGAATGCACTTATGATGCCAATGGAAGAACTAGGTATTGTTGATGATTCTTAGCAGCTTGGACAGTTGAAAAACAATATATGCAAGGTGTTAGAGCTCTTAGGATGCCAAGGAAATGAGTAGAACGAGATATGGTGATTTTTGTAGCTTTGGTCAAAGTATGGTGGAATGAGAGTTGACTTTTTGATTTTTTGTGGTTCTTGATGTTTTAATGAGTCATACACCTTCTATATGTCATTTAGAAGATGTGTGGATGGTTGTGAGAGTGTTGGAAATATTAGAAATGAAAATGGTGTGAAAGTTGCAAAATGACCATTTTTGGTGTTTTTGAACTTTTCTTCACTTATAAGTAAAGAGAGAATGAGAGGGAGAGCTGTGATGCTTTGATCTTATGAGAAGCTCTGGTGTGAAAAACAAATGAGGGTGAGGCCTCTATTTATAGGAGAAAGAAGGATGAGGGCAACTTTGTATTTTCCATTTTTGGAGGGAGTTTCATGATGATTCTTTCAAAATCTTGCCAATATCTTCATATCAGCTTCTACACATCAAACCCTTGTCTCAAGGTATGCAAGTATCAGCTGACATGAGGGATTTGAGATGACTAGAGAGAGCTATGAAGGTAGGGGCCTCCAGCTGCCCCAAATTGCTTGAAAAGTTTCTCTTTCATGACTTAAAAATGATTATTTTAATTGCAACTTGCCATCAACTTGCTTGACTCATCATTTCAATCTTTTTTCTGGTTTTCTATTCATTCATACCTCATATTATCAGATTGTAACATGATCCAAGGGTGGAGAGTGCCTCAAGTTGTAAAAATCCAACTTTGAGATGTTGAAGCAAGTGAACTTTTAGTGTGACAGACCCAACTTCAAGACACCATAACTTCCAGCTCACAACTCCTCTTGGGGAGTTCTTGTTCTTTTTGGAAAGCCCTCATATATCCCTACAACATTCATGTTTGTCAAAAGTCCCAAATCTATGTGCATCTTGGTTGAAAAGTCCCTTAAAGTTAGCAAAAAAACAAGTTTTGATGCAACCAGATTTTGAGAAATTCACCAAGTGTTTTGTACTAAAAAAATGACTTTGATGATAACTCCAATTCCATGCATTTTCTGAGTGTGGACTAGTATAGGACTTTTGTAGGACTTGTTAAGAGCTTTCCGACGAGCTTTGAACCACCTCATTTGGGTGTGTGGTTAGGGAGTTAGGGTTTAGCCCCTTTCGAAACCCTAATTTCCCGATTTTTCGATTATTCTCACGTCCTTGATCCGATGATCATGAAAATTGATATGTAGGTCCCTCATGACATAAGGAACAACTTTTCTTCACAACTTGAAGTCCAATTCCTAAAATTTGAGGGGTTGACTATTCGGTCAACCGTACGATCGATCGGCGATTACCGGACCGTCCGTTCATGTTTCGGAGCTTCCAAGACTTTGAAACTCTTTGAGGGGACTTCACTAAGCCATATGAACTTTTTAAACCATACTTTTATCCTTGAATTATTTCTCAAATCTAAAGTCAAACTACAGTTGACTTTTTCAACCCGAAAAACCCTAATCGGGTGCCTTGAACTGCACTGCACCCCATCTGTGGGTGATTACCTAAAATTGAACTCACACATGGCCCAATATGGTACTCTTGATCTCATTTCATAAATGATTCAACCGAAAACATTGGTTGACCAATCCTCGAACCTTCGATTTTATCAGTGCGGAGCCCCGTTTCATCTGTATCTTGACAAAAACACACTTCAAAACTTGTTAAGGTTAGATAAATAAATGCATATGATATGAAGAGGATATAAGGGGTCAAAATTTGGGGTGCAACACCTACCCCAGATGTTACCTTGCTGTTTAGTTTGATTGCCTTGGCAGATGATACAGTGAAAGGGGAATTCAGGAAATCATATGGGAAGTTGCTTAGTCTGGTTCGTAAACCTTCGATCTATGAGTTGAATGGGTTGTATGCGTTGCTACAGCTCTATGACCCTTCGTTGAGCTGCTTTACTTTCCCAGATTTTATTCTTGTGCCTACAGCTAGAAGAGTATGCTGAGTTGTTGGGTGTACCGGTTAAGAATCAGATGCCGTTTGTTCACATGGATACTAAGTCTAATCTGGCTAACCTAGCTGTTGCTCTTCATCTGGATGCCTCAGAGCTGCTTCTGACCTCATGGAATGGAGTTCCTGGTTTTTCTCTGCAGTTTCTGGTTGGGAAAGCCCAACAGTGTGCTAAAGACGGTTGTTGGATCGTATTCAACGCTATTCCCGCCCTCTGCATCTATGGGATCATCTTGTTTCCTAACATGCCTGACTTTATAGATTTGGACGCCTTCCATATCTTCGCCTAGGGAAATCCAGTTCCCACCCTGCTTGGTGATCTATATCATTATGTTCATTACAAGAATGAAAATAGAAAGGGTAAGAATGTATCATGCTGTGTGCCCCTCCTCTACAGATGGTTTGATAGCCACTTGCCCAAGAAGGGTCTCTTTGTTTCCTCTGCAGCCACAACTGAGTGGTCTGAACGCCTGATGGGTTTATCCGCAGAGAGCATCGTTTGGTTTGATCGGGATATGCTGGGTACTGAAGTCATCTACAACTGCAATGGTTTTCCTAGTGTGCCCTTGATCGGAAGAAGAGGCTGTATTAACTACAATCCCTCATTACTTGTCAGACAGTTCGCGTACGCCTTGAGAGGCCCGCCGAAGGACGAAGAGGTGCAGGAATCTCTGTACCTCACAGGTCTCCTAGAGGGGGATATGTTAGCCAAGCTCAAACATGCTTGGAATGACATCAGCAGACGAGGGAAAGTGTTGTTAGGTAAGAGAAACAACCAGGCTTATGCTCCTTATGTGACTTGGATTCGAAGCAGGACAGAGACAGCAGGGATGCCTTTTCCACTAGCTAAGCAAGATTGCCCTCCAGTGGTCAAAGAACCTACCACAGTATCCATTCAGAAATACAATCAGGTATTAGCTGAGAAGGAAGAACTGAAGAAGACCAACGAGGAGTTGGAAAAAGAATTGGTACAACTTAGAAGTGAGAGAAACGAAGTCGTCTACTCCTTCAAAAAGCAGACAGAGCCGGTGAATCGGCTAGGTACAGACTTGACCAAACAAATGGCTGAACGTGAACGTTTAGGTTTGGACTTCAAGGCTGTCAACGATGTGCTTGCCACCAAGAAGCAGAACTTGGATGATGCATACCGGAGAATTTCCAAATTCAACCAGCAGTGGAATGCCACTATAGCCAGTAACAAAGAGCGGGAGGACAAGATGAAGCAACAGATCTCCCAGTTGAAGGCTCAGTTGAAGGCCAACGAGAAGAAGTTTGATGATGAAACTGCTCATAGGTACGCCACTGAAGATAGGTTGAACAAGGCTATTGCAAACCTGAAGGATCGCAAACAGACTTTTGAATCCAAGAAGCGAAGGTTAGAAGACTGTTTTGGCAAGGAAGAGTGGAAAGACTCCATTGAAGGCCTTCAGTACACTATCATACAGAGGGAGTCACTCGTCGAAGGGTTACTCACTTAGCCTGATCATCCCAAAACAAAGGGGTTGCTAGAAGAGTTTCGCGCCCGTGACCGTACTTGACTACTTTGTAATCCCTTGTATTTTTCTGATCATTGTTGTATGCTGACCATCACTAGGCTTGTTAGTCGAGGTCATGCTATTGATTCTACCTGTACTTAGTGACGTTGTATGCTGCCTTGATGGGCTTTTTATATATACGAGGTGTTATTTCCATGATTGGATTCAGACTTCTTATTATCACCACTGGCATTCTGGCACTAGAATCGGGGGAGAAATCTCCCTAAGGCACAGACACACGTTTGCATTTGCATGAATCATTTGCATGACAGGTGCCTTGCCGTTTTTCTAACCCTTTGTGTATGCAGGTTATTTCAGGATTGAACAGAGACAGATCCACCGATACTCTACCAGAGCGAATCAAGCTAGAGCAATGGAACAAGTTCAGACCGACATCCAAGAGCTCAGAGAGAGGATGAATCGCTTCATGGAGCTCATGCAAGTGGTCGCTAACGGCCAGGACCAGCTCAGAACTCTGGTCCAACCGCTGATCTCACGGGTTGACAGCAACGGCGTGCTTCACGGTGGCAATACCCTAAACCCTCCACTTGTTGAGACCCCTCAGGGTGGCATCCCTGTGACTGGAGGGAATGGAAGCGGTAACGACAATGTTGTCAATAACATCGGACCTAATGGGAATACGACTGGCATCATAAATGGTAACTTTGAGGCCAATGGCAATGCTGGTATAGGCCATGGCAACACTGGAGGAACTAGTAATGCGGGGAACGCTGGGGCCGGTAATCTGTATGGCATTGATGCTGCTGGGTTTGCTGCTGGCAATGGCAATCAGCCATGGCAAGAGGACCGTCAAGAGGACTTGTTCTCCATGAAGGGAGATGAGGGCGACTTGAACTTTGAAGCCCGTTTAAGGTTCAAAGCCCTCGAGGACAAAATGAAGAGTTTTGAGAACTTGAATACCTTGGGCGTTGACATGACCAAACTGGGACTGATCTCAGACTTCAAGGTGCCCCCAAGTTTAAGGTACCCGACTTCGAGAAGTATAAGGGCACAACTTGCCCCCGTGTCCATCTGAGGTCGTACTACCGAAATATGTCCGGACATTCTGAAGATGAGAAGTTGCTGATGCACTTCTTCCAGGACAGCCTGTCCGGCCCCTCGTTGGAGTGGTATATGGGTTTGGAACCCACCAGTGTACGTACACGGAAAGACCTTGCTGAAGCATCCGTACGCCATTATCAGTATAACAACGATCTGGCTCCCAACCGGGTTCAACTGCAGAAGTCCTCTCAGAAGAATAACGAGAGATTTAAAGAGTACGCCCAGAGATGGCGTGAACTGGCAGCGAGAGTTCAGCTGCCGATGGTTGAACAAGAACTTGTTGAGATGTTCGTAGCTACTCTTCCAGGAGTTTATTATGAGAAGCTGTTCAATGGTATGTCAGGAAGCTTCTCCAATCTCATCATCACTGGAGAACATGTAGAGAATGGCATCAAACTCGGAAAGATTCAGGGTGTAGATGTATCCTCAACCGGAGGAGGAAAGAAACCTTACAGTGGTAAGAGACGTGAAGGTGAGACGAGCTCAGTGTCTAACGCTCGGGGAAAAGGTAAAGTCCAGCGTTAGCAGGTCGCTAGCATTACTATTCCTGCTGTTCAGCAACCTCAGCAGCAGCAGCAGCAGAACCAGCAAGGGTACCAGAGGTATCAGAACAAAGCACCGTTATCAAGTCGTCATCTTGAGACCCCACCTATGTCGTATGCTCAACTTTTTCAAACATTGCTTCAGCTTCAGCTAGTTCAGAAGAGAACTTTAGCTCCCTTGACAGGGACACCTCTACCAGGCTACGATGCGAATGCGAGATGTGAGTTTCATTCGGGGGCACATGGCCACTCGATTGATAACTGTAAGGCATTCAAGCACAAAGTACAAGATATGGTTGATGCCAAGATAATCAACTTTTCTGATAATGTTGCGAATGTTACGAAGAAACCTATGCCTAACCATGGGGGAGATGGGGTTAACACCATCATTGAAGAGGAATATTCGGACTTATTGACTGATGTCAAGGACCTAAAGACACCACTTGGTTTCGTTAAAGCCAAGTTGATGAAGAAAGGTATTTTTCCGGGCTGTGGAAAGTTGTGTATGGATTGTGCGATTCATTCAGATGGCTGTGATCAGTTGATAGCAGGGATTCAGAGTTTGATGACCGAGGGAATTCTGCACTTTAGTCGGAGGGCTGAGAACAGATCAAGGGAAGTAATGTTGAAGCAGAAAGATGAGGTTTCCACTATCACCATCCCTCGTAAAACGATTACCATTTCTGCATCGAGGCCACCTACGATCACCATCACGAAGGCTGGGCCTATACCATTCGAGAGCACTAATGCTGTTCCATGGCACTATGGGGAAGATGTCTACTGCAATGGACAAAAGTTAGAGTTGGATCCATCTAGGCAATCTGTTGACAACCTAGTGGGGACTGGGGGGATAACACGTAGCGGAAGAGTGTTCGCCCCACTAGAGGTTGTGGCTGACAAAACGGACAAAGCTGAGAAAGCTGATAGAGGTAAGGGTAAGGTCGTTGAAGAAACCTCCCGGGAGGTAGGAAAAGACCTGCTTGTGAAAGACGCCGAAGAGTTTATGAGACTGATCAAGAAAAGCGATTATAAGATCGTTGATCATCTTCATCAGACGCCATCTAAGATCTCTATTTTGAATCTGTTGTTGTGTTCTGAGGCACATCGTAACGCTCTGCTGAAGGTTCTGAATACAGCGTATGTACTGCAAGAGATCTCCGTTAATCAACTAGAGGGAGTAGTTGCTCACGTGAATGCTGGGAATGGATTAGGGTTTACTGACCTAGAGCTGACGCCGAAGGGAAGGAACCATAATAGCGCCTTGCATATCTTGATATAATGCCGAGGAACAGTCATGTCCCATGTGTTGGTGGACACGGGATCATCTCTGAACGTTCTCCCAAAGAAAGCTCTGATGAGGTTGGATATGAGAGGGGTGATTTGTACACCCAGTGATCTGGTGGTAAAAGCTTTCGACTGAACCAAGCGTCACGTCTTTGGAGAGGTAACTCTAACCATTCAAGTTGGGCCCGAATCCTTTGACGCAGTCTTCTACATCATGGATATCATGCCTGCTTATAGCTGTCTATTGGGCCGGCCATGGATCCATTCTGCGGGTGCAGGGACTTCCACATTGCACCAGAAGCTGAAGTATGCTGTGGGGGGCAGCATCGTGACTGTCTATGGTGAAGAGGACATAATAGTGAGCCATTTGTCATCTTTCAAATATGTTGAGGTGGATGGCGAGATCCACGAAACTTTGTGTCGGGCATTTGAAGCTGTTAAAGTCAAAGATGTGACTCCGGTGATGATTGAGAAACCTGAGATGACTCTCTCTTCCTTCAAGGAAGCTCAAGCTGTTGTTCAAGCTGGTCCTGCCCCAGGCTGGGGGCAAGTTCTGGAAATCCCTAACAAGCAGGATAAGTTTGGGTTAGGGTATTCTCCTTCAGCTGATGCTTCCTCCTCTCGCAGTGCGTCGTGCGTCAAAGGGCCGATTCAGTTCACAAAAGGTGGGGTGATATTTGAGAATGTCAAAGCCGTGTCTGAAGACGACGAAGATAGTGATTGCGACCTGGACTCCTGGATTCAACTGAGCAAACCAGGCCAGAGCCTCAACAACTGGTCCATCCAGGATGTTATCCAAGTGACGCACAAAGAGTAATGCTTTGTCTTTTCCAATTATTGTACAACCTTATGCTCTACCCGGGGCATAACGATTTTATTGTCAGGGCCTTGATAGCTTATGCATGTACATATTATCAATAAATCAAAGGGCGTTTTTCTTTGCATTCAAATTTTGTGATCTCTGTTATTCCTGTTTTACTTTTGTTTTGAAAAACAATAAAATGGCAATACGGTTTGTGCTAACCTGCATATCCTTTGTTTTAAGCTTAACCCTCGTTATTGCAGGATTCACATCACAGATGACATCGACTCTGAAACTTCTACGACTCACTTCGAGTTTGATTGCCCGATATATCAAGCCGAAGAAGAGATTTATGAAGACGAAGACCTTCTCGAAGAGTTGGCCTGTTTGTTGAAACAAGAAGAGAAGGTCATTCTGCCTCACGAGGAAGAGATCGAGATTGTGAATCTGGGTTCTGAGGAACGTGTCAGAAATGTCAGGATAGGAGCTTCATTACAGAGCGATGTTAAGCGAAGATTGGTCGAGATGCTTCGAGAGTATAGTGACATATTTGCTTGGTCGTATGAAGATATGCCCGGACTCGACACTGACATAGTGGTCCATCGTCTACCACTGCGAGAAGATTGTCCTCCCGTTAAGCAGAAGCTTAGAAGGACGCGACCAGATATGGCCGTTAAGATCAAAGAAGAAGTGCAAAAGCAGCTGGATGCTGGCTTTTTAGCGATCACTACTTACCCTCCGTGGGTCGCCAACATAGTACCTGTACCGAAGAAAGATGGTAAGGTGCGGATGTGTGTTGATTATCGGGATTTGAATAAGGCGAGCCCTAAAGATGATTTCCCGCTCCCTCATATTGATGTGTTGGTCGACAATACAACTCAATTTTCCGTGTTTTCGTTCATGGATGGCTTCTCTGGCTATAATCAGATCAAGATGGCGCCGGAAGATATGGAGAAAACCACATTTATTATGCCTTGGGGAACATTCTGCTACAAGGTAATGCCCTTCGGTCTGAAGAATGCAGGGGCCACTTACCAGCGAGCGATGGTCACTTTGTTTCATGATATGATTCACCATGAGATTGAAGTCTATGTGGATGACATGATTGCGAAGTCCCAAACGGAGGAGGGACATCTGGTCAATTTGCTGAAGCTTTTTGAGAGGCTTAGGAAGTTCAGGTTGAGGCTGAATCCTAACAAGTGTACTTTCGGAGTACGGTCTGGAAAATTACTGGGGTTTATCGTGAGCGAAAAAGGCATTGAGGTTGATCCTGCGAAGATAAAAGCAATACAAGATATGCCAGCGCCAAAGACTAAAAAAGAAGTTCGTGGTTTCCCGGGCAGGATAAACTACATTGCAAGGTTTATATCTTAGCTCACGGCCACATGTGAATCGATGTTCAAACTACTGAAAAAAGATCAGGCGATTATCTGGAACGAGGATTGCCAGAAGGTGTTTGATAAGATAAAACAGTATCTGCAGGAACCTCCGATTTTGATACCCCCAGTGGCCGGAAGACCCCTAATCATGTACTTGACAGTTCTTGAGAATAGCATGGGGTGCATTCTCGGTCACCACGACGAGACTGGCAGAAAGGAGCATGCCATTTATTACTTGAGTAAAAAGTTCACAGATTGTGAGTCTCGTTACTCAATGCTGGAAAAAACGTGTTGCGCACTCGCGTGGGCTGCCAAACGTTTACGACAGTATATGCTCAACCACACGACCATGCTAATTTCGAAGATGGATCCGATCAAGTACGTCTTCGAGAAGCAAGCGCTTTCGGGAAGGATTGCCAGATGGCAAATGGTGTTGACAGAGTATGACGTTCAATACGTTTCCCAAAAGGCCATCAAGGGAAGTGTATTGTCTGAGTACCTTGCCGAGCAGCCTATCGAAGATTATCAGCCGATGAAATTTGAATTCCCCGATGAGGATATCATGTTTCTCAAAGTGAAAGATTGTGATGAACCGTTGCCCGACGAGGGTCCAGATTGGAAGTCCCAGTGGAAATTGATATTTGACGGGGCGGTTAATTCGTACGGAAGTGGTATTGGGGCAATCATCACGACTCTCCAAGGATCCCACATCCCGTTCACTGCCAGATTGACTTTTTCGGTCACCAATAACGAGGCGGAATACGAAGCATGCATCATGGGTTTAGAAGAAGCTATTGATTTGAGAATCAAAAACCTGGATGTATAACGGTGACTCGGCACTTATTGCTAACCAAATTAAGGGGGAGTGGAGACTTGTCAGTCGAATTTGGTCCCATACATGAATTATGCCAGAAGGCTGCTTCCGTTCTTTGATCGAGTGGAACTCCATCATGTGCCCAGAGCTGAAAATCAGATGGCTGATGCCTTAGCCACGTTGGCTTCAATGTACAAGGTCAATTTTTGGAATGAAGCTCCAAGAATTGTCATTTCTCGTCTTGATAGACCTGCATTCATTTTTGCAATTGAGGAAGCCTCCGATGGCAAGCCCTGGTTCCATGACATCCAGACTTTTCTTATGACTAAGGAGTATCCTGTGGGAGCGTCAACCCAGGATAAGAAGACTCTGAGGAGGCTGTCTGGAAATTTCTATCTCAATCCTGATGGAGTTCTGTACAAGAGAAATCACGATCTCGTGCTACTCAGATGTGTAGATGAGAAAGAAGCAAGTTTTCTCATGGAGGAGGTCCATGAAGGCACATTTGGTACGCACGCCGGCGGACATGCTATGACGAGAAAGATCCTACGAGCAGGATATTACTGGTTGACGATGGAGTCAGATTGTTTCAAATTCGTGAAGAGATGTCATAAATGCCAGATTTATGCGGATAAAATTCATGTGACGCCGTGCCCGTTGAATGTCATGTCATCCCCGTGGCCGTTCTCCATGTGGGGCATTGATATGATATGCAAGATCGAGCCCACTGCATCTAACGGTCATCGCTTCATTTTGGTAGCCATCGACTACTTCACCAAGTGGGTGGAGGCAGCCTCGTATGCTAATGTGACCAAGCAGGTGGTGGCTAGATTCATAAAGAAGGACATCATCTGTCGATACGGAGTTCCCGAGCGGATCATTACTGATAATGGTTCGAATCTGAATAACAAGATGATGAAGGAGTTATGCCAGAGCTTCAAGATTGAACATCACAAATCATCACCTTACCGACCGAAGATGAATGGTGCGGTTGAAGCGGCCAACAAGAACATTAAAAAGATAGTACAGAAGATGGTTGTGACCTACAAAGATTGGCATGAGATGTTGCCATTCGCATTGCACGATTATCGTATGACGGTACGCACATCAACCGGGGCAACTCCTTTCTCACTAGTGTACGGTATGGAGGTTGTCCTACCGTTGGAAGTTGAGATTCCTTCTTTGCGAGTTTTGGTTGACGTGAAACTCGATGAGGCAGAATGGATTAAGAACCGATTAAATCAACTCAGTCTGATGGATGAGAAGAGATTAGCATCGATTACATATGGTCGTGTGTACCAGAGCCGAATGAAGAAAGCTTATGATAAGAAGGTGCGTCCTAAAAGCTTTCAGATGGGTGTTCTCGTCCTGAAGAAGATTCTTCCGCCACACTCCGATCACAGGGGCAAGTGGACTCCTAACTATGAAGGTTCGCATGTCGTCAGCAAGGTCTTCTCGGGAGGAGCCTTACTGTTATCCACGATGGATGGCGAAGATTTTGCATCCCCTGTGAACGCGGACGCAGTTAAAAGTACTTTGCTTAAAGAATGACCAGCTGGAAAGAAAAAGAATATCCAGGCAAAAATGGGGCATCCCGACGAACCATAAAAAAGGAAAAATGTTCGGGCAAAAATTAGGGATATAAATGAAAAAATGTACACCCGCAAAGTCGAAAACCTGAAAGGGCGGCTTTGGCAAAAAAGGGTATCCCGGTGAATCGAAAACCCGAAAGGGCGGTTCAGGCAAAAGTTAGGGATTTGAAAAAGCAAATGACTGCGTTCCACGTATGGACTTTTATTGTTTAGTGGTTTGGAAGACCTGAGGGCCGTTTATCCGAATCAATCTCTTTTGAAGCTGAAGCGTCGGAGAAGTATCGAAGTCGAGTGGGTCATAGAGGGATTAACTCATGGTGTTCGTCTATGCCGCATTGCCGACATTTGTGTATACTGATGTATATTTATGTTATTACACTTGCGCTGCTTCCTCATTTCAGGGGCTTGCATTTGTTGTAAAACATTTTGCCCATTCAGGGGCTCGTTATCAATAAACATATACTATTCAGTATTTCTGTTTGTTTGTTTAGTTTTTACCTATTTTGTTTGCGAAAAAGAACGCCCAATGTTTTTGATAAAGTGTGCATACATAAACTTGTTGGCCTAGGCCGATAATTGTTGAAACATTGAATTACCTGAACATTGTCATAGGATGATAACCTTGATAGGTCCCTTTGTGAAGGGTATCTTGTCTGTTTGTTAGTGTTGTTGCAGGGACGTCACCCTCTAGGCATTACGCCAGTTGTTTTCCAAGCAGGATGATTCCTTCTTCCCCAGCGAATTCAGCAGTGTCTCCCCACGAAGTCTGAACACGGGACCGTGAGCATTGATATGTCTTACCAGGCAGAGATAGATTCTCCCTAGCTAGATGCATCCTGGGCAGGACCATCATTTCCCCAGCTGAGTCATAGGCTGAAGTGTATACTCGTTCCCAGCACTGGGTCAATGTGCAATTTTTTCGTAGAAGACCATTCGCAGGTGTCCAGCTTCCGGTAGTTCAGACTGAAGTCTCCAGCGGAATTGAAATTCCCCACAGAGTTGTATTGTCCCCGGTAAGTAAGAGTGATTCCAGCGTCTGGTTGCGTATCCTCAGCCGAGTTTGTAGTTCCCCAAAAGAGTGGAGTCCTTGGAAGCCGTTCAGGCCATGATTGGTTTCCCCAGGAGAGTGTTGAATAGCTGATGCTATATTTCCCCATCGGAGTCTGTATCTCCAGGAAAGTTTTAGCCGCGAAGGCTGTGCAGTTTATTTCTGTGATTGGCATCGTTTTCCTCAGCAGTTTGTGGTTCGTATACCTAGTTGAGCGGGTTCAGGTTCTCGTAGAACTTTGTTCCCCTGCAGCAGTCGTCTGGAGTTCGTATCCCCAGGTTAAGTCCAATTGAGATTGGTGTGACTTCTTCTCCTCGGCAGGATGATTCCTCCTCCCCACCAGAGTGGTTCTTTCTCCTTGACAGGAGGATTTTCCCTTCAGCATTTATTTTGCTGATGGGGTCGTAGCATTTTGCATGATTGCATATCATTTACCCTAAACGCGTAGCATTTCCACCGTGTGGAGCATTACACCATTGTCAAACATATGCATATGAAACATGAGCTAGGTCGTTACTGTTCTTGTTTTGCAGGTGTTCCTCCGCAGAATGGTTTATTCAAGATGACTCTTGAAATCCTCAGCAAAGTTGTGTGCTTAAGATGATTCTTAAAATCCCCAGTGAAGTCGCCAGACTTGTTTACTCAAGATGATTCTTGAAGTCCCCGGCGAAGTTGTTTATTCAGGACGATTCTTGAATTCCTCAACAAAGTTTATTGGTCCAGAATGATTTCTAAAATCCCCGAAGCAGAGTTACTTGATAGTTCTCCAGAATCCCCAGCGGAGATGTGTCATCCCCAGCAGGTTTCAAACTGAGAAGTTGAAACTTCCTTGAAGACTTACTGATGAAGTCTGACTGCGATGTCGAAGCAGTTCTCCTAGCTGACGCAGAGTGCTTGACGGTAAAAGTTTAGATATCCCCAGTGGTTCATGATTGACTAAGGATTCTATTTCCAACTTACTGACGAAGTCCGGATGACGCTCGAGAATTTCTTTGAATGCCCGATGGCATAATTATAGAGATTGTCAAAAGTTCCTAATGACCTGATGAGTCCCGAGGAATTCTTCTGCTGTCGTGCCGCAGAATGCCTAACGACAGTATCAACTATGTATCACTAGTTACCGTGTAACCAGTGAGCCCTTGATGACTTGAGGAAGAAGCTGCAGTGAAATCTGATGATCATCCTGACGGAGATTAGGGCCGGTTGCCGTGCAACTGCCATTTCAGACTTCAAAGATTGTCCTTCCCATCAGAGTATCGTTTACTTGTGCGGTTGGCAAGTTCCCGGTTACCGTGTAACCGGTTCCCCAGCAAAGTTGCCGTGCGACTGTCATTTTCAGTTTTGAAGGTGTTCCTACCAATCAGAGTATCGTTTACCTGTGCGGTTGGTAAATCACCAGTTACCGTGTAACCGGCGATCCCTTGATGACTTGAGGACGTAGGTGATCATCCTGACGGAGATTCTGAGTTAATCAGCCACAAGTGAGTTGTCGTGCAACTACCAATATCAGTAACCCTTCACCAGTTACTGTGTAACCGGTGATCCCTCGATGATTTGAGGACACAGTGATATCAGATACATCAGATCAGTAATTCTTCAGCTAGTTGTCATGCAACTGTTATTTCAGTTTCCGAAAGATTTGTCTACCAATCAGAGTATCGTTTACTTGTGCGGTTGGAAAATTTCCAGGTTTATCGGTATTCAACCATCTTCTACCTTGATTGTTTGAGATCCGTTCGCTTCTCACCCAGTCAGGTCCAAGCCATTTGAATAGGGGCAGCTGTTGCACCCCAAAATTTGCCCAACCTTTCTTTACCTGGCTTGTGTTTCATTGCATTCATATTAGCATTATCATCTGCATTTCATTGACATGTGTGCATGAGATCAAGAGGTATGATTACCAACAAAGGGCTACACAAGGCTATGAAGCTAGCTAAGAGGGTTATTCAAGTGTTCAAGGGTTGATATCCTCACCAGAGAAGTTAAGGATCCTCAGAGAGAGTGGCTGAAGCCAAGTGTGTATGTCTCCTAACTTGAGAGTTGTGGGAAGTCATCTGATGATGTTGAAGCCATAGAGTTGGACCTAGAACCTTGAGAGAGCTCTTAAGAAGTATTGAGATCATTTTGAAGCCTAGATAGGTCATTATGCAAAGGATATGAAGATATACCCAAGATTGGTACAACTAGGGTTTCATCTGGTCAACCCTAGGATAACTGATGATTTGAAGAAGGTTGAGACATAATTCCAAAACCATGTGATCATGGATTGATGCATTGAGATGTCCAAGGGATGATTCCAAGGTCAACTTGTCATGAATCAAGAGTGTGAGAAGTTGCTAGGCTAAGGTTGCTATGCTTGACAGTGTAAAATCCCCTGGTTTGGTACCTAACTTCAAGACCACTTAACTCAAGATGTGATTTTCATATCACCTTGACCCTAACATGATTGTTGTAGGGCATGATATTAGATATAATTTAAGTGCTATAAGTCCTTGATAGGGTTTATAGAACTCAAGTTATGAGCCAGACAAGTTACAGGTCATCTGAGGCATGTGAATTTGGAGCTTGAAAGTTACCCAACTTGCATGACACTTTTGCCCTAGAAGAATGATTCCTATGAACTTTTGGTCAACATGAATGTTGTTCCTTATCTTCTTAGCTTTCTAGAAAGTACTAGAAGTCCATGATTGGATTTGTAGAACTCAAGTTACAAGCTTTGCAAGATAAGGGTATTTTGGGAATTTGGAATTACAGGTCATATTTGGTTATGGGTCCGTTTCACCAACATAGGCACCTCAAATGAAGATTTGTTCAACTTGAAAGTTGTTCAAAATGGTGTTTTTAGTCCAACTATGACCCAAGCATTCATTGATATAGATTGAATATGGAAGAGTATGAAGGAATTTTGAAAAAAGATCATTAAAAGGCATTAATGAAGGAAAAACTCAAAATAGATCACAATGGTTCAAAACTTCACAAGTTTATGCATTTTCTGATTGGAAATGACATTTTAAAGAGATTGGAAATTTTACATTTGGGATTTGAGGCTTAATTCATGGACATTGTGTGGATTACTTCATGATGAAGAAACATAACCAATCTTGACCATAAGATCAATTCAAGCACTCAATCTGAGCCCTTCACATCCAAAGAGTATTGTGCAAGCTAATGAAGCAAAGTTTGAGCTGAAACAGAGCCAGTACACGCGAGTTCCATAGTTGAACTTTGGAGAAAATTGAAATTTTGGATCAAGCAAATTGGGCCATGATTGGGCCATGTTAGGATCCAAATGCATTCTATTTAAGTTCATAATCGTGTTCAGATCATTTTTTGGAAGGAATTGGTGAAGAATTCAGTTGTGGCAGTTAGACATTAAAGCTTCCAACTCAAAATCGGTTTTTGCAATTCAGAGAGTTTCAAGATGAATTGAGGATTCAATTAGCACCAGTGATCATCCTTGAAGGTTTCTGCAGCATTTGAAGTCAAGAATCACACTGCAACTACTCCAATTTCAAGCTTCAGTTCAGGTTGGTAAACTTCAAAATTCCTCTCATTCTAGGCTGATTTAGAGTGAATTAGAACTGTGGTTAGAATGTAGATGGAACATAGATTGATTTAGGATCAGAATCTTGAAGTTTAGAGATGATTTAGGTTATGGTGCCATTTCTGTTTGGATTGATATTTGGCTGTTCTTGGAGAGTTAATGGAAATTAGATGGATTAGGATGATCCTTGAGAGGTGAGGAAGAGATCTATGGAAAGAATTTGGAGTTTGATGATGATCAATGTTTTGGTGAATTTTCTGTTCATCTTCGTGTTTCAAGATTCATGGAGAATTAGGGAAAATGGAATGGAGATTCGTGATCAGTGAGAAATTTCAAGAAGAATGGTACAAGTTTCTTTCATTTTGGTGAGGATTTGATGATGGACCACTGTTTGCCTCGCCGGAGAAGACGACTGAAGGTCTTCTCCGGCCACCACACTTGTTCCCTCCCAGTTGCAGGTTCAAATGAGGAAGACGATGCCTGAGCCACACGATTTGTTTGAACTATTTGACTAAGTCATGAGATCTAACGCCTGTGATTCACCCTGAAGACTTTGACCATTGTCCAGCTAAAACGCTGCAGTTTCATTAATCCTTGCTGGTAGTGATGTGGTGCGCGCGTGTTCTTTGGATGAGTGGACTTAGTCTTGGATCCAACAGCTGTGGTTATTTCCTGAGTTTTTATTTCTTTTATTCATTTTTGGATTTTCTTTAATTGATTTCTTCTTCTAAAATTCATATTAATTTGAATAATGATCAGAAAAATATGAAAAAAAATATGTGGTTGATCCTTGTTTTATTTCTGATTTTTCCATGCCTTTGGATTTTATTTTGGTGTTGTTTTCCATTTAATGTCCATTTTTATATTTTTGATAATTGATAAAAAAATGCATAAAATGGCTTGTTGCTTGCTGATTTTAGGATCCCTTAGGAAATTTTGTAGATTTTTAGTAATTGATTTACTATTTTAGTTAGATTTTATATCTAGGCTGTGTTTAGGATGATTCTAGCATAGTACTTCCCATAGATGAACTTCAAAAGTGACCTTTAGTTCATGATAAGTTTCCAAACCTTTTCTAATGGTTTAGTAGACATGTTGGTGCCTTTGTAGATTGAATATCAAGGTTTGATTTGGTGTTTTAGTTCCCTTTAGAAAGTTTCTTTTTGGGCTTGTAGGGTTAGGGTTTTTTAGAGCTTTAGGGGTTGCTTCTTTTTGCATAATTGTGGTTTGCTTTGATTTTCATTCCATTTCCTATCCAATGATGCAAGGTTCCTTGTGGGAGCCTAGTCCCTCCTTTGGAAGGACTAAAGGCCTACCACAAAAGGTAAAACCTTTGAGGATACCAATCTCAGATGAATGGTTGAGTGCCTTGAGGGATTCCATTGGTTTCCCTCCTGCTTCCCCTCATCATGCAATGATCTTTGTGTTGATTCACATAATCTCTTGATGGAGCAAGTTGAAGATTGAAGATGAATTCCTCGTTCCCTTTTCTCCTGATGGATAACTTAGGCTAGAAGACAAACTGTTGGGCTGCTTTGCTGCTGGAGTGTTGTTGTGCTGCTCTGCTGTTCTTGTTGTTTGACTGTATTTGTATGACTGTTTAGTTGGTGTGTACCATTAGAATAGGCTTTCATGTAGTTGATACTAGGCCTAAGTGCATTGAAAGGTTGAGCTTGCCTCCCTTTGCTTGTTTACATGAGAGGTTGAGTCTGTCTCCCTCTGCTTCTCTGTTACTGTTTGGCTTTGCTTGTTGGTTGAAGGTTGAGTTTGCCTCCCTTGCCTGTGTATTGTGTTGTTTTTGCTTGATTGCTCTAGAGGTTGAGTGAGTCTCCCTCTGCTTGTATTGCTGCATGGCATGTGCATCTTTACTGTTTACCTGTTTTACTAATGTTTAGCTGATGCTTTATCTGTTGTCTGTTTCCTACTTGACATGATCCCCTAGGAATCTCATTTCCTTTGATAAGGAAGTGATGATTAGAAATTTATGTTGAAACCTATGAATGATAAAATCTAGGAGTTCCCTGTTTCAAACCTTAACCATAGGATGAATCCTTGGCATGACAACCTTAGGACTTGATAGTTTCCCCTTAGTTGTGTCTGTTCTCTTCTCTCTTCAAACAAATCAAAATACAGTAATAAAGGTTAACTGATATCGTACGTTACGAGCCTTAAGCTACTTAGGAAATGATTGTTGGAGGGTTTCCTTCCAATAATCAAGATGTTTAGTATGGTACCCTTTGGGTGACATGCGACGCATTCACTCCTAGGTCATACTCTCTAGTGCGATATTAGTTGCAAACATCCATAAAAAACACTTCTTTCGTAAAAGACAGAAAACAAACTTCAAACCTTTTTGCCCCGTGGGCCCGTAATTCAAGGAAAACTTTTATGAAGAAAAGAGTGTCGTTAACTCTCAGTTCTACCACAAACGGTAACGCACGAGTCTCTGACGAGCGAGCTGCATACACCAAACTGCTGGAATTGTTTGTTATCCCTACTCGGAAAAACAGATGAATCTGAATCCCTGTAATTCGTATTATCCCGAACTACGTAAGCTCTGATCTCTCATATCTGTTGAGAGTACGTAGGCACAATACTGACGTTTTGGCGAGCCACCTTCCCCCATCTGTTACCCGTAGTTAGGCGAACTACGTTGACTCTGATTTCTCGTTCTCTGATGAGAATACGTAGGCATAAAGCGCGATGCTTTGCCGAGTCATTTTTTTCTTTTCTTTTCAGACCAACCTTGATAGGTAGATAGTAAAACCAACCCGTCAGATAAACACAACAAGCGTGGATCCCGTTGAGTACAACGGATGTGAGGGGTGCTAATACCTTCCCCTTGCGTAACCGACTCCCGAACCCAGACATGGTTGCGATGACCTTGTCTTATACCTTTTCGTCAGGTTTTTCCGATCATTTCCTTTCCCTTTCTGAGGGATAAATAACGAAAGGTGGAGACTCTTCTATTTTGCCGACACCTTATTTTCGCGGTAGCGACACAATGGTTTCTCCTTGCTCCATGTAAAAGAGATCAAACTCTTGTGTTAGTGTGTTGATTCTAGCTAGCTTAACATCATTAGTCCCATCATGGACGACTTGTAATGAGTCCCACATAGCTTTTGCCTTAAGACAATGAGAAACCCGATAATATTCATCAACTCCTAATGAGGAGATCAAAATATTCTTGGCATTCCAATCACAGTTATATTTCTTTTCATCATCATCAATCCATTGTGCTTCGGGCTTAGGCACAATCTCATTATTCGCATTGGTCATGGTTATTTCCATTGGACCATTGAGAATAACATTCCACACTTTTCTATCTATGGAATTTATGTGCACCCGCATACAGTCCTTCCAATAACTGTAATTTTCTCCATTAAAAACGGGAGCTCTATTATAAGCCCCTTTAGGTTCGTTTGCCATTTCCTATCAAAGTTATATTTGAAGCACGGAGTGAACCGGTGCTCCTGATACCACTTGTTAGACGATGGCTAGGATCTAGAAGGGGGGGGGGGGGTTGAATAGATCCCAATTAAAAAATTAGTCGGCGCTACCAATTAAAAATTGGTTTTAAAAAGATTTGATTTGCAGAAGTGGCCGTGGAAAAATTACCGTCTAAAACGAACCGTTATTAGAAGACCGGATATGCGTCTAGCCTTATGGAAGTGATAATGAGTAAAAAATAGATTCAACACACTAGTCACACTATCAATTGTTTTTACCACTAATTAGTAGGACTAGTTCCAATGCTACCCAATTACCACAAAATATGTAAACAACACAAGTGAATTTTAGTGTAGACAATTTATCAAACACTTGGTGTGCGAGGCACTCCAAGTGAGTGTTGACTTGAGAAAGTAACTCTAGATTCCTTGTACAATATACTATTATACTAGAGTTCAAAACAGTGACAAGCACTTACTCTATCAAATAATAAGTTCGACAAAATTGCTTATACTAAAATTACTCAATTTTGAAGCAAAAATGTAAGTGCAGAAAAGTAAAGGAGACAAAGATTTGTTGAGGCAGTTCCCCCGCTGTCCTCGCTTCGGGGTATGTCTGCCCTCAATTCTAATAATAGAATTGAGCTCAATATAAAAGATATCACCTATAGAGTTAAAATTTTTATACAAGGATAGATAAGCAAAATATACAAACAAGCTCTCTTGATGTTGATGATGCTTTCTCTCCTTGTTCCTTGATTTGAGTCGAATCAAGTTCTTCGATCTTTGTGAGTAGACCTCTGATTACATCCCCTTTGTTGAATAACCTTCCATTCTTCAAACCCTCGACCCGGATGATCTCAAGCAC
Organism: Lathyrus sativus; assembly: GCA_963859935.3. NCBI lineage: Eukaryota > Viridiplantae > Streptophyta > Magnoliopsida > Fabales > Fabaceae > Lathyrus > Lathyrus sativus. The sequence continues at coordinate 156,705,794 of OZ012737.1, forward strand.
ACACAAATCGAAGCCGGAACTCTCTTGCACACTTCACTGATTCCTGCTACTAGATTCACGAAACCTTCCACTTCTCAATCACCTCCGCTCAGCTGAAAGTTAGTAGAGACGATCTATACCAAAAACCCCAAAATTCTCCGAATCTTGGAGGAAAAAACCTTCAAGGTCTTATTCAATAAAAACCTGCCACAAACTCAACCCGAACCGGATTCCCAATCGACGGCTTCAGACCTTATCACCTTGAACAAAACCCAAAGCACACCAAGAATTATTGTGTGTAATTGTTGTGTTGTGAATTGTTGAGGATGAAGATGAAGAGATTTGATTGCACCTATTTCACTTTTCTTGTTCTTGTACAATTGACTCAAAGTTTCAATTGTTATTTAGAAATGAACATAAAACATCTATATATAGTAACCAACAAGCCAACAAACATAACAGCTTTTCACCCAAAGTGGAAAGTCTTCAGCAACAACATAAACGCGCGAACGGTCGACCATAGAAGGACTATGCATCGATGCATAGCCTGCAGATTTAGGCAAATAAAAAAGTCTTCACAGTATGCGTCGACCATAGGTCGGCGTGCGCCGACCCGTGGCTTTTTGCACTGATCCATGCGCCGACCATGCTTCGACTTGTGGTCGACTCAAACCCTGCAAATCTGCAAAAATACATATTTTTATGGTTTTTATGCATCTAGTCATAATCAATGGTCTCCCATATATATTGAATTTAATACGACACGTTAGATGGATATAAGAAGGATATGAGAGGTGAAATATTGCATTTGTTGTAGAGGTAGAGTCGAGAAAACCGATTCATTCATGATCGCGTTTTGTTATCATCGAAACTCAAGTATGTATGCTATATGAGGGTTTGCCCACACAATTGTGAAACATCTGTTTTTGAGTTTTTCCACTTTATTATGGGTTATGTCATTATAACATATATGATGGTACTATGGAATGCCATATGTTTGAGATAGAGAACTTTTAATTTTCTAGTATTATTATTGATCCTGGTAGTAATGATGATGAGTGTGATTGTGTCATTACCTCACCTTTGTCTTTCTTAGGACAAAATAAAGCTCCAACTAAGTTTCCAATCAATAGCTTTGACTCTGGTTTCCCCAACTCTTAGGTAATGGGATATTCTTCATACTTATGTAACATGAAGGATTTTAAAGGTTTTGAGCATCCATTTTTATTTCTCCTACTTGAAATAAAGATGATATGATCATTGAACCAATTAAAGATAGAGATATCATATTTACCAGGTGTCCCCCAACATTCCCTAAAGGAGGGCTTTTTCATGTATGATATTGCGTTGAAGGGTATGCGGGTAATGATTCCTTTTACATCTTCAAATGTGTGATGCTCAATGTACTTAATATGGCACCTTCATAGTTCCACAATAATTGTTGGAAGATCAGGCCTTTAATATCATGGGGTCTTAGAGTGTTGGAATATATTTGGGAAGGTGTATCGGCTCAAAATCATGCATTCTAAAGTTGTTGCAGCCTTGTGAACCTAATGTAATTAAAGGAAAATCAAGAAATAGAAATGTTTGTCTTAATAGTTAGTTCTAAGTATTTCAGATTTGATATGTGATTACCATATCTAAAAAAGGGTATTGTATTAAAATTCACAATTAAAGACAACTACAAATTCTTATAGCTTGCCAAAGGAGATAGTATTAAGTGCAAGGGAGGACGACACACTAAACCAGTATAAATGTTAATGTGTTATTTCTCTTTGTAATGTTGAAACAAGATTTGTTTATGCCCTTAAAAGGTTTTGATGATAACAAAGTATTTAAAGAACAATAGAGTTTGCTAACATTTGTTCAAGTGAATCTTCATAGTCGGACACTCTCTCCTCGCTTCCTTCGCCGGAATCATGATAATACATTCTCTTCGGCACTCTTCTTTTTCTTCTTCTTCTTCTTTTTCTGTTTCTTCTTGTTCTTCTTACACCGTCTCACCCGTAATGTTTCCCTTGCGATAACGGACCTAGTCGGTTGGGTTTCTTCCAATGCTTGTTGTGGGAGAGGAGTTGGAACTTCAGTGGGCATGGTGATAGTCGTCGTCTTACTTGAAGAGCTCATTATGCTTGAAGAAAAGTATGAATGAAAAGATAAGGACTGTGATTCTGATGTTCTGCTTTTATATAAGAGGTTGAGTGTCTTGAACATTACAATGAGAAGATGGAACATTCAAGCTTTTAATACTTGTAATGATGACTTCTGACGGTTCATATTCTTGAATGACGTGTGACTTCTTGAGAATTGTAGTTTAACCATTTCTAGTCGTTTCTCAGTATTGGGAAGTGTAAAAGGTGTTCACACTATGTTTTTGCTAGAATTAATCCTTCCCATATATTTCCTTGTGATAGTAAATATTTTTTGTCTTCTTCTATAATGACATGTCTAAACCTACTTTTTATTGATGACAAAAGGGGTAGAAAGTCATGGAAATATAACAGAAGGATAAAAGTACTTTCTAATACTTGTAATTTACCCATGAACCCTAAATTATTCCTTTTTTGGATAAATGCTTTCATCTGAACATATTTTTTTAAAAATGAGAAATTTAATTAACTTAGATAGGACTTAAGGGGAGCTTACAAACCTCACCTTCAAAACTATCAGACTAAAGGAATAGATTACAAACCTCAACCTAAGGTCTGTCAAACTCAAGGGGACTCAAATACTTACAAAAATATTCTTGTAGCTCTTAGGTGTCCTTGCGTCAACTCGCAGACGTGTGGCGGTCGACGCATACTGTAAGAAAAATAATCCTTTTCTCTCAAGTGCCTGTGCATCGACGCATGGCTTGAATTTTTACACAAATTTGCATTCGAATGTGTTCAAGTCGACCCACAGAGTGCTTTGGTCAACCTCTCGCTCACTTAAACACATTTTTCTGATTCTTTGTGTTTCAAAAAGTTGTTAATTCAGTTATGTGGTTTTGGTCTCATATATATTCATATGTTTTTATCATTTGTATAACATAGAACAAGAAAAGTGAAAATATACATTGCATTTTCTCATCATCTTTATTCTCACAATTGCAATCTTCAACAATTACACATAATCATTTTTGTTGATCTTTGCTTTGTCGAGGTGTGTTTGCAGGGAACTTCGACGCCATGTTCCCATTTGAGAAACTAAGTAAAAAAATGAAAGTTTATTATGTTCGGTTGATTTCGACAGGGATTGACGTAAATTTCTGCCGAAATGGTTATCATAAAAGGATATGCTTGAGCAAATACTTAGAGATATTTTCTAAGTATACGAAGTTACTTAGACGAAGGGATGCTATAAGGCCTTCTTTTGACAGACATTTAAATTTCAAATATGCATGGATAACTGTCTTTGTCGTTATCTGTTTCTTAGGAGAAGACGTGTGGCAAATCATGTTGAAAAAAAAGCATGCAGGGGCGAAACATGTCAACTTTTGAAGAAATGTTCATTAGAGGCAATTATTTTGATGCATTATAAATAGGGGTCTTAGTATTAGGATTTTTGTGTGTTCATACTCAAATTTACTCATAGTACCCAAGTTAACGTGGGAAAAGAGTCATTATTGAGAAATGTACGTTTGAAACACCATAAATTTCATTCAATAGAAATTTACTTTCTTTTATTAATTGCTCTTTACTGCATTTCTTTTACTTTGAAGTTACTTTTCTTCATTGCTTTACTTTACCAAACTTTTACAAAGTTTAGCCTTTTCTTTTAAACAAAAATAATCAAACAATCCTTTTTACAACCAATGAATATTGTCGAAGTATTCTACGAATTTTATAGAAAATCATAAAACACCATGGCTATGTCCTTAGAATTCACTGGTTGATCCTGCAAGTGAACCAAATCAATTAGCATTTTGGAAAATCGGTGGTTGTTTACCAATTATCATGGTATACAAATTGGCACGCCCAGTGAGGCAGTGCTATAGTGTGTTAAAGTATTTTCTTTTACTTTTTCTAGGAAATTTTTCTGCATTTAAATTCTTCATTTTTATGATCTTTCTACACTTCGTTGCATGAGACTTCGAAGTGGTAAAATAGCCACAAACAACGAAGAAAGGCCTAGAAGGAGATACGTAGGAAGGATGGCGAATACAAATCGCCAAAGAACCAAAATCCACCAAATGATGGAGTACTATCGCTTCTTTTTCAGGGAGCAATACGGTTTCAACATCAGTATCTGAAGCCATATCAACCACGACAGGTTTAACTCCTACGCAATTGATTGCTCAAAGTGGTCTTATAGCATCATATGGGGGAACACATGGTCTACCATCGACCCCCCTCCAATGTGGCATATTTTATTCAGGCCTTTTGTGCATGGGTTTACGATGCCACCAATAGGATGTGATCGACCTTATGGTATGCCAACGTCAGTAATGGCAAGTTTGCACAATGCCTCATCAACATTTGCAGACCCAATGATGAATGTGACTTTTCACTATAAGGATCTGGTTCAAGAATAAAAATATGGATCGAATTAGCCAACCATTGGGAAATGGATTTCCTACCTAGATACCAAACATTACCAATAATTCTGTATTAGTGATAAGGCAATAGATGGACGAAAGCAACCATGAAATGGTCCAGATGCTTGCCTAAAAGATGGGGGTTATATTCAATCCTTTAATATAGAATACTAACCAAACCAACCAACGGTTAGCAACACAAATGCCGCAAATTGCTAATTTCTTTAGTGTCCCAAAACCCCCTCGACATCCCCAGAGGGAATGGATGGTACCAAATACTGGGGTGGTCTTAGAAGAAGACCTTACAATTAACCAAGTTCAACCAAATATACCCCAGACAAACATTTTAAACCAGAGGGCAATAGTCAAACCACCCAGGGTCGAACCTCATAGAGTTGAATAGCCAATCCAAAGGGAACCAAGGGTAGTAGTAGTAAATAGAAACCAGAACGCTGATGAAATAATAAATCAAGTTCGACGCAAAGATGTAGTGGCAGATAATAACCTAGCATCCATGGTAGAAAGGATTATGGCCAGAAATGGGGTAAATATTGGCCTTCATAAGCCAAATTATACATCACCTTTATTAGAATATATCTTGTAGTCAGATTTACCCCCTAGATGGAAGGTCCCCAAATTTACTAAGTTTTTTGGGGATACTAGTGAGTCCATAGTCAAACATGTGGCAAGATATTTGATAGAGGCGGGCGAAATCACTAACAATGAAAACCTAAGAGTGAAGTATTTCCCAAATTCACTCACTAAAAATGCCTTCACTTGGTTTACAACATTGCCAGCGAATTCGATCCACAATTGGACTCAACTAGAGAGACTGTTCCATGAGCAATTCTATATGGGAAAGACAAAGATAAGTCTAAAAGAATTGGCTAGTATTAAGAGGAATTTCTCTGAGCCAATTGATGATTATCTAAATAGGTTTTTATTGCTTAAGGCAAGGTGCTTTACTCAAGTGCCTGAACATGAGTTGGTCAAAATGGCCGCTGGCAGCCTCGACTACTCAATTAGGAAGAAGTTGGACACCCAATACTTGAGAGATATGACCCAGTTGGCTGATAGAGTTTGACAGGTCGAACGATTGAAGGCTGAAAAAGCTAAGGCTAACAAGAATAGAAAGGAAAGGGTAGCCTACGTTGATTTCGAAGAAGATGAGCAAGAAACTAGTGTCGATACCTTTTTTTTACGAGAGTGAAATAGATCATGCTGAATTAAAGCAAGACCCACCGTACTCATGTAGAGTTTTATTACCGTCGAATGGAAAGAAACCAGTCGATTCAAAGAAAAACGATAGGTTCCCTAAAAGGACCTACACCTTCAACGTCACCAAGTGTGACCAAATTTTTGATGTGTTAGTTAAAAATGTCCAAATGATAGTACCTCCTAGCGCTAAAGTGCCTCCCTTATAACAGAGAAAAAGAGAGGTTTTTGCAAATATCATAATTTTCTTGGCCATAAAACATCTCAATGTTTTCTTTTCATAGATCTCGTTCAAAATGCTATTAAGGATGGACGTCTCAAATTCGCTGATAACTCCAAGAACTAGATGAAGGTGGACTCATATCCCCTTCCAGTTGCAGATGCACACTATTCAGAACCATCCATGGTGAATATGGTCGAAGTTGCTGATGACTTTACCAATAATGCTGAAATGGTAGAAGCTATTGATGGCTTCGGTTGAATAGTTACTGAAGATTCTGATCAAGAAACTGTTGAAGGTTTCATCCAGATTCAAGGAAACTTTAACTACGAAGTCACTGAAGACTTCGATAAATAAGCCACTGAGGGCTTCATTGAGAAGGTCACTCATGGCTTTCAAATTGAAACTGTAACACCCTTCTAAACCCCACGGATAATATATGAATAATCAGAGTAAATTTCCATGCATTTACAAAAGGGCATTACACATAACTTTCAAAATATCAAAACCACCTGTCATGCTCATTACTATTTCAATATAAAATTATGCTTTACAAAACTTCATTTTGCATGTAGCAGCGGATTCAATTATACCACAATTTTCATAAAAGAAACATTTGTTTTTATCACATAAAACAACATCACTTAGGCACTAAGGCCAACATCATAATATTCCAATGGATATAAACACGTTTATAGAGTACATAATGTATATCTTAAACACAACCCAAGCGATCCCAGTGTTACATGACCAGAGCATGACTCGACCCAACATAATTAAATCACTAAACGGCTACACCAAAAGCGACCTCGTAACTACGAGCAATACTACTCCTTGATACCTACACGATGTCATGTAGGACATCATTCCAATAGAAGGGTGAGAAATATTATCATAATAACAATGCATATAATTATATATACACAAATACACAAGCACAAAATATATATATTCCACATTTTCTCACCACAATTCATTATAACTCATCATGTACAATACAACATATATATAATCAAATATGGATAATCACCAAGCATATTCATCATGCACGTATCCATAAATCTCAACATTCCACATGAACATACACATATTATGTTTACTCACTAATTCACAATTACACATTCACAATTCTCAAATCAACAATTCATGTTCATAAGCATACTTTCATACAATGATCACATATTCACAACTCTCAATTACACAAGTAATGCACATACGCGTATTCCACCATTCTCACCATACTTCATCATATACTTCACAAAGCATATATATATATATATATATATATATATATATATATATATATATATATATATATATATATATATATATATATATATATATATATATATATATATATATATATATATATATATATATATATATATATATATATATATATATATATATATATATATATATATATATATATATATATATATATATATATATATATATATATATATATATATATATATATATATATATATATATATATATATATATATATATATATATATATATATATATATATATATATATATATATATATATATATATATATATATATATATATATATATATATATATATATATATATATATATATATATATATATAGAGGCAAATATGGATAATCATCAAACATATCCATAGTTCACAATTACACAAGTCATGTACATACACCTATGCATAACTTCATACAACAATCATATATTCATTCCATGAGACTCAATGCAACTCAATGCAACTCATGCCATGTGGTACCAACAATTGTTATCATTTTTCGGTTTTTACACTTAAACCGGGTCCACCCTTCTAGACCGATAACAACAAAAGCCCGTTCCCTAAGCTTTCAAACCCACCCTTCTAGGTTTGGGACAAGCCACTAGTCTCCACGAAACTAGCAAACATTGCCTCTTGACTAAATGATGCATATGCAATCAACAACAAAATGCACTTAAGACCGATCACACGTCTTAATCCCATGCATTCACATAATTCCTCCCTTCAAGAATTAAACAAGATTGCACATACAACATATCATATAATCAAGTATTCATACTTTTCATCAACATATTTGTCAAATAATGCACGCATATCTTACAATATGCTCCCATGCATTAATTCACAATAATCGGATACAACAAATATGCATTCATAATTCAACCTCATTACCTTTTCAAACAATGCACACATATTCACAATATGTTCTCATGCATTCACAATATCGCATACAATCAATATGCATTTACACTTCAATATCATTACCACATTTATCAAGCAATGCACACATATTCACAATATGTTCTCATGCATTCTTCACATACAAACAATATGCATATATTTGTCAAAAGACTATATTTCATAATCGATTCCACCATCTAGGATTCACGCCATACGGCTACCCACAGCATATCATATCACAACATGCACAAGCTATACGTTATATAACAAAAATATTCTGCACAATAACACATCAATCACACACATTCGCGACGGTAAAAATCAACACAACAATATGTTTTCAATTTTCTGCTATAATTGAAATAGGTACAGGCCTCAAAGCCATTTTTTCTAGAAAGACAATCTTGTTAACTTACCAAATCTTCGAACGGGGGTCAAAACCAACTTACGGTTCAAGAGTTATGAATTTTCGAAGTTTTCCGAAAAACCAGAATTTTGCCTAAACACGGCTACGGGATTTTGCATTTTCGCCCGAAAATCCGAGCGATTCAATTCTTTTTTTCGAAACAAACACATACTCATACTCACCTAACATATAGCAGTGAATTAGAACCATTAAACACGATTTCTACGACGTCCGATTTTCACTCAAATCTCAAACCATCAATTATCCAAAAATGTCAAAACTCACAAACTCAACCAAATTAAATCAAACGAAATCCAATAATCACGGCTAAATATTACCCGACTAAACTATGCAATTTATTTTGAATTCTAACCGTTCAAAACTCGATTCTACCGATTAAACCATTTATGCCCTAGAAATGAAAAATAGAGAAAACTACCAACAAATCCAACACAACTCATACATAATCATACACATTGATCAAATAATAATGTCTCTCACCCTTACCTTGATTGGATTGAAGCTTGAAGTTGATTCTTGATGATTTCTCCAAGTTTCCCCCTTCTCTTCTCTTTTCTCCTCTTTCTCTATTTTTTCTCTCCTTTTCTTTCTTTCTTTCTTTCTCTTATGTTTCTATCTCTTTTCTTTTCTCTCCAATTTCCCTTATATATCCTTCTATTTTCTTTCCATCATAATTCTTCTCTCAAAAATATCTATCAATTCATTTTTCACAAAATATCTCATCTTATCATTAATTAGAGAATATCTAATAAATCCACATTATTCTACCAAGTAGAATAAATTAATTAAATCCATTAACTCATTTAAATAAATCCAATAATTTATTTAAATCAGATAAATCACATAAACCAATTAATTAGCATAATTAATCACTTATTGAAAAAATGGGCTGTTACAAAAACCACTAAAGTTTTCATGAACGAAGCTACTGAAGGCTTCGATAATGGTACTACTGAAGGTCCCAACGAAATAATTTTGACATGTGAAACTACTGATGGTTTCATAAAGATCAACAATGAAACTAAGGCTACTGAGGGCCTTAGGAAGAAATTCCAAGAAATGGATATCTCTGCAGGTACTAATCTTGGAGTTAACATGGTCGAGATGACCAATGAGTCTATAATAGAAGTGGACAAATACTCTCTTCAACAAGAAGAATATGCAAAAGTGGCATATCCAAAACAAGAAGAAAATTTGGTTGAGTTTCTTAATAGATGCTAGCAGAAGAGTTCCCAAGTGATGTTGTGTCCCAGATGCAATGTTGTTTTTTACCGAAAGGCTGCGGAGAATATTCAAGGGATTCGACGAGCGAAGGAGAAGAGCAAGTGGAGAAACTCAGGCAAACATGGAACTTTAGACCAAAAGGGAGCACCAAAAGGATATAATCAACATGGGCCAGGGGTCCTTGGCAATAAGCCATTAATCTTCAAGCCCACTTCAGAGGCCCCCAAGGGCAAGTGGGTAAGGCCAATGGAGAAAGGAGAGAATGGCCAGAAAAAGTGGCGAAATTTTGAAGTCGAAAAAGGATCTTCGATAGCATACAAAAGGAGTTCCAAGCTTCCAAAAAATCAGCCTAGCATTCAGAAAATTACAAAGGGAAAAATCCAATGACGAGGTCTTAGTGGAGACATCAGCAAATGAAGCATAAGGCTGAGAGAGAAGCAACGGAGAAAGAGAATGCTGAGTCTAGTAGCAACGTGCAAATAAAAAAGGACAACAATAAAGACAGAAAACCTGTCGAGAGGAAATATGTCAAAAGAAAGTTGTTCACAGACCAACAAGAAGATATAAAAGAGAAATCTGACCAAATGTTGGCAGATGATGATATCATGACCGATGATTTTGATACGGGATCTGAGCCGTCACTCTACATTATTTGTAATGTTGTTTTCATTCTACCTAGGGAGTATGACAGGGTGACAGAATTGGAAGACCCGGAGGATGAGGTCGAACAAGAAGTGGCCTATCAAAGGCTAATGTGTTACTACATTTTGAATAACGGTTGTGTCGAGGAACAGAATGCGTTCTTCAAAAGACCAGATGAGGCCATAAAAAATCATTTGAAGCCTCTATTCATTAGAGGAAAGATAGAGAACATGGATATCAATAAGATACCGGTAGATGGAGGAGAGACAATTAATCTCATGTCGCATTATATGCTAAAAAAGATTGGCAAAAGTGAATCCGACACGAAGCAACATAACATGGTCCTTTTGGATTACGAAGGGAAAGTTTGAACAACCATGGGATTCATCCAGGTAGACTTAACTATTGGCATGATTACTAGGCCAACGATGTTTATGGTGATCGCTTCCAAGGCAAACTATAACCTACTCCTTGGAAGGGAATGGATCCATGGAATAGGTGTGGTACCTTCGTCACTTCACCAAAGGATATCCATCTGGAGGAGTGATAGAATTGTTGAAAATGTCAAGGCAGACCAAATCTATTACATGGCTGAGGTTAACCAAATAAGTGAACGTCATTTTGATAAAAAATTGGCCCACATAGCGCCATGCAATCCTGCAGGTTTTGATTTTATACCTGCAGACAACGCCTTCTGTTCCTTGTACTTGCATCCCACCCACGTCTTTCAGTGGGATATAGAGGTTGTTGGTGAAGAAGACTATATCTTCAGAACAGCGGGAATCCAACCAACTAGTTGGGGCACTGAATTAAGTGACAATGACTGAGTCATTGGCACTCAAAAAAATTTCGACTTATATAGCTGAAAACAAATTGAAAGCGGCGTTAGGGACGAAGTAAAATATATGGTTGTCGAAGCCAAAGATGATGAATAACACTTCAAAGGTCCCAGGAAGGACTTTGACCCGGAGCCATCTGATAAAGAACAAGTCGAAGCGCCAAGCCAAAGGTTAGATGCCACCTATGATGATGAGCCTTTGGGCTTTGAGAAGGATTCACTAGCAAGCAACATCAAAATGCTGACACTAGATCCTTAGGAAGAAATCGACTTGGGAGAAGGGACAACAAAATGGCCAACCTACATTAGTGCCAATCTTGACCCACAACTCAAAGTTGAAGTAATTCAACTGCTGAAGGAGTTCAGAGACTGCTTCGCAGGGGATTATGATGAAATGCCTGGTTTAAGTAGAGAGCTGGTCGAACTGAAGTTGCCAATAAAGCTTGGGAAGAAGCCTATCAAGCAAACTCCAAGGCGATTTGCATCCACGGTTCTCTCAAAGATCAAAGAGGAGATCGAAAGACTTCTGAGATGTAAATTCATTTGTACGACCAGGTATTTCAAATGGATTGCCAACACTGTTCCAGTTATTGCGAAGAATTAAACTTTAAGGGTTTGCATAGACTTTAGAGATCTAAATGCTGCAACCCCAAAGGATGAGTATCAAATGCCTGTGGAAAAAATGCTAGTCGACTCTGTTGTAGGCCATGATTGTTTAAGTATACTCGATGGATATTCTGGCTCTAATAAACATTTTATTGCTAAGGAAGATATGCCGAAAATGGCATTTCAATGCCCTAGAGCATTAGGCACTTTCGAATGGGCAGTAATGCCCTTTGGCCTGAAGAATGTTGGGGTAACATACCAAAGGGCAATGAATTTAATTTTTCATGACTTTATTGAAACATTTATGCAAATTTATATTGATGATATTATGGTCAAGTCAATTTTAAGAAAAAGTCATATAGACCATCTTTGACAATCGTTTGAAAGAATGTGGAAGCATGGTCTCAAGATGAGTCCTCTTAAGTTTTCTTTTTGTGTGTAGGAGGGTGATTTTCTAGGCTTTGTGGTCAGCAAAAAAGGAATAGAGATCAATCAGAATAAGACCAAGGCCATCATGGAGGCGAAATCGCCTTCGACAAAGAATGAGTTGCAGTCATTGCTAGCAAAGATCAAATTTTTAAGAAGATTCATTTCCAATCTAAGTGGAAAGGCTCAAGCCTTCTCACCTCTACTTCGACTCAAGTAAGAAGGTTTCGAGTGAGGGCAAGCGCAGCAATAAGCATTCAACAAGATTAAAGAATACCTTGCTTACACTCTTATTATGGCGCTTCTTTGTAGAAATAGGAGTTTGAGATTGTACATATCCGCATCTGATAAGACCTTAGGGAGCATGTTAGTTCAAGAAGATGAAAATGGTGTCGAAAGAGCCATTTATTACCTTATTAGAGTCTTGAATGATGTAGGGACTAGATATAGTATAGTCGGAAAGTTGTGTCTTCGTTTATACTTTTCTTGTACAAAATTGAAGCATTGTATAAAATCACTGGAAGTTTATGTTTCATCTCATTTCGATGTTATTAGACATATGCTTTCCAAACCTATTTTGCACAGTTGAATTGGTAAATGAACTTTAGCCTTAATAGAATATTCTTTAATTTATATGCCTTAAATTCTATTAAAGGAAAAGTGGTAGCCGACTTTATAGTCGACCACTATATAGTTAAAAACTCCCTAAACTTTGTGGAGCTCGAGCCATGGAATTTGTACTTCTATAATTCTAGTCATAAAGATGGAACGAGAGTAGGAGTATTAATTATTTCTCCTAACAAAATTCCAATAAAATTCAAGTATAAAGCCGAAGGCCTTTGCTCAAATAATGAAGCTGAATATGAAGCTTTAACTGTCGGATTTTAAATATTGTTGGAATTGGGGGCAACTCGAGTCGAAATAATGTAAGACTCATAGTTGGTAATAAACCAAATTATAAAGGAATACAAATGTGTCAAGGAAAATCTTGTCATGTACTTTGTGATAGCCAATAGGTTATTAAGAAGATTCAAAATGGTAAGCATTCGACACATACCTCGACTTGAGAATCAAGAGGCCAATGGCTTGACCCAGATTACTTTAGGATACAAAATTTAGAGGGAAAAATTACAAAATGCAATCAAAGTCAGAGGAAGGGTCGTACCAACTAAACTTTCCTCAACAGACTTGGAGACAATGAAGTTAGGATATGCTGACGAAGAAAGCTTTGAGATATTGGCTATAGATAGTCTGACAGACAAAGATTGGAGAAGGCCAATAGTAGACTACTTGCATAATCCAAAAACTTATGTCAAACGAAAGGTCAAGTATTGGGCCTTAAGTTATGTTTTAATGGGGAATGAATTGTTCAAAAAGACGCTTGAAGGTGTCTTACTCAAATGCCTTAGTGAATCTGAGGCATATTTGGCTCTTTCTAATGTCCATAGTGGAGCATGTGGAGCACATCAGGTAGGCCATAAGATGAAATGGTTATTATTTTGACAAGGAATGTATTGGCCTACAATGCTAAAAGATTATATTGAATTTGCCAAAGGATGTCAAGAATGCCAAGTGCATGCAGGCATTCAAGTTGTCCCTGCAAGCAAATTGCATTCCATAATGAAGCTTTGGCCTTTCAGAGGTTGGGATTTGGATTTAGTGGGTGAAATTCGACCAACGTCATCTAAGAGTCAAAAATACATTTTTGTGGAATAGATTATTTCACTAAATGGATTGAGGCTATACCATTGGTAATCGTGGATCAGGATGTAGTGATCGAATGCATTTAAAAGCACATTATTTGCAGGTTTGGAATCCCATAAACTATCACAACAAATCAAGGATCAATTTTTACTGTTCGAAAGATGCAAGAATTTTCTAAAGATACGAGATTCAAACTCTTAACATCCATACCTTATTATGCTCGGGCTAATGGTCAAGTCTAAGCATCAAATAAGTGGTGATTGGGTTAATTAAGAAGCATGTGGGGAAGAAGCCAAGGAACTGACATAAGACATTGGTCCAAGTTTTGTGGGCTTGTCGAACCTCCCCTAAGGACGTTACAAATACTACACCCTTTCGACTAACCTATGGTCATGATGTTGTGTTACCAGTCGAAATATATTTACAGTCGACCAGAATTCAGAGACAACATGAAATTCCTTATGATTCCTATTGGAATATGATGTTGGATGAAATGGTTGATTTGTACGAAGAAAGACTAAATGCCTTAGAGTTATTAAAAAGGAAAAAGAAGAGAGTGGAAAAGTTATACAATAAAGGGTGAAAGTTAAACCATTTTCGACTAGAGATTTAATTTAGAAAGTGATTTTTCCTATGGATTAGAAAGATAGAAATCTGGGCAAGTGGTCCTCTAAGTGGGAAGGTCCTTTTCAAATTATTAAACTATTTTCAAATGGCGCATATGAGATCGAGGAGTTAAACGAAGATAGAAGAATCTTGAAGGTAAATTGTAAGTATTTAAAGAAATATAAGCCTATACTTCAAAAGGTAAAAATAAGTATGGATTAATTCATCCAGAAGATATTTAAAGCCAAAATAGAAATTAAAAAGTAATTTGTCAAAATGGATAAAGTCATTACAATCCATGCCACAAAAGGCTTACAAATTACAATTGAAAGAAACAAAGTTCAATAATAATCAAGTTAAAATGGGAGAGAGTTTTTCATCTTCTCATATTTGGATTTCTGAAGCATCAAGCAAAGTTTATAAAGAGCCTAGTTGCTCGAAAGGTATTCGATTTTCTTTCGAATCTTTTGGGCTCTGCCGACATGATACATTCTAACCTCGAGTTCCTTGGCCACTTCTTCTTGGTCAAACATGAGAATTTCATCTTTGCGCTGCTTAGCTTGAGAAATTTTGCTTTGTAAAGATTTGATATGCTTCTCCCATTCTTCGATGTTTTTATCACAACTTTCAATTTCTTTCTTATTTTGCTCAGAGACCTTTTCCAAGTTTGAAACCTTCGTTGTGGATTCAGAGGTTGCATCCTATTCAGCTAATTGGGTCTCTGATTTGGCGTTAACTTTTCCTGAGAAATATATAAGATAATTTAGATTAGAAACAACAAGATCAATCAATGTGCCCACCTCCATTATGGCATCAACAACTTCTAGAGAAGCCTCCAAGAGATTGACTTGTTTCAAGATTTTCTTGATCCCAAAACTAGCAAAATTATCTTTTCCAAGAGTTCAAACAAATCATCAATTAACACCTTCTTAATTTGGGGAAGCAAGTAATCCTCATGCTTATTGGCTGACTGATTACCTGAGGCAGACGAAGTGCGATACTCTTATCGCCAAAGCTATATCTGGAGCTGATCATGGCTTTTAAATATTTCAATGACCTCTGCACTTTCAAGAACTCTATCTCTTCGTGTGAAAGGCTAGTAGAGTTCGTGCCAGTCAAAGCATCTGGATGTAGGTTAATTTTCAATTGATCTTCTTGCTTTTCTTTTTCGTCTTCATTTTCAGGTTTATCCTTCTCTTTTTCTTCTTCATCTTCATCTTCCATGATGGTTTCAGTCTCAAAATCAAACATAGAGTGATCCTCTTTATCCTATTCATCCTTTTGGCTGCCACTATCTTGTTGATTGATTGGGGATCCGTCTTCATATTTGTCTTTGATTTGTTCTGCAGACGACATTTCAGTATCTCTCGCAACATCAACTAAGACTTCCTCCATCGCTGGGATTTTCTCTTGGTCAGGTGAGTTGGTATGTGAGAGCTCAATAGTGGCCTTGAGTGGTGATTTCTTTTGATCACCAGCTAGTTGGCTCGCTTCGTCAACAGATTCCTTTGTGGAATCCTTAGGAGAAGTCTTGGAAGGGCTTGTCGGATGATAAGTAGGATCACTACTTGTAGTAAGGATGATTTGTTTTACAATGGGACGCCTCTTGTTATCTTTGGCATCCTAAGAAGAAGAAGTCAAGAAAGGATTAGAAGCATGTTAGGAAAAAAATAGCCATAAAACTCAAAGACGAAGAAGAAATCTTTGTACCTTGGGATTTTCAGTCTCAGGGCTAGAGTTATCACTCTCTACCTGATTAGGGTTCTTCTTGTCGGTTGATTTCTTGCTACCATTCATAACATTTGTTTCTACCACCTTTGGGGTATGGTTTCTTCGTAGGTACTTTTGTTGGTTTTGGTTGAGGATGAAAACATGCATCAGTAATTTTTGTATGCTTCTTCTTCTTCTTAGTGTGTTTGGAGTGGTCTGACGAATCATCCCCGTCATCGGATTCAATTACATGAACCTCAGATTCTTTCTGCTTTCTCTTTTTAGGTGTCGGAGGTGGTTTTCGACTACCCTGCAAAAATATTATATTTCAGATGTTAGATTGACAAGGCAATATAATAAAAAGAAGATGAAATAATAAGCGCAAAGGTTTACCTTTATTGTGGGTTTCTCGGTGTTTCCTCATTCTTCTTCCTTTTCGACGACTTCCTTTATGACAGGAGTAACTTTTTTGGCTGGAATCCTCACAACTGGAAAAGAAAATTAATCCAGTTAGTATAAGCCAAATGTAAAATATAAACAAAAAGAAAAGAGAAGTGGTGTCGAAAAACCTCCCATTCTACACCTTCATATATTAGGGACTCTACGCGAACGTGTTCTATGCCAATATGAAGGCCGCCTTTGAAATTATCCAGAGTGTACTTAGTCGGAACCACTCGCTTAGCACACTTTTGGTAATCTTGGCGAAGATTTTTCATAAAATCCCAATAGACGAACCAGTCTGGAAATGGAGGGGTAAAAGCCGCACCAAAATCAGCAGTTCGTAGTCGAGGGAACTTTTGAGGATAAAGATTGAAAGCTAACTTGTAAAGTTGTTCAGGTCGAACGTATGAAGGAAGTTTTAAATCCTCTAATTTCTTTGTAAAATATTCTTTTAAAGTCACCATTGATTCGCTAATGGTTCGACTAAGCTCATTTGACCTGTAGGCAGTTTCAAAGGATTTCTAGAATGCTTGGATCTCTTTGATGTGTGTTGAAGTACCTTTCTTCACTTTGTCCTGCACAAGGGAGAAAGCTCTAGTTAGGTGATATTAAAGGCAGATACATCAAAGAATTCAGTAGTATAATATTCTCTCCATCACTCTTCGAACTCTCTGGTGCAGAGAAAGCTTGGTTTGAAGGGCACAGGATTGAACTCTGTAAGGTCAGAATACTTGGCTAGCGAATTGGAACATCCTGCTTCACTGTGCCACCTGTTGTAGTGGATCAGTGAACCCTTTTTTGGAAATAGGGGTTTGGGTTTAATCTGAATTAAGCCAAACTGTCGAGAAACGAGATTTGGTTGATAGCTAACAAGAGTAATTCAAAGCTTGGAATGGTTGAGCCTTAAGGCTAGTAGTCTTGGCGTAAGAAAGGATTCCCAAATGTCAAGAGACTCCACTTCCTATTCCTTCGAATCAGAAGGAAATCTTCTTGTGAACTATTCAGGGCCTACCTTTCTATTGGCAAAAGGGGCCATGTTGGAAGAAAAATTATGACGCTTAGAAAACATCATCACGTAACTGGTGAATGTTTGTTGAAGGTTCATCCTTTTGTCATTAGGAGTCAGTAGTCCAAGCCCCATCCCTTTGACTCTTCTACTCTTCACTTTGATGAAAGCTTCATTTATGGGGTTTCGATTAGGAAGGGATGCTTCGAATGTGGCATTAAGCCATAATTGTAGCAGCCAGAAAGGTTTAGAAATGAGCAAACTTTATTTCACATTGATGGTCTTCAATGATGTGACGCCTTCGCCAAGAGATTCATACAGGTTTGCCAAAATGATTTTGCTGAGACAAAGGTCAAGTCCAGCATGCAACTGGTTCACCATGGTCAAGTACCTCTTCGCCACTTGGAGAGACCTTGAGCATAAGACACATCGTGAGAGCCAGAGAGCCAAGAAGGAAACATGTTCTTGGTCAAAAACCTCGTTGGTTTCTTTGTCATTATAATAGGCTATATAGGTGGTGAAGGTTATGTTGTTGGTATCGAAACCTATCGAGTCATCAACTAGGAGATTAGGGTCATAGTCCACTTCAATGGGTTTCAAGCCAGCAATGGCAGCGACGTCGAAAAGAGTTGGGGTAACCATTCCACAAGGGAGATGGAAGTTGTTGTGGATGTTGTCCCAGAAGTAAAAGGAAGCAATGAGCATAGAAGGACAATAACCTGGTTCTATCTTCGACAGCTAGATTAGTTTATATATGGCCATTTTCTTCAAAATTTGAGACTTGGCTCTTTTTATCTTTTTTAAATAAGCCAACTAGTCAAAAGGGTCTTTCGACAGAGGGCATAATCTAAAAACCCTAGAGCTAGTATTCAGGAACTCTAAGTTTATGGGGTCCCTAGAACCTTAACTTCCAACATAATTTGTAACAACATTTCATTCAGTTTTGAAATTCCACTACTCCTTTGACACTTGCCACAACTTTGTGTATGCGCATGCTGTCGTACCTCGAAAAATACGATCCTCACGATGGACGCGGAAAAAACGTTCGAACAGAGTCACCACCGAACTTTATTCATTCCAAGGAAGGAATAGGAAAATATCAATAAAACCTTCAAAGAGATAAGAACATGGTCATCGAAAACAAATTCTAGGTTCGAGAGTCGATTATGCAAAGGGAAGATATTAGCATCCTCTACGTCCGTTGTACTCAACGGGAACCTCTTGATTTGATTCGAGAGTAAAGTTAGCTACACTGTTAGTTTTGTTCTAAGGGGGAAAAAGGTGGTTATTAGATAGGGTGCTCGCCAAGGATTGGGACCCTTGTGCCTATGTACTCCCTTGTGCAATGGGAAAGTCAGAGCATCGTAGTTCGTGGGACTACTGGAAAAAGAGAGAATTGTGCTCGCCAAGAACATCGCAATCTTGTGCCTACGTATCTTACATTCAGAGGAGAATGAAGAATCAAAGCGTCCGTAGTTCAGACAACTACGGTAAAAGGTTTGTAAATGAACGAGTGTTTAAGTCGCATTCTAACTGCTAAACGTTGGCTTGTCTGCTCGCTAGGGGAGGATGAAGCACGAGTTCATATGCGCGGAAGAAAGGATTAAACAATGTTCTTGGTAAAAGGTGTATTTGATTCGAATGAGAGTTTAGGTCACATTCTAACTGCGAAACATTGGCTTGTCTGCTCGCTAGGGGAGGTTGAAGCACGAGTTCATATGCGCGGAAGAAGGGACTAAACAATGTTCTCTGGGAAAGTTGTTTGAGTTGGAAATCGCACGAGGACGAGGAATTTAATGTTTGAAAAGTTTCAATCGCACGGGGGCGATAAAAGAGGGTTGTGTTGAATAGGTATCTAGGGTTTCAATCGCACGGGAACGAGAAAAGAGAGTTTGTTGTGTAGGTATTTTTTGAGGGAGAATGATGACTATTTAATAAATGAGACTCGGTCTCGCAATAAATTAATCGGGATATTATAGGAATGCTAGATTCCAACGATACCTTTTTCATTCAATTTCGAAATTTATGTTTGATGGACGGTTTAGACGCATATTAGGGTTTAGATTCGATCACACGAGGATAAAAGATAAGGTTAGACGGGTTAAAAATTTAGGAGGAATGGCGACTATTCGATAAGCGAGACGTCAGCCTCATAACCAATTAGTCGGGATATCGTTGGAGTGCTAGATCCCAACGACACCTTTTTCATTCCATTAATTATGAAATATGTTTGTTGGACAGTGGAAGTACTTGTCCAAGTAATTAAGGGAAGTGTTTTAGGAACGAAAGTTCGAATGACATGCTACTCGAGGCGTACGCCTCAATAGTTGTCATTCAAGAATTCAAAGAGTGCAAGACTCCAAGAACTCAACTCTTTCGTGACTTAATTAAGAAAAATGATTTGAATAGGTTAGCATATTTGGTTTAGGCGCGCTAGGTATTCTAGAAATGTAAGATCGAAAGGATCACAACTCAAGGCGTGCACCTTGAGAGCAATCCTTCGAGAACCCAAGAAGTGCTAGACCTCAAGAGAATAGTTTTTTTTGAGGAAAAATACTCGAGGTAAGTCAAGGTTTGAATTTTAGTTTTAAACGTGTGCAATAGCAAAGTGGGCTAGTCTTCTAAGTGACCAACTAGAAATAATTGATCAAATAGGTGTCACTGTAAGGAAGCCCGAGATTAAGCTTTAAATGTTGTGTATGGTGATCAAAGGTTGACAGCGAGGCTTTAAAAGCACTAGACTTACAAGGGTGAAAAATGGCTCGACTAATCGAGAATTTATTTTGAAAATTGTTTTGAGAAAAAATTAGATAAGTCAAAAGTGATAAAAGTCATTACATTTTGGGGGAGTGGGGTACATTGTTTCGAATGGGGATAGAATATAATGAAACAGATAAATCGATCTTACCCGAATGAGTGCATGTTATGGCGCGGCGAAAGCTTCCAATTAATGCGTAAGAACTCCTAATGGCATAATGGACATAGAAATGTCGAAACCATGGATTGAAGTCCGATTAATTCAATGGAGATCAAACAATAACCAAAATTATTTATCATACATGAAATGCAAATAGTGAATAGAAAAGTGTTAAAAGAACCTGATTTCTCAATTTTAAGTGACTCAAATACTCAAGAACCCAAAAACAAATGTATTAGAACTTAAATTAGTATATAAACTTTGAAATAAAACTAAAATATATATTTACTTTTAAGAAAAATTCAACAAACAGTATAAACTTTAAACTAAAAATTAAGTATATATTTACTTTTAAGAAAAATTTAACAAACATTATTATCTTTAAACTAAAAAATAAGTATATATATTTAATTTTTAAAAATGAAACCAAGGTATTTGAAATGAAGCCTTCCGTATGTACATATTAATCGCATAAAGTTTGAATTCAATCTACAGAAACAAAACACTACCAAATTTCAAAACTGCATGACGAAACCCTGTTGTGGAGGCTGTTGGGTATGAGTGCTTCGAAACAGCGTCAGAGTTGGTGTGGAAAATTCACGTCGGGGTCGTGTCAGAAGAGGGAGATGCGCAGGACCACAAGCCATGGTCGAATGTTGTTGGCTTCGTCAGAATGTGCCTCTTATGCTGAAGAAACGTCCTAAATGGCGGAACCGTGTTATTTGCTCGGTGATGGTTGCTTTCGAAGCTTGAACGATATTAACTCATCTCTTGAATCTACTCAAAAACCTGCAACAGTTAACAGAATAACCTCCATGAATTTGAGGCCTACAAAACGAAATCCATTTTTGCGTAGGCTTCGACCCAAAATCAGCTATTGTTGTTGTTGTTCTTCCTCTAGAGCATAGATGTTGCTTCGTTTTGCTGCCATTGCAAAGAGGTTGATGTTACAAATGGTTTGTCAATGTGTGGGAAAGCCAAGCTGTTGCAGAATAGTGTTGAAAGCTGTTTCAAGATCTTGTTATGTAATTGGATGTTTTAATGACGCCGCAAACTTCACGAAATCAACAACGATTAGAAAACATGATTGACGAGTTTGAAAACAATAAAGTCAGAATGGGGTAGAAGTTGCGACTCCAGCTGTTGATGAAGGGAGCTGGAGAAATTGTTGTGCTTGAAGTAGGTTGGGAGATGCGACTTTAACTGTTATGGTGGAACTCGTTGATGTGAAAGTTGTGCTGTTGCAAATTCGCGGCTGCTGCACTGGTTGTGTTGTTGCTAAACAGAGTATGGCGATATCGTGACATGATTTCAGCTTTCGTCGACCTCAACACTTAACACATGGGGTTGCGTTGCCGAGTTCGCGTCGTTATCGCTGTTTGAGCCCTTTCTAAGATTCTGACCTTCTTCGAATTGAAGTTGGGTTTACAGTTGCTTTGTTGGATTTCGAAGATGGAGACCGAGGGTTTATGAAAGCTGGATGAGGAGTTTTTCGTGAGGGAGAAGTTAAAGGGATTGAAGTGGAGGATTGAGGTTAGAGGATATATTTTTAGAGTTTCAAATTGAGGAAAAAGAAGGAGATGAAGGTGGAAAACGGAAGGAGAAGGAAGGGAAAGAAGAAGAGATATGAGGGTTGTGAAGGTGAAGAGGAAATGAAGAAGGAGAAACGGCGACCGCGCGTTTTGGCGAAGGTGAAGAAGATGGTGGAACGACGTCGTATTTGGTGAAGGGGAAGACCCAATTAGGCTTTCTCAAAATTTTAGGGCGGTTGTTTTTGGGAGATGAGGTTAGGGTTTTCAATTGGAAGATGAACAATGCCAATTCCCCTTTTATACCCAAATTTCAACCCTAATTCCCCTTCAACCGTGTTTTTTCATTTTCTGTTTAATTTTATTCTTTTTTTAATTTTTCTTTAATATCTATTTCTAATAATTCTTAATTAATTCAAATTTAATTCTAACTCTAAGAATATTCTAAACTATTCTATTCTAATTTCAATTAATATTAACAATTCTAACTATTCCTAATAAAATTCTAATTAAAATTTTAATCTAAATCTCAAATCTATTTAAAATTCTAATTAATTAACTAATATTAATATTAAAATCTTAGTATTATATTGTATTTACATATTATTCAAAATGAAATTATAAAACAAAAATAATGATAAATAAAAAGATGCCACATGGCGCACTCTTATTGGGCTAAAATGTGAAAATGTTTATTTTTGCTGAAAAAAACGTTACGTTGTACAAGCGCGGTAAATCAAAGATTAAGTTGGGCGAATGAAAATTTTGAAAAAGGTAGGACAAATTTGGGGTATAACACATGCGTATCTTTGAACAAAGAAGGCCAATGATATCCCGATTGGAGGACTTTCGTTGTTGTTCTCAAACTGTTAAAAGTCCATCCATATAGAGAGTTGTGACAATGCCAAAGTATGTTATTGGCCTCTTCTTTCGATACACACCTTCTCAAAATGTTATTGACACCAAGCTTAAACAAATATGATTCATCTCATACAAGTTACTTGGCGTCAAATAAAAATTTCTTTTTCTGGTTACGAGTCAGACCTTCCGGTATTAATCTGGTGGCTTTGTGATTTTCCATGT
Organism: Lathyrus sativus; assembly: GCA_963859935.3. Lineage (NCBI taxonomy): Eukaryota > Viridiplantae > Streptophyta > Magnoliopsida > Fabales > Fabaceae > Lathyrus > Lathyrus sativus. The sequence continues at coordinate 156,729,072 of OZ012737.1, forward strand.
CGGCAAACCACGGTCTAACTTGCACCATATATAATTTTTCATCAAGAAATTATTCCTTGACCTCTCTTTCATTCTTGGTCACCTCAACATTAACAAGGCGGGGTAAGTGATCCGCCACCAAATTCTCGGATCCTTTTTTGTCGCGAATTTCTAAATCAAACTCTTGTAAAAAAGGACCCAACGAATTAGCCTTTGTTTTGAATCCAGCTTGGTAAGAAAATACTTAATCGCCGCATGATCCATATAAACCACAACTTTAGACCCAATTAAGTATGACCGAAATTTCTCCAATGCATACATTATTGCAAGCAACTCTTTTTCTGTTGTGGCATAATTTACTTGAGCTTCATTTAAGACCTTGCTTGCGTAGTGTATAACATGAAAAAAATTTGTTCTTCGTTGACCTAGTACCGCACCTACCGCATAATCACTCGTGTCACACATGATTTCAAAATCCATTTTCCAATTTGGAGCAATGATTATGGGTGCGGTAGTCAAACTTTGTTTTAAAGAATTAAAAGTGATCAATCAAGACTCATCAAATTTAAAAGACTTATCTTTGTTGAGCAAATTGCTCAAAGGCTTTGCGATTTTTGCGAAATCTTTGATGAACCTCTAATAAAATCTTGCATAACCAAGGAAGCTCCTTGTACCCTTCACATTCAATGGTGGTGACAATTTTCAATGATGTCCACCTTGGCTTGATCAACTTCAAGGCCTTTTGAAGAAACTTTATGGTCAAGCACAATTCCTTTGGTTACCATGAAATTGCATTTTTCCCAATTAAGCACCAAGTTGGTTTCCACACATCTTTCCAATACCACATCCAAGTTTTTCAAACAAAGATTAAACGATGGTCTAAAAACCGATAAGTCATCCATAAAAACCTTAATTGACTTTTCAATCAAGTTCAAAAATATTGCTTGCATACACCGTTGAAAAGTCGTTGGTGCATTACACAACCCAAACGACATCCTCTTATAAGCAAAGATTCCAAAAGGGAAAGTGAAAGTTGTTTCCTCATGGTCCTTCAAGCTCAAAATAATTTGATTGTAACCCGAATAACCATCCAAAAAACAATAGAATTCTTAATCGGAAAGTCTTTCGAGCATTTGATCCATTAACAGAAGAGGGAAATGATCTTTCCTCGTAGCTTGGTTTAGCCTGCGGTAATCAATGCACATTCTCCATCCAGTCATGGTTCTTGTAGGGGTCAACTCATTTTTCTCATTTTGAATTACTGTTATCCCTCATTTCTTCGGTACCACTTACACCGGGCTAACCCACAGACTATCAGAAATTGGGTAGATTATTCTGGCATCCAACATTTTCACCACTTCCTTCCTAACCACTTCTTTCATGGTAGGATTCAAGAGACGTTAAGGTTGAGCAACCAGTTTGAAATCATCTACCATGAATATCCAATGCATACAATAAGAAGGACTTATTCCTTTTAAATCGGAAAGAGTCCACCCTATCGCATCTTGATTCTTTTTCAACACACAAATCAATTTGTCCTCCTCATTTTTGGTTAACTCCTTGCTTATGATCACTAGTTTATGCCCCTCATCATCAAGAAACACATATTTAATATGAGAGGGAAACAAATTCAATTCAAGCTTGATTTCTTCATTATTTTCCTTTTTCAAAATTTCCACCCTTTATTTTAAAGGAGGAATTTCATCCAATTCTTCATGTTCTCGCAAACACTTTTCAATTTCTTTTTCTTCATTCTCATTGATACTTTGAAGAGCATTTGTAAGAAATTTTTATAATGGGGTAGGAACTTGTAATTTCCATTTTACTTCTTCAATCATCTTCTCAGTTGCACCGATTCTAAAACAATCACCTTTATCCTTTGAATGCTTTATGGCTTCAAATATATTAAAACAAATTTTTTCATCTTGAACTCTCACTTTCATGAGACCGTCATCCATATCAATGGTCATTATAGCGGTCTTCATAAAAGGTCTTCCAAGAATCAATAGAGCGTCTTCATCTTCTTCCATATAAATTACCACAAAGTCGATGGGAAGTAAGAATTTATCTACCTTAACCAATACATCTTCCACTACACCGTGAGGACGGGTAGTGGATTTATTGGCTAGTTGCAATGTCATTTGAGTAGCTCTCTGTTGCACCCCAAAATTTGACCAACATTTCTTTACCTAGCTTATGTTTCATTTCATTCACATTAGCATTAGCATTTGCATTTCATTGACATGTATGCAGGAGATCAAGAGGTATAATTACCAATCAAGAGCTATACAAGACTATGAATCTAGATAAGAAGGTTATTCAAGTTTTCAAGGGTTGATATCCTTGTCAGAGAAGTTAAAGGATCCTCAGAGAGAGTGGTTGAAGCCAAGTGTGTAGGTTTTCTAACTTGAGAGTTGTGGGAAGCCATCAGATGATTATAAGGTCATGAGGAAGGACTTGAGGTCTTGAGAGAGATCATGATAAGTGTTGAAGATCACTTTGAGGCCTAGACAGGTCATTGTGCAAGAATAAGAAGCCTCAGCCATGATTGGTGCAGCTAGGGTTTGACTGGGTCAACCCTAAGTCAATTGATGATTTGAAGGAAGTTGAGACTTAATTCAAGAGCCATGTGATCATGGATTGATACATTGAGATGTTATAAGGATGATTCCAAGATCAACTTATCATGATTGAAGAGTTTGAGAAGTTTCAAGCTAGGGTTTCTAAGACTTTACAGTGTAAAATCCCCTAGTTTGACCCCTGTCTTCAAGGCAATTTAGCTCAAGATGTGATTGTCATCTCATCTTGACCCCAACATGATTGTTATATAGCATGATATTAGCTTTAATTTGAGTGCTAGAAGTCCTTGATAGGATTTGTAGAACTCAAGTTATGGCTTTGACAAGTTACAAGTCATCTGAGGAATGTGAATTTGGAGCTTGAAAGTTACCCAACTTGCATGAAACTTTTGCCCTAGAAGGATGATTCCTATGAACTTTTGGTCAACATTAATGTTGTTCCTTATCCTCTTAGCTTTCCATAGAGTACTAGAAGTCCTTGATAGGATTTGTGGAACTCAACTTATGGCTTGGACAAGGCAAGGGTATTTTGGACATTTGGTGATTATAGGTCATTTGTGATCATAGGCCATTTTCACCAACTTAGAGGCCTCAAATGAAATTTTGTTCAACTATAAAGTTGCTCAAAATGGGGTTTTAACCTTGACCATGCATCAAGGAGGCATTGAAATGGCTCAAGGAGAGACTTGGTTCAAGAAATTTTGAAAAAAGAAAGAATTAAAAGGATTTAATGGCCAAAAATTCAAATAATTCATTTTGTGACCAAATGAAGCAAAATAATAGGTCAAATTGATTGGAAAAATGATTTTAGAAACAATGGCAATGTTAGAATTTTGATTTGAGGTCATTTGCATACCATTCCATTTCATTTCTTCATGATGAAGCAACATAATCAAATTCCCACCTTTGGCTTGTAAACAAGGAAAATAATACATCAAACTCATTTAGTATCTCATGAGAAGTTGATTAAAAGCATAGCCATGCCTAAAGGGAGTCAGAATAGTGACTGCCATGGATGAGATTTTGAATAGATTTTGAAAATCCAAAATCTCATTTGGATGATTCCAGAAAGTTCTAGACAGTCCCAATCACTTCTATATAAGTCATTGAGTGAATTCAGTTCATTTTTTGGAAGGAATTGAAGCTGGTTGCAGAGAGAGCCATTGAAGATTCACCATTGCAAGTGAGAATCAGGTTTTGAGTTCAAGGAAGAATCAAGCCAAATCAAGGTGTGCAAAGGCTTTAGGAGCGAATTTGGAGTGTGTCTGCATCATCTTGGAAGTTGAAGTGATCAAAAACCATCTATGTTACCTCTCTGAACTCAGGTTGGTACATTTCACTTTTATGCATGATTTAGGAGGAGATAGTTAGCATTCTATATGTGGTTAGGATCCTTGCAACATGTAGTTGGATTTAGGATCAGAAATTGGTGAATTAGAGACAAAATAGGTGTGTGATCATTTTCTGTTGAGGCTGATATCTCAAGATTCTTGAAGGAATAATCACGATGGGATAGTGGAGATTGATCAATGAAGGGTGAGGGTTACATTAGTACCTCTAATTTGGAGAAGGGTGAGATTCAAGATTTGGATGAATTCTGAAAATGTTATCGTGTTTTGAGTTAGAGAAGGATTTAGATGATTTGGAGTTGAGATTCTTGATCAGCATTGAATTCTAGACAAGAAGATGTACGGTTGGTGAAGTTTTGATGAACTGTGGAGGTTGTCTCACCGGAGAAGACGGTGGCGCCACTGTTCAGGCCACCGTCTTTGTTTTCCCCCCAAACTGAGTTCAAATGGGGACGATGCACTGCAGGCGTTGGATCAGGGTTTGACCTTGGACTCAGGCGAGCAATGGAGGGCCACGATTGCATCTCAACTCTGAAGAGAGATTTCTAAATGAAACGCACCATTTCATTTAATTGGGGTTTTGGGCTTAAGACTCAAATTGTTATCCACACCCCCCTTTGGCCCAATCCTTTGAAATGAACTGCATTGGATTGCTATTTGCCACGCATGTTTATTAATTTCTTTTATTTTCTTTTAATTTCATCATTTCATATGACTTGGAAATTAATTCATAAAAAATAGGAAATTAACTCAATTGATTCCAAACTTTTTTCCCCTGATTCATGATTGAATCTAGAATTTTGTAGATTAAAAATATTAGGAATTTATGCATTTGTGATTTTATTTGCATTTTTTTGAATATTAATTGATATTAAAATGGCCATGGTTGACACCTTGTCTTGCTGAATTTTGTTTGAGCATTTGGTGATGATTCTTGCCTTGATTTTTTGTGTGTAGCTAGCATAGATATGCATGTTCCCCTAGCAATTTTCTCACATTTTTGTGATGAAATTAGGTGGTAGTTTTAAGTTGAAACTTTAGGTGCTCTAGTTTTAGGGTTTAACCTTAATACTTCATGATTTAGGTTTTATTTCTAGGACTTGGTGGATGATTCAACCCCTGGATTTTATATGGTAGATTCATGATTGAATTAAGTTCCCATAGTTATTTTTGTAGGACTTTACAATTTGTTTTAGTATTTTAGTTAGGACTAACTTTAGTACTATGTGTTAGGTGATCCTAACTTGCTAATTCAACTAGATTGATTTCTTTAGTTCCCTTAGATTAGGGTTGTGCTTCTCTTGTTCTTGGATGATGTTGAAGACAAGCTTGGGGCCACTATGGAGTGCTTGAAGAAGTTTGGATGTGAAGATTTCCCTTCTTTTGGTGTAGTGTTGTTTAGGTGTTAAGATTAGGGTTTGTAAGTAGAGCTTCTAGATAGATTCTCTTCTTTCATAAACATGGAAAGTGTTGATCACTTCCATTCCTCCCTATGATGTAAGGTCCCCTTGTGAATACCTCATCCCTCCTTTGGTAGGATGTGTGGCTCTTCACAAGTTGGTAAAACCTTTGAGGGTTCCTTTCTCTGATGATGGAGTGCTTAGTGGTGACCTTTGGTCTTCACTCTGCTGTCTATTATCCAAACCCTTGCTCTTATTAGATGAATCTTTCTCCCTTGCTAGAGGATGGAGTTCCTTGCTAGAAGATTGAAGATGCCAGAAGTTGCTACTTCCCTTTTGTTTGAAGGCTGCCATGGGAGCTGAAGCTTGAAGACCAATATGAGCAAGTTGACACTGGTAAAGGGAATCCAGTTGAGATCAAATGAAGAGCTGATGCTTGAAGTTGGAGAACAAGTTGATACTTGTGGGTTTGAGGCATTGAGAGCCTGAAGGAACAAGTTGATACTTGCTATTGGGATTGAAGCCTAAAGGTGGAGTCTATTTTAGAGCTGAAGCTTGGAGAAGGTGAAGAACAAGTTGACACTTGTGTGAAGTGAATCAATTTGAGATTGAAGAAGGAGCTGAAGCTTGAAGAAGGTGAATAGCAAGTTGATACTTGTGTGTTTGATGTGTTAAAAGCTTGAAGAAGCAAGTTGATACTTGCTATTGAGGATGATAGCCTTGAAGAACAGTTACAGACTGAGGACTGAGCTGCTGTTAGAAGAGCTTTGCTGTGAAGCTATGCAACTGTATTGTTGTGACTTATTTGATTTGCTTGATGCATTAGAATAAGTCCATATCTAGACTGATGTAAGCTATGAGCATGATTGCACTAGAGGTCGAGTTGCTTCCCTCTGCTTGTATTTTTACTGTGTGGCTTTGCTTGCGGGTATTCGGTAGAGCCTTGCTCCCTTGCCTATGTGGTTTGTTATTTGATTGATGTCATTTTACTTCTTCTGTATGATTGCAGTCATCATAGTTTTCTTGATAGCATGTTATTTCTTCTGTAGGATTGCAGTTATTCATATCTGGCTTGAGGTCAAGACGAGCTTGTGGAGGCTGATGCCCCACACACATTTCCTCCCTCACTTGCATTGCATGCATTTTACAATCATTTACTGTTTACTGTTTAAGCTGATACTTTATCTATTTATGTTTATCATTGACATGATCCCCTAGGAATCTCACTTCCTTTGATAAGGAAGTGATGATTAGAACTTTAGGTTGAAACCTATGCATGACAACTTCTAGGAGTCCCCTGTTTCAAACCTCAACCATAGGATGAATCCTTGGCATGACAACATTAGGACTTGATAGTCTCCCCTTAGTTGAACCTGTTCGTTCTCTCTTCTCATCTCAAAACAACTTAAAATACAGTAATAAAGGTTAACTGACGTCGTACGTTACGAGCCTTAAGCTATCTGAGAAAGGATTGTTGGAGAGTTTCTTTTCAACAGCCTGGATGTTTAGTATGGCACCCTTTGGGAGACATGCGACGCATTCACTCTCAGGTCATAGTCTCTAGTGCGATATTAGTTGCAAACAAACTAAAAAACAGTTCTTCCGTAAAAGACAGAAAACAAACTTCAAACCTTTTTGCCCCGTGGGCCCATAATTCAAAGGAAGCTTTTCTGAAGAAAAGAGTGTCGTTAACTCCCAGTTCTACCGCAAACGGTAACGCCTGAGTCTCCAAAGGTCGAGCTGCGTACACCAAACTGCTGGAATTGTTTGTTAACCCTACTCGATAAAACAGATGAATCTGAATCCCCGTAATCCGTATCATCCCGAACTACGTAAGCTCTGATCTCTCATATATGTTGAGAGTACGTAGGCACAATACTGACGTATTGGAGAGCCACCTTCCCCGTAGCCTGTAGTTAGCCGAACTACGTTGACTCTGATTTCTCATTCTCTAATGAGAATACGTAGGTATAAAGCGCGATGCTTTGCCGAGTCATTTTCTTTTCTTTTTAAGTCGGCCTTGATAGGTAGATAGATAAAACCAACCCGTCCAGTAAACACAACAAGCATGGATCCCATCGAGTACGACGAACGTGAGGGGTGCTAATACCTTCCCCTTGCGTAACCGACTCCCGAACCAGAACAATGGTTGCGATGACCTTTTCTTATACCTTTTCGTCAGGTTTTTCCGATCGTTTCCTTTCCCGTTCTGAGGGATAAATAACGAAAGGTGCCGACTCTTCTATTTTGCCGGCACCTTATTTTCGCGGTAGCGACAGCTGGGGACTCTGCTGGGGACTCTGATAGTTTCCTGGGATCCAACGTCCCTTATGCGAGTCAGTTTGGGGATCCAACGTCCCCCGCGAGAGTCAATCCTAGCGCTTGTATGATTACTTGTTGGGTTGTGTTTGTTTATCGCCTTTTATTTCCCGCACTTTATTTTCAGTATGATATGATTATCTGTGCTGTTGAGGGAGGGGCATTCTGATGAGTGAGAAGCCAGACCCAGACTTGAGTGTACTTAGCATTAGTTGTGGAAATTAGTGGGCGCGTGCTTGCTTTGCAGGCACTAGTGTCTCATGAAATCCACACTCAGACGAGGTTCTCCCGATTGACTTGTTTTCCGGCCCTTTGGCCCTGAGGGGTTGTTGGTTTGGAGGATTGTCGACTCTTGGGACCGATCATTTGGGATTCAGCTGAGTGAGGCCGCTTCAGGAGATGGTGATGCCACACCTTCTGGGTATTGTATCACCCCTCTTGAATGTCTGTGACGCTGATGACCGCATAGGATGCCGAACTTGTGTCAGTTTAGGTCCATACTTGTGAGCAGGGTCGGGTTTGTTGCAGGAAACCTTAACCTTCAGACTACCTGGTTTTCTTGACAGTAAATCAGTTTTGTTGATAGCGGAGGTTCTCGTCATCAGATATATGTGTGTTCTTGACAGAGCAGAGTTATAGCCCGACATCAGGGCTTCTCATCATCAAATGTGTATTGGTTCTTGATAGAGCAGATTTATGGTCCTGTATCAGAGGTTCTTATTATCAGATGTGTGTTTGTTCTTGATAGAGCAGATTTATGGTCCGATACCAGGGTTTTCTTCTTATCAGAGATAATGGTTGTTCTTGACAGAGCAGTATTGTAGTTTTGTTGATACAAAACCTTCATCTCCTCAACAGCGCAGTCGTCTTGATCTCCTGCTGCATGATTGCATTTTGCATTGTTTTGCATACTCATTTTCATACCATTAACGTGTGTCTGTGTTGCAGGTACCGTTTCCCCCGGTTCAGGTTTTCTTGCCTTCTATTGTGCTATTATGGGTTCTCTGAGGAAGACTGTGGCTTACAAGCTCCCCACTCCTGATGTTGTTCAGCTGACTGGTTTGATTGCTTTGGCAGATGATTATGTGAGAGGTGAATTCAGAAAGTCTTATGGGAAACTGCTCAGCTTGGTTCGTAAACCCTTTGTGTTTGAGTTGAATGGGTTGCACGCCCTGCTGCAGTTCTATGATCCTCCTTTGAGATGCTTTACTTTCCAGGACTTTATTCTCGCACCTACACTAGAGGAGTATGCTGATTTGTTAGGTGTGCCTATCAAGAGTCAGATGCCCTTTGTTCACATGGATGCTGCGCCTAATCTGGCTAGCCTAGCCCCTTCACTTCATCTGGATGCCTCCGAGTTGGTCTTGTCTAGTTGGAACAGCGTTCCCGGTTTCTCCTTGCAGTTCTTAGTGGGAAAGGCCCAACAGTGTGCCAAAGACGGAAGTTGGATCGTGTTCAACGCCATTCTTGCTCTGTGCATATATGGCATCATTCTGTTCCCCAATATTCCTGACTTTGTAGACTTCGACGCCTTTCACATCTTTGCATCAGGGAATCCAGTCCCTACCTTGATAGGAGATGTCTATCATTCCGTCCACTACAAGAACAAGAACAGAAGGGGTAAGAACGTCTCGTGCTGTGTGCCCCTGCTCTATAGATGGCTTGATAGTCACCTACCCAAGAAGGGTCCCTTTGCTTCGTCTGCAGCCACAACTGAGTGGTCTGAGCGCTTGATGAGTCTGTCAGTAGAGGATATTGCCTGGTTTGATAGAGATAGGTTGGGTACTGAGGTTATCTTCAGCTGCAGTGGGTTTCCGAATGTGCCTTTGATAGGCAGGAAGGGCTGTATCAACTATAATCCATCTCTGCTGGTCCGACAGTTCGCTTATGCTTTGAGAACTCTGCCGAAGGATGAAGAGGTGCAGGAATCTCTGTACCTCACTGGTCTTCTAGAGGGGGATATGTTATCTAAGCTTCAGCACGCTTGGAATGGTATCTGTAAGCGGGGAAAGCCGTTGCTGGGGAAAATTAATAGCCAAGCCTACGCTCCGTATGTGACCTGGATTAGAGCCAGAGCAGATATTATAGGGATGCCGTTCCCACCTGCCCAGCTAGAAAGCCCTCCAATGATTGAAGAGCCTACCACCATGCCCATTCAGCAGCATAATCAGGTGTTAGCTGAGAGAGATGAGCTGAGGAAGGCAAACGAAGAACTGGAGAAAGAGTTGGCTCAACTCAGAAGCGAGAGAAGTGAAGCCGTCCATTCCTTCAAGAGGCAAACAAAGCTGGTGAACCAGTTAGGGACGAATTTGACTAAGCAGATGGCTGAGAGCGAGTGTTTGGGTCGAGACTTCAAAGCTGTCAATGACGTACTGGCCACTAAGAAGCAGCACTTGGATGAAGCGTACCGGAGAATATCCAAGTTTAATCAGCATTGGAAGGCCACCCTAGCCAACGACAAAGAACGGGAGGATAAACTGAAACAGCAGATCTCCAAGTTGAAAGCCCAGGTGAAGGCTAGTGAGAAGAGGTTTGATGAAGAAACCGCTCGCAGATATGCTGCTGAAGGCTTGCTCAACAAGGCTCTTGCTAACCTGAAGGAGCACAAACAGACGTTTGAATCCAAGAAGCGGAAGTTAGAAGATTGTTTCGGCGAAGGAGCATGGGAAGACTCAGTTGAAGGTCTCCAATACACTATTAGGCAGAGGGAGTTACTCGTCGAAGGGTTGCTCACTCAGCCTGATCATCCAGAAACGAGGGACCTGTTAGAAGAGTTCCGGGCCCGTGGCCGTGCTTGACTATGTTTGTAATCCTTTTGTTTTAATCATTGTTGTATGCTGACCATCACCAGGCTTGTTAGTCGAGGTCATGCTATTGATTTTGCTTGCACTCAGTGACATGGTGTACCGCCTTGATGGGATTTCTTTATATATATGAGATGTTATTTCCATGACTGGACTCGGACTTCTTATTATCAGCACTGGCACTGAGGCACTAGGATAGGGGGAAATCTCCCTAACGCACAGACACACGTTTGCAATTGCATGAAGCATTTGCATAACGAGCACTTTGTCGTTTTTTCTAATCCTTTATGTATGTAGGTTGTTCCAGGATTGATCAAAGACCAATCTACCGTTATCCGACCAGAGCAAATCAAGCTAGAGCAATGGAACAAGTAAAGACTGACATTCAGGAGCTCCGAGAGAGGATGGACCGCTTCATGGAGCTCATGCAAGTGGTTGCCAACGGCCAAGGCCAGCTCAGAACATTGGTCCAGCCCCTGATCTCAAGGGTTGACAGCAATGGTGTACTCCATGGTGGGAATGTTCCAACCCTTCCACCTATTGAAACTCCTCATAATGGCATCCCCGTGACCGGGGGGAACGGTAGTGGTAACGGCAATGTGATCGCTAACATGAGGCTCAATGGTAATACGACTGGCGTCGGTAATGGGAATTTTGAAGCTAATGTCAATGTTGGACTGGGCAACGGCAACACAGGTGTTGGAAATCTGTATGGGCCTCAGCCATGGTTAGAAGACCGTCAAGAAGATTTGTTCTCCCAGAAGGGTGCTGAAGGAGAGCTGACTGCTGAAGCGCGTCTGAGGTTTAAGGCACTCGAGGACAAAATGAGGAATTTCGAGAACCTGAACACTATGGGTGTCGACATGTCTAAATTGGGATTGATTGCTGATTTCAAGGTGCCTCCTAAATTCAAGGTACCCGACTTTGAGAAATACAAGGGCACCACTTGCCCTCGTGTCCACTTAAGGTCATACTACCGAAAGATGTCCGCTCACTCTGAAGACGAGAAGCTGCTGATGCACTTTTTTCAGGATAGCTTGTCCGGGCCATCCTTGGAATGGTACATGGGTTTGGAACCCACCAGTGTGCGCACATGGAAAGAACTTGCTGAGGCATTCGTGCATCATTACCAGTATAACAGTGACTTGGCACCGAACCGGGTTCAGCTGCAGAACCTGTCACAAAGGAACAACGAAGGGTTCAAAGAGTACGCCCAGCGGTGGCGTGAATTGGCAGCTAGAGTTCAGCCGCCGATGGTTGAACGGGAGCTTGTAGAAATGTTTGTAGCCACCCTCCTAGGGGTTTATTACGAGAAATTGGTCAGCGGTATGTCAGGAAGTTTTTCAGATCTCATCATCACGGGCGAGCACGTTGAAAATGGGATCAAATTGGGGAAAATTCAAGGTGTCGATCTAGCCTCAGCTGGAGGAGGAAAGAAACCGTATGGTGGCAAAAGGCGGGAAGGAGAGACGAGCACCGTGTCCAACGCTCGAAGGAAAGGTAAAGGCCCTCGCCAGCAGGTGGCTAGCATAACCATCCCTGCAGTCCAACAACCCCAGCCACAGCAGCAGCCGAACCAGCAAGGGTACAGAAAGTATCATAACAGGGCACCTTTGTTAAGTCGTCACCTCGAGACGCCACCCATGTCTTATGCTCAACTACTACAAACTCTGCTTCAGTTGCAGTTAGTCCAGAAGAGAACCCTGGCTCCCTTGACAGGGGCACCTCCGCCGGGTTATGACGCGAATGCAACATGTGAGTTTCACTCGGGGGCACTAGGCCACATGATAGAAAATTGCAAAGCCTTCAAGCACAAGGTGCAGGATATGGTGGATGCTAAGATCATCAATTTCTCAGATAATGTGCCAAATGTCACGAAGAACCCCATGCCAAATCATAGGGGAGGTGGGGTGAATGCCATTATCGAAGACGAGAATTTAGATGTGTTGACTGATGTCAGGGATCTGAAGACACCGCTTAGCTTCTTTAAAGCCAAGCTGATGAAGAGAGGCTTCTTTCCAGGCTGTGGAGAATTGTGTATGGGCTGTGCGACTCGTCCTGATGGATGTGAACAGTTGATAGAAGGGATTCAGAGTCTAATGACCGAAAGAATCTTGCAGTTTAGCCGAAGGGCCGAATGTGGATCGGGAGAGGTAATGCTGAAGCAAGATGATGAGGTTGCCACCATCACCATCCCTCGCCGGACGATCACCATTTCTGCACCCAGACCGCCCACTATTACCATCACGAAGGCCGGGCCGATACCTTTTGAAAGCACCAATGCTGTCCCATGGCATTATGGTGTCGCTTCCGCGAAAATAAGGTGCCGGCAAAACAGAAGAGTCGCCACCTTTCGTTATTTATCCCTCAGAACGGGAAAAGAAACGATCGGAAAAACCTGACGAAAAAGGTATAAGACAAGGTCATCGCAACCATTATCTGGGTTCGGGAGTCGGTTATGCAAGGGGAAGGTATTAGCACCCCTCACGCCCGTCGTACTCGACGGGATCCACGCTTGTTGGTTTGTCTACAGGTGAAAAACAATCTATCTACGGCTGCTAAATCTAAACGGAAAGAAACTGACTCGATAGAGCGTCACACTCTATGCCTATGTATTCTCATCAGAGAATGAGAAATCAGAGTCTACGTAGTTCGGGAAACTACGGGGGAATTTGCTCGCCAAGACGTCGCGTCTTGTGCCTACGTATTCTCGTTAGAGAAATCAGAGCATGACGTAGTTCAGGCTAAATACGGCTAGACAAAGGTGTTCTCGGTCACACGGGGGTGAGAGATTAAGTTGACGATACTAGCGTACGCATTCTAGCAGTTAGGTGGATGTTGCTCGACCATTGGAGACTTAGGCGTACCTGTTTGCGGTAGAACGGACGTAGTATGTCAGGTTTTAAAGGTATGGGAACCTACGGGAACTAGAACTACGGTCTGGTCTCAAATGCGCAAGGGCAAGAGAAAGGGATAACATCAGTCGTTAGCGGGAAAGTCTCGATCGCACGACAGCGAGAGAGCAAAAAGGTTAGTTGTTAGTGTGCTCGCTAGGACATCGTATCCTATGCCTACATATTCTCTTCAGAGAAAATCAGAGCAGCTGTAGTTCAGCCTACTACAGCTAAAACGGGGAAACGGGAAAAAGGGAGAAGGGAAAAGGGAGCTCGCTAGGATATCGCATCCTATGCCTACGTACTCTCCTCTGGTACGAGAGATCAGAGCAAACGTAGTTCGACGGATTACGGGAAAGGTGGCTCGCCAATACATCAGTATTGTGCCTACGTACTCTCAACAGGTATGAGAGATCAGAGCTTACGTAGTTCGACGGACTACGGACTAGGGGAAAGATGGCTCGCCAATACATCAGTATTGTGCCTACGTCCTCTCAACAGGTTTGAGAGATCAGAGCTTACGTAGTTCGGCGGACTACGGGCTACGGGAAAGGTGGCTCGCCAATACATCAGTATTGTGCCTACGTACTCTCAACAGGTATGAGAGATCAGAGCTTACGTAGTTCGGCGGGAAAACGAGTCTCGATTGCACGGGGGCAAGAGAAGGGGTCTCGATCGCCTGAATGCGAGAGAAAAAGGGTTTCGATCGCACGGGGGCGAGAACAAAGAGGAAGCAGGCCTACGCCTAAACGGGAAGGAACTCGGGACACACACGCAAGAACCTAAGACATAGGAGCGAATGCGTCGTATGTCACCCAAAGGGTACCATACTAGACATCCTAGACGATTGAGAAGAACTCCTCAACTGTCATTTCCTACGTATCTAACGATACAGCTCACAACACTCGACGGTTGCCTGAAGACTTGTAGAAGAAAGACGATGATGATGATGAACGAAGCAGCTCCCGGGCTCCTGACGTGCGTGCAAGCTCCATTCCAATCTTCTCCTCTCTGGCTCTTTGATGATGACGCTCGAACCAGAACAATGTAACGCTTAGACCGTCATGGTTCGACTTATACGAGAAATCGAACTCTAAGAGGTAGCGTATTGATGTCTGTGTCAAAGACAAGATAGAGAAATGATATCGAAAATCATTCTCCAATTGAATCATGCCACACGGCCAGCCAAAAATAAAATCGAGAATAAAATCAGAGAGAAAATAGGAGAGAAAATAGGAGACAAATCCACTAACAAATGGAAATAAAATGCTACTCCTAAAAATACGGCAATTAAATTCCAATAGAGAATATTCTAAAGAAATTAAAAGGAAATGCATATGAGAAATAGCATAAAAACAATTCTATCTAAAATATTCTATAATACTCTATAAAGAAAATAGAAAAACTATATTAAATCTATAATACCCTATAATATGCTAAAAAAAATAATAGAATATAAATTCTATAAAACTATGCATTAATGTCCTAGGAAAATAAAACTATAATCCTAAAAAAATAGAACTATATCTATTACACTCATTCATCCAATACAAGGGAGAAATTAAAAATAAAAGGGGAGGGTACAATCTGCAAACTGGGTGTGAATGCAGAAAAAAATACAGGGGCCCAGCCCACAAAGCAATGGTCAGAAAATAGAAACAAATACACTAAAGGGGGGGGGTGCACGCAGGGACATAGGTGTGAGCCCAGAAAATATGCTGTTGGGCCCAGCCCATTCGTAACAGAAAAACATGAGGCAAAGGGTGTAAACGAAAAAAAACGGGTGCGGATCCAAAATGAATTGGGCCAAACCGGGCCCAAGAAGCCCCTTCCCCTCCCCTTCTCCCAAAAGCAAACTCTGAAACCCTAGTCTCCTTCCCTCAGGTGCGCCGCTGACACCTCCCTCTCCCTCCGTTCAATCTTCTTTCATCACCTCTCTCAAAATCTCCTCGTTTGAATCATGTGAGGCTTGAGAAGTGAATCCATGGCGTAATGGTTTGGAGATCTTAGAAGACAGGAGTTGATGAAGAGAACTTGGAAGGGACGAAGATTCACGATTAAGAACTTGAGGAACCTTGAAGCGTCTTCACGAGATCTGGAAACGCGTGATGGATGAAGCTTCTCTGTTGATTGCATGTTTGAACACTCTTGAAGATCAACAATGGTCGTTGAAGAAATCTGGAGCGTTTATGGATTGTATGGCGGCTTCTGGAAACAGATCCATAGGAAGAAAAATAGTCTTACCGAAAAAAATCCCTGGAGATTCTTGAAGGTGATGATCGCGAAGGAGTCCTGATGATCTTCGTGAAGGATCTTGATCGGAGATTTATGAAGGATGCGATTATTGAACCTGATGAAGATTTGAACGAATCTTGAAGTGTTTGATAAACGATGTTGAAGGTTTAAAGGATCTTCATAGGTTTCTGGAAAACATGTTGAAGAGTGATTGTTGGATCTGTGAAGATCTGGGAACGTTCTTATGAAGATCTTGAGGAATTCTTTGAGGAAGACGAATATTCTGGGGAAGTGATGAACACGAATGGATCTTCTGGATCGTTTCTGGAAAATCATGAAGAACGAGGATGCAGGTTGAAGAATCTTCATCAGTTTCTGGACAAATCTGGGAGAAGACGGTTGAAGGTTCATGGCGGAATTGATGAAGTTCTGGTAAAAGGGATGAATGTTCATGATGACCATATGAAGATCCCGGCGAAACTATGCATTTTCCGGCGAGTTTATGGAATTACCGATGACAGTTGGATGAAGGTGATGGATGAAATCTGGAAAAGTGTTCTGGGAAATTCTTGAGTTTTCCGGTGGCTATTCGTTTTCCGGCGACGGTTTCAGTTACCGGTGATGGTTAGGGTGGCTCCGGCGACCTTCCGGCGGCGGTTGCATGGCCGGCCGGTGAAGGGAGGAAGGGAAAGACGCGTGTCAACACGCATGGGAGAGAGGGAGAGGATGGAGGCCACGTGTGGGGTGAGGTGTCACTCTGTGTGCATGCAGAAGGGTGAAGTGGCGTCATGAGGGAATGCACGCGTGGATGGCTTCTTATACTGCCAAGTGTCACGAGTTGGACTGGGGTTTGTGGGCCTCCAAAATTGCCATCTGGCCCACGAAATTATTGAACTCAGACCCAACTTAACTTCACAATTAACTGATTCATTAAACAACACTAAACACAATTAATGCCTATTAAGAAAAACGAAAATGGCCTAATCTAGATCATTAACTCCTAATCAACCTAACTAAGATGCTAATGATGATTAATACCCTAATTAAAAATCTCAATTAATACTAAACTGCAATTAAAGCCTAAATGACAATTAAGACTATTCTGAACCTAATTAAAGCTAATAAATCCAATTAAAATGAACTAAGACCCTAATTAACGTCTAAAAAAGTGATTAAGATCTAATTAATCTCTATTTAATCCTAAAAGAATTTAATCTAAAAAGAGAATTAACTATTAAAATTCTATTAATTTCTAAGCAAATAAAAAATAGAAAAACTCTATTAATCCTATTTAAAAAAACCTAGTAAAGGAATTATCCTATTAAAAATCCTTTTAAAAAACTACTTAGTATCTAGAAACAATTATTTTATCAAAACCATTATCTAAAAATGAATTATTCTTAAAAAGAAATTAAAACTAAAAACTATTTAAAAACATTTAATATCCATTAAAGCTATTTAAAAAATCTATCTAATATTTAGAAAAATCAATTAAATCCATTAAAAAATTCTAGAAAATAAGGGGGAAAATCTAAAAATACAGTACAACCAATTAAATCGATTAGAAAAAAGATGCGCGAATTCAGCGAAATAAACGGTAAAAATCGGACACCGAGATGTCCTAAAAAACAACAGCGAGAGCTGAAAACACAGGGAACGAACACCGATTCTCAAAATACGTCCTCGTATTGGCCTGAAATGCCTGAAGCGCGATCAGAGGGCTGTAATCCCGATAAAGTCAATATGACTAAAAAAATGCAATATACGCGGTATGCAAATGCAAAATGAAATGAGTCGAAACATGAGCCAAATTGCGATAAGTAGTTGGTCAAATTTTGGGGTGCAACAACTGCCCCTATTCAAACGGCTTGGACCTGAAGGGTTGAGAAGCGAACGACTTTCAATCATTCAAAGGTAGAAGACGGTTGAATACAAGTACCCGGAAATTTGCCAACTGCACAAGTACACGGTACTCTGATGGAACAAATCTTCGGAAGCTGAAATCATAGCTGCACGACAACTAGCTGGAGAAATACTGATCTGAACCTCCGTCAGGATGATTCTCTGATTTATCTGATATCATTGCATCCTCAAATCATCGAGGGATCACCGGTTACTCGGCAACGGGCGATCGACCAACCGCACAGGTAAACGATACTCTGATTGGTGGGCACATCTTCAAAACTGAGCATGGCAGTTGCACAACAACTCCACTGGGGAATTGGTCACACGGTAACCGGTGAAAGGTCTGATTTTAAGTCTCCGTCAGGATGATCATCTGATTATGCTGTAGATATTCGTCCTCAAGTCATCAAAGAATCACCGGTTACGCGGTAACTGGTAATGAATGGTTGATTATACAGTCAGGCGTTCTGTGTCATAGCAGAAGAATTCCTCGGGACTCGTCAGATCATTAGGAACTTTTAAACAATCAAGTTAATCATGCCGTCAGGCATTCAAGGGAGTTTTCGGGCGTCAGCCGGACTTCGTCAGTAGGTCGGGAATAGACTTCTCGGTCAATCATGAACCAAATAAGGATATCCAAACTTCTGCCATCAGGCACTCGCATCAGTTGAGGGAACTGCTTCATTAATACGGTTAGACTTCGATCATCAAGTCTTTCAAGGGAAGTTTCGACTTCGCTGTTCAGAAACCTGCTGGGGATGATGCATCTCCGCTGGGGACTCTGGGGAACTATCAAGTGACTCTGCTTCAGGGCTCCAAAAATCATTCTGGGTGAATCAACTCTGCTGAGGAAATCAAGAATCATCTTGAACAAATAACTCCGTCGAAGACTTCCAGAATCATCCTGAACCAATAACTATGCTGGAGATTTCGGGAATCATCCTGAGCAGACACCCTGCTGGATATTCTAAGCATCAACTTGAGCAACCAACTCTGGCGACTTCACTGGGGATTTTAAGAATCATCTTAAATAATCAACTTCGCTGGGGAATTCAAAAATCATCTTGGGCAAACGACCTTGCTGGGGAATTCAAGAATCATCTTGGGCAACACACTCTGCGGAGGAGCACTTGCAAAACAAGAACGGTAACGACCTAGCTCATGTTTCGTATGCATATGCTTTGAGAATGGCGTAATGCTCCACACGGTGGAAATGCTACGCATTTAGGGTGAATGTTATGCAATCATGCAAAATGCTATGGCCCCATCGGCAAAATAAATGCCGAAGGGAAAACCCTCCTATCAAGGAGAAAGAACCACTCTGGTGAATGAAGGAATCATCCTGCCGAGGAGAAAAAGTAACACCAATCTCAATTGGATTCCGCCTGGGGAAACAAACTTCAGTCGACTGCTGTAGGGGAACAAAAATCTACCAGAACCTGGACCTGCTCATTTGGGTATTCAAACCACAAACTGCTGAGGAAAACGATGTCAATCGCAGAAATAAAATGCGCGGTCTTCGCGGCTAAACTTTCCTGGAGATAACGACTCCGGTGGGGAAAAATAGCGTCATCTATTCAACACTCTACTGGGGAAAACCAATCATGGCCCAAACGGCTTCCAAGGACGCGGCTCTCTTGGGGATTTGCATACTCGGCTGGGGAAGAAGGAATCGTCCTGCTTACAGGGGAGAGTACGACTCTGTGGGGAATTCCAATTCTCCTGGAGACTTCAGTCTGGAACTATCAACTACTACACACTTCAGTGTATGACTCAGCTGGGGAGATGACGTTCCTTCAGGATACATCTGATTGGGGAGAGAATCTTCTCTGCTTGGGGAAAACATATCAATGCTTGCGATCTCACGTTCAGACTCTGTGGGGAATTTCAATTCCACTGGAGACTTCAGTCTGAACTATCAAAAGCTGAACACTTGTGAATAGTCTTTCATGAGAAAACTGCACATTAAGTCAATGCTGGGGGATGAACACACGCTTCGGCGCCTGACTCAGTTGAGGAGATGGTGATCCTTCAGGATACATCCGGTTGGGGGAGAGAATCTTCTCTGCTTGGGGATACATATCAATGCTCCTGGTCCCATATTCAGACTCTGCGGGGAGATGTTGCTACACTCTATCGGGGATATCAATCCTGATCTGCTGAGGATAATCTTGCATACGCCTTACGGAGACTGACCCTTCTGGGTAACACCTGTTGGACTATCAAGTCTGATGAGGAATACCTGTGTATCAACACTACTGGGGATATCAATCCTTAGCTACTCATTGTACAACTCTGTTGGAGACGTGCTGATCCTATCAAGGACACACCTTTGGCGACTGCGGAAGATAACAATCGATCACTGAAATTGAATCTCACTTCACTGAGGAAAACAACCCTGAACAGTCCTTTTAGAACACCCTAAGTCCTTATAGGGTACAAAACAAGCTGTTGAGAAATAACTCTTCTCTGTCTGACGTCAAAATCTACTCGTCTGGAGATTACTCAGTGAGGGAATCAACAGCGACCTCTGCTTGAGGAATGAGTCAATGACCTGGACTCGGAGGGGAAAGGAGTCAAACTTGGACTCTGTGGGGATACACCATTGCATCAGTCCCACTGCTGGGGAAATAAACCCAAATCTGTCGGTCAGGGAAAGCTTCAGACTCAACCCACTTGGGAAAATAGCACATCAGGCTAATCAACGTTAGATGCTTGGGATGGCCATACTCTGCCGGGGATATCAATCTCGCACTGCTGAGGATAATCTTGACCCTACTCTGATAAAGGACAATTGCCATCTCAACTTGCCGCAATCTCAAACTGCTCCGGGGAAACAACCTCAAACTATACGTCTCTGCTGAGAAAATAATCCTGACTCAACAACATCAACACAAGGAATACATAACACCAATCATGGAGCTGGGATCACTCGAGCCTTGTGTCGGGGAATGTGACAACATACGAGTCACTAGGAATTGTCGTGTCGGATATGCTTAGGCTTTTTCTGGTTTAGGAATATGTTTATGGTGATAGGGATTTATTTATGGTTACCAACAAAAGTGGATTTGAAAGGGAAATACTAGACGAGAACTAGCATTCAAGGTGGACTATCAGACGAGAACTGATAGCAACATATGTTAGGTTGTCAGACGAGAGCTGATCTACGGTTTGCCAGACGAGAACTGGACTTTAAAACTGTGTTAGCCAGACGGAAACTGGTTGAACAATAGGTTAAAGAAAAAGTGACCAGACAGGGCTGGTTTCCGGTTTGGATTTCAGACGAGAACTGATCTCCAGTTTGCCAGACGAGAACTGGACTTTAAAACGATTTGGTTACAAGGTTCTGCCAAGTAACAGGTTAGGCTGTAGGATAACAATCCAATGACAGCAAGGCTTCTTCAGAAGGTTCAGGTTTTTGGCAGGGTAATGACACGATTCCCCGACACTCAACTCTTGCTGGGGTGAACAAACTCGTATGAACAACTTGCCCCAGTGCAATTCAACTTGCCCCAATCCGACTCTTGGGAAAATTCATTCTGAACAGAAAGCAGCTTGCCGCGAGGCGACCTCGAG
The DNA here is from genome assembly GCA_963859935.3 of Lathyrus sativus. NCBI lineage: Eukaryota > Viridiplantae > Streptophyta > Magnoliopsida > Fabales > Fabaceae > Lathyrus > Lathyrus sativus. The sequence continues at coordinate 156,750,112 of OZ012737.1, forward strand.
ATGGCTTACCCCAATATCTGTACAACGGAAGGATTCATCCTCAATTAGCCAACTCTCAACATGGTTGGTTTTACTATCTCTGAGGTGACTTGCCCCTGAACAAGCATTGAGCGACTTAACCTACCCTGATTGAACACTAGAGGGATCTGCCCTCAAATCACAGGAACTTCGGGTAGCTGCCCCTGAATGGGTCTCGAGAAGATTCACTTCTGATCAACTGCTTCTCGAACAAACTGTCCCGTAATCAACCTATCCTTCGGGACTTGTCCTCAGATTGACTGATTCAAAACTCACTGGAAGTCAATGCCCCAAATTCACAGGGCTTCACAGCATACTGTTCTGATCCAGACTGCTAACGATTCAGCCTTAATTGACTATTCCCTGTTGGAATTTCCTCCGTATCAACTACTGACCTGCAATTAAAATTGTTTATTCACGAATGGTAATTTTAATGCAATGTTCATGCAGATTTCAAAAAAGTGTATTGTCACTCATTTACGTATCATGATAGTGAGTGACGAATGAACCAAAGCGTTCAAACGTAGTGCTGATTTGATCAGTGAAAAATACAACAAGGATATGATTAGCAAATCATGTAGGAGTCAGGTTACTCAACCTTATCGTAATGCGCTTTCAGAATAAACCCTGCCTCAATTAGGTCTTTTAAGGGTTGTATCGTGGTCGGGTTCACGGTTCGTGAAACAAAGGATATTAGGCTCAAATTATGATTTGTACCCACCCCTTCTACGTGATGATCTCCGATCCTAAAGTTCAGTTAACTTGGCTCGAGCGCTCGCCTCTTCGAGAGGTATGTTGAATAGTGGGAACAACTGGTTAAAGAATTCACAAGGTGTTTCGGAGTGACAGTTACTCCTTTTTCGTTTTGGTGCCTGTATCTACACGACTTTGTCCTTGTTCGAGGATTTTTCTTTTTATATCCTTTCTTTTTCATTCTTTTGATTCCCTAATTTTTGCCTGGACTGACTCTTCAGAGTTCTTTTCGATTTTTGAAGTCCAGTGGGATGCCCTGATTTTTGCCTAAGTATTTGCTTTCCATCTTTTCTTTTCTTTTTACTTAGCGGGCTTTCTTTTTCCTCTTATTTTTTCGAAACAAGTCGTGCGACACTGGCTGTCTGGATTCATCCGAGAGGTTTATAACTGTCTCACTCCTGATTGGTGAGGTTTAACCGTTGTGGTTGACGAGGTACGACTTCTGGGGAGGAATACGATGTGATTGGTCCTCGAAAGGCAACACTCCTCTATAAGACTTGAACGCTCGATCAAGCCAACTGACAACTAGCCTGCCCCGGGTTAAGATGTGAGGGTTTAAAAGTACGAAAAAACTTCTACTTCTCGGGTCGAAGTGGTTAACAAGGGACCAACTCCTTATATCTCCAGTGTTTAGGGGATTTGAAACAATGCCTGTACATCATAGGCAGGGTTTTATCCGAAAGCATACGATCATCGGTTATGAGTATTCAGTTTCGTCATCCTCCCTCCAATCTTTACTAATCATAGTGACAAAGTGGAGTGAATAAAATGCAAGTGTCAGTGCAATGCAGTAAATGAGTGACAACGACATGATTAATTCAGAAAAATGCATAGTCACTTTATCAATATTACCATTCGAAACAAACAATGTTTAACAGCAAGTAGTAACTAACAGAAAGGAAACTACAAATGCAAATGATAAAAAGTCTGAGGACTGCCAATGCTGAGGACGTCTGCCCGTCTGGACCACTGGCCTCTGGAAATAACCCTCTGAATCTGCGAGCTCAGACAGCTGAGAGGTTGTCATGCACAACCAAAACTCCTTCTGGAAAGGAAATGCACCCTTTGTCGATCAACTGTTGCACTTTTTCCTGGAAAGCTTTGCAATCTTCAGTTGAATGCCCTGGAGATCCACCATGGTAACCACACTGAGCATGGGGGTTGTACCCAAGAGGGTAAGGCTCTGGCACGGGCTTAAGAGCTTTAGGTTCCACCAAAGAATTCTGAATCAAAGGTGGCAGAATCTGGCTATACGGCACAGGCACCGGATGAGAAGGAGCATTCCTTCGTTCCAAGTTGTTACGAGGTCGGTTCTGATTCTGACGCTGATTCTGATAACCTCGGCCACGGGCTCGTGGATTTGCAAGAGGAGCGACATAAAGTTCCCGATGTGGTGCCCTAGGCACAATTGTCTGTCCAGAATAACGAGACACAAAAGATACTGACCGCTGAGGAGATGAGGAACCAACAGATTTCACCGATTCATCTTGAGGATACCCAACATCATTCATGATTGCATTGACCATAACTCCTTCTTCAGTTTGACAGCTATAGAGAGATTTAGTTTCACTAGCCTGACTGCCCGAAACATTCTGGATTCTTCCAGTCTTTACACCATACTCGATGCGTTCTCCTGCCCTTACCAATTCAGAGAAATTTGGTGCCACTCCAAGCATTCTTTCGAAGTACGGGCTCTACAAGGAGTTTACGAACATGCCTTTTAACTCTTGGTCTAGAAGCGGTGGTTGCACTCTAGCAGCAAATTCTCTCCATCTCTGAACATACTTCCTGAAAGGTTCATTGTTCCCTTGAGACAATTCTTGCAGCTGCATGCGACTAGGGGCTACATCAAGATTGTAGTCGTACTGTTTCAGAAAAGCATTGGCTAAATCCACCCATGATCGGATCTGATTACTCTCTAACTACATATACCAACTCAGAGATGCCCCAGTCAGACTATCCTAAAAGCAGTGAATCATCAACTTGTCGTTTTGCACAAACGAAGTCATTCTTCGGCAGAACATCACCAAATGTTGCTTCGGGAAACTATCTCCTTTGTACTTTTCAAACCTCGGCGCTCTGAACTTCGGAGGTAACACTAGGCCAGAAACCAGACACATGTCTGCAGCATTGGGGTTAACAGCGTCTTTACCTTTCAAGGCTTTGAATCTTTCATCCAACGCACGAAACCTTTTAGCATACACGGGAGCTAATGGGTCTTCAGTCTTGGTTATCGGGACCTCTCTTCCGGAAGTTGGCACAGGGAGAACAACACCCTGATAGTCTGAGGTATCAACAGATGGAGAGCGTTCACTTCCGACAACAAACTGCTCATGCAGACCTCGGTCTTCAACAAAAGGCTGTACAAGTCGAGTTGCAGTAAGGTTGTTCACTTGCGGGAAATCTTCATCAGGCACAACACCATACAAAGGATTGGACGTCACAGTGAAAACTGACAAGGTATCAACACACTGGAAGCTGCTATCTGACATAGCTACCAACAACTTTCAACTGATTTCACTGCTCAAATCTGCTTCAACCCCTTGGTCGTCTTCTAACAATCAACACTTGCTCAGACCAAACACCGGAGAATCACCCTCTGAAGCAAAACAAAGGCTGGATAAGAGCTCCGGCTAGCTGGAGAATGACATGCAATACGATGCAGAGATGAGTATGCAAATGCAATGCAAGATGCAACAAGCACGGGATCACAGCCCCCACAAAGCTCTGATTACTGCTGCGCTGCTGACGGAATAAGTCTGCTCTGACGAGAGAAAACCAAAATACCAGGTAGGCTGGAAGTCAAGTTTCCTGCAAAAACCCTCCCACTCACGGGTATGGACCTAAACTGACACAAGTTCGGCATCCTATACGGTCGTTGGCATCACAGACTTTCAAGACTGATGATACGATACCCAGAAGGTGTGGCATCATCCTGTCCTGAAGAGGCCTCACTTAGCCAACTTCCAAATGATCGGTCCCCAGAGTCGACAATCCTCCAAACCAACAACCCCCTCAACCCAAAGGGTTGAAAAAGAAGTCAATCGGGAGAACCTCGTCTGAGCGTGGATTTCATGAGACACTAGCGCCTGCCAAGCAAGTGCGCGCCCACTAATTTCCACAACTAATTCTAAGGTGCACTCAAGCCTGGTTCTGGCTTCTCACTCATCAGAGTTCCCATCCCGCAACAGCACAATAGCAACAGATGATAATATAGTGCGGGAAATGTAAATACATCAGTAATATACAACACAAAAATAAACACCCACAGACACGCAAACAAGTGCTAGGATTGACTCTCTCAGGGGACGTTGGATCCCCAAACTGACTCGCATATGGGACGTTGGATCCCTAGGAAACTATCAAGTCCCCAGCAGAGTCGCAAGCTGCTGGGGATGACCCAGACAGCTAGGAAGAGAATCCAAGACAAGACTCGCTTAGAGAACCATTGCAGTTCCCCAGCAGAGTCTCCAGCTGTCGCTTCCGCGAAAATAAGGTGCCGGCAAAACAGAAGAGTCGCCACCTTTCGTTATTTATCCCTCAAAACGGGAAAGGAAACGATCGGAAAAACCTGACGAAAAAGGTATAAGACAAGGTCATCGCAACCATTGTCTGGGTTCGGGAGTCGGTTACGCAAGGGGAAGGTATTAGCACCCCTCACGTCCGTCGTACTCGACGGGATCCACGCTTGTTGGTTTGTCTACGGGTGAAAAACAATCTATCTACGGCTGCTAAATCTAAACGGAAAGAAACTGACTCGACAGAGCGTCGCACTCTATGCCTACGTATTCTCATTAGAGAATGAGAAATCAGAGTCTACGTAGTTCGGGAAACTACGGGGGAATTTGCTCGCCAAGACGTCGCGTCTTGTGCCTACGTATTCTCGTCAGAGAAATCAGAGCATGACGTAGTTCAGGCTAACTACGGCTAAACAAAGGTGTTCTCGGTCACACGGGGGTGAGAGATTAAGTTGACGATACTAGCGTACACATTCTAGCAGTTAGGTGGATGTTGCTCGACCATTGGAGACTTAGGCGTACCTGTTTGCGGTAGAACGGACGTAGTATGTCAGGTTTTAAAGGTATGGGAACCTACGGGAACTAGAACTACGGTCTGGTCTCAAATGCGCAAGGGCAAGAGAAAGGGATAACATCAGTCATTAGCGGGAAAGTCTCGATCGCACGGCAGCGAGAGAGCAAAAAGGTTAGTTGTTAGTGTGCTCGCTAGGACATCGCATCCTATGCCTACATATTCTCTTCAGAGAAAATCAGAGCAGCTGTAGTTCAGCCTACTACAGCTAAAACGAGGAAACAGGAAAAAGGGAGAAGGGAAAAGGGAGCTCGCTAGGATATCGCATCCTATGCCTACGTACTCTCGTCTGGTACGAGAGATCAGAGCAAATGTAGTTCGACGGACTACGGGAAAGGTGGCTCGCCAATACATCAGTATTGTGCCTACGTACTCTCAACAAGTATGAGAGATCAGAGCTTACGTAGTTCAACGGACTACGGGCTAGGGGAAAGATGGCTCGCCAATACATCAGTATTGTGCCTACGTCCTCTCAACAGGTTTGAGAGATTAGAGCTTACGTAGTTCGGCGGACTACGGGCTACGGGAAAGGTGGCTCGCCAATACATCAGTATTGTTCCTACGTACTCTCAACAGGTATGAGAGATCAGAGCTTACGTAGTTCGGCGGGAAAACGAGTCTCGATTGCACGGGGCCAAGAGAAGGGGTCTCGATCGCCTGAACGCGAGAGAAAAAGGGTTTCGATCGCACGGGGGCGAGAGAAAAAGGGTTTCGATCGCACGGGGGCAAGAACAAAGAGGAAGCATGCCTATGCCTAAACGGGAAGGAATTCGGGACACACACGCAAGTACCTAAGACATAGGAGCGAATGCGTCGTATGTCACCCAAAGGGTACCATACTAGACATCCTAGACGATTGAGAAGAACTCCTCAACTGTCATTTCCTACGTATCTAACGATACAGCTCACAACACTCGACGGTTGCCTGAAGACTTGAAGAAGAAAGACGATGATGATGATGAACGAAGCAGCTCCCGGGCTCCTGACGTGCGCGCAAGCTCCATTCCAATCTTCTCCTCTCTGGCTCTTTGATGATGACGCTCGAACCAGAACAATGTAACGCTTAGACCGTCATGGTTCGACTTATACGAGAAATCAAACTCTAAGAGGTAGCGTATTGATGTCCGTGTCAAAGACAAGATAGAGAAATGATATCGAAAATCATTCTCCAATTGAATCATGCCACACGGCCAGCCAAAAATAAAATCGAGAATAAAATCAGAGAGAAAATAGGAGACAAATCCACTAACAAATGGAAATAAAATGCTACTCCTAAAAATACGGCAATTAAATTCCAATAGAGAATATTCTAATGAAATTAAAAGGAAATGCATATGAGAAATATCATAAAAACAATTCTATCTAAAATATTCTATAATACTCTATAAAGAAAATAGAAAAACTATATTAAATCTATAATACCCTATAATATGCTAAAAAAAAATAATAGAATATAAATTCTATAAAACTATGCATTAATGTCCTAGGAAAATAAAACTATAATCCTAAAAAAATAGAACTATATCTATTACACTCATTCATCCAATACAAGGGAGAAATTAAAAATAAAAGGGGAGGGTACAATCTGCAAACTGGGTGTGAATGCAGAAAAAAATACAGGGGCCCAGCCCACAAAGCAATGGTCAGAAAATAGAAACAAATACACTAAAGGGGGGGGGGGGGGGTGCGCGCAGGGACATAGGTGTGAGCCCAAAAAATATGTTGTTGGGCCCATCCCATTCGTAACAGAAAAACATGAGGCAAGGGGTGTAAACGAAAAAAAACGGGTACGGATCCAAAATGAATTGGGCCAAACCGGGCCCAAGAAGGCCCTTCCCCTCCCCTTCTCCCAAAAGCAAACTCTGAAACCCTAGTCTCCTTCCCTCAGGTGCGCCGCTGACACCTCCCTCTCCCTCCGTTCAATCTTCTTTCGTCACCTCTCTCAAAATCTCCTCGTTTGAATCATGTGAGGCTTGAGAAGTGAATCCATAGCGTAATGGTTTGGAGATCTTAGAAGACAGGCGTTGATGAAGAGATCTTAGAAGGGACGAAGATTCACGATGAAGAACCTGAGGAACCTTGAAGCGTCTTCACGAGATCTGGAAACGCGTGATGGATGAAGCTTCTCTGTTGATTGCATGTTTGAACACTCTTGAAGATCAACGATGGTCGTTGAAGAAATCTGGAGCGTTTATGGATTGTATGGCGGCTTCTGGAAACAGATCCATAGGAAGAAAAATAGTCTTACCGAAAAAAATCCCTGGAGATTCTTGAAGGTGATGATCACGAAGGAGTCCTGATGATCTTCGTGAAGGATCTTGATCGGAGATTTATGAAGGATGCGATTATTGAACCTGATGAAGATTTGAACGAATCTTGAAGTGTTTGATAAACGATGTTGAAGGTTTAAAGGATCTTCATAGGTTTCTGGAAAACATGTTGAAGAGTGATTGTTGGATCTGTGAAGATCTGGGAACGTTCTTATGAAGATCTTGAGGAATTCTTTGAGGAAGACGAATATTCTGGGGAAGTGATGAACACGAATGGATCTTCTGGATCGTTTCTGGAAAATCATGAAGAACGAGGATGCAGGTTGAAGAATCTTCATCAGTTTCTGGACAAATCTGGGAGAAGACGGTTGAAGGTTCATGGCGGAATTGATGAAGTTCTGGTAAAAGGGATGAATGTTCATGATGACCATATGAAGATCCCGGCGAAACTATGCATTTTCCGGCGAGTTTATGGAATTACCGATGACAGTTGGATGAAGGTGATGGATGAAATCTGGAAAAGTGTTCTGGGAAATTCTTGAGTTTTCCGGTGGCTATTCGTTTTCCGGCGACGGTTTCAGTTACCGGTGATGGTTAGGGTGGCTCCGGCGACCTTCCGGCGGCGGTTGCATGGCCGGCCGGTGAAGGGAGGAAGGGAAAGACGCGTGTCAACACGCATGGGAGAGAGGGAGAGGATGGAGGCCACGTGTGGGGTGAGGTGTCACTCTGTGTGCATGCAGAAGGGTGAAGTGGCGTCATGAGGGAATGCACGCGTGGATGGCTTCTTATACTGCCAAGTGTCACGAGTTGGACTGGGGTTTGTGGGCCTCCAAAATTGCCATCTGGCCCACGAAATTATTGAACTCAGACCCAACTTAACTTCACAATTAACTGATTCATTAAACAACACTAAACACAATTAATGCCTATTAAGAAAAACGAAAATGGCCTAATCTAGATCATTAACTCCTAATCAACCTAACTAAGATGCTAATGATGATTAATACCCTAATTAAAAATCTCAATTAATACTAAACTGCAATTAAAGCCTAAATGACAATTAAGACTATTCTGAACCTAATTAAAGCTAATAAATCCAATTAAAATGAACTAAGACCCTAATTAACGTCTAAAAAAGTGATTAAGATCTAATTAATCTCTATTTAATCCTAAAAGAATTTAATCTAAAAAGAGAATTAACTATTAAAATTCTATTAATTTCTAAGCAAATAAAAAATAGAAAAACTCTATTAATCCTATTTAAAAAAACCTAGTAAAGGAATTATCCTATTAAAAATCCTTTTAAAAAACTACTTAGTATCTAGAAACAATTATTTTATCAAAACCATTATCTAAAAATGAATTATTCTTAAAAAGAAATTAAAACTAAAAACTATTTAAAAACATTTAATATCCATTAAAGCTATTTAAAAAATCTATCTAATATCTAGAAAAATCAATTAAATCCATTAAAAAATTCTAGAAAATAAGGGGAAAAATCTAAATATACAGTACAACCAATTAAATCGATTAGAAAAAAGATGTGCGAATTCAGCGAAATAAACGGTAAAAACCGGACACCGAGATGTCCTAAAAAACAACAGCGAGAGCTGATAACACAGGGAACGAGCACCGATTCTCAAAATACGTCCTCGTATTGGCCTGAAATGCCTGAAGCGCGATCAGAGGGCTGTAATCCCGATAAAGTCAATCTGACTAAAAAAAATGCAATATACGCGGTATGCAAATGCAAAATGAAATGAGTCGAAACATGAGCCAAATTGCGATAAGTAGTTGGTCAAATTTTGGGGTGTAACATATGGGGCAGACGTTTACTGTAATAGACAGAAGTTGGAACTAGAACCATCTGGGCAGTCTGTGGATAACCTAGTAGGAATTGGCGGAATCACGCGCAGCGGAAGATTATTTGCTCCACCTGAGATTGTGGCGTACAAAGAAGACAAAGCTGATGAGACCGACAAGGGAAAGAGTAAAGTCGTTGAGGAGACCCCTCGTGGGGTAGAGAAGGACTTACTTGTAAAGGACGCTGAAGAGTTCATGAGGTTGATCAAGAAGAGTGACTACAAGATCATTGACCACCTCCATCAAACACCCTCGAAAATTTCCATCCTGAATTTGTTGCTGTGTTCGGAGTCACATTGCAACGCGCTGTTAAAGGTTTTGAATGCCACGTATGTACCGCAGGAAATATCGGTCAACCAGTTGGAAGGGGTTGTAGCCCACGTGAATGCTGGAAACGGGTTAGGGTTCACTGACCTGGAGCTGACGCCAAAGGGAAGAAATCACAACAGCGCCGTGCACATCTCGATAGAGTGTAGGGGAACGATTATGTCTCATGTGTTGGTGGACACAGGGTCATCACTCAATGTTCTGGCGAAGAAAGCGTTGATGAATTTGGATACTCGAGGATTGATTTGCACACCCAGTGATCTGGTTGTGAAGGCTTTCGATGGAACCAAGCGTCATGTCTTTGGAGAGGTAACGTTGCCAATCCAAGTGGGGCCGGAAACATTCGACGCAGTCTTTTACATTATGGACATCATGCCAGCCTATAGCTGTCTCCTAGGCCGGCCATGGATCCATTCTGCTGGCGCCGTGACCTCCATGTTGCACCAGAAACTCAAGTATGCTGTCGGAGGCAGCATCGTAACTGTTTGTGGCGAGGAAGACATAATGGTGAGCCATTTGTCGTCCTTCAAGTATGTTGAGATGGATGGGGAAATCCACGAAACCCTATGTCAGGCGTTCGAAGCCGTTAAAGTCAAGAACGTGGCTCCAGTGATGACTGAAAAACCAGAGATGACTCTCTCTTCCTTCAAGGAAGCCCGGGCCGTTGTTCAAGCCGGATCTACCCCAGGCTGGGGGCAGATTCTAGAAATACCTAACAAACAGGACAAGTTTGGGTTAGGATACTCTCCCGCGGCTGAAGCCTCCTCTTCTCACAGTGCGTCGCGAGGTAAAGGGCCGATCCAGTTTACAAGCGGCGGAGTAATATTCGAAAGTGTCAACGCAGTGTCTGAAGACGGCGAAGACAGCGATTGCGACCTAGACTCCTGGATCCAGCCAAGCAAACTAGGCGAGAGCCTCAACAACTAGTCCATCAGGGATACCATCCATGTGACAGGCAAAGAGTAATGATTTACTTTCTCCAATCATTGTACAACCCTGTGTCCTACCCGGGGCGTAATGGTTTTATTGTCAGGGCCTTGTTTGATTATGTACATGCATTTTACCAATAAATCAAAAGGCGTTTTTTTCGTATTCAAATGTTGTGATCTCTGTTATTCCTGTTTTATATTTGTTTTGAAAAACAATAAAATGGCAATGGAGTTTGTGCTAACCTGCATATCCTTGTTTTAAGCTTAACCCTTGTTATTGCAGGATCCACATAACAGATGACATCGACTCTGGACCTTCTACGACTCACTTTGACTTCGATTGCCCAATTTATCAAGCCGAGGAAGAGATTGATGAAGACGAAGACCTTCCAGAAGAGTTAGCCCGCTTGTTGAAACAAGAAGAGAAAGTTATTCTGCCTCACGAGGAAGAGATTGAGATTGTGAACCTAGGTTCTGAAGAACTGGTCAGGAACGTCAGGATAGGGGCCGCATTGCAGAGTGATGTCAAGCAGAGATTAGTCGAGATGCTGAGAGAGTATAGTGACATCTTTGCTTGGTCATACGAAGATATGCCCGGACTTGATACTGACATCATGGTCCATCACTTGCCGCTGAGAGAAGATTGTCCTCCCGTTAAGCTGAAGCTTAGGCGGACGCGACCAGATATGGCCGTTAAGATCAAAGAAGAAGTGCAAAAGCAACTTGATGCTGGCTTCTTAGCGGTCACTACTTACCCTCCGTGGGTCACCAACATAGTGCCTGTACCGAAGAAGGACGGTAAGGTGCGAATGTGCGTCGATTATCGGGATTTGAACAAGGCGAGCCCTAAGGATGATTTCCCGCTCCCTCATATTGATGTGTTGGTCAACAATACGGCCCAGTTCTCCGTATTTTCGTTCATGGATGGCTTCTCAGGTTACAATCAGATCAAGATGGCGCTGGATGACATGGAGAAAACTACGTTTATCACCCCTTGGGGGACGTTTTGCTACAAGGTAATGCCTTTCGGTCTAAAGAACGCAGGGGCCACTTACCAACGAGCAATGGTTACTTTGTTTCATGACATGATTCATCATGAGATTGAAGTCTATGTTGATGACATGATTGCGAAGTCCCAAACAGAGGAGGGACATCTGGTCAATTTGCTGAAGCTTTTTGAGAGGCTTAGGAAGTTCAGGTTGAGGCTGAATACGAACAAGTGTACTTTCGGAGTACGGTCTGGAAAACTGCTGGGGTTTATCGTGAGTGAAAGAGGCATCGAGGTTGATCCTGCGAAGATAAAAGCGATACAGGAAATGCCAGCGCCAAAAACCGAAAAAGAAGTTCGTGGTTTCCTGGGCAGAATAAACTACATTGCAAGGTTTATTTCTCAGCTCACGGCCACGTATGAACCGATGTTCAAACTACTAAAGAAAAATCAGGCGATTATCTGGAACGAGGATTGCCAGAAGGCATTTGATAAGATAAAACAATATCTACAGGAACCTCCGATCTTGATACCCCCAGTGGCCGGAAGACCCTTAATCATGTACTTGACCGTTCTTGAGAATAGTATGGGGTGTGTTCTCGGTCAGCACGACGAGACGGGCAGAAAGGAGCATGCCATTTACTATTTGAGTAAGAAGTTCACAGAATGTGAATCTCGTTACTCGATGCTGGAAAAGACGTGCTGTGCACTAGCCTGGGCCACCAAACGTTTACGACAGTACATGCTCAACCACACCACCATGCTAATTTCGAAGATGGATCCGATCAAGTACGTCTTCGAGAAGCAAGGGCTTTCGGGCAGGATTGCCAGATGGAAAATGGTGTTGACGGAATATGACATTCAGTACGTTTTCCAAAAGGCCATCAAGGGGAGCGTATTGTCTGAGTACCTTGCCGAACAACCGATCAAAGATTATCAGCCGATGAAATTTGAATTCCCTAATGAGAATATCATGTTTCTCAAGGTGAAAGACTGCGATGAACCGTTGCCCGACGAGGGCCCAGATAGGAAATCCCAATGGAAATTGATATTTGACGGGGCGGTTAATTCTTATGGAAGTGGCATTGGGGCAATCATCACGAATCCCCACGGATCCCACATCCCGTTTACTGCGAGACTGACGTTCCCGGTCACCAATAACGAAGCGGAATACGAAGCATGCATCATGGGTCTAGAAGAAGCAATTGATCTGAGAATCAAGAACCTAGATGTATATGGTGACTCGGCACTTGTGATTAACCAGATTAAAGAGGAGTGGGAGACTCGCCAATCGAATTTGGTGCTGTACATGAACTATGCCAGAAGGATGCTTCCGTTCTTTGATCGAGTGGAACTCCATCATGTGCCCAGAGCGGAAAATCAGATGGCTGATGCCCTAGCCACGTTGGCTTCGATGTATAAAGTCAATTTTTGGAATGAAGCTCCAAGAATTGTCCTTTCTCGTCTTGATAGACCTGCATTTGTCTTTGCGATCGAGGAAGCCTCCGACGGCAAGCCATGGTTCCATGATATCCACACCTTCCTTATGACTAAGGAGTATCCTGCGGGAGCGTCAACCCAGGATAAGAAGACTCTGAGGAGGCTGTCTGGAAATTTTTATCTCAATCCTGATGGAGTTTTGTATAAAAGAAACCACGATCTCGTGCTACTCAGATGTGTAGATGAGAAAGAAGCGAGTATGCTCATGGAAGAAGTCCATGAAGGCACATTTGGTACGCACGCCGGCGGGCATGCTATGAAGAGAAAGATCCTGAGAGCAGGATACTACTGGCTGACGATGGAGTCAGATTGTTTTAAATTCACGAAGAGATGTCATAAATGCCAGATTTATGCTGATAAGATTCATGTGCCGCCGTGCCCGTTAAATGTCATGCCCTCCCCGTGGCCGTTCTCCATGTGGGGCATCGACATGATAGGCAAGATCGAGCCCACTGCATCTAACGGTCATCGCTTCATTCTAGTAGCTATCGACTACTTCACCAAGTGGGTGGAGGCAACCTCGTATGCTAATGTGACCAAGCAGGTGGTGGCTAAATTCATAAAGAGGGACATCATCTGTCGATACGGAGTTCCTGAACGGATCATTACTGATAATGGTTCGAATCTGAATAACAAGATGATGAAGGAGCTGTGCCAGAGTTTCAAGATTGAACATCACAACTCATCTCCTTACCGGCCGAAGATGAATGGCGCCGTTGAAGCGGCCAATAAAAACATTAAGAAGATTGTACAGAAGATGGTTGTGACCTATAAGGATTGGCACGAGATGTTGCCATTTGCACTCCACGGTTATCGTACAACGGTACGTACATCAACCGGGGCAACTCCTTTCTCACTGGTGTACGGTATGGAAGTTGTCCTACCGTTAGAAGTTGAGATTCCTTCTTTACGAGTTTTGGTTGATGTGAAACTCGATGAGGTAGAATGGATTAAGAACCGACTAAACCAACTCAGCCTGGTGGACGAGAAAAGGTTAGCATCGATTGCATATGGTCGTCTATACCAAAGCCGAATGAAGAAAGCTTATGATAAGTGTTGCACCCCAAAATTTGCCCTCACAATACAAGACTTTGTGTTCCAAGAAGGTTCACAAGGTTCACAAAATTCACAATTGGTCAGAAGAGTTGACAATTCCCTCAGACAATGCACCTCCTAAGCAGTGCATCCAAAACTAGGGTTTTGACTTTAATCAGGCTAAATGGACTTCCAAGACTTCAAGTGAGCTTCATAACATCTTATATGTGTATAAGAACCCCCATGTCAAGTTTCAAGACTTTTCTCAAAAGTTTGCTCAGTCAGATGATCAGATAAGTCAAAAGCAGTCAATGCAGTTAAAAGGTCAAACTGAGGTCAACTGTGGTCAAACCAAAGTCAAACTTCATGATTTTTTTTTTGCCAACATCAAAGAGAGGTTGGGTGAGAAATATTATCATAATAACTGTAATACCCCAAATTTTGCCCTAAGATTTGTCGTCGCATTTCATTGCATTTAATCAATTACTAACAAATTTGTGTAGTCGTTTGACTTTTTGCAGGTAAATATCATATGGCATGCATTTTTTTTTTCTAAAAAGTAAAAATGGCACAATTGGCAGGAGGACATGTGTAAGGAGTTATGAGTGTGAGAGGTTGAGAGTTCGAATCTCACCTTTGTCATTTTTTTGTTTTTTATTATTTTTACTCTAAATTTTTCTATCTTTCATTAAAAAAAATAACAAAAATAGTTTTTTATTATTATTTAATTATTATTTTCGTATTTTAATTAAATCATTTTTTAAAATATTATTTTTTTCACTTTTTTCTAAATTATTCATAAAAATATCCAAAAAATCATAAAATAAAAAATATTGAAAAAAATTTTTGTTCTTTTTATAATATTTTTTATTTTAGGAATCAATAGGATTATTAGTTTTTATTTTAAGTTTATTTTAATTATTTTAAATTATTTAAATTTTATTTTTTCTTAACTAATTATTTAGTTTGGGCTTTAAAATGGGCTTTAGGGACATTATTGACAATTTGGTGTTAACCCTAATTTGTTCCCTATATATACATGTGTTGCCTTGTTGGAAAAAAGGGGAGAAGGAAAAAAACCTAAGAGGAGTGAGTGCCGTTTGCCGTTATTTAGTTTTCTTCTTCATCCATTACTATTGTTTCCTTTTCTTCATCGTTTACCGTTATTTCTTTTCCTTCATCTATTACTGTTGTTTCTTTTTCTTCATCTTTTACCGTTATTTCTTTTTCTTCATCTATTACCGTTATTTCTTTTTCTTTATCTATTACTGTTACGTTTATATATATATATAATTTTTAAATTGTTAGAGTTTATATATATAAGATTTTTGATCGAATTATGTCGATACGATGTTTGCACATTTGTGTGCATGACGCGTGACATTTGTGTTAGTTCGATCTGGTTGCGATGATCGCATTTTTGTGTGAGCAATAATACTATTTTTTGCTTAATTTCTTTTTCTTTGCGATAAATTTTGTTTCGTCCGATTTAGATCTGGTTGCGATGAGCGCATTTCTGCGTTAGCAACATTGTTGGGTTATTTGGCACATTTAAAATTCATTATTGCTTTATTATTATTATCATTATTTATTATTATTATCATTATTATCATTATTATTACCATTATTATTATTATTGTTATCATTAATTTATTAAAATTTGTTATAATATAAAAATCTGTTTTTTTTAAAATAAATAACATTAACATCTTTTCCAAATTAATATGAAAACCTATTATTTTTAAGAAAAACTTTTTTTTAGATAAATTTAAAATAATAACTAAAATCTTTTTTTAAAATAATAATTAGAACCGTTATTTATTTTATTTTATTATTGTTCAATTCAAATTTCATTATCATATTGTATCTGCTCCTCTCATGTAACCTCGCGAACTTAACAATCGCTCTTTAAATTCTGCCTTTAAATTTCTGCTTGCATGGTTTAAATTATGACATTATCTCTCTGTTTGCATGATTCAATTATCTCACGCGTTTACTATTATTTCTGTCACATTGCACACATCCGAAGGTTAGGTCTAACTGTTTGGCCGCCGCGCCAATAGTCCGTAAAACTTCACACATTCAATTTCAAATCCTCAAAACTACAAACTACAAACCCTAATTTTCACAAATGCCTCGCCGCAGGCAAAATTACAATTTTACCCTTAGCATTAGGTCAAAGAGCCGCCGCGCTCATTTTAGGGTTTCCCGCCGTGGAATCCCTAATTTAACCCTAATTACAACTTAACATTTCAACGTAGAGATTTGGAGTTTCTACACTCCACGTAAGCGTGTCCTTAAGATGCGTTTATTCCCCTTGAGACCTTGACCACAGTCAAGAAGTTGCTAACCTCCCTATTGAGGGGAACTACGATTACTCTAATTCCACTCCCGTAAGGATACGTAGGCACAAGATGCGATGTCTTGCCGAGTAAACTTAGAATTAACCCCCTTTATTATTTATTATTGCTTATTTATGTTTTATTTATCTTTGCTATTTAATTATTTTGCTTATTATTTTGTAATTGTTTCTTGGATGTAAAGTTGTTTAATTATTTAATTATTATTATGGTTAGTAATTAGGGAGTGTAACAACATGTATGTAATATTAAAATAAATTTAGATCACTTTTAAATAAAGATAATTAAAATAAACACGTCACACACGTAAGTCGATTTTAATCGCCGTCTCACTTCCTAAGGATATCCCTCAAGTTGCCTACGAATAATGGTTAAGTGGGGTGTATAAAGCAAGTCCCTCAAATAAAAAAATCATCAAAGTCCCTTATGGTTGCCTTTACGAATCAAGTCCCTTTCGAAAAATGATGATGGTCCCTTATATGTGCTTATTACATCCCACAATGGCCTTCAAAGTCAAATTGTCCCTCACATACCCCTTAACATCCAAAGTAAGGACTACCTACTCCATTATAGTAGGGATAGTCTTACTAAGGAAAGGATAAAGAATAAGAAAGACCTTTAAACATTAGGGTAGGTTACTCCTAGGTGCTTGCTCACTTCAAAACTGTTTCGCACTTAAACAAATTTTCAACAAGTTTTCAAACAAGTTCTTAACACATCCTTACATGGATTATTTATTA
Source organism: Lathyrus sativus (assembly GCA_963859935.3). Taxonomy (NCBI): domain Eukaryota; kingdom Viridiplantae; phylum Streptophyta; class Magnoliopsida; order Fabales; family Fabaceae; genus Lathyrus; species Lathyrus sativus. The sequence continues at coordinate 156,766,984 of OZ012737.1, forward strand.
ACTATTCTGAAAATTTTCTATTCACACACTACAATTTCAAAACAATTCAAAAGTGAGCTTAAGTACCTAAGAGCCCATGGATAACCATGGATGAAAAGGGTGCTAACACCTTCCCTTTTCATAACCTACCCCCCGGACCCAAAATATTCTCTAAGGTCTTTCCTGTTCTTTTATAACCTTTCCTTATGGATAAAATAAAAGTCGGTGGCGACTCTTGCTATCCGCAACATTGTTTAAAGTCAGTTCTCCCACCGTGTTACAGAACTGGCGACTCTGCTGGGGACCTATTTAAGAGGGGTACCCTTAGGAATTAAGATCACTTTAAATTGTTTGCCTTGTTTGCTTTATTATTATATTGTTGGGGTGCTCTTATGTGTGAAAGGTCCTAACCCGGATCTAGTGTACCTTAGGTAAATGGCAATAGACCAAGGAAACTGTACGACGTATATCGATACGGTTGATCTGGTGGCCATAGTTAGTGCGACTTCTTGGTTGGTGCTTATATTCCTTAAGTCAAGTTGAGGATAATATTGAGGCTGCCATATGTTGTCAATGCACTAACTGACTTTTAGAACCCTAGTTAACTCATCTTGGCCTTTAGAAAGTAGTGAGGTAACCGGCTTTGGTGCAGACTGAAGTTGGTTGACACTCGATACTACGCTCATTGAGATCTTAAACTTGGGGGGTTTTGGTTGGCAAGTAAGTTGCCTTCTGAACAACCACCCTTGTGAAGGATCAATGATATTGAGATCCCTTAGAACCTGGTTACTTTTGTAGGACAGGATGAACCATCTAACTTCAGGGGAGGGTACTTGCCTTTGAACCTCATGCAAGCCTTTAAACCTAGGGCTATGGTGTGACTTGTTTGTGTGTGCCACATGTTTGTGATTGAGCATGACATCATGACATCATCATGCATCATAAGCATATCATTTTCCCTAACCATTTCAAGGACCAAAGGATTTATCTTTGTTCTTTGTTGCAGGTCATGGCTTCTGCTCGTAGAAACACCATCAGGATCAACTTTGTAGGGATACCTGCTAAGCTCAAGGAGTTGGTTTCCCTAGTGCCTGATCATTCCCAGTTCAACAAGAGACATGGTCACTTATTGGATCTAGTTACTTCAGGGTTCAGTGAAGACATGATGAGTGTGCTGTTTCAGTTCTTTGACCCTAAGCACCATTGCTTTACATTTCCTGATTATCAGCTGGTTCCAACCATGGAGGAGTTCTCTAAACTTCTGGGTATACCTGTTCTTGATCAGAAGCCATTCACAGGCTTAGAGAATGAGCTTAAACCAGAAGTTATTGCTGCAGCTCTACATCTGAAGAAGTCTGACATTGTTCTAGAGACGAGAAGTGGAGTTAAAGGTATTCTTGCCAAGGTATTAGTGGATAAAGCTCAAATGTTCTTGAAGGCTATGAGCTACGGTGCTGTTGAGGAGATCTTAGCCTTATTGATTTATGGCTTAGTGTTGTTCCCCAATCCTGATCAGTTCATAGACGTTCATGCCATCAACATATTCCTGAGTCACAATCCAGTGCCTACCTTACTTGGAGACATCCTACATTCTCTTCACACCCGTACTACAAGGGCGAGAGGAACTTTGATGTGCTGCATACCTTTACTTTCTAGGTGGTTTATTTCTCACCTTCCTCGCTCAGTAATGAAGAATGAGCAAGGGTTCAGATGGTCCAAGAGGATCATGTCACTTTCTCACTCAGACATCCATTGGTGCTCCAGATCTATGGAGAATGTCACCATCATTGACCATTGTGGGGAGTTTCCTAATGTGCCACTTCTAGGCATAAGAGGAGGCATCACCTACAACCCATCTCTAGCTTTACGACAGTTTGGTTACGCCCGGAGCGATGGTCCACATGACATGTTGATTCAGGGCATTGTGTTTGATTACGACAACGATCTTCAGGGTTACCGTCAGAGATTCATCCGAGCTTGGGGAAAGGTAAACAGGATTGACAGCAAGACACTGGAGCCTAAGTACACTATTCCTATGGAGGCTTATCTCAGATGGGTACGATCTCGTGCTCAGACACTCATGATGCCATATCCTGCCGTCCTACCAGTTACCATGGAACCTGTTGCTGAAGGAGACACAGCTTATACCATCCTTCACCCAGACATGCCTACTGATATGGAAGACTTGCAGAGATCATGGATCCAACTGAAAGAGCAAAGGGATACTTTCGAGGCTCATTACAAAGCAAGCCAAGCAAGGATCCTAGAGCTAACAAAGCTACTTCATGAGGAACGAAACCTCAACTCATACCTCAACACAAAGAGGAAACGTCCATGGGAGACTTAAAACCCCATCTTTTGTACTTATTTCGTTTTCATTTTTTGTAAGCCTAAAAGGCAAAACAAGTTATTACTAATAAAAAGTTACTTTCTTGTTTGTTTAAGCAAATTTAAATCCTGCGGTCCTTGAAAACATTGCATATGCATTCCCATATCATTGCATCACAGGTTTATAATTGTGCACAGGTTTCTCATCTTCTCGCTGTTTATTTCAGCAATGGCTCTTGAACAATTAGTTAAGGATCTCCAGGCACAGAATGCACAGTTCCAAGAGCTGATCCTGAACCTATCCAAGGGGCAGGATGAATTGAAGACACTGCTGGCCAAGAAGACTAAGAAGGCTAGAAGGTCTGCTGGGTTGCTCAACATGGGAAGAAGGTTCAAAGGTCCTGACAAGACCAAGGAACAGGTTGAAGACTATGAATCTGAAGAATCTGAGCAGGAGAGAGGCAGTCTCCACAACACTATGGGGGACTCTGATTCTGAGGCTAACTACTACCATGAGCCTAACGAAGACAAATTCAAGATGCTGGTGGATAGAATGGATGCTATGGAATTACAGAAATCATCTGGGCTGGATTTTGAGGATTTGAGCTTGATATCTGGGGTGGTCATACCCATTGGGTTCAAAGTTCCTACATTTGTTGTCTATGATGGGGTCTCTTGTCCCAAATTGCATCTGAGGTCTTATGTCAGAAGAATTCAACCCCACACTGCTGATAAAAAGTTGTGGATCCATTTCTTTCAAGAGAGTTTATCTGGAGCTCAGCTAGAGTGGTATTATCAGTTGGAGAGTGTCAACATCAGAGATTGGAATGACCTTGCTGAAGCTTTCTACAAGCAGTATCAATACAATGCTGACTTAGCCCCCACTCGCATGCAGCTTCAAAGCATGTCTATGGGTGCCAAAGAAAGCTTTAAGGAGTATGCTCAGAAGTGGAGAGACTTAGCTGGAAGAGTTCAACCCCCTTTGACTGATAGGGAGTTGGTTGATATGTTCATGTGTACGCTGAATGGTCCGTTTTACAGTCATCTCATTGGAAGCTCATCATCTGGCTTCACTGAGTTGATCATGACAGGAGAGCGAGTAGAGAATGGTATCAAGAGTGGTAAGATCCAAGTGGGCACTTCTTCGTCAGGTGTTGCAAAGAAGCCTCCCACTGGGAAGAGAGAATCTAATGCTGTGTATGGTCAGCCTGATCGTAACAGAAGGCATCAGTCTGTTAGTGCAGTTCATATTTCAAATCCAACTCCTGCAACAACAGAGCAGCCTCAAGGCAACCAACAGAGGGCTAGAAGACAGTTCACGAAGATCAACATGTCAATGGCTCAGGCATTGCAACACTTGTTGAAAGCTGAACTTATTACCCTGAGGGAGGCCCCTCAGAATCCCAATGTTACCTCTCCCAAGTACAATCCCAATGCACGATGTGCATATCATTCAAACTGTCCAGGACATGATACTAATAACTGCTGGGTCTTGAAGAACAAAATTCAGGATATGATTGATGCTGGAGAAATTGAGTTTGATCCACCAGGTACTCCAAATGTGATTACAGCTCCAATGCCAAATCACGAGAAGACTGTCAACGCCATTGATGAGGATATTGATAAAGATCTGCATGTCTATTCAGTTATGGAGTTGAGCACACCATTGTCTGTTATCAAAAAGAGGTTAGTACGAGCTGGGATCTTTCCAGGTTGTCATGAAGATTGTCTATATTGTACCTATAAGCCGGATAGTTGCTTCATTTTGAGAGATGGGATTCAACATCTCATGGATAAATATACTATAGTGTTTGAAAGAAGACCAGCATCTGTAGAAAGTATGGTGGATCATCTGACTCGGGGTAAGAAGATTGAAGAAGTTGACATGGTTGACAAAGTACCACTAAGAATCACTTCAAAGGGTCCCATTAAAATCACTCATCAGGGCCCAATCAAGATTACTGCTGAAGGTCCTGTGAAAGTTGTTGCTGAAGCCAGAGTAGCCCCTCTGATCATTACCACTCCTGGTCCTATTCCTTATACATCTGACAAAGCTGTGCCTTGGCACTATGGGTCTGATGTTTACATCCATGGTGTCAAGTAGGAGCCTTTACCTGATATGCCTGTTGACATTGATAATATTGCTGGATCTAGCAAGATCACTCGTAGTGGAAGAGTCTTCTCTCCTCCAGTTGCTTCTAAGAGTGCAGTTACTCCTGCTGTTACTTCCACCACTGATGCTCGGGGCAAGGGTCCTGTTATTGAGCCTGTATCTACTGATGTGCCAGCTGCTGATGACCTTTCTAAGCAGATGGAAGAAGTATTGAAAATCATTCGCAAGAGTGATTATGATATTGTTGATCAGCTGGGGCATACTCCCTCAAAGATTTCTATGCTCTCCCTGTTATTATGTTCTGAGACTCATGCCAAGTCATTGATCAAGTTTCTAAAGATGGCTCATGTACCCAGTGCAATTTCTGTGGACCAGTTTGAGAATTGTGTTGCTCACCTGACCTATGACAACGGGTTAGGATTTTCTGATGCTGACTTGACCCCTGCCAAGAGGGATCATAACAGGGCCTTGCATATTTCAATTGAATGCAGGGGCACTACCCTGTCTCATGTGCTGATAGACAATGGTTCCTCTCTGAATGTGTTGCCTAAGGAAGTCCTGAACAAGCTGAGTCCTGAAGATACGGTATTGAAGCCCAGTAATATTGTGGTAAAGGCTTTTGATGGTTCTAGAAGAGTAGTGCATGGGGAAATTGATCTTCCAATCAAGGTTGGCTCTCAGGTGTTTACTGCTACATTCTATGTGATGGATATTCGTCCTTCGTACTCATGTCTGCTTGGTCGTCCCTGGATCCATGGGGCAGGTGCCGTGACCTCCACATTACATCAAAAGTTGAGATATCCGGTGAATGGAAAAGTTGTTACTGTCTTTGGAGAGGAAGAATACTTTGTCAGCCATGTAAACACTTTCAAGTATCTGGAAGTAGAAGGTGAATACATTGAAACTCCATGTCAGTCATTTGAAGTGGTTCCCTGGGCTGTTAAGGATTGTGTGACTCCTCCTGCTGTGAAGAAGGTTCCTGTGGTCATCAGAAACCCTCCAACAATGGCAATGGCCTCCCTCAATGATGCAAAAGCTGTGGTGGAAGAAGAGTCCCAGAAGGCTGTCCGTCGTGCCCGTGCTGTTCGTATCACCAATCAAGGGGTTATCAATGCTGTGGGAGATCAAGATGAAGACTACAACTTGGAGGCATGGATTTTTCCTACTGTGGGTGCTGGACTCAATAATTGGACAGCTGAAGATGTTATCCCTATCTCCTTTAGTCAGGAGTAAATACTATTACTGTGTTATGATTTCTGGAACAATTAAAACTTTCAAGCCCTGTGCCTTACCCGGGGCACAATGGTGTGCTTGTTACGGGTTGTCATTTCATTTGCATACTGCATTCAATAAAATCAGTGGACGTTTCGTTTTCGTAAATATTGTGTTCCTTGTCTTTCTTTTTCTTTTATTTTTGCTTTATCAGCTATGTGTTCTTACACACACCCACGTCACTAAAATGCAGATCCTCATCCACTCTGGATCCAGTTGATAACAGTTCTACTATTGCCAATTACAATTTCGAGAATCCGATCTATCAAACTGAAGACGGAAACGAGGACGATTGTGAAATACCTGTAGAGCTTGCTAGGTTGTTACAACAAGAAGAGAAAGCTATACAGCCACATGAAGAGCCAGTCGAAGTTGTGAATCTGGGAACTGAAGAAAACAGAAAAGAGGTCAAGATAGGGGCTGATTTAGAGGACAGTGTCAAGAACAGGTTGATTCAGATGCTACGTGACTATGTGGAGATCTTTGCTTGGTCTTATGAAGATATGCCAGGGTTGGATACAGACATTATGGTTCACCGTTTTCCAGTGAAAGAAGATTGTCGTCCAAAGAAGCAGAAGGTTCGTCGTATGCGTCCTGAAATGTCAGAAAAGATCAAAGCAGAGGTAATGAAACAGTTCAATGCAGGGTTCTTGGCCGTAACTTCTTATCCTCAGTGGGTTGCAAATGTGGTACCAGTTCCTAAGAAAGATGGTAAGGTACGTATGTGTGTAGACTACAGAGATCTGAACAAGGCTAGCCCTAAAGATGACTTTCCACTTCCTCATATTGATATCCTGGTAGACAACACTGCTCAGCATAAGGTATTCTCTTTTATGGATGGTTTCTCTGGTTACAATCAAATCAAGATGGCACCTGAAGATATGGAGAAGACTACATTTGTGACACAGTGGGGCACCTTTTGCTATAAGGTAATGCCATTTGGTTTGAAGAATGCAGGGGCAACATATCAGCGTGCTATGGTGGCTTTGTTTCATGATATGATTCATCATGAGATAGAGGTATATGTGGATGATATGATAGCCAGGTCTCAGAATGAAGAACAACATCTTGATCATCTGCACAAGTTGTTTGAGAGGTTGAAGAAATACAGGTTGAGATTAAATCCAAACAAGTGTACTTTTGGAGTTAGATCTGGAAAGCTCCTGGGTTTCATTGTCAGTGGAAAAGGTATTGAAGTGGATCCTGCAAAAGTGAAAGCTATACGAGAGATGCCAGCTCCCCGTACTGAGAAGGAGGTTAGAGGTTTCTTGGGACGATTGAACTACATTGCAAGATTTGTTTCCCAATTAACTACCATCTGTGAGCCAATCTTCAAGTTGTTGAAGAAAGATCAGGTGATGGAATGGAATGATGAGTGCCAGACTGCCTTTGATGAAATCAAGAGATATTTGCTAGAACCTCCAATTTTAATGCCACCAGTTTATGGAAGACCCTTGATTATGTATTTAACAGTATTAGACAACTCAATGGGGTGTGTATTGGGGCAACATGACGAGTCTGGTCGAAAAGAGCAGGCAATATACTACCTTAGCAAAAAGTTTACCGACTGTGAAACAAGATACTCACTGCTCGAGAAAACTTGCTGCGCTTTGGCATGGGCTGCTCGCCGACTAAGACAGTATATGTTGACCCATACTACCTTGTTGATTTCGAAGATGGATCCAATCAAGTACATATTTGAGAAACCTGCTCTCTCCGGAAGAATTGCAAGATGGCAAATGATCTTGACGGAATATGATATACAGTATACTACTCAGAAGGCCATTAAGGGGAATGTGTTGCTGATCATTTGGCTCATCAAGCAGTAGATGATTACCAGTCAATGAATTTTGAGTTCCCTGATGAAGACATTATGTCTGTTACCAAAGAACCTGGACAATATGACGGACCTGAACAAGGATCCCGATGGACTATGGTTTTTTATGGTGCCTCCAATGCACATGGTAATGGTGTTGGTGTTGTGATTAGTTCCCCGGAAGGTTGTCATACCCCGATTACTGCCAGACTTTGTTTCTATTGTACCAATAACATGGCTGAGTATGAGGCATGTATCATGGGTATGCAAGTTGCTATTGATATGAAGATTCAGTTCCTTGAGGTGTATGGAGATTCAGCTCTGGTAGTAAGTCAGATTAAAGGAGATTGGGATACAAAGCATGATAATCTCATTCCTTACAGAGAACATGTGTTGTCTTTGATCCCACATTTCAAAGAGATTACTTTTGGACATATTCCACGAAGAGAGAATCAGTTGGCAGACGCATTGGCCACCATGGCATCTATGTTTGAGATAAGCTGGGATGATGAAGCTCCCAAGATTACCATTGATAGATTTGAGAAGCCTGCATACTGCAATAAGATTGACACTGAAGGGGCAAGTGGACTCCAACATATGAGGGACCATTTGTAGTCAAGACAGTGTTCTCAGGAGGTGCCATGATACTGACTACAATGGATGGTGAAGACTTCCCACAACCTGTAAACACAGACATAGTTAAAAAATACTACGCATAAAAAGAGACCCGCTAGGTTGACAGGCCTAGGCAAAAATAAGGGCATCCCGGCAAACCAAAAGGGTTTGGGCAAAAATTAGGGATATATATATAAAAAGATGTACACCCGGCAAGTCGAAAACCTAAAAAGGCGGCTTGGGCAAAAAAGGGTATCCCGGTGGATTGAAAACCTGAAAGGGCAATCCAGGCAAAAGTTAGGGATTAAAGCGTATGACTATGTCTCGTTTGGATCACTCATGAAACTGCAACCAGTTGTACTACTTACTCAAGCTCAAACAGATAAAGCTCAATCCAATCGTTTCCGTCTCAACAGCAAGAAGATGAGATACTTGAGTGGCAATAGTAGAATTGAAACTCAATAGGATTATTTCCCACATAGCTGATTCTTTTTGTAAAACTTCATGACAAAATTCTCTTACTAGGGTTTATGTCTCCTTGTACAAACTTACCCGTGTATGGGTCACTTTTGATATAAATAAATTCCATCTTTTGAATCCAGATTTACTTTTACCCTATTTACATAAGCGAAACGTCCATTGGTTGCGTTTGAATGTATGTATGCCTTTGAATATGATTGATGTTTACCAGAAACGCATGTATGCTTTTAATATGATTGATGTTTACCAGAAATGCATGAAAATGCAGTAATAGTATTTACTAAGGACGAACGAGGGAAGGATTTCAACGAAGCTTCGCCGGTTCATCTTTACAAGACAGTTACAAACCATCAGTAGGACTAATCCATTTTCACAAAGTCTAATCTCCCCTGGAATTTATATCCATCTCTTTTATCCTCATACGGATATACGGGAAATTACTTTCCAATAAGGGCACGATGAACGAAGACGGGATGTTATACTTATCCTACTATCAAACGAAAAAGAAGGTTATCTATACCCTACTATCCCCAACAACGGGAGGTTATCTATACCTTGTTATCCCCAACAACGGGAGGTTATCTATACCTTGTTATCCCCAGCAGACGGAGGGTTATATATTCTTCAACAACGAATCGGGATTTATTTTCCTTGGCCAGCAGTTGTTATACAAGGATATCCAGACACTTCCAGCAGTGTCATAGCATACATACATCATTTACATCATACCATAACATATATGCCTATAGTACATTACCTAAGTGCATCATGTCATACATGCATACATAAAGCATAAACTAATGTTGTTATACAGAATGCTACCTTGTTTTCAGGTTAATTATCCAACAAACAATCTTATGATCTTTGGGACTGCTTTATTGTAACCTCAGGGTTACTTTATCCTCCTGATGAGCTTCTTATTACTTTGGGACTGCTTTATTGTAACCTCAGGGTTATTTTATCCTCCTGATAGCCTCTCATGACTTCAAGACTGCTTTAGATCTACTGATTGCTCTATCCTCCTGAAATCATCCTATTACTTCAAGACTGCTTTAGAGCTATTCATTGCTCTATCCTCATGAGGTCATATTACTACTTCAAGACTGCTTTAGAGCTATTCATTGCTCTATCCTCCTGAAGCCATCTAATTATTTCAAGACTGCTTTAGAGTTATCCATTGCTCTATCCTCCTGAAATTACATTATTATTTCAAGACTGCTTTAGAGCTATCCATTGCCCTATCCTCCTGAAATCATTACTTCAAGACTGCTTTAGAGCTATTGATTGCTCTATCCTCCTGAAGACATATCACATTATTATTTCAAGACTGCTTTAGAGCTGTTGATTGCTCTATCCTACTGAAGCCATTCTATTACTTTAAGACTGCTTTAGAGCTATTGATTGCTCTATCCTCCTGAAGCCATTATTACTTCAAGACTGCTTTAGAGCTATTGATTGCTCTATCCTCCTGAGGTCAGATTTATCACTTCAAGACTGCTTTAGGGTTATCATTATTGATTGCTCTATCCTCATGAAGGCATGCTGTTACATCAGTATTACTCCAGACTCCTGACAGTTCTCATTATACTACTGAAGAACTTTCCCCTAGTGGCATCTTTAAGCCCACTCAATCATGTTCAACCAACCATCAATATCACTCCATGCACTGGTGAGTGCAAATTTTTGGGCTTTTATGTTCAATCCCCTTCAACCTTCCAGGTTACGACTGGCAAATATACCAATCTAACCCCTCAGGTTTCAGAAAATTGAACAGGGGCAGCTGTTGCACCCCAAAATTTGCCCTCACAATACAAGACTTTGTGTTCCAAGAAGGTTCACAAGGTTCACAAAATTCACAATTGGTCAGAAGAGTTGACAATTCCCTCAGACAATGCACCTCCTAAGCAGTGCATCCAAAACTAGGGTTTTGACTTTAATCAGGCTAAATGGACTTCCAAGACTTCAAGTGAGCTTCATAACATCTTATATGTGTATAAGAACCCCCATGTCAAGTTTCAAGACTTTTCTCAAAAGTTTGCTCAGTCAGATGATCAGATAAGTCAAAAGCAGTCAATGCAGTTAAAAGGTCAAACTGAGGTCAACTGTGGTCAAACCAAAGTCAAACTTCATGATTTTTTTTTTGCCAACATCAAAGAGAGGTTGGGTGAGAAATATTATCATAATAACTGTAATACCCCAAATTTTGCCCTAAGATTTGTCGTCGCATTTCATTGCATTTAATCAATTACTAACAAATTTGTGTAGTCGTTTGACTTTTTGCAGGTAAATATCATATGGCATGCATTTTTTTTTCTAAAAAGTAAAAATGGCACAATTGGCAGGAGGACATGTGTAAGGAGTTATGAGTGTGAGAGGTTGAGAGTTCGAATCTCACCTTTGTCATTTTTTTGTTTTTTATTATTTTTACTCTAAATTTTTCTATCTTTCATTAAAAAAAATAACAAAAATAGTTTTTTATTATTATTTAATTATTATTTTCGTATTTTAATTAAATCATTTTTTAAAATATTATTTTTTTCACTTTTTTCTAAATTATTCATAAAAATATCCAAAAAATCATAAAATAAAAAAACATTGAAAAAAAATTTTGTTCTTTTTATAATATTTTTTATTTTAGGAATCAATAGGATTATTAGTTTTTATTTTAAGTTTATTTTAATTATTTTAAATTATTTAAATTTTATTTTTTCTTAACTAATTATTTAGTTTGGGCTTTAAAATGGGCTTTAGGGACATTATTGACAATTTGGTGTTAACCCTAATTTGTTCCCTATATATACATGTGTTGCCTTGTTGGAAAAAAGGGGAGAAGGAAAAAAACCTAAGAGGAGTGAGTGCCGTTTGCCGTTATTTAGTTTTCTTCTTCATCCATTACTATTGTTTCCTTTTCTTCATCGTTTACCGTTATTTCTTTTCCTTCATCTATTACTGTTGTTTCTTTTTCTTCATCTTTTACCGTTATTTCTTTTTCTTCATCTATTACCGTTATTTCTTTTTCTTTATCTATTACTGTTACGTTTATATATATATAATTTTTAAATTGTTAGAGTTTATATATATAAGATTTTTGATCGAATTATGTCGATACGATGTTTGCACATTTGTGTGCATGACGCGTGACATTTGTGTTAGTTCGATCTGGTTGCGATGATCGCATTTTTGTGTGAGCAATAATACTATTTTTTGCTTAATTTCTTTTTCTTTGCGATAAATTTTGTTTCGTCCGATTTAGATCTGGTTGCGATGAGCGCATTTCTGCGTTAGCAACATTGTTGGGTTATTTGGCACATTTAAAATTCATTATTGCTTTATTATTATTATCATTATTTATTATTATTATCATTATTATCATTATTATTACCATTATTATTATTATTGTTATCATTAATTTATTAAAATTTGTTATAATATAAAAATCTGTTTTTTTTTAAAATAAATAACATTAACATCTTTTCCAAATTAATATGAAAACCTATTATTTTTAAGAAAAACTTTTTTTTAGATAAATTTAAAATAATAACTAAAATCTTTTTTTAAAATAATAACTAGAACCGTTATTTATTTTATTTTATTATTGTTCAATTCAAATTTCATTATCATATTGTATCTGCTCCTCTCATGTAACCTCGCGAACTTAACAATCGCTCTTTAAATTCTGCCTTTAAATTTCTGCTTGCATGGTTTAAATTATGACATTATCTCTCTGTTTGCATGATTCAATTATCTCACGCGTTTACTATTATTTCTGTCACATTGCACACATCCGAAGGTTAGGTCTAACTGTTTGGCCGCCGCGCCAATAGTCCGTAAAACTTCACACATTCAATTTCAAATCCTCAAAACTACAAACTACAAACCCTAATTTTCACAAATGCCTCGCCGCAGGCAAAATTACAATTTTACCCTTAGCATTAGGTCAAAGAGCCGCCGCGCTCATTTTAGGGTTTCCCGCCGTGGAATCCCTAATTTAACCCTAATTACAACTTAACATTTCAACGTAGAGATTTGGAGTTTCTACACTCCACGTAAGCGTGTCCTTAAGATGCGTTTATTCCCCTTGAGACCTTGACCACAGTCAAGAAGTTGCTAACCTCCCTATTGAGGGGAACTACGATTACTCTGATTCCACTCCCGTAAGGATACGTAGGCACAAGATGCGATGTCTTGCCGAGTAAACTTAGAATTAACCCCCTTTATTATTTATTATTGCTTATTTATGTTTTATTTATCTTTGCTATTTAATTATTTTGCTTATTATTTTGTAATTGTTTCTTGGATGTAAAGTTGTTTAATTATTTAATTATTATTATGGTTAGTAATTAGGGAGTGTAACAACATGTATGTAATATTAAAATAAATTTAGATCACTTTTAAATAAAGATAATTAAAATAAACACGTCACACACGTAAGTCGATTTTAATCGCCGTCTCACTTCCTAAGGATATCCCTCAAGTTGCCTACGAATAATGGTTAAGTGGGGTGTATAAAGCAAGTCCCTCAAATAAAAAAATCATCAAAGTCCCTTATGGTTGCCTTTACGAATCAAGTCCCTTTCGAAAAATGATGATGGTCCCTTATATGTGCTTATTACATCCCACAATGGCCTTCAAAGTCAAATTGTCCCTCACATACCCCTTAACATCCAAAGTAAGGACTACCTACTCCATTATAGTAGGGATAGTCTTACTAAGGAAAGGATAAAGAATAAGAAAGACCTTTAAACATTAGGGTAGGTTACTCCTAGGTGCTTGCTCACTTCAAAACTGTTTCGCACTTAAACAAATTTTCAACAAGTTTTCAAACAAGTTCTTAACACATCCTTACATGGATTATTTATTAACTATTCTGAAAATTTTCTATTCACACACTACAATTTCAAAACAATTCAAAAGTGATCTTAAGTACCTAAGAGCCCATGGATAACCATGGATGAAAAGGGTGCTAACACCTTCCCTTTTCATAACCTACCCCCCGGACCCAAAATATTCTCTAAGGTCTTTCCTGTTCTTTTATAACCTTTCCTTATGGATAAAATAAAAGTCGGTGGCGACTCTTGCTATCCGCAACATTGTTTAAAGTCAGTTCTCCCACCGTGTTACAATAAGAAGGTGCGTCCTAGAAGCTTTCAGACGGGTGATCTCGTCCTGAAGAAGATTCTTCCTCCACACTCCGATCACCGGGTCAAGTGGACTCCTAATTACGAAGGTCCGTACGTCGTCAACAAGGTCTTCTCGGGAGGAGCCTTGTTGCTATCCACGATGGATGGCGAAGATTTTGCATCCCCGGTGAACCCGGACGCAGTTAAAAAATACTTTGCTTAAAAAATGACCCGCTGGAAAGAAAAAGAATATCCAGGCAAAAATGGGGCATCCCGGTGAACCATAAAAAATGAAAAGGTTCGGGTAAAAATTAGGAATATAAAAGAAAAGAATGTACACCCGCAAAGTCGAAAACCTGGAAGGGCGACTTTGGCAAAAAAAGGGTATCCCGGCGAATCGAAAACCCGAAAGGGCGATTCAGGCAAAAGTTAGGGATTGAAAAAAGCAAATGACTGCGTTCCGCGTGTGGGCTTTCATTGTTTAGTGGTTTGGAAGACCTGAGGGCCGTTTATCTGAATCAATCTCTTCTGAAGATGAAGCGTCGGAGAAGTATCGAAGTCGAGTGGGTCATAGAAGGATCAACTCATGGTGTTCGTCTACGCCTCATTGTCGACATTTGTGTATATACTGATGTATATTTATGTTTTTATATTTGCGGAGCTTCCTCATTCCAGGAGCTTGCATCTGTTGTAAAACATTTTTGCCCATTCAGGGGTTTGTTATCAATGAAAAATATACTATTCAACAATTCTGTTTGTTTGTTTAGCATCTACCTGTTTTGTTTGCGAAAAAGAACGCCAATGTTTTTGATAAAATGCGCATACATAAACTTACTGGCTCAGGCCACTGATTGTTGAAACAATGAATTACGTGAACATTGTCACAAGATGATAACCTTGATGGGTCCCTTTGAGAAGGGTATCTTGTCTGTTTGTTTGTGTTGTTGCAGGTATAGCATATTCCAGGCAGTACGCTGTATGTTTCCCCAAGCAGGACGATTCCTTCTTCTCCAGCAAGTTCAGCAGCATCTCCCCACGGAGTCTGCACATGAGATCGTAAGGATTGATACGCCTCTCCAAATAGAGAAGATTCTCTCCCCAATCATATGTATCCTGAAGGATCGTCGTCTCCCCAGCTGAGTCATACACTAAAGTGCACGTTCATTCCCCAACACTGGTTCAGGGTGCAGTTTTCGTAGCAAACTATTCGCAAGTGTGCAACTTTCGATAGCTCAGACTGAAGTCTCCAGCGGAATTGAAATCCCCACAGAGTCGTACTCTTCCCTGCAAGCAGAATGATTTCTTCTTCCCCAGCCGAGTTTGCAGATCCTCAAGAGAGTTGAGTCCTTGGAAGCCGTTCAGGCCATGATTGGTTTTCCCCAGTAGTGTGTTGAACAGCGGATGCTGTATTTCCCCAACGGAGTCGTTATCTCCCGGAAAGTTTTTGCTGCGAATGTCGTGCAGTTTATTTCTGCAATTGATATCGTTCCCTCGACAGTTTGTGGTTTGAACACCTAGATGAGCAGGTCCAGGTTCTCGGAGAGCTTTATTCCCCTGCAGCAGTCAACTGAAGATCATTTCCCCAGGCGGAGTCCAATTGAGATTGGTGTGACTTCTTCTCCTTGGCAGGATGAGTCCTTCCTCCACCAGAGTGGTTCTTGCTCCTTGACAGGAGGATCTTCCTTTCAGCATTTATTTTGCTGATGGGGTCATAGCATTTTGCATGATTGCATAGCATTTACCCTAAATGCGTAGCATTTCCACCGTGTGGAGCATTGCGCCATAGTCAAAGCATATGCATATGAAACATGAGCTAGGTCGTTACCGTTCTTGTTTTGCAGGTGTTCCTACGCAGAATGGTTTGCTCAAGATGATTCTTGAATTCCCCGGCGAAGTTGTGTGCTTAAGATGATTCTTAAAATCCCCAGTGAATTCACCAGAGTTGGTTGCTCAAGTTGATGCTTAGAGCCCCCCGGCAGAGTGTCTGCTCAGGATGCTTCCTGAAATCTCCAGTAGAGTTATGGGTTCAGGATGATTCTTGAAGTCCCCGACAGAGTTATTGGTCCAAGATGATTCTTGAAGTCCTCAGCAGAGTTTATTCAGGATGATTCCTGAATCCCTGAAGCAGAGTTACTTGATAGTTCTCCAGAATCCCTAGCGGAGATGTGTCATCCCCAGCAGGTTTCTGAACAGTGAAGTTGAAACTTCCCTTGAAGACTTGATGATTGAAGTCCGGCAGCGGTGCCAAAACCCCAGACTCACGGATGAAGTCTTACTGCGAGGTCAAAGCAGTTTGCCTAGCTGACGCAGGGTGCCTGACGACACAAAGAATGTATATCCTTATTGGCCCCTGATGGATTAAGGATCCCATTTTAAGACTTACTGACGAAGTCCAACTGTGATGTCGACGAAGTTCTCTCAGCTGATGCGGAGTGCCTGATGGCAGAAGTTTGGATATCCCCAATTGGTTCATGATTGACCGAGAATCCTATTCCCGACTTACTGACGAAGTCTGGCTGACGCTCGAGATGTTCTTTGAATGCCCGATAGCATGGTTAACTTGATTGTTAAAAAGTTTCTAGCGACATGATGAGTCCATATGTGATGATAAGGAATTCTTCTGCTATGACGCAGGATGCCTGACGGCACGATCAACCATCCGTTACTAGTTACCGTGTAACTAGTGACCCCTTGATGACTTGAGGACGAAGATCTACAGCAAAGTCAGATGATCACCCTGACGGAGATTTGAGATTAGACCTTTCACTGGTTACCGTCTGACCAATTCCCCATCAGAGTACCGTGTACTTGGGCAGTTGGAAAATTTCCGGGTTTGTTGGTATTCAACCGTCTCGTACCTTAATTGTTTGAGAGCCGTTCGCTTCTCACCCAGTCAGGTCCAAGCCGTTTGAATAGGGGCAGCTGTTGCACCCCAAAATTTGACCAACATTTCTTTACCTAGCTTATGTTTCATTTCATTCACATTAGCATTAGCATTTGCATTTCATTGACATGTATGTAGGAGATCAAGAGGTATGATTACCAATCAAGAGCTATACAATACTATGAAGCTAGCTAAGAAGGTTATTCAAGTGTTCAAGGGTTGATATCCTTGTCAGAGAAGTTAAAGGATCCTCAGAGAAAGTGGTTGAAGCCAAGTGTGTAGGTTTTCTAACTTGAGAGTTGTGGGAAGCCATCAGATGATTCTAAGGTCATGAGGAAGGACTTGAGGTCTTGAGAGAGCTCATGAGAAGTGTTGAAGATCACTTTGAGTCCTAGACAGGTCATTGTGCAAGAATAAGAAGCCTCAGCCATGATTGGTGCAGCTAGGGTATGACTGGGTCAACCCTAAGTCAATTGATGATTTGAAGGAAGTTGAGACTTAATTCAAAATCCATGTGATAATGGATTGATACATTGAGATTTTATAAGGATGATTCCAAGATCAACTCATCATGATTGAAGAGTTTGAGAAGTTTCAAGCTAGGGTTTCTAAGACTTGACAGTGTAAAATCCCCTAGTTTCACCCCTGTCTTCAAGGCAATTTAGATCAATATGTGATTGTCATATCATCTTGACCCCAACATGATTGTTGTAGAGCATGATCTTAGCTTTAATTTGAGTTCTAGAAGTCCTTGATAGGATTTGTAGAACTCAAGTTATGGCTTTGACAAGTTACAAGTCATCTGAGGAATGTGAATTTGGAGCTTGAAAGTTACCCAACTTGCATGAAACTTTTGCCCTAGAAGGATGATTCCTATGAGCTTTTGGTCAACATGAATGTTGTTCCTTATCCTCTTAGCTTTCCATATAGTACTATAAGTCCTTGATAGGATTTGTGGAACTCAACTTATGGCTTGGACAAGGCAAGGGTATTTTGGACATTTGGTGATTATAGGTCATTTGTGATCATAGGCCATTTTCACCAACTTAGAGGCCTCAAATGAAATTTTGTTAAACTAGAAAGTTGCTCAAAATGGGGTTTTAACCTTGACCATGCATCAAGGAGGCATTGAAATGGCTCAAGGAGAGACTTGGTTCAAGAAATTTTGAAAACAGAAAGAATTAAAAGGATTTAATGGCCAAAAATTCAAATAATTCATTTTGTGACCAAATGAAGCAAAATAATAGGTCAAATTGATTGGAAAAATGATTTTAGAAACAATGGCAATGTTATAATTTTGATGTGAGGTCATTTGCATACCATTCCATTTCATTTCTTCATGATGAAGCAACATAATCAAATTCCCACCTTTGGCTTGTAAACAAGGAAAATAATACATCAAACTCATCCAATATCTCATGAGAAGTTGATTACAAGCATAGCCATGCCCAAAGGGAGTCAGAATAGTGACTGCCATGGATGAGATTTTGAAGAGATTTTGAAAATCCAAAATCTCATTTGGATGATTCCAGAAAGTTCTAGACAGTCCCAATCACTTCTATATAAGTCATTGAGTGAATTCAGTTCATTTTTTGGAAGGAATTGAAGCTAGTTGCAGAGAGAGCCATTGAAGATTCACCATTGCAAGTGAGAATCGGGTTTTGAGTTCAAGGAAGAATCAAGCCAAATTAAGGTGTGCAAAGGCTTTAGGAGCGAATTTGGAGTGTGTCTGCATCATCTTGGAAGTTGAAGTGATCAAAAACCATCTCTGTTACCTCTCTGAACTCAGGTTGGCACATTTCACTCTTATGCATGATTTAGGAGGAGATAGTTAGCATTATATATGTGGTTAGGATCCTTACAACATGTAGTTGGATTTAGGATCAGAAATTGGTGAATAAGAGACAAAATAGGCGTGTGATCATTTTCTGTTGAGGCTGATATCTCAAGATTCTTGAAGGAATAATCACGATGGGATAGTGGAAATTGATCAGTGAAGGGTGAGGGTTACATTAGTACCTCTAATTTGGAGAAGGGTGAGATTCAAGATTTGGATGAATTCTGAAAATGTTATCGTGTTTTGAGTTAGAGAAGGATTTAGATGATTTGGAGTTAAGATTCTTGATCAGCATTGAATTCTAGACAAGAAGATGTACGGTTGGTGAAGTTTTGATGAACTGTGGAGGTTGTCTCACCGGAGAAGACGGTGGCGCCACTGTTCAGGCCACCGTCTGTGTTTTCCCCCCAAACTGAGTTCAAATGGGGACGATGCACTGCAGGCGTTGGATCAGAGTTTGACCTTGGACTCAGGCGAGCAATGGAGGGCCACGATTGCATCTCAACTCTGAAGAGAGATTTCTAAATGAAACGCACCATTTCATTTAATTGGTGTTTTGGGCTTAAGACTCAGATTGTTATCCACACCCCCCTTTGGCCCAATCCTTTGAAATGAACTGCATTGGATTGCTATTTGCCACGCATGTTTATTAATTTCTTTTATTTTCTTTTAATTTCATCATTTCATATGACTTGGAAATTAATTCATAAAAAATAGGAAATTAACTCAATTGATTCCAAACTTTTTTCCCCTGATTCATGATTGAATCTAGAATTTTGTAGATTAAAAATATTAGGAATTCATGCATTTTTTATTTTATTTGAATTTTTTGAATATTAATTGATATTAAAATGGCCATGGTTGACACCTTGTCTTGCTGAATTTTGTTTGAGCATTTGGTGATGATTCTTGCCTTGATTTTTTGTGTGTAGCTAGCATAGATATGCATGTTCCCCTAGCAATTTTCTCACATTTTTTTGATGCAATTAGGTGGTAGTTTTAAGTTGAAACTTTAGGTGCTCTAGTTTTAGGGTTTAACCTTAGTACTTCATGATTTAGGTTTTATTTCTAGGACTTGGTGGATGATTCAACCCCTGGATTTTATATGGTAGATTCATGATTGAATTAAGTTCCCATAGTTATTTTTGTAGGACTTTACAATTGGTTTTAATATTTTAGTTAGGACTAACTTTAGTACTATGTGTTAGGTGATCCTAACTTGCTAATTCAACTAGATTGATTTCTTTAGTTCCCTTAGATTAGGGTTGTGCTTCTCTTGTTATTGGATGATGTTGAAGACAAGCTTGGGGCCACTATGGAGTGCTTGAAGAAGTTTGGATGTGAATATTTCCCTTCTTTTGGTGTAGTGTTGTTTAGGTGTTAAGATTAGGGTTTGTAAGTAGAGCTTCTAGATAGATTCTCTTCTTTCATAAACATGGAAAGTGTTGATTACTTCCATTCCTCCCTATGATGTAAGGTACCCTTGTGAATACCTCATCCCTCCTTTGGTAGGATGTGTGGCTCTTCACAAGTTGGTAGAACCTTTGAGGGTTCCTTTCTCTGATGATGGAGTGCTTAGTGGTGACCTTTGGTCTTCAATTTGCTGTCTATTATCCAAACCCTTGCTCTTGTTAGATGAATCTTTCTCCCTTGCTAGAGGATGGAGTTCCTTGCTAGAAGATTGAAGATGCCAGAAGTTGCTACTTCCTCTTTGTTTGAAGGCTGCCATGGGAGCTGAAGCTTGAAGACCAATATGAGCAAGTTGACACTGGTAAAGGGAATCCAGTTGAGATCAAATGAAGAGCTGATGCTTGAAGCTGGAGAGCAAGTTGATACTTGTGGGTTTGAGGCATTGAGAGCCTGAAGGAACAAGTTGATACTTGCTATTGGGATTGAAGCCTGAAGGTGGAGTCTATTTTGGAGCTGAAGCTTGGAGAAGGTGAAGAACAAGTTGACACTTGTGTGAAGTGAATCAATTTGAGATTGAAGAAGGAGCTGAAGCTTGAAGAAGGTGAAGAGCAAGTTGATACTTGTGTGTTTGATGTGTTAAAAGCTTGAAGAAGCAAGTTGATACTTGCTATTGAGGATGATAGCCTTGAAGAACAGTTACAGACTGAGGACTGAGCTGCTGTCAGAAGAGCTTTGCTGTGAAGCTGTGGAAGCTGTTGATTTGCTTTCTTTCCTGTCTGTTTGCTTGCTGTGCAATTGTATTGTTGTGACTTGTTTGATTTGCTTGATGCATTAGAATAAGTCCATATCTAGACTGATGTAAGCTAGGAGCATGATTGCACTAGAGGTCGAGTCGCTTCCCTCTACTTGTATTTTTACTGTGTGGCTTTGCTTGCGGGTATTCGGTAGAGCCCTGCTCCCTTGCCTATGTGGTTTGTTATTTGATTGATGTCATTTTACTTCTTCTGTATGATTGCAGTTATCATAGTTTGCTTGATAGCATGTTATTTCTTCTGTAGGATTGCAGTTATTCATATCTGGCTTGAGGTCGAGATGAGCTTGTGGAGGCTGATGCCCCACACACATTTCCTCCCTCACTTGCATTGCATGCATTTTACAATCATTTACTATTTACTGTTTAAGCTGATGCTTTATCTATTTCTGTTTATCATTGACATGATCCCCTAGGAATCTCACTTCCTTTGATAAGGAAGTGATGATTAGAACTTTAGGTTGAAACCTATGCATGACAACTTCTAGGAGTCCCCTATTTCAAACCTCAACCATAGGATGAATCCTTGGCATGACAACATTAGGACTTGATAGTCTCCCCTTAGTTGAACCTGTTCGTTCTCTCTTCTCATCTCAAAACAACTTAAAATACAGTAATAAAGGTTAACAGACGTCGTACGTTACGAGCCTTAAGCTATCTGAGAAAGGATTGTTGGAGAGTTTCTTTTCAACAGCCTGGATGTTTAGTATGGCACCCTTTGGGTGACATGCGACGCATTCACTCTCAGGTCATAGTCTCAAGTGCGATATTAGTTGCAAACAAACTAAAAAACAGTTCTTCAGTAAAAGATAGAAAACAAACTTCAAACCTTTTTGCCCCGTGGGCCCATAATTCAAAGGAAGCTTTTCTGAAGAAAAGAGTGTCGTTAACTCCCAGTTCTACCGCAAACGGTAACGCCTGAGTCTCCAAAGGTCGAGCTGCGTACACCAAACTGCTGGAACTGTTTGTTAACCCTACTCGATAAAACAGAGGAATCTGAATCCCCGTAATCCGTATTATCCCGAACTACGTAAGCTTTGATCTCTCATATATGTTGAGAGTACGTAGGCACAATACTGACGTATTGGCGAGCCACCTTCCCCGTAGCCTGTAGTTAGCCGAACTACGTTGACTCTGATTTCTCATTCTCTGATGAGAATACGTAGGCATAAAGCGCGACGCTTTGCCGAGTCATTTTCTTTTCTTTTTAAGCCGGCCTTGATAGGTAGATAGATAAAACCAACCCGTCCAGTAAACACAACAAGCGTGGATCCCGTCGAGTACGACGGACGTGAGGGGTGCTAATACCTTCCCCTTGCGTAACCGACTCCCGAACCCAGACAATGGTTGCGATGACCTTGTCTTATACCTTTTCGTCAGGTTTTTCCGATCGTTTCCTTTCCCGTTCTGAGGGATAAATAACGAAAGGTGGCGACTTTTCTGTTTTGCCGGCACCTTATTTTCGTGGTAGCGACACTCTCAATTCCATATGTCCTAACATTTTCACAATGGACAATGGTATCAAATTGATACTAGAACCTAAATCGATCAACCCATTGCCAACATAAATATTTCCTATTATAATCAACAAAGTAACTCGTACCGGATCAGTTTCTTTCCGCGAAAAAGTATATTGAATGATAGCTGTCATACCCCAAATTTTGACCCCTTAGATCTTCATCCTCATCTTAGGGTCATGTTCATTTGATTATCTAACCTTAACCTGTTTCAAGCTTGTCTTTGTTAAGATACAGGAATCAGGGTTCCGCATAGCCGAAGTCGAGGTTTAGAGGGTTAATCAGTCAACGTTTTGGATTGGTTATCCTTGAGATAAGTCCCCATATCATTAAAGATATTCCATTGGATCAAGTATGAATCTGATTTGAGGTTGTCACCTAGGAATCAAGGACAGTGCAGTTCAGGGTACCCGATTAGGGTTTTCGAGTAGGAAAAGTCAATTGTGGTTTGAATTTAGATTTAAAAGGTGTTACAATGGTGGGATCATGATCCATAAAGTTCATATGGCTTAGCGAAGTCTACTCAAGAAGTTTCAACGCCTCAAAAGGTCCGGAGCATCAACAGTCGACTCGGTAGTCACCAATCGATCGTTCGGTTGACCGAAAAGTTAAATCTTTACTCATAAGGAATTTGACCTCAAGATGTGAATAAAAAATGTTCCTAATGACATATTACACCTACCCATAGAATTTCATGACCATTGGATCAAGGATTGAAGAGTAATCGCAAACATCGAGAATTAGGGTTTTGAAAGGGGCAAGACCATAACTCCTTAACCACACATGCAATTGAGTTGGTTCAAATCTCATTGGAAAGCTCTTGACAAGTACTACAAAAGTCCCAAAGTGGTCCATGAGCAGAAAATGCATAGATTTGGAGTTATGACCAAATTCATTACAAGAAGGAAAAGTAACTTGGAAAAATTTCACTTTTAGGCTTGTTTTTCAACAACTTTGAGAGGTTTTTTGGCCAAGTTCCTTTGGGAATTTGAACTCTTGAAAACATGAAAGTTGTAGAGCTACATGAGGGTTTTCCAAAATGTAGTAGAACTCCTCCATAGTCCTTATGAGCTAAGAGTTATGAATTTAACAAGATGAGGTTTTAACACTTGAGTCCCACATTGTCAATTTTTCACAAACTCATCCTTTGACCACTTGAGATATTCTCAGCCCTTGGATCTTATTTCTATCTGATATTTAGAGGATTTGAAGAGAAGAAATGCAGCAAATAAGGAGGTTTAGCAAATCTTGCAACTTGGAGGCAAGTGGTAATATTTTAATCATAAAAGGGAGGAAAGAGAAACTTTTGGCACACTTGCAGCAAACAGCCCCCTATTGCCTAGCCACTCTAATCACCATTATGTCATTCATTTCCACTTGAACAATGCATCAGTTGAGCCAAGGATCTGATTTTGCAGCTGCACCAAACCTCAAGCCAAGGGTTACCTTTTCAAAATCCCTCCAAAAGTGCCAAGCTACAAATCTTTCCTCACCCTTCATTTTCCTATAAATAGAGGCTCTCTCTATGTCATTTACACACCAGAGCACTCTTAGAACCAAGAAAAAACCACAACTCTCATTCCTTTCTCACTTCCCTCATTTTCAAAAATCTCAAGTTTCACCAAAATCTGTCTTGGGCAGTTGGCTTCCCAAATCCATTTCCACACATCCCAAACCACCAAAAACCATCTGCACAATCCATAAATGATGTGTATAAGGTGTTCATACTCTTAAACCACTCAAAAACACCATTCTCCCAAAAGTCAACTCTCAAACCAAGCAAGTTTGACCTTATACTCAAAATCTGCCAAACGTTTGTCCAGACTTGTTTTCATCATTCTAACCATCCACACACCTTTGATATATGATGTATCAACTATCCATAACATAAAACAACCTCATTCTCATTTATTTTGAGATTTGTCACAAGTTCCTTCAAGTACAAGAAAAGTTGTTTTCATCAAAACAAGTTGGACAGCTGCTGAAGTTTTTCTCAAGGTTTTCCATATTGCAACAAGCTTGTGTGGAGGTATACAAAAGGTTAGTGGTTACTATCCTTTCATTTCTGTCATGAACATGATTGATGTGCTTAGTGTGCTTGGTGTTTAAATTGCAAAATGTAATCTATGAGCAAATCTGCCAGTTTGTATTATGCCAACTGTTTTGAGCATGTAATTGCCTTGAATATGCCTTTGCCTTGATATGATTATGTCTTGTGGATGTTGAAGTAATTTTTGTCATGAGTTATTGTTGGATGTTATCACAAGTCACATTTTGTTGGTCCTGCTGCAAAACAGCTTGGAAGGTATCATTGCAGCCTCACTTAACCTTAATCTTTTGTTGACAATTTTGGATTAGATTCCCTATATGTTCTATGCATGTTGTGTTTGAGTTCTTGAAACTAGGTTTGATTTGGAACTGCAACTTTCTGTTTATGCTTTCAATCTAAATTTGCAACTAATATGCCATTCTCAAATCTAATACCTTATTGTTGTATCTTTATGAGAAAACTGTGCATATGCCATGATTGAAATATGTGCCTGCCTGTTTTACACTTGACAGCCAATGTTTCATGCTCTGATCTTTATGCATCTCAACTATTTTGAAGAGGGAACTGCTGGTTGTTTAGTATTGCCATGCTTGTCTTGCTATTATGTGGTAACCTTGTTGAACTTGATATAAACATTGGAATGATTCATGTGACTGATAAAACCTGTTTCGATTCATGATACTTTTCTTGTTGTCAAATGTCTGTAACCATCACAAGATGTACACTTTGAAATTTGAGGCTTGCCATGTTAAATGTACATTTGTTTTGTCTTGAAACTTCTGCTTGAGGCTTGGTCTATGTTTTTTAACATAAGAATGAGGTATCCAATATGTTTTGACATCATCATGTTCATCTTGCATCAATTACTGTCAGCATGAGATTTGTATGCTATGAGTTTGCAGTCTTTGTGAAGTTATGACTGTTTTGTTTAGAAACTGTTTTCAATTGACATGACCTTTTGCTGTTTGTGTTGCCAAATGTGATAAACACGTATCCACCTTTCCATGTATGTTTCAAATGCTTTGTAGGTCATGTTTGAAACCTGTCTTGGTTTTTCTTGATCATTGTTTGAATGTTTGTGTCATGCCTATGTTGTTTCAAGTCCAACTGCCATGTCATATACCAGATTTTACTTGAAGTTACATTGATCAGTCCTTGCATCATGTTTGGATCCTTGAGTATGCATGAATCATGTTCTGTATGATAAGTATGTAGGTTGCATCATTGAATTTCTACACTTTTTTCCAATACAAACCACAAGCATGTTTTTCAAACCATGACAGTCACACACCAATTTATGTTATGAGGCCATCACTACATGATTTTGTCACTCAAATTCCATGAATAATATATTTTTGGTTTGAGCATATCATTACTTGTCATCAATTCCCTCTGTCATGAGTTGGAGCTAGTACTTTGCATACCAAGCATTTTTTGCAACTTACATGACAACTTTTGGTTTGGAACTGTTTCTGTTTGATCTAAGAATCTAGGATCATTAGATAGCATGTTTATGAGATGTGCACACTTTCATTTGATCATGATCCCTCTTATTTTGAACTATGGCCATCATCATGCATTTCAAGGCATTTTGTGCAACTTGTATGTCATTTTTTGATTAGACTTGTTTTGGTTTGGTTTGTGCATCAAGAATCATTGGTTTATATATTTTGAAGTTGTGCATACCCTCACATGTTCATATTTCTTTCTGTTTTAAGTTGTGACACTCAATTTGCAATTTCAAACTTCACACTACCATTCACACACCAGTTCCTTGTTTAAAGCTGTTTTTGCTTAGCCTTGGCACTTAGAATCATTAATTCACATATTTGAATGTTGCTTGAGCCATTACATAAGTTTAAAAGCATTTGGTTTGATCCTTGGTTTCCATCATGCATTCTTAAGCTTCAAATTGCATTTGTATTCGAATTTCAAAATGTATGCATCATCTTGAAAAACTGAAATCACCCTTGAATTCCTCATGAAATTTCACTCAAGATAGACTAAAATTTTGTTGCATTAGGTTGAGTATTGAATAAGTTATGATGTTGTCGTATCCATGTTCTTGCTTGCTTCTCATGTGTGCTTGCCTTGCCCAGATTTTCATGCTTTGTTAGGTATTTAAATTTTAGGGGTGGAAAAATACATGGATGTATCGCCACCCCAGTGGTTAAACTCTCACCTTATCATGCGCCTTACACCTACTTGTCCTGGGTTCGATCCACAGTGGAGATCAACCCTTTTTGTTATTTTCCACTTTGCCATGTTTTAATGATTTTGTGTATCTTCTTCCTCCTATGTACATGTGCACGCTGCTAGCCCAGTTGGCTAAATTTTGAATTGGTATTTAAAGGGTGGTGGGTTCAACACCCACCAGGCACCCCTTTCTTTTTAGCATTTATTTTCTTGGTTTTCTTATCTAATTGTTTAATTTTGTAAGAATCATAACTTCTTCATTTTTTATTATTTTTAATCGGTTCTTTTTGCAGTTATCTCGTATTTGTATATATTTTTATGTGGTGCATTAACATTCTAGATCTTTTATTTGTGAAAACAATTTTGCATTAAAAACGCTCATATTTCTTTTTAGGGTTTTTCCCTCCTAATCGTTTCAAGCTTTTGATTCATTTTTTCTCCAGTTTGTTGTTATGCTTAATATGAGTTATATGTTTGTCAAACCCTTGATGTAATTGTAATTACTTGTGAGCATTATGTTTGATTCATTTGATCAGCATGTAATATCCCCATGAATTTGACTTATTTGCATTGGTCGTTACCTTCATCTTTGTCAAGATGTGCTTGAGTCTTTATCTTTCATTGAGTCTTGTAAGAACTCATCTTTGCTTGCCTATTGTCATACGCTTGCATGCTTTGGTTGTAACCATTTCTCCTATTTGACGTACTTGCTTATCGTGATATGCTTGTATATGCTTGGTCGTAACCATGCTTCTTGTATTTATCCCGTTTAATGTTCATGCTTTGTTAAGTTTAGTTTCCCCAAGTGATGGAACTCTTTAGTTCTCATCCAAGTTGCCTCCCCTTCTATCCTTCCAAAGGAAAGTCTCTTTATTGACCTTTGGGTCATAGATAGCTCATCTCTCTCCCTCGAATTTGTTAAGTCATCAACCCACTTAGTTAAGTTAGAACCTATCCATTGGACTTTGCTTAAGTCTAAAAAACCTACCCCTTGTTAGGAGTACTCTTTCAATTAGAACTTAGGATAGATTTTGTTAACTCTATGTAAGAATCATCGTCATGATTACTTACTTCCCCTTCTTGAGTGTTCAACTTAGATTTAGAGAGTTGCCTTAAATTCTACACAAGCATTGCCATGTCTGTTCCCCTTTGAACCTTGATCGTAATCAAGTGTTCATTCAAACCTAGTGAGGTGAACTATGATTGCTCTGATTCTATCCTAGTTAGGATAAGTAGGCAGAAGATGCGATATCTTTGCGAGCAAACCTAGTGTATATATCTTTAGGTTTTAACCTATCCCAATCCATAGCAAACATTTAGAAAACTTAGCATACAAACAAACAAAAGGTTCCTGTAGGGTACTATAGATGTTTAGGATGTGAAATATCTACCATATGCATAACCAACCCCCGATCCCCGAATCTCTTAGCGTTGTTGTTACATCGCGCAAAAGGTTCTTTCTCTCTTTAGACCTTTCCTTTGGATAAATTAAAGTCTGGTTGTGAATTCAAAGAATTAAAGATTCAAGTTAATTCAATAGCTTGGTATCACAATTCTCACCGCAACAGAAATGGCGACTTCACTGGGGAAACAAACTTGAGGGTTTAGCCTATTTTGTTTGATTATGTGCTATATTTGTGAATATTTGCTTTACACGTATATTTGTGTATATTTGTCTGACTGTTGGATATTGGGACTTTTGAGTGGTGAGACGGTTCTATACCCGGACCTGAGTGCAATTATGATAGGATGGTGGTATATTCAAGGAGGCTTATAGGGAGTTGATTCCCGACCAAGCTGACTTGAGAAACCACCGCTCAGTGTAGGCCCTCTTGAGAGTTTAGTATTGTTGATCGAGTATTCGTGAAAACAATGCTACTTTCGACGAAGGAGCCCGTGACACTGTGGACTCTTAGATTACATTCTACCCCAATTTGGCCTTACTAGGACGTAGTGCGATGGCTATAAGGAAGTATTTCCGAAATAGTTTATACGCGATACTACACTTAGACGAGACTCTCTTGAGAATATTATTGATTACCAAGTAATTTGGGAAGTTGATAATATCCGAAAGATGGGTTGATGACTCTGAGAACCATTTAGAACCCTGCTCTACAGGTTTGAAAATCCCTATTACACACCTTTTGGGGATGGGTAGACCTTGGATCCACCTCGTCTTTAAACCTAGGCTTGTGTTTATGCATATGTGTGATATTTGCATTACCTGTGTTTGTGCATTCTTGCATTCATGAACACCATATCATAAAGTGTCATGGAACTCAGACTTTTTGTTTGTAAACATCAGAGATGCTATGGATGGTGAAAGAAAGAAAACATTGAAGTACACTTACAAAGGTTTTAAACTAGATGACCTAAGGAGGTTGGATACCTTGGTGACAGATCCAGAGGGTTTCCAGAGTAGGTATGGGAAGCTGTTGTTATTATTGAAGATAAAAATGGATAGTGGACTTCTCTCTACGCTCCTCCAGTTCTATGATACGCTCTACCACTGTTTCACCTTTCTCGATTATCAGCTAGTGCCCACGCTAGAAGAATACTCTCATTTGGTAGGGTTTCCCATTCTTGAAGAGTCTCCTTTCCCGATCATGGAGAAGGACCCTAAGGAGCAAGATATTGCCAAGGCCACACGTTTGGGATTGGTTGATGTTCAAAAGAACATGACTACAAAACGAGGAGTTTTTGGGTTGAGCGCAGAATTCTTGGTTGAAAAAGCTCAATACTATGCAGATCATTTGAGCATGGATGCATTCGAGGCTATCCTTGCCTTGCTCATTTATGGTATCTTTCCGTTTCCTAGCTTTGAGAACTTTATAGACCTCAACGCCATTAAGATCTTCTTGAAGAAAAACCCTGTACCTACTCTGCTAGCAGACGTGTATCATTCTGTTCATCTCAAAAATTTCCACAAGGGAGGGATGATCACTTGTTGTGCTCCTTTACTGTACAAGTGGTTTATTTCACACTTGCCTAAAGCTCACGCTTTTTGGGATCCGAAGAAGGGGTGGTGGTCCCAGAAAATTATGGCTCTCACGCACTCTGATATTGATTGGTACAATCGTGAATATGATGGGATAATGA
Organism: Lathyrus sativus; assembly: GCA_963859935.3. Taxonomy (NCBI): domain Eukaryota; kingdom Viridiplantae; phylum Streptophyta; class Magnoliopsida; order Fabales; family Fabaceae; genus Lathyrus; species Lathyrus sativus. Next base: position 156,796,511 of record OZ012737.1, read on the forward strand.
TCATTAACAGCTGTGGAGATTTTGGTAATGTACCTCTTCTTGGTGCCAAAGGAGGAATCAGTTACAACCCAGTCCTTGCTCGTCAACAGTTGGGATATTCTTTGAAAGACAAGCCCAACAGTGTTCATGTGGAAAATATTTTCTTTAAGGAAGAGGGTAATAGTCAGGAGCAGAAAGAGAAGATTCTAAAAGCCTGGGGTTATTTGCATAAAAAGGGAAAGAAAGACCTGGGAAAACCCAATTGTGTCTCTTTGGAACCTTATCTCCAATGGGTTCGAAAGAGAGCCATTGAGTTGAAGATGCCCTATTCTCAACAAGAACCCATAGCTTTAAAGGAGGAGCATACCTTGATCTTCATGTCCGAGGAGGAGAAACTAAGGATTGCTTTGAGCAAGGCACGACAAACCGAAGTTGCTTGGAAGCACAAGTACCAAGTAGTTGTTGAAGAGAACACAAAGCTCCAGAAGCAATTATACTTGAAGAATGAAGAAGTACTCTCCTGCAAGAAGAGAAAGGCGCAAGAAGATTTATTTTCTTCTAGTCCTCAGTCGACCCCGTGGAAGTTAATCGTGGATAGGCTTATCCTTGAGAAGGCCCAGATGGAAAAGGAGATTGAGAAGCTCAAATTGAGACTGTTAGGAGAACCTTCTTAGGACTTTTGTTAGCTTTTATTTAGCTTTCTGTTTAAAAAATTTTGTAAGATGTACTAAAATTTTTGTAATGAAATTAAGTCTATGACGTTTTTGATGTTTACAGAATCTGAGTTCCATGATACTTTGTGCATTTGCATTCACATTTATTAATCATTCAAGGAACTAAAGATTGTTTTGCAGATATTATAGGATGGATTCTGGAAAAAGGCAGAGATTGTGTTCCGAAGCCCAAATTTGGAGAACCTGAAGAAACTAGGAGGTTTAGTAGAAGACCCTGAGGCGTTCAGAGAAAAGTATGGGAATATGTTGTCTTTACTAGAAATTCAAGCGGATGAAGAGATGTTGTCAGCACTCGTATAGTTTTATAATTCGACCTATCATTGTTTCACGTTTCCAGATTACTAGTTGCTGCCAACCTTGGAAGAATATTCTGCTCTGATGGGATTAGGCGTCACTCCTAGACCATTTTCTGGAAGAGAAGGGACCCCTAGCGAAAGAGTAATTGCAGAGGCCGCATATTTGGGAGTGGATGAAGTACGATCTCATATGACTGCTAAGGGAGGGCTATACGGATTTCTAGCTATGTTCCTGTATGAAAAAGCTCAATGTTATGCCGAGTCGAAGAATTCTGAAGCATTTGAGGCCATTCTGGCTTTACTAATTTACGAACTTTTCCTGTTTCCGACTGCTGATAATTTTGTGGACGCGAATGCAATCAACCTTTTCTTAATCAAAAATCCCGTACCTACTTTGTTGGATGAGGTGTATTTTTCCATCCATCGCAGAAGCCGTCATGGAGTTGGACAGATTGTGTGTTGCACTGTTCTTCTATACAAGTGGTTTATTTCGCACTTGCCAAGACTTCCAGCACTCTGGGATACGCAGAATGGACTCTTATGGACAGAGAAGTTGTTGTTACTCAAACATTCAGATATTAAGTGGTATGACCCTATGTATGGAGGGATTGCCATGATTTAGAGCTGTGGGGATTTCCAAAATGTACCACTTATCAGCATTGATGGTTGCATTAGCTATAATCCCATTTTAGCTCGTTGCCAGTTGGGACACCCAATGAAGAATGAACCAGACCCAGTTCTTTTGAGAAGTTTCTACATTGAAGAAGTGAAGGATCCAGCCTACAAGGCTCGGACTGTGTATGCTTGGCGTCACATCCACACAAGGGGGACGACTGCTTTGGATTACCCTAACACTACTGTTTCAGAATCCTACTTATCATGGGTGAAAGAAGCAGCATTGAAGATGTTCTATACTCGCTTTGAGCCTAACTCAACAAAACTTACTCTTGTGGAAGAATTGAAAGCTGCTTTGGCAAAAGCTGAAAAAGAGGGAAAAGCTTGGAGAGATAAGTATTTCAAGGTTATGCAAGAGAAGGAAGAGCTTCAAGAGTTGGTCCGTCAAGGTGGAGAGAAGAGTCAGCCAGAAGACGAAGGACCCTCCAGCCAGAAGATCTAGGATCTTTTTGTTTTCTGTGTTTTATCATGTATCTGTATTGAAGATATGTGTTTCAGTTTCGAATTGTTATTGTAAAACTCTCAGTTATTAATCTATGAAGACTTTGAATTTGCTTTATTTCCCCATTGCTATAATTTTTGCAAATATTTCTTTGGGTTCCTTGAATGATTAATTTTACATTTTGCATCTGCACCCATAGCATTTCATGAGCATTTCCTGTGTTGTGTCTCATCTCGCTGTCTTATCTCCAGAATCATATTGAATCCTCGCCATCAATACAACACACGAGCCCAAGCTCGTCAAAGAATGAAAGAACACAATTTGGCTCTGGATAGGGTTGACAACGAACTTGAAGATTTACGAGGAAGCGTAGGACGAATTATGGAAGTCTTACAAGTCATCAATGCAAAAATGGACACTCAGGCCACTGTAGTTTCGGAAATCACTAACGTAGTTGTGGAGCCGATCCCAACGGCAGTCACTGTTGCAAGTATACCACCGTATGGATTAATACCAGGTTTTGTACCTCCGCCACCAGTCAGTCAACAATCAGTTCCTTTAGGGGCAGAAATTCCCCGAGCTGTTCCGACTTATACTCCAGCCTCTGTACAAACTCAAGTGCGCCCTGTTTTTCACAATCATCCACAAGTGTTTGAAGTTCCTGATTGGTCTGAAGAAGGAAGTGGACGAAATGATAAATTGAAAGAGAGTGTGGAAACTATAGGGAGGAAGGTTAGAGCAATGGAAGGGAATGATATCTTTGGTACTGATGCCAGAGATATGTGTTTAGTGTCTGGATTGATAATTCCACCAAATTTCAAAATCCCCAACTTTGAACAGTACACCGGTGCTACTTGTCCTCGGACGCATTTGATCATGTATTACCGAAGAATGGCTGCACATGTAGAAGATGATAAGCTGATAATCCATTGTTTCCAAGATAGCTTGAAAGGAGCCCCTGCTAAGTGGTATTTGAGCCTAGATCAATCTCGCATTCACAGTTTCCAAGACTTGGCCGATGCTTTCATAAAGCATTACAAATACAATATGGATTTAGCCCCTGACAAAAGACAGTTGTTGAGTATGACACAAAAGAGTTCTGAATCGTTCAAAGAGTATGCACAACGATGGAGGGAGACTGCCTCTCAGGTAGAACCTCCTTTGAATGAGAAAGAGTTGACAGATTGGTTTGTGGATACGGTAAGACCTGAATTTTATGAGAAGATGATTAGCAGTGTAACGTCAAGTTTCTTCGATATAGTGGTTGTGGGGGTGAGAGTGGAATTGGGGTTGAAGAATGGTAAAATGACTAGTAGTTCCAGTGGATCCAACAACAACAATGTTAAGTTCAGTGGTAATTTTCATAAAAAAAAGGAAGGAGAAACAAACGCCGTAACGGTGGGGAAAAGGAATCAGACTTGGAAGCAGCCCTACCAACAATATCAACAACCTCCACAAGGTTATGTTCAGCAGCCTCCGCAAGGCTATGTTCAGCAACCTCACTATCCAGTATAGTATGCTCAACAACCATATGTGGCAGCTATAACGCCTGCTTTCAATCACCCTGTTCCGAATTATCAGACAGTACAACCAGCACCCATGTATCAACCAGTTCAACAACAAAGGTATCAACGAGCACCCAACGCTCCACCCTATCAGCAATATCAGTAGCCCAGGGCTCAGGCACCAAGGCAAAATTACCAAAATTGAAGACCAGCAACGAGGCCTCCATTTCCTCAGATACCAATGACTTATACAGAGTTGTACCCGGCTTTGGTGCAACAAGGGTTGGTAACAACGCGACCATTGAATACACCTTCAGACACTTCATCACCTCATTACAATCCAAATGCTCATTGTGCCTTTCATGAAGGTGCTGCCGGCCATAACTTAGAGGGGTGTCTTGCCTTGAAACATATTGTCAGAGAGCTCATAGAGAAGAAGATTTTGTCCTTTGATGATGTACCGCCTAATGTTAAAAGTAACCCATTGCCAAATCATGGAGGAGATAGAAGAAGCTTCAGATGAAAGGTTAGTTTGTGATGTGTCAGAAATCAAGACTCCGTTGAGGTCACTTCATGAGAAACTGTTGAGAGCAGGGTTGATTAAAGGTACCCATAGTGGCTGTGAAGAGTGTTCTGTTAATCCTAAAGGGTGTGGTGTGGTACAAAAGGATGTGCAAGGTCTGATCGATGATGGATTATTGCAAGTTGGTATCAAGGTAAAGAAGGAGGAAGTTTCGGTGGTTGAGCCTGTTTTCAATCTACCAAAGAAAAGCGAGAAAGTCTATGTGTTCAATATGATCAGCAAGAATGTGAAGCCTGTTTTTGAAAAATCTGTTGTTGATCAGCCTCGACCAGTTGTTATTCAGAAGCCGAGATCATTTCCTTTTGAGAACGCAAAAGCAGTCCCGCGGAAGTATGATATGGTTGTGTTGGACAAAAGATTTGGGAAGATTATTCAGAATGAGAAGGTAAAGGATGACCAAGTTGATGTGAAAAATGTTGCAGGAACGAGCAGGATGACCCGTAGCGGTCGAATATATCAACCCAAGATAACAGTGGTTGCTCCAAAAGAGGTTACCCCTGCCGTGACGGCCAAAGACAAAGAAATACCCATCACAGAAGGAGATGTTGAAGAGTTCTTAAAGATTATCTGAAAAAGTGATTACAAGGTTGTTGATCAGCTCCATCAAACCCCCTCAAAAATATCAATTTTGTCTCTCCTGATGAATTCCCCGGCCCATAGAGAGGCTCTACAAAAGGTATTAATGCAAGCACATACGAAGGATATAACCCCTGGCCAATTTGATTCGGTGATAGCCAATATTACAGCCTGCAATACTCTGAGTTTCAGTGATGAAGAGTTGCCAAGGGGAGGATGTAATCATAACCGTGCTTTGCACGTATCTATCAAATGTCAAGAGGACACGTTGGCGCGAGTTTTGGTTGATACCAGGTCTTCGTTGAATGTGTTGCCCAAAAGGTCGCTCGCAAAGTTAGCATATGCAGGGGCAGAGATGAAGCCGACGTCGTTAATTGTGAAGGCTTTTGATGGTTCAAGAAGAACGGTTGTTGGGGAAGTGGAATTGCCAATTATGATAGGCCCCCACGTGTTCGATATCACATTTCAGGTAATGGACATTAACCCGGCTTACAGCTGTTTGTTGGGACGGCCTTGGATTCACGCAACAGGGGCAATGATTTCCACTTTGCATCAAAGGATGAAATTTATTGTAAACAACAAACTAGTAATCGTGCATGGCAAAGAGGACTTGATGGTGAGTAATTTATCGTCATTCAGGTATATTGAGGCAGATGAGGATGCGTTGGAAACTTCTTTCCAAGCGCTTGAAATAGCTAACGCGGTGATGATAGAAGACACAGTGGCAAAGAATGGTCCATCTTTTACATCCGCTCAGAGCATCAAGTCTACATTAGAAGAGGGTACTCCTGCAGGTTGGGGAGAGGTTATTGAAGTGAAAGCAAGACCAGGTCACCAAGGGTTGGGTTACAAACCAACTCATGTCGAAGCAATAACACACGCCGAAGGACGTCCGAAGACTATCCAAGAAGTGTTCATCAGTGGAGGATTCCAAGTCAATGTCGTGGGAGAAGATTTTGAAGACGAGGATATTGAACATTTGGTATATCATTGCAAAGCTGCTTTAGGCAATTGGGAGGCTGTTGAGATTCCCGTGATCTTTCCTGTGTCGAAGTAATTTTTTTTTTCTTTACTTGTTATTGTTTTTATCTTTAAGCCTCCATAGCCATGCCCAAGGCTATAGGATGTATTTTGTAAGGGCCCCGTGCTTTCAAGAATATTATGATTAATGAACTATTTTGTTAAATCCTTTTGTTGTTGTTTCCTTACTTGTTTTTGCTTCCACGTTTAAAAAGAAGATGGAAATTTTCTAAAAAATCATCAAAACGTTTTTCTTGTTGCTGCATTTGTCCCTGTGTGTGTTTTAATAAATTAAGCCATTCCAACATGCAGTGATACCCCAAAACTTGTTGAATCCATTGACTTTGCTTTCCCTCTAGACTTTGACTCACCAATATATCAAGCCGAAGATGAGGACGAAGATTTTGAGATCCCTGATGAATTGGCAAAAATGGCATGTTATGAGCACCCAGAGCTTCAACCTCACAAGAAGCAGGTAGATGTTATTAATCTTGGCACCGAAGAAGACAAGAAAGATGTCAAGATTGGGGCAACACTTGGGGCAAAAGTCAAGCAGCAATTCGTAGAGCTTTTAAAAGAGTATGTGGATGTATTTGCTTGGTTATATTAGGATATGCCAGGTTTAGACACAGACATAGTGGTCCACAAGCTACCGCTCCGACCAGAATGCACACCAGTCAAGAAGAAGCTCCGAAGAACTAGACCTGATATGGCTCTTAAGATTCGAGACGAAGTGAAGAAGCAGATTGACGCAGGTTTCTTGGTTGTATCCAAATACCCCGAATGGGTGGCTAATATTGTACCCGTACCGAAGAAAGATGGGAAGGTCAGAATGTGTGTGGATTATAGGGATCTGAACAAGGCCAGTCCAAAAGACGATTTCCCTTTGCCGCATATTGATACATTGGTGGATAATACGGCTCACTTTGCAGTTTTCTCATTTATGGATGGTTTCTATGGATACAACCAAATCAAGATGGATCCGGATGAAATGGAAAAGACTAATTTCATTACTCCTTGGGGAACTTACTGTTACAAAGTCATGCCTTTCAGTTTGAGGAATGCTGGTGCCACTTATCAAAGAGCCATGGTGACCTTGTTTCATGACATGATGCATAAGGAGATAGAAGTGTATGTTGATGATATGATCGCCAAATCTCAGAGTGAGGAAGACCATTTGAATCATCTTTTAATGTTGTTTGAAAGACTCAGAAAGTATCAGTTGAGACTAAATCCAGCCAAGTGCACTTTTGGAGTGAGATCTAGGAAATTACTTGGTTTCATTGTTAGCCACCGAGGAATTGAGGTAGATCCAGATAAAGTTCGAGCCATTCAAGATATGCCGGCTCCGCAAACTGAGAAACAAGTCAGAGGTTTTCTTGGAAGACTGAACTATATATCCAGATTTATTTCTAATATGACTCTTACTTACGAGCCCATTTTCAAATTGTTACGAAAAGATCAGACAGTTGTTTGGAATTCAGATTGTCAACAAGCTTTTGATAAGATTAAGGGCTATCTCCAAGAGCCTCCAATCTTAATACCTCCTGTTCCGGGAAGACCTCTTTTCATGTATTTAACGGTACTCAAGAATTCAGTGGGTTGCGTGTTAGGTCAGCAGGATGAGTCCGGATGAAAGGAACATGCCATCTATTATTTGAGCAAGAAGTTCACTGACTGTGAAAGCCTATATTCACTTCTGGAGAAAACATGTTGTGCTTTGGCATGGGCTGCCAGACGTTTGAGGCAGTACATGATTTGTCATACTACTTTGTTAATTTCAAAAATGGACCCGATAAAGTATATTTTTGAGAAGTCCGCTCAGACAGGAAGGCTCGCCCGTTGGCATATGTTGTTATCAGAATATGACATCCAGTATATGGCCTAGAAGTCCATCAAGGGCAGTGTCTTATCAGATTATCTCACAGATCAGCCAGTTGAAGATTACGAGTCTCTCAAGTTTGATTTTTCGGACGAAGATATCATGTTGGTGAAAGATTATGAAGAGTCAGGTCCTAATGAAGGCCCTGAGCCGGGTCTTTGGTGGAAAATGATGTTTGATGGTTCCTCTAATTACAGTGGACATGGCGTAGGCGCCATTCTTATGAATCCAGAAGGTGGTTATACCCCGTTTACAGCAAGGTTAGACTTTGAATGTACAAACAATATTGTCGAATATGAAGCATGCATTCTTGGCCTCGAAGCAGCCATTGACCTAAGAATCAAATTTCTCGAAGTAAGTGGAGATTCAGCTTTGGTTATTTATCAAGTTACAGGTGAATGGGAAACCAGACATGAGAATTTGATCCCTTACAGAGCCTAAATTGTTGAAATGATTGAATACTTTGATGAGATCACTTTCAAGCATGTTCCGAGATCTGAAAATCATATTTTTGATGCTCTAGCCATGTTAGCCTCAATGTGGAAAGTCAGGTATCTCAATGATGCTACTCTCATTTGAATTAAACGCAAGACCGAGCCTGCCTACTGTCAGATGGTTAAAGAAGAAGTTAATAACAAGCCATGGTTCCACGACATAAAGAATTATCTGTTGAAACAAGAATATCCAACTGATGCCACGCCACTTGACAAGAAAACCTTGAGAAGATTGGCCTCTAAGTTCTTTCTCAGTAATGATGTGCTCTATAAAAGAAATCATGACATGGTCCTGCTTAGATGTGTCGACAGATGAGAAGCAAATTTGTTAATACAAGATATTCATGAAGGAACATTTGGCACTCACACCAATGGATATGCCATGTCTAAGAAGATTTTGAGGGTTGGGTATTACTGGTTGACTTTGGAAATTGACTGTATTCAATATGCCAGGAAATGTTACAAATGCCAAATTTATGCGGATAAGATGCATGTGCCTCCAACGTTGTTAAATGTGTTGACATCACCTTGGTCGTTCTCTATGTGGGGCATTGACATGATTGGGGAAATCGAGCCAAAGGCTTCTAACGGACACCGATTCATTTTGGTCGCTATTGATTACTTCACAAAGTGGGTTGAAGCTACATCCTATGCCAATGTTACTCGACAAGTGGTGGCCCGTTTTATCAAAAAGGAGATTATTTGTCGATACGAAATCCCAAGCCGAATCATAACAGATAATGGTACTAATCTGAATAACAAGACCATGAAAGAGTTGTGTGGTGACTTCAAAATTGAACATCACAATTCTTCTCCTTATCGTCCCAAAATGAATGGAGCTGTCGAAGCTGCAAATAAGAACATCAAGAAGATTTTGCAAAAGATGGTGAAAACATATAAGGATTGGCATGAGATGCTGCCATTTTCCTTGCATGGGTATAAAACATCCGTTCGCACTTCAATAGGGGCAACCCCTTTCTCTTTGGTGTATGGGATGGATGCAGTGCTTCCTATTGAGGTTGAGATACCTTCCTTAAGAGTCATAATGGAAACCGAACTTGAAGAGGCTGAATGGGTGAAGGAAAGATTTGATCAGCTGAACCTTATCGACGAAAAGCGCATGACTGCGGTATGTCACGGCCAGTTATATCAGAAAAGGATCAAGAGAGCTTTTGACAAGAAGGTCCGCATCCGAGAATTCCAAGAAGGGGAGCTTGTACTCAAAAAGATTTTTCTAGTTCACAAAGATGCACGGGGAAAATGGATGCTTAATTATGATAGCCCGTTTGTTGTAAAAACAGTTTTCTCAGGGGGTTCGTTAATTCTCACAACAATGGATGGGGAACAACTTACACACCCGGTGAATTCTGATGCAGTACGAAAATATTATGCCTAAAGAACCCAATAAGTCGAAAACCCGCAAGGGCGGCCTATGCAATAATGGGTATCCTGCTGGATCATAACCTATGAAGGAGGTCCAGGAAAAAGTTAGGGATGAAATAAAAAAAATGATGAGCTCGCTAAGTTGAACACCCGAAATGGCGGCTTAGGCAAAAAAGAGCGTCCCGGTGGATTGAAAACCTGAAAGGGCAATCCAGGCAAAAGTTAGGGACAAAGGCGTTTCACTGCATCAGATGGATCGTCACCTCTGCAGAAGGTTTTTCAAGAAGTTCATTTCAACCGTTCTCGTCAGAAGCAAGGTTTTGGAAAGTTTTAGTCATTAAGGGTAGAATTGTTAGTGGATTCAATGTAACCTTTTTTCATGTTGCCATTTTCAATTGTAAAAGTTCCATGGGGTTCTGTCATTGACAAACTTCCATTCTTAAATGAAAATAGTTTTTGGACCATTCTTTTGCAATTTACTATTGTCTTTATTTCCGTTGTTATGCAAAACATCGTTTATTGATCATTGATAATTTTGAAAGCACCAGGTTCGAACTTAAAAATAACTTTTGAAGATTAAAAAAACATAAAAGTACTTTGGCTCACGGAAAGATTCAGTGGAAATCATGCCTCTCGAAAGTCTTAACGTGGCAGAAACTTTGATGTGCCATCTCAATACATCTTCCATTGAAACTTCAGTTGAATTGATTTGTTAGGTTGCTCATTCGGTCGTGTGTAGTTACCAAGATTGAAGACCCTCTCCCCAGGTTCTTTATGAGACATGTTCTTGTGATGGTGGACCCATCCTCAGTGAAAGCGTTCGGAGCGTCTGTTTAAAGTTACATTGTCAATCCTGGCAAGCTTCCCTAAGCTTTATTTCCCAAGCGAAGTGGGTTTATTTCCCAAAGAATCTACAGTTAGTTTTGTTTTAGGAATTCAGTGTGATTCATTGCGTCATTAGTGAGATAGATTGGCTTATCTATCTTCCCTCTTGAGTGTCCAGATTCTTCTGTCTCTCGTCAGAGTCGGCTCTTGCATATCATTAATCATTAGCATCATGGCATATCATGTGCATCTGTCTTGCCTCTGTTGTCGTTGGATGTTACCTTTTGTCTTGTTTATTTCTTGGTCGTTACCAGCGGTCTTGTTTGTTATCCTTGGGGCATCCTCCGTATTTTTAGGGTGTTGGTCGTCACCAATTTCTCTACTTCAGTTGTTACTGATTTTGTTTACGGTTGTAGGTCGTCACATGTACCCCTTTTGATTCTGGTCGTTACTAGTGCCTTTGGGTGTCCTTTTGTTACTGATATCGTTTGCCTGGTCGTCACCAGTTTCTCTCTCTGAAGTCTAGTCGTCACTAGCAATCCCCATTGTTTAAGTCCAGTGGTAACTGGCATTGTTTGAAAGTCCAATGGTAATTGGCAGCTCTTTTGAAAGTCCAGTGCTAATTGGCACTGTTTAATCCAATCGTTATTGGTATCGTTGGTTTGGTCGTCACTACATCTTTTAAAAGTCCAGTGGTTACTGGCTTTGCTTGAAAGCTAATCGTTATTAGTATCGAGAGTTGGTTGTTACCAACTTCCCCAGCCGGAGTCCTGTATTGTATCAATGCAATTCGGAGGTCCCAATTATTGGTTTGGTCGTCACCATCACCCCTTGAAATTGTTTGTTGTTCTGGTTGTCACCAGCGTTCCCAGCAAAGCGTTGCTTTCCCATTCGAGTCTCGGAGATTTAGTGGATACTAGCATCCCCGGTGCGTTTGGTCTTGTTTCTGTTCTTTTCCTGAAGATTCCGTTCGAACTCTTCGTTATAGGAAATTTCTCATTTGATTATCTCCAGTGAGGTTTGCGTCTCTTTTCTTTCGTTTCCCCGATGGAGAATTGCCTTCTTCCCCAGCGGAGTGTTGTCTCCTTTTCCCCACTGAAGTTTTGTCTTCCTTGTTGGAGTTTGCGTCCCCTGTGTGAAAGATTCCCCCTGAGCAACGTCTGTAGTTACGTTTGAACTATTTTGTTTGTTTTGCCTTGGATCTTTCCCCAGTGTGTTGGGTTCCGCATGAGTAGTTACTCGTTGTATTGCCGTTCTTTTATCTTTGCTCGTGTGTCTGCATCTGTCTCGCATTCAAGCATCATAAAGCATCATTCAGATTCATGGCAGAGTCACATTTGTTCTTTTACATACCATAGGGTCTAAGGGACAAAATTTTTGGTTTGCTATATTTAAATACCTTTCACTACGATTCTGCGAGGATTGTCATCTCTCACTGCCATCCAGTGAAAAATATTTAAATAGGGGCAACTGTCATACCCCAAATTTTGACCCCTTAGATCTTCATCCTCATATTAGGGTCATGTTCATTTGATTATCTAACCTTAACCTATTTCAAGCTTGTCTTTGTTAAGATACAGGAATCAGGGTTCCGCACAGCCGAAGTCGAGGTTTCGAGGGTTAATCAGTCAACGTTTTGGATTGGTTCTCCTTGAGATAAGTCCCCACATCATCAAAGATATTCCATTGGATCAAGTATGAATCCGATTTGAGGTTGTCACCTAGGAATCAAGGACAGTGCAGTTCAGGGTACCCGATTAGGGTTTTTTAGTAGGAAAAGTCAACTGTGGTTTGAATTTTGATTTAAAAGGTGTTACAATGGTGGTATCATGATCCATAAAGTTCATATGGCTTAGTGAAGTCTAATCAATAAGTTTCAAGGCCTCAAAAGGCCCGGAGCATCAACAGTCGACTCGGTAGTCACCGATCGATCGTTCGGTTGACCGAAACGTCAACTCTTCACTCATAAGGAATTTGACCTCAAGATGTGAATAAAAAATGTTCCTAATGACATATTGCACCTACCCATAAAATTTCATGACCAATGGATCAAGAATTGCAGAGTAATCACAAAAGTCGGGAATTAGGGTTTTGAAAGGGGTAAGACCATAACTCCTTAACCACACATCCAATTGAGTTGGTTCAAATCTCATTGGAAAGCTCTTGACAAGTCCTACAAAAGTCCCAAAGTGGTCAATTTTTCACAAACTCATCCTTTGACCACTTGAGCTATTCTCAGCCCTTGGATCTTATTTCTATATGATATTTAGAGGATTTGAAGAGAATAAATGCATCAAATAAGGAGGTTTAGCAAATCTTGCAACTTGGAGGCAAGTGGTAATATTTTAATCATAAAAGGGGGGAAAGAGAAACTTTTGGCACACTTGCAGCAAACAGCCCCCTATTGCCTAGCCACTATAATCACCATTATGTCATTCATTTCCACTTGAACAATGCATCAATTGAGCCAAGGATCTGATTTTGCAGCTGCACCAAACCTCAAGCCAAAGGTTACCTTTTCAAAATCCCTCCAAAAGTGCCAAGCTACAAATTTGTCCCCACCCTTCATTTTCCTATAAATATACGCTCTCTCTACGTCATTTACACACCAGAGCACTCTTAGAACCAAGAGAAAACCACAACTCTCATTCCTTTCTCACTTCCCTCATTTTCAAAAATCTCAAGTTTCACCAAAATCTGTCTTGGGCAGTTGGCTTCCCAAATCCACTTCCACACATCCCAAACCACCAAAAACTATCTGCACAATCCATAAATGATGTGTAGAAGGTGTTCATACTCTTAAACCACTCAAAAACACCATTCTCTCAAAAGTCAACTCTCAAACCAAGCAAGTTTGACCTTATACTCAAAATCTGCCAAACTTCTGTCCAGACCTGTTTTCATCATTCTAACCATCCACACACCTTTGATATATGATGTATCAACTATCCATAACATAAAACAACCTCATTCTCATTTATTTTGAGATTTGTCACAAGTTCCTTCAAGTACAAGAAAAGTTGTTTTCATCAAAACAAGTTGGACAGCTGCTGATGTTTTTCTCAAGGTTTTCCATATTGCAACAAGCTTGTGTGGAGGTCTACAACAGTTTAGTGATTACTATCCTTTCATTTCTATCATGAACATGATTGATGTGCTTATGTGCTTGGTGTTTAAATTGCAAAATGTAATATATGAGCAAATTTGCCAGTTTGTATTATGCCAACTATTTTGAGCATGTAATTGCCTTGGATATGCCTTTGCCTTGATATGATTATGTCTTGTGGATGTTGAGGTAATTTTTGTCATGAGTTATTGTTGGATGTTATCGCAAGTCACATTTTGTTGGTCCTGCTGCAAAACAACTTGGAAGGTATCATTGCAGCCTCACTTAACCTTAATCTTTTGTTGACAATTTTGGATTAGATTCCCTATATGTTCTATTCATGTTGTGTTTGAGTTCTTGAAACTAAGTTTGATTTGGAACTGCAACTTTCTATTTATGCTTTCAATCTAAATTTGCAACTAATATGCCATTCTCAAATCTAATACCTTATTGCTGTATCTTTATGTGAAAATTGTGCATATGCCATGATTGAAATATGTGCCTGCCTGTTTTACACTTGACAGCCAATGTTTCATGCTCTGATCTTTATGCATCTCAACAATTTTGAAGAGGGAACTGCTGGTTGTTTAGTATTGCCATGCTTGCCTTGCTATTAGGTGGTAACCTTGTTGAACTTGATAAAAACATTGGAATAATTCATGTGACTGATAAAACCTGTTTTGATTCATGATACTTTTCTTGCTGTCAAATGTTTGTAACCATCACAAGATGTACACTTTGAAATTTGAGGCTTGCCATGTTAAATGTACATTTGTTTTGTCTTGAAACTTCTGCTTGAGGCTTGGCCTATGTTTTTTAACATAAGAATGAGGTATCCAATATGTTTTGACATTATCATGTTCATCTTGCATCAATTACTGTCAGCATGAGATTTGTATGCTATGAGTTTGCAGTCTTTATGAAGTTATGACTGTTTTGTTTAGAAACTGTTTTCAATTGACATGACCTTTTGCTGTTTGTGTTGCCAAATGTGATAAACATGTATCCACCTTTCCATGTATGTTTCAAATGCTTTGTAGGTCATGTTTGAAACCTGTCTTGGTTTTGCTTGATCATTGTTTGAATGTTTGTGTCATGCCTATGTTGTTTCAAGTCCAACTGCCATGTCATATACCAGATTTTACTTGAAGTTACATTGATCAGTCCTTGCATCATGTTTGGATCCTTGAGTATGCATGAATCATGTTCTGTATGATAAGTATGTAGGCTGCATCATTGAATTTCTACACTTTTTTCCAATACAAACCACAAGCATGTTTTTTAAACCATGACAGTCACATACCAATTTCTATTCTGAGGCCATCACTACATGATTTTGTTACTCAAATTCCATGAATAATATATTTTTGGTTTGAGCATATCATTACCTGTCATCAATTCCTTCTGTCATGAGTTGGAGCTAGTACTTTGCATACCAAGCATTTTTTTGCAACTTACATGACAACTTTTGGTTTGGAACTGTTTCTGTTTGATCTAGGCATCTAGGATCGTTAGATAGCATGTTTATGAGATATGCACACTTTCATTTGATCATGATCCCTCTTATTTTGAACTATGGCCATCATCATGCATTTTCAAGGCATTGTGTGCAACTTGTATGTCATTTTTTGATTAGACTTGTTTTGGCTTGGTTTGTGCATCAAGAATCATTGGTTTATATATTTTGAAGTTGTGCATACCCTCACATGTTCATATTTCTTTCAGTTTTAAGCTGTGACACTCAATTTGAAATTTCAAACTTCACACTACCATTCACACACCAGTTCCTTGTTTAAAGCTGTTTCTGCTTGGCCTTGGCACCTAGAATCCTTAATTCACATATTTGAATGTTTCTTGAGCCATTACATAAGTTTAAAAGCATTTGGTTTGATCCTTAGTTTCCATCATGCATTCCTAAGCTTCAAATTGCATTTGTATTCGAATTTCAAAATGTATGCATCATCTTGAAAAACTAAAATCACCATTGAATTCCTCATGAAATTTCACTCAAGATAGACTAAAATTTTGTTGCATTTGGTTGAGTATTGATGAAGTTATGATGTTGTCGTATCCATGTTCTTGCTTGCTTCTCATGTGTGCTTGCCTTGCCCAGATTTTCATACTTTGTTAGGTATTTAAATTTTAGGGGTGGCAAAATACATGGATGTATCGCCACCCCAGTGGTTAAACTCTCACCTTATCATGCGCCTTTCACCTACTTGTCCTGGGTTTGATCCACAGTGGAGATCAATCCTTTTTGTTATTTTCCACTTTGCCATGTTTTAATGATTTTGTGTATCTTCTTCCCCCAATGTACATGCGCGCGCTGCTAGCCTAGTTAGCTAAATTTTGAATTGGTATTCAAAGGGTGGTGGGTTCAACACCCACCAGGCTCCCCTTTCTTTTTATCATTTATTTTCTTGGTTTTCTTATCTAATTGTTTAATTTTGTAAGAATCATAACTTCTTCGTTTTTTATTATTTTTAATCGGTTCTTTTTGCAGTTATCTCGTATTTGTATATATTTTTATATGGTTCAATAAAATTCTAAATCTTTTATTTGTGAAAAAAACTTTGCATTAAAAACGCTCATATTTCTTTTTAGGGTTTTTTCCCTCCTAATCGTTTCAAGCTTTTGATTCATTTTTTCTCCAGTTTGTTATTATGCTTAATATCAGTTCTATGTATGTCAAACCCTTGATGTAATTGTAATCACTTGTGAGCATTATGTTTGATTCATTTGATCACCATGTAATATCCCCATGAATTTGACTTGTTTGCATTGGTCGTTACCTTCATCTTTGTCAATATGTGCTTGAGTCTTTATCTTTCATTAAGTCTTGTAAGAACTCATCTTTGCTTGCCTATTGTCATACGCTTGCATGCTTTGGTTGTAAACATTTCTCTTATTTGACGTACTTGCTTATCGTGATATGCTTGTATATGCTTGGTCGTAACCATGCTTCTTGTATTTATCCCGTATAATATTCATGCTTTGTTAAGTTTAGTTTCCCCAAGTGATGGAACTCTTTAGTTCTCATCCAAGTTGCCTCCCCTTCTATCCTTCCAAAGGAAAGTCTCTCTGCTGACCTTTGGGTCATTGATAGCTCATCTCTCTCCCTCGACTTGGTTAAGTTATCTACCCACTTAGTTAAGTTAGAACTTGTCCATTGGACTTTGCTTAAGTCTAAAAAACCTACCCCTTGTTAGGAGTACTCTTTCAATTAGAACTTAGGATAGAGTTTGTTAACTCTATGTAAGAATCATCGTTATGATTACTTACTTCCTCTTCTTGAGTGTTCAACTTAGATTTAGAGAGTTTCCTTAAACTCTACACAAGCATTGCCATGTTTGTTCCCCTTTGAACCTTGATCGTAATCAAGTGTTCATTCAAACCTAGTAAGGTGAACTACGATTGCTCTGATTCTATCCTAGTTAGGATACGTAGGCAGAAGATGCGATATCTTTGCGAGAAAACTTAGTGTATATATCTTTAGGTTTTAACCTATCCAAATCCATAGCAAACATTTAGCAAACTTAGCATACAAACAAACAAAAGGTTCCTGTAGGGTACTACAGATGTTTAGGATGTGAAATACCTACCCTATGCATAACCAACCCCCGATCCTCGAATCTCTTAGCGTTGTTGTTACATCGCGCAAAAGGTTTTTTTCTCTCTTTAGACTTTTCCTTTGGATAAATTAAAGTCCGGTTGTGAATTCAAAGAATTAAAGATTCAAGTTAATTCAATAGCTTGGTATCACAATTCTCACCGCAACAATAGCGCTACAACTAGCATCAACCATGATAGTTTCTTGATTTGTGTACCTTTTCTTCTTAGTGAGAATATCTTTCATGAACTTTGTGTATTTTGGAATTTGCTCTAATGCCTCAAAAAATGGAATATTAATTTGCAATTGTTTAAAAATATCCATAAACCGAGCATAGTTCCTCACACTATCTTTCTTTGACGGAGCATGAAGATAAGGTAAATTTTGAATCGGAATAGTGCTCCCTTGTTCCTTCCTCTTCCTAGCTTTTTTCATTTTTTCTTCTCTCATTTTCTTTTCTTCTTCCTCACTCTTTTTCATTTCATTTTCAACTAATTCTCCCTCAATATTTTTTCTACTTCTTTCTCATCAATCTCTTTTTCTTTTTCAACTACTCCCTCTATTTCCACTACTTCCTCACCTATGCCCATATCAATTTCTCTACCACTTCTTGTAAGAATAGCCTTGAAATGCTCTTTTGGATTCACTTGAGTATTCTCCAGTAAACTTTCTTTGTGTTGGTCGGCCAATTGTTTTGATAATTGCTCCACTTGCGTCTCAAGGTTCTTTATAGCCGCATCGATATTCTTTTGATTAGACATTGACATTTGCATGAATTGAGTGAGGTTGTCTTCCATATTTGAATTTCCACTCAGAGCTTGTGGATGTTGAGTGTAGTTTTGATATTGTTGTTGATGATTAGAAGTTCCAGAATCTTGAGGCCTCCATTGTTGTTGATAACCTTGATTACCTCTTTGTTGGTAACCTTGGTTCCCTTGTTGGTAAGGTGGTCAAGATTGATAGCCTCGGTTTTGATTTCCCGCGTAGTTAACCTCTTCAATTATCGGAGGACAAAACCCGATTGGGTGATCTCCTTTACAAAGCTCACAACTCGCCACTTGTTTGTTGTTGTTGGGAATTTCTTGTATTTCTTTTATTTGTTGTGGAAGTTTTGACATTTGTTGAGTTAACAACTCCACTTGTTGTGAAAGCAATTTGTTTTGCGCATGATTCGTGTAACACCCCAAATTCTTGGAATATTTATTTAATTTATTTAAATATGAATATTCGTATTTTTGATGGTTGGTGTGAATATTGGGAATTATGGAGTTTTGAGTTATTTATTTAAATAATAGTATATAATATGAATATATTTGATATTATTATTAATTTAAATAAATATAAGTTAATTTAAGGGCAAAGTGGACATATGAGGAGGACTTAGTGAGGGTGAAATTGGAAAGTTCATTTTAAAGGCCCAAAGTTAGGTTTAACAAAAAAGAATTTTGAGGGAATTAGGATTCATTCTTATTAGACCGTGAAAAGGGAAGAAATAGAGGCCAGAGCTTTGAGGAGGATGATTGAGGTAAAAGTTTCGCGAGGTTTCCAAGAATCAAGGAGAAAGGCTTATAGTCAACAATTAAGGTATGGGAATATTGCCTTCATTGTTTTCAATATATGATTCAATGTATTTAAAGCCGATTTAAGGATTTATGAGGTTTTTGAGTTTGAGGAAATTAGGCCTTTATGGCCAAATCTATTTTTGAGGTTGTTTAAGTATGGGGAGTATTGCCTTCATTGTTTTCAATATATGATTCAATATATTTAAAGTCGATTTAAGGATTTAGGAGGTTTTTGAGTTTGAGGAAATTAGGTCTCCATGGCCAAATCTGTTTTTGAGGTTGTTTAAGTATGTGGAGTATTACCTTCATTATTTTCAATATATGATTCAATGTATTTAAAGCTGATTTAAAGGTTTACGGGTTTTTGAGTATTGAGTTATCGTTGCTTTTCTGGTGGGGAGTCCAATGAGTTTGAGGGATTTGAACTGATAGTCTAATAGGTTTGAGGTTGATTTGAGAACAAGGTAAATTAGGCCTTTGTGGCCAAAATTCGTTGAGATTGTTTAACCCTGTAGGTGTTGCACCCCAAAATTTGCCCAACATTTCTTTACCTAGCTTGTGTTTCATTTCATTCACATTAGCATTATCATTTGCATTTCATTGACATGTATGCAGGAGATCAAGAGGTATGATTACCAATAAAGATCTATACAAGGCTAGCTAAGAAGGTTATTCAAGTGTTCAAGGGTTGATATCCTTGTCAGAGAAGTTAAAAGATCCTCAGAGAGAGTGATTGAAACCAAGTATGTATGTCTCCTAACTTGAAAGTTGTGGAAAGCCATCAGATGATTCTGAAGCCATGAAGTTAGACTTAAGGTCTTGAGAGAGCTCATGATAAGTTTTGAAGATCACTTTGAGGCCTAGACAGGTCATTGTGCAAGATTAAGAAGGCTCCGCCATGAGTGGTGCAGCTAGGGTTTGACTGGGTCAACCCTAAGTCAACTGAGGATTTGAAAGAGGTTGAGACCTAATTCAAGAGCCATGTGATCATGGATTGATACATTGAGATTTTCTAAGGATGACTCCAAGGTTGACTCATCATGATTGAAGAGTTTGAGAAGTTTCAAGCTAGGGTTTCTAAGGCTTGACAGTGTAAAATCCCCTAGTTTGACCCCTATCTTCAAGGCAATTTAGCTCAAGATGTGATTGTCATCTCATCTTCCCCCAACATGATTGTTGTAGAGCATGATCTTAGCTTTAATTTGAGTGCTATAAGTCCTTGATAGGATTTGTAGAACTCAAGTTATGGCTTTGACAAGTTACAAGTCATCTGAGGAATGTGAATTTGGAGCTTGAAAGTTACCCAACTTGCAAGAAACTTTTTCCCTAGAAGGATGATTCCTATGAACTTTTGGTCAACATGAATGTTGTTCCTTATTCTCTTAGCTTTCTACAGAGTACTAGAAGTCCTTGATAGGATTTGTAGAACTCAAGTTATGGCTTTGACAAGTCAAGGGTATTTTGGACATTTGGTGATTATAGGTCATTTGTGATCATAGGCCATTTTCACCAACTTAGAAGTCTCAAATGAAATTTTGTACAACTAGAAAGTTGCTCAAAATAGGGTTTTAACCTTTACCATGCATCAAGGGGGCATTGAAATGGCTCAAGGAGAGACTTGGTTCAAGAAACTTTGAAAAAGAAAGAATTAAAAGGATTTAATGGCCAAAAATTCAAATAAGTCATTTTGTGACCAAATGAAACAAAATTATAGGTCAAATTGATTGGAAAAATGATTTTAGAAACAATTGCAATGTTAGAATTTTGATTTGAGGTCATTTGAATAACATTCCATTTCATTTCTTCATGATGAAGCAACATAATCAAATGCATACCTTTGGCTTGCAAACAAGGAAAATAGCACACTAAACTCATTCAATATCTCATGAGAACTTGATTACACACATAGTCATGCCAAGAAGGGGTCAGAATAGTGATTGCCATGGATGAGATTTTGAAGAGATTTTGAAAATCCAAAATCTCATTTGGATGGATCCAGAAGTTTCTAGATGATCCCAATCATTTCTATATAAGTCATTAAGTGAGCTCAGCCATTTTTTTGGAAGGAATTGAAGCTGGTAAGAGAAGGAGCCATTGAAATTTTGAAGGTTCAAGTTGAAATCGGGTTTTCAATTCAAGGGAGAATCAAGCCAAATCAAGGTGTGCAAAGGCTTTAGGAGTAAATTTGGAACGTGTCTGCATCATCTTGGCAGTTGAAGTGAGCAAAAACCACCTCTGTTACCTCTCTAAAACCAGGTTTGTATCTTTCATCCTTATGCATGATTTAGGAGGAGAAACTTAGTAATTCACATTTGGTTAGGATCCTTGCAACCTGTAGTTGGATTTAGGATCATAAATTGGTGAATTAGAGACAAATTAGGCATATGACCATTTTCTGTTGAGGATGATATCTCACGATTCTTGAAGGATTATTCATGATTGGATGGTGGAAATCGATCAGTGAAGAGTGAGGATTAACTTGGGACCTTTAATTTAAAGAATGGTGAAAATCAAGATTGGGAGGAATTCTGAAAATGCTATCGGATTTGGAAATGTAGGAGGAATTAGGAAATTCTGAGGTTGGATTCGTGATCAGCATCAAATTTGGAGTGGGATAGTGATTGGTTTTGTGATTTTAGATGACCTGTGGAGGTTGGCTCACCGGAGAAGACAGTGGCGCCACTGTTCAGGCCACCGTCTGAGAACTCCCTCCATTGCAGGTTCAAATTGGGGACGATGAACAAGGACCCTCAGATTAGGGTTGGACTTTGACTCAGGCGTGTGTTGGAGGGCCAGGATTGCTTCTCAAATCTGAAGAGAGAATTTCAAATGAAACGCACCGTTTCATTAATTGGTTGGTTTTGGGCTTAGCACTCAGAGTGATATTCACACACACCCCCCCCTGAGCCCAATTCTTGATATGAACTGTATTGGATTGCTATTTGCCACGCATTTTTTATTAATTTCTTTTGTTTTCTTTTATTTTTCATTATTTTATGTGACTTAGAAATTAATTCATGAAAAATAGGAAATTAACTCAATTAATTCCAAATTTTTTCCCCTAATTCATGATTGAATCTAGAATTTTGTAGATAAAAAATAGTAATAATTCATGCATTTTTATTTTTATTTGCATTTTTGAATATTAATTGATATTAAAATGGCCATGGTTGATACCTTGTTTTAATGAATTTTGTTTGAGCACTTGGTGATGATTCTTGCCTTGATTTTTTGTGTGTAGCTAGCATAGATATGCATGTTCCCCTTAGATTTTTCTCACATTTTTTTGATGAAGTTAGGTGGTAGTTTTAAGTTGAAACTTTAGGTGCTCTATTTTTAGGGTTTATGCTTAGTACCTTGTGATCTAGGTTTTATTTCTAGGACTTGGTGGATGATTCAACCTCTGAATTTTGTATGGTAGATTCATGATTGAATTAGGGTCCCATAGTTATTTTTGTAGGATTTTACAATTGGTTTTAGTATTTTAGTTGAGACTAACTTTAATACTAGGTTTTAGGTGATCCTAACTTGCTAATTCAATTAGATTGATTTCTTTAGTGCCCTTAGATTAGGGTTTTGCCTCTCTTGCTCTTGGATGGTGTTGAAGACAAGCTTGGGCTACCATGGGATGCATGAAGAAGCTTGGATTTGAAGACTTCCCTTCTTTTGGGGGTAGTGTTGACTAGGTGGTAAGATTAGGGTTTGCAGGCTGAGCTTCTAGATAGATTCTCTTCTTTCATAAACATGGAAGGTGTTGATCACTTACATTCTTACCTATGATATAAGGTCCCCTTGTAAAGGCCTCATCCCTCCTTTGGTAGGATGTGTGGCTCTTCACAAGTTGGTAGAACCTTTGAGGGTTCCTTTCTCTGATGATGGAATGCTTAGTGGTGACCTTTGGTCTTCACTCTGCTGTCTATTATCCAAACCTTGCTCTTGTTAGATGAATCTTTCTCCCTTGCTAGAGGATGGAATTCCTTGTTAGAAGCTTTGAAGATGATAGAAGTTGCTACTCCTTTGTGGTTGAAGACTGCCATTGAAGCTGAGGCTTGAAGATCCAGGAGAGCAGGTTGACACTTGTGTGAAGAAGATCAAATGGAGATTGAATGAAGAAGCTGAAGCTTGAAGTTGGAAAGCAAGTTGATACTTGTAAGTTCAATGCTTGGAGTGCCTGAAGGAACAAGTTGATGCTTGCTAGTGGGATTGAAGCCTGAAGATGGAGTTTACTTTGGAGCTAAGACTTGAAGAAGAAAGAATAAGTTGATACTTATGTTTGATGTATTAGAAGCCTGAAGAAGCAAGTTGACACTTGCTATTAAAGATGAAAGACTTGAAGAGCAGTTGCAGACTGAGGATTGAACTGATGTCAGAGGAGCCTTGCTGTGAAGTTGTGGAAGCTGTTGATCTGTTTTCTTTCCTGTCAGTTTGCTTTCTGTGCAACTGTATTGCTGTGACTTGTGTGTTTTGCTTGATGCATTAGAATAAGTCCATATTTAAATTGATTTAAGCTAGGAGCATGATTGCACTAGAGGTTGAGTTTCTCCCTCTGCTTGTATTTTTACTGTATGGCTTTGCTTGCTGGTATTTGGTAGAGCCCAGCTCCCTTGCCTATGTGGTCTGGTGTGTTTGCTTGATGGCATTTTATTTCATTTCCTCTGTATGATTACAGTCACTCATATTTTGCTTGATAGCATTTCCTCTGTATGATTGCACTTATTCATATCTGGCTTGAGGTTGAGATGAGGTGGAGGCTGATGCCCCACACACATTTCCTCCCTCACTTGCATTGCATGCATTTTACAGTTGTTTGCTGTTTACTGTTTAAGCTGATGCTTTATTTGTTTCTATTGACATGATCCCCTAGGAATCTCACTTACTTTGATAAGGAAGTGATGATTAAAACTTTAGGTTGAAACCTATGCATGATAACTTCTAGGAGTTCCCTGTTTCAAACCTCAACCATGGGATGAATCCTTGGCATGACAACATTAGGACTTGATAGTCTCCCCTTAGTTGAACCTGTTCGTTCTCTCTCCTCATCTTGAAACAAATTAAAATAAAGTAATAAAGGTTAACTGACGTCGTACGTTACGAGCCTTAAGCTATCTGAGAAAGGGTTGTCGGAGAGTTTCTTTTCGACAGCTTGGATGTTTAGTATGGTACCCTTTGGGTGACATGCGACACATTCACTCTCAGGTCATAGTCTCTAGTGCGATATTGGTTGCAAACATCCATAAAAAACAATTCTTTCGTAAAAGACAGAAAACGAACATCAAACCTTTTTTGCCCCGTGGGCCCGTAATTCAAAGGAAAGCTTTTCTGAAGAAAAGAGTGTCGTTAACTCCCAGTTCTACCGCAAACGGTAACGCCTAAGTCTCCAAGGGTCGAGCTGCGTACATCAAACTGCTGGAACTGTTTGTTAACCCTACTCGGAGAAATAGATGAATCTAAACCCGTAAGCCGTATTATCCCGAACTACGTAAGCTCTGATCTCTCATATCCGTTGAGAGTACGTAGGCACAATACTGACGTGTTGGCGAGCCACCTTCCCCGTAACCCGTAGTTAGTCGAACTACGTTGACTCTGATTTCTCATTCTCTGATGAGAATACGTAGGCATAAAATGCGACGCTTTTCCGAGTCATTTTCTTTTCTTTTTTAAGCCATCCTTGATAGGTAGATAGTAAAACCAACCAGTCAGATAAACACAACAAGCATGGATCCCATCGAGTACGATGGACGTGAGGGGTGCTAATACCTTCCCCTTGCGTAACCGACTCCCGAACCCAGACAATGGTTGCGACGACCTTGTCTTATACCTTTTCGTCAGGTTTTTCCGATTGTTTCCTTTTCCGCTCTGAGGGATAAATAACGAAAGCTGGCGACTCTTCTGTTTTGTCGGCACCTTATTTTCGCGGAAGCGACAGCTGGCGACTCTGCTGGGGACTTGATAGTTTCCTGGGATCCAACGTCCCTTATGCGAGTCAGTTTAGGGATCCAACGTCCCCTGCGAGAGTCCATCCTAGCGCTTGTATGGTTACTTGTTGGGTTGTGTTTATTTATCGCACTTTATTTCCCGCACTTTATTTTCAGTATGATATGATTATTTGTACTGTTGTGGGAGGGACATTCTGATGAGTGAGAAGCCAGCCCCAGGCTTGAGTGTACCTAGCATTAGTTGTAGAAATTAGTGGGCGCGTGCTTGCTTTGCAGGCACTAGTGTCTCATGAAATCCATGCTCAGACGAGGTTCTCCCGGTTGACTTCTTTTCTGGCCCTTTGGGCCTGAGGGGTTGTTGGTTTGGAGGATTGTCGACTCTGGGGACCGATCATTTGGAATTCAGCTGAGTGAGGCCGCTTCAGGAGATGGTGATGCCACACCTTCTGGGTATCGTATCACCCCTCTTGAATGTCTGTGACGCTGATGACCGCATAAGATGCCGAACTTGTGCCAGTTTAGGTCCATACCTGTGAGCAAGGTCGGGTTTGTTGCAGGAAACCTTAACCTTCAGACTACCCGGTTTTCTTGATAGTGAATTAGTGTTGTTGGTACCAGAGGTTCTCATCATCAGATGTGTATTTGTTCTTGACAGAGCAGAGTTATGGTCCTGTATCAGAGGTCCCTATTATCAGATATATGTATGTTCTTGACAGAGCAGATTTATGGTCCGATATCTGGGTTTTCTTCTCACCAGAGATAGGGTTGTTCTTGACAGAGCAGTATTATGGTTTTGTTGATACAGAACCTCCATCTCTCCAACAACACAGTTGTCTTGATCTCCTGCTGCATGATTGCATTTTACATTGCTTTGCATACTCATTTGCATTTCATTAACGTGTGTCTGTGTTGCAGGTACCGTTTCCCCCGGTTCAGGTTTTCTTGCATTCTATTGTGCTACTATGGGTTCTCTGAGGAAGACCGTGGCCTACAAACTCCCCACTCCTGATGTTGTTCAGCTGGCTGGTTTGATTGCTTTGGCAGATGATTCTGTGAGAGGTGAATTTAGAAAGTCTTACGGTAAACTGCTCAGCCTGGTTTGTAAACCCTCTGTGTTTGAGTTGAATGGGTTGCACGCCTTGTTGCAGTTCTACGACCCTCCTTTGAGATGCTTTACTTTCCAAGACTTTATTCTCGCACCCACACTAGAGGAGTATGCTGATTTGTTAGGTGTGCCTATCAAGAGTCAGATGCCCTTTGTTCATATGGATGCTGAACCTAATTTGGCTAGTCTAGCCCCTTCACTTCATCTGGATGCCTCCGAGTTGGTCTTGTCTAGTTGGAACAGGGTTCCCGGTTTCCCCTTGCAGTTCTTAGTGGGAAAAGCTCAGCAGTGCGCCAAATACGGATGTTGGATTGTGTTCAACGCCATCCTTGCTCTATGCATATACAACATCATTCTGTTCCCCAATATGCCCGACTTTGTGGACTTCGACGCCTTTCACATCTTTGCATCAGGGAATCCAGTCCCTACCTTGATAGGAGATGTCTATCATTCCGTCCACTACAAAAACGAGAACAGAAGGGGCAAGAATGTCTCGTGTTGTGTGCCCCTACTCTATAGATGGCTTGATAGTCACGTACCCAAGAAGGGTCCCTTTGCTTCGTCTGCAGCCCCAGCTGAGTGGTATGAGCGCTTGATGAGTTTGTCATTGGAGGATATGGCCTGGTTTGATAGAGATAGGTTGGGTACCGAGATTATCTTCAGCTGCAGTGGGTTTCCGAATGTGCCTTTGATAGGAAGGAAGGGTTGTATCAACTATAATCCATCCCTGCTGGTCCGACAGTTTGCTTATGCTCTGAGAGCTCCGCCGAAGGATGAAGAGGTGCAGGAATCTCTATACCTCACTGGACTTCTAGAGGGGGATATGTTATCTAAGCTTAAGCACGCTTGGAATGGTATCTGTAAGCGGGGAAAGCCGTTGCTGGGGAAAAGTAATAGCCAAGCCTACGCTCCGTATGTAACCTGGATCAGAGCCCGAGCAGATATGATAGGGATGTTGTTCCCTCCTGCCAAGCTAGAAAGCTCTCCAGTGATTGAAGAGCCTACCACCGTGCCTATTCAGCAGCATAATCAGGTGTTAGCTGAAAGAGATGAGCTGAAGAAGGCGA
The DNA here is from genome assembly GCA_963859935.3 of Lathyrus sativus. Taxonomy (NCBI): domain Eukaryota; kingdom Viridiplantae; phylum Streptophyta; class Magnoliopsida; order Fabales; family Fabaceae; genus Lathyrus; species Lathyrus sativus. The sequence continues at coordinate 156,823,291 of OZ012737.1, forward strand.
ATGAAGAACTGGAGAAAGAATTGGCTCAACTCAGAAGCGAGAAAAGCGAACCCGTCCATTCCTTCAAGAGGCAAACAGAGCTGGTGAACCAGTTAGGGACGGATTTGACTAAGCAGATGGCTGAGCGCGAGCGTTTGGGTCGGGATTTCAAAGTTGTCAATGACGTACTGGCCACTAAGAAGCAGCACTTGGATGAAGCGTACCGGAGAATATCCAAGTTTAATCAGCATTGGAAGGCCACCCTAGCCAACGACAAAGAACGGGAGGATAAACTGAAGCAGCAGATCTCCAAGTTGAAAGCCCAGGTGAAGGCTAATGAGAAGAGGTTTGATGAAGAAACCGCTCGCCGATACACCGCTAAAGGCCTGCTCAACAAGGCTCTTGCTAACCTGAAGGAGCGCAAACTGACGTTTGAATCCAAGAAGCGGAAGCTAGAAGATTGTTTCGGCGAAGGAGCATGGGAAGATTCAGTTGAAGGTCTTCAATACACCATTATATGGAGGGAGTTACTCGTCGAAGGGTTGCTCACTCGGCCTGATCATCCAGAAATGAGGGATCTGTTAGAAGAGTTTCGAGCCCGTGGCCGTACTTGACTATGTTTGTAATCCTTTTGTTTTGATCATTGTTGTATGCTGACCATCACCAGGCTTGTTGGTCGAGGTCATGCTATTGATCCTGCTTGTATCCAGTGACACTGTGTACCGCCTTGATGGGCTTTCTTTATATATATATATATGAGATGTTATTTCCATGATTGGACTCGGACTTCTTATTATCAGCACTGGCACTCAGGCACTAGGATCGGGGGATACCTCCCTAACGCACAGACACACGTTTGCATTTGCATGAAGCATCCGCATAACGAGCACTTCGTCGTTTTTTCTAACCCTTTTGTGTATACATGTTGTTTCAGGTTGTTCCAGGATTGATCAAAGACCAATCCACCGCTATCCGACCAGAGCAAATCAAGCCAGAGCAATGGAACAAGTGCAGACGGACGTTCAAGAACTCCGAGAAAGGATGGACCGCTTCATGGAGCTCATGCAAGTGGTTGCCAACGACCAAGACCAGCTCAGAACCTTGGTCTAGCCCCTGATCTCAAGGGTGGACAGCAATGGTGTACTCCACGGTGGGAGCGTTCCAACCCCTCCACCTGTTGAAACTCCTCAGAATGGCATCCCCGTGACCGGGGGGAACGGTAGTGGTAACGGCAACGTGATCGCTAACATGGGGCTCAATGGTAATACGACTGGCGTCGGTAATGGAAATCTTGAAGCTAATGTCAATGTTGGGCTGGGCAACGGCAACGCAGGTGTTGGAAACCTGTATGGGCCTCAGCCATGGTTAGAAGACCGTCAAGAAGATTTGTTCTCACAGAAGGGTGCTGAAGGAGAGCTGACTGCTGAAGCACATCTGAGGTTTAAGGCGCTCGAGGACAAAATGAGGAGTTTCGAAAACCTGAACACTATGGGTGTCGACATGTCCAAATTGGGATTGATTGCTGATTTCAAGGTGCCTCCCAAGTTCAAGGTACCCGACTTTGAGAAGTACAAGTGCACCACTTTCCCTCGCGTCCACCTGAGATCATACTACCGGAAAATGTCCGCTCACTCTGAAGACGAGAAGCTGCTGATGCACTTCTTTTAGGATAGCTTATCCGGGCCATCCTTGGAATGGTACATGAGTCTGGAGCCTACCAGTGTGCGCACGTGGAAGGAACTTGCTGAAGCATTCGTGCACCATTATCAGTATAACAATGATTTGGCTCAGAACCGGGTCCAACTGCAGAATTTGTCACAGAGGAACAACGAAGGGTTCAAGGAATACGCCCAGAGGTGGCGTGAATTAGCAGCTAGAGTTCAGCCACCGATGGTTGAACGAGAGCTTGTTGAGATGTTTGTAGCCACCCTCCCAGGGGTTTATTACGAGAAATTGGTCAGCAGTATGTCTGGAAGCTTCTCAGATCTCATCATCACGGGCGAGCACGTTGAAAATGGGATCAAACTGGGGAAAATTCAAGGCGTTGATCTAGCCTCAGCTGGAGGAGGAAAGAAACCGTATGGTGGCAAAAGGCGGGAAGGAGAGACGAGCGTCGTGTCCAACGCTCAAAGGAAAGGTAAAGGCCCTCGCCAGCAGGTGGCTAGCATAACCATCCCTGCAGTCCAACAACCCCAACCACAACAGCAGCCGAACCAGCAAGGGTACAGAAAGTATCAGAACAGGACACCTCTGTCAAGTCGTCACCTTGAGACACCGCCCATGTCTTATGCTCAGCTGTTACAAACTCTGCTTCAGTTACAGTTAGTCCACAAGAGAACCCTGACTCCCTTGACAGGGGCACCTCCGCCAGGTTATGATGCGAATGCAGCTTGTGAGTTTCACTCAGGGGCACCCGGCTATACGATAGAAAACTGCAAAGCCTTCAAGCACAAGGTGCAGGATATGGTGTATGCTAAGATCATCAACTTCTCAGATAATGTGCCCAATGTCACGAAGAACCCTATGCCGAATCATAGGGGAGGTGGGGTGAATGCCATTATTGAAGACGAGAACTTAGATGTGTTGACTGACGTCAGGGATTTGAAGACACCGCTTAGCTTCGTTAAAGCCAAGCTGATGAAGAGAGGCTTCTTTCCGGGTTGTGGAGAACTATGTATGGGCTGTGCGACTCGTCCTGATGGATGTGAACAGCTGATAGAAGGGATTCAGAGTCTGATAACCGAAGGAATCTTGCAGTTTAGTCGAAGGGCCGAATGTGGATCTGGAGAGGTAATGCTGAAGCAAGATGATGAAGTTGCCACCATCACCATCCCTCGTCGGACGATCACCATTTCTGCACCCAAACCGCCCACGATTACCATCACGAAGGCTGGGCCGATACCTTTTGAAAGCACCAATGCTGTCCCGTGGCATTATGGGGCGGACGTCTACTGCAACGAGAAGAAGTTAGAATTGGAACCCTCGGGGCAATCTGTGGATAACCTAGTGGGAATTGGCGGAATCACGCGCAGCGGAAGGGTATTTGCCCCACCCGAGATTGTGGCGGACAAAGCGGACAAAGCTGAAATAACCGACAAGGGAAAGAGTAAAGTCGTTGAGGAAACCCCTCGGGGGGTAGAGAAGGACTTACTTGTTAAGGACGCTGAAGAGTTCATGAGGTTGATTAAGAAGAGTGACTACAAGATCGTGGATCACCTCCATCAAACACCCTCGAAAATCTCCATCCTGAATTTGTTGCTGTGTTCGGAGTCACATCGCAACGCGCTGTTAAAGGTCTTGAATGCCACGTATGTACCGCAGGAAATATCGGTCAACCAGTTGGAAGGGGTTGTAGCCCACGTGAATGCTGGGAACGGGTTAGGGTTCACTGACCTGGAGCTGACGCCGAAGGGAAGAAACCACAACAGCGCCCTGCACATCTCGATAGAGTGTAGGGAACAATTATGTCTCATGTGTTGGTGGACACGGGGTCGTCACTCAATGTTCTTTCGAAGAAAGCATTGATGAAGTTAGATACTCGAGGACTGATTTGCACACCCAGTGATCTGGTGGTGAAGGCTTTCGACAGAACCAAGCGTCATGTTTTCGGGGAGGTGACGCTACCAATCCAAGTTGGGCCGGAAATTTTCGACACGGTCTTTTACATTATGGACATCATGCCCGCCTACACCTGTCTCCTAGGCCGGCCATGGATCCACTCTGCTGGCGCCGTGACCTCCACGTTGCACCAGAAGCTCAAGTATGCTGTCGGAGGCAGCATTGTAACTGTTTGTGGCGAGGAAGACATAATGGTGAGCCATTTGTCGTCCTTCAAGTACGTTGAGATGGATGGAGAAATCCACGAAACCCTATGTCAGGCGTTCGAAGCTGTTAAAGTCAAGAACGTGGCCCCTGTAATCACTGAGAAACTAGAGATGACTCTCTCTTCTTTCAAGGAAGCTCGGGCCGTTGTTCAAGCCGGATCTACCCCAGGCTGGGGGCGAATTCTAGAGACACCTAACAAGCAAGACAAGTTCGGGTTGGGATACTCTCCTACGGCCGAAGCCTCCTCTTCTCACAGTGCGTCACGCGGTAAAGGGCCGATCCAGTTTACCAGTGGCGGGGTGATATTTGAAAGTGTCAACGCGGTGTCTGAAGACGGCGAAGACAGTGATTGCGACCTAGACTCTTGGATCCAGCCAAGCAAACCAGGCGAGGGCCTCAACAACTGGTCCATCAGGGATACCATCCAAGTGACAGGCAAAGAGTAATGATTTACTTTCTCCAATCATTGTACAACCCTATGTCCTACCCGGGGCATAGTGGTTTTATTGTCAGGGCCTTGTTTGATTGTGTACATGCATTTTACCAATAAATCAAAAGGCGTTTTTTCGTATTCAAATGTTGTGATCTCTGTTATTCCTGTTTTATATTTGTTTTGAAAAACAATAAAATGGCAATGGGGTTTGTGCTAACCTGCATATCTTTGTTTTAAGCTTAACCCTTGTTATTGCAGGATCCACATCGCAGATGACATCGACTCTGGACCTTCTACGACTCACTTCGACTTCGATTGCCCGATCTATCAAGCCGAAGAAGAGATTGATGAAGACGAAGACCTTCCCAAAGAGTTGGCCCGCTTGTTGAAACAAGAAGAGAAAGTTATTCTGCCTCACGAAGAAGAGATCGAGATTGTGAATCTGGGTTCTGAAGAACTGGTCAGGAATGTCAGGATAGGAGCTACATTGCAGAATGATGTCAAGAAGAGATTGGTCGAGATGCTAAGAGAGTATAGTGACGTCTTTGCTTGGTCATACGAAGATATGCCCGGACATGATACTGACATTGTGGTCCATCACTTGCCGCTACGAGAAGATTGTCCTCCCGTTAAGCAGAAGCTTAGAAGGACGCGGCCAGATATGATCGTTAAGATCAAAGAAGAAGTGTAAAAGCAGCTTGATGCTGGCTTCTTAGCCGTCACCACTTACCCTCCGTGGGTCGCCAACATAGTGCCTGTACCGAAGAAAGACGGTAAGGTACGAATGTGCGTCGATTATCGGGATTTGAATAGGGCGAGCCCTAAAGATGATTTCCCGCTCCCTCATATTGATGTGTTGGTCGACAATACAGCTTAGTTCTCCATATTTTCGTTCATGGATGGCTTCTCCGGCTACAATCAGATCAAGATGGCGCCGGAGGACATGGAGAAAACTACGTTTATTACACCTTAGGGAACGTTTTGCTACAAGGTAATGCCTTTCGGTCTGAAGAACGCAGGGGCCACTTACCAACGAGCTATGGTTACTTTGTTTCATGATATGATTCATCATGAGATTGAAGTCTATGCTGATGACATGATTACGAAGTCCCAAACGGAGGAAGGACATCTGGTCAATTTGCTAAAGCTTTTTGAGAGGCTTAGGAAGTTCAGGTTGAGGCTGAATACTAACAAGTGTACTTTCGGAGTACGGTCTGGAAAACTGCTGGGGTTTATCGTGAGTGAAAGAGGCATCGAGGTTGATCCTGCGAAGATAAAAGCGATACAGGAAATGCCAGCGCCAAAAACCGAAAAAGAAGTTCGTGGTTTCCTGGGCAGAATAAACTACATTGCAAGGTTTATTTCTCAGCTCACGGCCACGTATGAACCGATGTTCAAACTACTAAAGAAAAATCAGGCGATTATCTGGAACGAGGATTGCCAGAAGGCATTTGATAAGATAAAACAATATCTACAGGAACCTCCGATCTTGATACCCCTAGTGGCCGGAAGACCCTTAATCATGTACTTGACCGTTCTTGAGAATAGTATGGGGTGTGTTCTCGGTCAGCACGACGAGACGGGCAGAAAGGAGCATGCCATTTACTATTTGAGTAAGAAGTTCACAGAATGTGAATCTCGTTACTCGATGCTGGAAAAGACGTGCTGTGCACTAGCCTGGGCCGCCAAACGTTTACGACAGTACATGCTCAACCACACCACCATGCTAATTTCGAAGATGGATCCGATCAAGTACGTCTTCGAGAAGCAAGGGCTTTCGGGCAGGATTGCCAGATGGCAAATGGTGTTGACGGAATATGACATTCAGTACGTTTTCCAAAAGGCCATCAAGGGAAGCGTATTGTCTGAGTACCTTGCCGAACAGCCGATCGAAGATTATCAGCCGATGAAATTTGAATTCCCTGATGAGAATATCATGTTTCTTAAAGCGAAAGATTGCGATGAACCATTGCCCGACGAGGGGCCAGACAGGAAATCCCAATGGAAATTGATATTTGACGGGGCGGTTAATTCTTACGGAAGTGGCATTGGGGCAATCATCACAACTCCCCATGGATCCCACATCCCGTTTATGGCTAGACTGACGTTTCCAGTCACCAATAATGAAGCAGAGTACGAAGCATGCATCATGGGTCTAGAAGAGGCAATTGATTTGAGAATCAAGAACCTAGATGTGTATGGTGACTCGGCGCTTGTGATCAACCAGATTAAAGGGGAGTGGGAGACTCGTCAATCGAACTTGGTGTTGTACATGAACTATGCCAGAAGGCTGCTTCCGTTCTTTGATCGAGTGGAATTCCATCATGTACCCAGAGCTGAAAATCAAATGGCTGATGCCTTAGCCACGTTGGCTTCGATGTATAAAGTCAATTTTTGGAATGAAGCTCCAAGAATTGTCCTTTCTCGTCTTGATAGACCTGCATTCGTCTTTGCGATCGAGGAAGCCTCTGACGGAAAGCCATGGTTCCATGATATCCAGACCTTCCTTATGACTAAGGAGTATCTGGCGGGAGCGTCAACCCAGGATAAGAAGACGCTGAGGAGGCTGTTTGGAAATTTTTATCTCAATCCTGATGGAGTTTTGTATAAAAGAAACCATGATCTCGTGCTACTCAGATGTGTAGATGACAAAGAAGCGAGTATGCTCATGGAAGAAGTCCATGAAGGCACATTTGGTATGCACGCCGGTGGGCATGCTATGACAAGAAAAATCCTGAGAGCAGGATATTATTGGCTGACGATGGAGTCGGATTGCTTCAAATTTGCAAAGAGATGTCATAAATGCCAGATTTATGCTGATAAGATTCATGTGCCGCCGTGCCCGTTAAATATCATGTCCTCCCCGTGGCCGTTCTCAATGTGGGGCACCGACATGATAGGCAAGATCGAGCCCACTGCATCTAACGGTCATCGCTTCATTCTAGTAGCTATCGACTACTTCACCAAGTGGGTGGAGGCAGCCTCATACGCTAATGTGACCAAGCAGGTGGTGGCTAAATTCATAAAGAGGGACATCATCTGTCGTTACGGAATTCTTGAGCGGATCATTACTGATAATGGTTCGAATCTGAATAACAAGATGTTGAAGGAGCTGTGCCAGAGTTTCAAGATTGAACACCACAACTCATCTCCTTACCGGCCGAAGATGAATGGCGTCGTTGAAGCGGCCAATAAAAACATCAAGAAGATTGTACAAAAGATGGTTGTGACCTACAAGGATTGGCACGAGATGCTGCCATTTGCATTGCACGGTTATCGTACAACAGTACGTACATCAACCGGGGCAACTCCTTTCTCACTAGTGTACGGTATGGAAGTTGTCCTACCGTTAGAAGTTGAGATTCCTTCTTTACGAGTTTTGGTTGACGTGAAACTCGATGAGGCAGAATGGATTAAGAACCGACTAAACCAACTCAGCCTGATGGACGAGAAAAGGTTAGCCTCGATTGCATATGGTCGTCTGTACCAAAGCCGAATGAAGAAAGCCTATGATAAGAAGGTGCGTCCCAGAAGCTTTCAGACGGGTGATCTCGTCCTGAAGAAGATTCTTCCTCCACACTCCGATCACCGGGGCAAGTGGACTCCCAATTACGAAGGTCCGTACATCGTTAGCAAGGTCTTCTCGGGAGGAGCCTTGTTGTTATCCACGATGGATGGCGAAGATTTTGCATCCCCGGTGAACGCGGACGCAGTTAAAAAATACTTTGCTTAAAAAACGACCCGCTGGAAAGAAAAAGAATATCCAGGCAAAATGGGGCATCCCGGCGAACCATAAAAAAGAAAAAGGTTCGGGCAAAAATTAGGGATACAAAAGAAAAGAATGTACACCCGCAAAATCAAAAACCTGGAAGGGCGACTTTGGCAAAAAAGGGTATCCCGGTGAATCGAAAACCCGAAAGGGCGATTCAGGCAAAAGTTAGGGATTGGAAAAAGCAAATGACTGCGTTCCGCGCATGGACTTTCATTGTTTAGTGGTTTGGAAGACCTGAGGACCGTTTATCTGAATCAATCTCTTCTGAAGCTGAAGCGTCGGAGAAGTATCGAAGTCGAGTGGGTCATAGAGGGATCAACTTATGGTGTTCGTTTATGCCTCATTGCCGACATTTGTATATACTGATGTATATTTATGTTTTTATATTTGCGCAGCTTCCTCATTCCAGGAGCTTGCATCTGTTGTAAAACATTTTTGCCCATTCAGGGGTTCGTTATCAATAAAATGTATACTATTCAGCAATTCTGTTTGCTTGTTTAGCATTTATCTGTTTTGTCTGCGAAAAAGAACGCCGATGTTTTTGATAAAATGCGCATACATAAACTTACTGGCCTAGGCCACTGATTGTTGAAACAATGAATTACTTGAACATTGTCACAAGATGATAACCTTGATAGGTCCCTTTGAGAAGGGTATCTTGTCTGTTTGTTTGTGTTGTTGCAGGTATAGCATATTCCAGGCAGTATGCCGTATGCGTCCCCAAGCAGGATGATTCCTCCTTCCCCAACAAGTTCAGCAGTGCCTCCCCATAGAGTATGAACATGAGATCGTAAGCATTGATATGTCTCCCCAAGCAGAGAAGATTCTCTCCCCAATCAGATATATCCTGAAGGATCGTCGTTTCCCCAGCTGAGTCATATACTGAAGTATGCAGCGCTCGATATTTCAGACTGAAGTCTCCAGGAGAATTGAAATTCCCCACAGAGTCGTATCCTCCCCGGCAAGCAGGATGATTCCTTTTCCCCCAGCCGAGTCTGCAGTTCCCCAAGAAAGCCGAGTCCTTGGAAGCCGTTCAGGCCATGATTGGTTTTCCCCAGTAGAGTGTTGAATAGCTGATGCTGTATTTCCTCATCGGAGTCGTTATCTCCAGGAAAGTTTTGCTGCGAATGTCGTGCAATTTATTTCTGCGACTGATATCGTTTCCTCAGCAGTTTGTGGTTTGAATACCCGGTTGAGCGAGTCCAAGTTCTCGGAGAGCTTTATTCCCCTACAGCAGTCGACTGAAGATCATTTCCCCAGGCGGAGTCCAATTGAGATTGGTGTGACTTCTTCTCCTCGGCAGGATGATTCCTTCCCCCACCAGAGTGGTCCTTTCTCCTTGACAGGAGGATTCTCCCTTCAGCATTTATTTTGCTGATGGGGTCGTAGCATTTTGCATGATTGCATAACATTTACCCTAAACGCGTAGCATTTCCACCGTGTGGAGCATTGCGCCATTGTCAAACATATGCATATGAAACATGAGCTAGGTCGTTACCGTTCTTGTTTTGCAGGTGTTCCCTGACAGGGTGTTTGCTCAGGATGATTCCTGAAATCTCAGAAGAGTTGTTTGGCCCAAGATGATTCTTGAATTCCCCAGCAAAGTTGATTGTTTAAGATGATTCTTAAAATCCCCAGTGAAGTCGCCAGAGAGGGTTGCTCAAGTTGATGCGTAGAGTCCCCGACAAAGTGCTTGCTCAGGATGATTCCTGAAATTTCCAGCAGAGTTATCGGTTCAGGATGATTCTTGAAATCCCCGGCGAAATTATTTGTCCAAGATGATTCTTGAAGTCCTCAGCAGAGTTGATTCACCCAGAATGATCTCTAGATCACTGAAGCGGAGTTACTTGATAGTTCTCCAGAATCCCCAGCGGAGATGTGTCATCCCCAACAGGTTGTTGAGCAGAGAAGCTGAAGTTTCCCTTGAAGACTTGATGATTGAAGTCCGGCAGTAGTGACGAATCGCCTGGCTTACTGATGAAGTCCAGCTGCGATGTCGAAGCAGTCCTCTCAGCTGATGCGGAGTGCCTGATGCCAAAAGATTGTATATCCTTATTTGGTTCATGATTGACCAAGAATTCTATTTCCGACTTACTGATGAAGTCCGGCTGACGCCCGAAAATTCCTTTGGATGCCCGACGGCATGATTAACTTGATTGTTAAAAAGTTCCTAACGACCTGATGAGTCCCGAGGAATCCTTCCGCCGCAGTAGCGCAGAACGCCTGACGGCGTGATCAACCATCCATTACTAGTTACCGTGTAACTGGTGATCCATTGATGACTTAAGGACGAAGATCTACGGCGAACTCAGATGATCATCCTGACGAAGATTTGAGATTAGATCCTTCAGCGGTTACCGTGTGACCAATTCCCCAGCTAGTTGTCGTGCAGCTATTATTTCAGTTTCTGAAGATTTGTTCCTATAAGAGTACCGTATACTTGTGTAGTTGGCAAATTTTTGGGTTTGTTGGTATTCAACCGTTTGTTACCTTAATTGGTTGAGAACCGTTTGCTTCTCACCCAGTCAGGTCCAAGCCGTTTGAATAGGGGCAGCTGTTGCACCCCAAAATTTGCCCAACATTTCTTTACCTAGCTTGTGTTTCATTTCATTCACATTAGCATTATCATTTGCATTTCATTGACATGTATGCAGGAGATCAAGAGGTATGAGTACCAATCAAGAGCTATACAAGACTATGAAGCTAGCCAAGAAGGTTATTCAAGTGTTCAAAGGTTGATATCCTTGTCAAAGAAGTTAAAAGATCCTCAGAGAGAGTGATTGAAACCAAGTATGTATGTCTCCTAACTTGAAAGTTGTGGAAAGCCATCAGATGATTCTGAAGCCATGAAGTTAGACTTAAGGTCTTGAGAGAGCTCATGAGAAGTGTTGAAGATCACTTGGACGCCTAGACAGGTCATTGTGCAAGATTAAGAAGGCTCAGCCATGAGTGGTGCAGCTAGGGTTTGACTGGGTCAACCCTAAGTCAACTGAGGATTTGAAAGAGGTTGAGACCTAATTCAAGATCCATATGATCATGGATTGATACATTGAGATGTTCTAAGGATGATTCCAAGGTTGACTCATCATTATTGAAGAGTTTGAGAAGTTTCAAGCTAGGGTTTCTAAGGCTTGACAATGTAAAATCCCCTAGTTTGACCCCTATCTTCAAGGAAATTTAGCTCAAGATGTGATTGTCATCTCATCTTTCCCCCAACATGATTGTTGTAGAGCATGATCTTAGCTTTAATTTGAGTGCTAGAAGTCCTTGATAGGATTTGTAGAACTCAAGTTATGGCTTTGACAAGTTACAAGTCATCTGAGGAATGTGAATTTGGAGCTTGAAAGTTACCCAACTTGCAAGAAACGTTTGCCCTAGAAGGATGATTCCTATGAACTTTTGGTTAACATGAATGTTGTTCCTTATTATCTTAGCTTTCTAGAGAGTACTAGAAGTCCTTGATAAGATTTGTAGAACTCAAGTTATGGCTTTGACAAGTCAAGGGTATTGTGGACATTTGGTGATTATAGGTCATTTGTGATCATAGGCCATTTTCACCAACTTAGAAGTCTCAAATGAAATTTTTTCCAACTAGAAAGTTGCTCAAAATTGGGTTTTAACCTTGGCCATGCATCAAGGGGGCATTGAAATGGCTCAAGGAGAGACTTGGTTCAAGAAACTTTGAAAAAGAAAGAATTAAAAGGATTTAATGGCCAAAAATTCAAATAAGTCATTTTGTGACCAAATGAAACAAAATTATAGGTCAAATTGATTGGAAAAATGATTTTAGAAACAATGGCAATGTTATAATTTTGATTTGAGGTCATTTGAATAACATTCCATTTCATTTCTTCATGATGAAGCAACATAATCAAATGCATACCTTTGGCTTGCAAACAAGGAAAATAGCACACTAAACTCATTCAATATCTCATGAGAACTTGATTACACACATAGCCATGCCAAGAAGGGGTCAGAATAGTGATTGCCATGGATGAGATTTTGAAGAGATTTTGAAAATCCAATATCTCATTTGGATGGATCCAGAAGTTTCTAGATGATCCCAATCATTTCTATATAAGTCATTGAGTGAGCTCAGCCATTTTTTTGGAAGGAATTGAAGCTGGTAAGAGAAGGAGCCATTGAAATTTTGAAGGTTCAAGTTGAAATCGGGTTTTTAATTCAAGGGAGAATCAAGCCAAATCAAGGTGTGCAAAGGCTTTAGGAGTAAATTTGGAACGTGTCTGCATCATCTTGGCAGTTGAAGTGAGCAAAAACCACCTCTGTTACCTCTCTGAAACCAGGTTTGTATCTTTCATCCTTATGCATGATTTAGGAGGAGAAACTTAGTAATTCACATGTGGTTAGGATCCTTGCAACCTGTAGTTGGATATAGGATCATAAATTGGTGAATTAGAGACAAATTAGGCATATAACCATTTTCTGTTGAGGATGATATCTCACGATTCTTGAAGGATTATTCATGATTGGATGGTGGAAATTGATCAGTGAAGAGTGAGGATTAACTTGGGACCTTTAATTTAAAGAATGGTGAAAATCAAGATTGGGAGGAATTCTGAAAAAGCTATCGGGTTTGGAAATGTAGGAGGAATTAGGAAATTCTGAGGTTGGATTCGTGATCAGCATCAAATTTGGAGTGGGATAGTGATTGGTTTTGTGATTTTAGATGACCTGTGGAGTGTCGCTACTGCGAAAATCGGTGCCGGCTGAACAGAAGAGTCGCCACCATGCGTTATTTATCCCAACGGAGGGAAAGGAAACGCTCGAAGTAAACCTACCGCAAAGACGGGAAAGGAATGGTCATTGCAACCAAATCCTGGATTCGGGAGTCGGTTACGCAAGGGGAAGGTATTAGCACCCCTCACGTCTGTCGTACTCGACGGGATCCATGCTTGTTTTCTGGTACGGATTGTTATTCTAACTACTCTACAGGTCTAGGGTTAAAAGAAAAGAAAATGACTCGGCAAAGTATCGCACTTTATGCCTACGTATTCCCGTCTGGAACGAGAAATCAAAGTTAACGTAGTTCGCCTACCTACGGGAAAGGAGGGGAAGGTTGCTCGCTAGGATATCGCATCCTATGCCTACGTACTTTCATACAGCATGAAAGATCAGAGCAAACGTAGTTCGGGCTACGGAAGACACAGATTTGTTTGACTGTTTTTTATCCTTCTGAAAAAGGTTTTTCTCCTGATTACGCGTCCAAGCGGACAAAAATGACTCTTTTATTGGTTTACAGTCTTTTACGCAAGAACTGTCTTTTATTGATGTTTATCCTTTTATTGTATTTTTTCTGATTGTTTTGGGAAAGAAGAGAAACAACAACTCTAAAACCTATGGTTGAAAAGGGAATCCAAATCTACCCTAATGTTGTCATGCATGGATGAGAACCTAATGTCTGTCATATTCCTCTCTTGCGCAGAGAGAAACAAAGATCCTAAGGGATAAACGGAAAAGAAACAGCATGCATACAGTAAAGCAGTAAAATGCATGAATGCAACAGTACAAGCGAGGCAAGGGAGTCCCACTCAACCTCGAACCTAGAAAACAACAGGAAAAAGTGAACAAAATTCACTTTAAACCTAACAGGGTGATTATCAAACAATACAGTCAAGAAACTCAAACAATACATCAACAGCTCTAAACAGCACCAGCAGCTCTAAACAGCAAAAGTCTGACAGCACAAGCTCCTTCTTCTATCAATATTCAAGGCAATGAAATTCATCCTTGTTGCACCCTAAAATTTGCCCAACCTTATTCACTTGGTTTATGTTTCAATGTCATTAGCATTTGCATATAGAGTCATGTACATAGGTTACTCATCTGCATAGCATAAGCATAACAAGTCAGCCAACAGGGGACCAGTCATTATTCTCATCTCTAGAGGCCTATCTAGAGGTTATTATTCAAATTCAACCTCATTCAAGTCATCAGAAAGGATTGGGAAGTTATCAAGCCAATGGATCAAGCAGTTAATCTATCTCCTATCTGAGGGTACCTGAGGGTCAGCAAAGAAATTATGAGCTGTGAATTGAAGGCATGGGGAGTATCTAGACATCTTGGAAGAGCTTATAAAGTCATTTGGAGAAGGAGACAAGTCATTGGTGTAGTCACAAGAGTTGTGGAGGAAGACAGTCAACTAGGGTTTCATCTGGGTCAACCCTGGGTCAACCCTAGGTCAAAGGATTGTTGGAAAGGCATTGAGGGCTATTGAGGAGATGTGGGGTTCATCATTTGACATGGATAATAAGGATATGTTGTTATGCTAAGGAGAAATCAGGAGAAATCAAGGAGAAGAGGAGTTTCTAAATTAGGGTTTCTATGTAAAATCCCCTAGTTTAGGTCAAATTTCCAAGCAAGATAAGTCAAAATGCAAGCTTCAAATGGACCCTTGGCCAACATGAAACTTGTATAGGATCTCAAGACCTTTATTTTAGTGGTGGAAGACATCAAGGATATTTATAGAACTCAAGTTATGGTCCTTGCAAGTTACAGGTCATCTGAGGTATCTGAAATTTTGTCTGTGAAAGTGACTTGACTTCCAAGCAATTTTTACCCCTCAAGGAGATTTCAAATGAATTTCTGGTCAATATAAGAATTGTTCCTCATTGTCTTAGCTTTCTAGAATGGTATAGTATGCCTTCATATGATTTGTGGAACTCTACTTATGGTCTTGGCAAGCAAAGGGTATTTTGGTCATTTGAGAATTATAGGTCATTTTAACCTATGTCCAAAACTCATACAAGGAAGCTTCAAATGGAAAACTTTACAACATCAAACTTGCTCCAAATGACATTTTGAGTCTATAAAAGTGACCATGAGAGATTGGAAAGATTCATAGCACAAGGTTTCAAAATTGGTGGATTTAATGAATAAAAATGGACTTAAAAATGAGTTTTTTCATATCTTGGCCAAATAAAGCAAAATTATAGGTCATTTTGAATGGAAAGATCATTTTAAAGACATTGGCTAAAGTAGAATTTTGAGCTTAGTTCACATTTTGGGAGTTATACATGGTTACTTGTAATGGAAGATACATAAACCAAATCCAAAGGAAAGAATGCAAGGGAAGCTTCTCCAAGTTTCTAGGAGGTTCTAACCTCACCTATATATTGATGTGAGATAGTTCATGCCATGGTTGGTGATCTCATTCTCTCAAAGTCACAAGTTTCACTCACTTTCTTCATTTTGCAAAAGCTTCTCAAAACCTCTCAAATCTCCATCAATTTCCACATTCCTTGCTTAGATCATCATCAATACCTTTCCTAGATCAGAATCCTATCAAAGAATTGGTTGAATTGATCAAGAATTGTGCTATCCATCTTCTCCATCCAAGTTGCAAGAAGATTTCAAGTTCAAGATTCAAGGAGTTTGCACAGAAGATATTGCATACAGAATTCATCATCAAGGTCACTGATCCATTCCCAATCACTGCAAGCATCATATCCAAGGAGTTGCATAGCTGTTTTCACCATTTGCATCAGGTTAGAGTTCTGTTCGAATTGCTTAGTTTAGTTAGGATTATAGAAATTTGTTAGCATAGAATGGTTAGGCATAGTTAGGTGATTGATTTTGGTAAGTTTGGACAAGTTTCATGGAGTTTGACCAGAGTGCACTAATTCTGTTAGAGAGCATAACATCAATGATAATGCAAGATAACCTTAGATTAGTGGCTTAAAATGATCAGTGGGAGATGTAGATTATGCTAGGGTAAAGATTGGCAAGGTTTGGTATGGCTGATGACAGGTGTTCATGGTGGATCCTATCTGTTACCCCTATCGGGTTTGTTTTTGGAGTGAGTTTTAGAAGGAGATGATAGCATGGTCGTGTAGAGGGGAAGAAATGGAGTGAGTTTGGTTTTTAAAGTATGTGATTTCATGTCCTGTGGAGGGAGAATGATGAGCTCGAAAATGCTTGCATGGGAATCAATTTCTGAAACCCTAATGGCTGGAGGAAGAAGACGATACGTGGACCCTTGGATTAGCAGGAAAAGTTTGACTTGACTCCACATCTAACGCTCCACATTCAATCTGAGATTTGGTGGGAAATTTCAAAGAACGAAACGCACCGTTTCATTTAGTAGGGGGAATTGGGCTCAGCTTCTATTGGCACCCCCACGCGCGTGAAAGCCCAATAATTTGAACTGATGGTCTTGCTATTCTCACCCCCTCCCCCTATTTCTTTATAATTCATTTTAATTTCTTTTCATTTTACATTCATTTTTAAAAAATCATATCAAATTGAAAAAACATTATTTTTTGATAATTCTTTTTGCATAATTTTCTTCAAAGTGTCTAGAAAATTATAAAAAATAAAAATTGCATTTTATTTTTTATTTGATATTTTTCCCATATTTTCCAAATAAATGCATATTTTAGGTGTTCCATTTCATACATGATTTTGATAATTTTTGTTCTACTAGTTGCTTTAATATTTTTTGTCCATTCTTTTTAGGTTGATTAATAGACATTGTTAGTTTGTGTATGCAATTTAGTTCATATTTTTAGGAATTAATTTTAGGTGATTAGTTTAGGTGTGAATAACATGAACAAAACTAGGGTTTTAAACCAACTTAGGTGAGATAGTTTAATTCTTTTAGGAAATTTTCATTTGATTTTTGGGGTATGGACTATAGGGGTTATGGGTATAGGATAGATCCCCTTAGAAATCACTAGGATTCCCCTACTGCTACTAGTATATACTGCTATATTTGATTGATTGGTGTGGTATGCCCTCTGGGGATTCTGTTTGTCTGTGTGGGTATTGGGATTGTCTGGGGATTGGGGAAGCTGAAGACTTGTGATAATGAAGCCATTGGAGATCCAGAGACTGAAGACCAACTTCCAGAGATTGGAGAGGAGATTCTTGCTAGCAGCTGTTGAGGAGACTAGGGTTTAGGAGCTAGGCAGAGTTCTAGATTAGAAAGTTTGTCTCTCAAACATGGAATGCTTTGTCTGCATCCATCCTTTCCTTATGATTCAAAGTCTCTATCAAATACCCACCTCCTTCCTTTGGAAGGATCAGTGAATGTATTTGAAAGATAGAACTTTTGAGGGAAAATTATCTGTTTAATGTTAACAGTTGATGAACCACCCTTGGTAGGTAATTAACTGTCTAACATTCATTCACTTCATCTTGTTGACTGATGTTTCTCCTGGAGATTGAGACTGGAAGAAAAGCCATTGCAGATGGAAGATTGATGATCAAGACCTTGCTGGAAAGCTGTGGAGAGGGGGATTGCTGCTTGCCTGAAGCTTATAGTTGTTTGATGATGACTTGAAGATGGATATTGATGCAGAGCTGCTGTAGCTGTTTATTATTGCTGTATTTCATCTCTGATGTATTGATTGGTTTTCCTGACTATATTGTTTGCTGTTTACCCTATTGGGTTGAAAGTGAAGTCTGTTCACTTTTGCCTATTGCTTTCTAGGTTCGAGGTTGAGTGGGACTCCCTTGCCTCGCTTGTATTGTTGCATCCATGCATTTTACTGATACTGTATATATTTGCTATTGTTTCTATTGCCGTCTATTCCCTTAGGATCTCTGTTTCTCTCTGTGCAAGAGAGGAGCATGATAGACATTAGGTCTTGACCCATGCATGATAACATTAGGTTAGTTTGATTCCCTTCTCAACCGTAGGTTAGAGTTCTGTCTCTTCTTCCTCAAAACAAACAGAAAAAACATAATAAGATTTCAAACACAATAAAAGACACTTCTTCCGTAAAAGAATGTGAACTCATCAAGACGTCATTTTTTGTCCGCCGGGGCTGTTAATCAGAAAAACCTTTTTCAGAAGGAATAAAATCAATCAAGACAAACTTGTGGCGTGCGTGGCCCGAACTACGTTTGCTCTGATCTTTCATGTTGTATGAAAGTACGTAGGCATAGGATGCGATATCCTAGCGAGCAACCTTCCCTCCTTTCCCGTAGGTAGGCGAACTACGTTGACTCTGATTTCTCGTTCCAGACGGGAATACGTAGGCATAAAGTGTGATACTTTGCCGAGTCATTTTATTTTCATTTTCTTTTCTTTTTAACCCTTGACCATTAGAGTAGATAGAATAACAATCCATACTCGAAAACAAGCGTGGATCCCGTCGAGTACGACGGACGTGAGGGGTGCTAATACCTTCCCCTTGCGTAACCGACTCCCGAATCCAAGTTTTGGTTGCGATGACCATACCTTTCCCGTGTTGTGCGAGGTTTACTCTGAGCGTTTCCTTTCCCTCCCGTGGGATAAATAACGCACGGTGGCGACTCTTCTGTTCAGCCGGCGCCGATTTTCGCAGTAGCGACAGCTGGCGACTCTGCTGGGGATCCAACGTCCCCTGGCTGCTAAGGACTGCGATAGTTCTTATGCATTTGGGATCCAACGTCCCTTAAGAGAGTCAATCCTAATGCTTGTTTTCCCGTCGAGGATTTTGTATGGATTTATATATTTCTGACCTTTATTTTCAGCATTATATATATTGATTATTACTGTTGTGTTGGGGTATGATGGGTGGTTCTATGATTGAGAGATAAGCCGGACCTGGGCTTGAGTGCACCTAGAATTAGAGTAGAAAGTAGTGGGCGCGTGCCGGCTTTGCTTGCATTAGTGTCTCATGAAATCTACACTCGGACGAGGTTCTTCTGGTTGGCTTCTTTTTCTACCCTTTGGGTCGAAGGGGTTGTTGGTCAGCTGAATTGTCGACTCCGGGAACCGATCATTTGGAAGTTGGCTAAGTGAGGCCTCTTCAGGATTTGATGATGCCACTCCTTCTGGGAATCGTATCATCAACCCTGAAAGTCTGTGACGCCGACGACCGCATAGGATGCCATACCTTTGTCAGTTACTAGGACATCCACCTGTGAGAGGGTTTGGGGTTATGCAGGTAACTAGACCTTCAAACTACCGGTTTGTTCCTTGATCAGAGATCCTGGGTATTTATGGAGAGTTATGAGGTCTGTCAGAGACCCTTTGGAGATGTGTCCCGAGGTCTGCCAGAGACCAGTTGGAGATGTGATTTGAGGTCTATCAGAGACCAGTGAGAGTTATGGCTTCAGGTCTATCAGAGACCATTGCTGGAGTTTTGTTTTAGGTCTATCTTAGACCAGGGTTTGAGGACTTCTATAGAGTCTGTCTGAGACTTCTGGATATGGTTCAGGCTATTCAGCTACGGCAGTTGGTCCCTGTTGCATGTTACTTGCACTGCATTGTTTGCATACTCATTATCATTGCATCCCATTAACGTGTGTCTGTGCTGCAGGTGCATTTGCATATCCTCCGATTCTAGTGCCCAGACTTCCGAGTATTGATTATGGCTGGTTTGAGGAAAACAGTTGCGTATAAGCTGCCTTCACCTGATATTACTCCTTTGCTTGGTCTGATATCTCTTGCTGATGAGGAGGCCAGGAGAAGCTTCAGAATGAGTCATGGGAGATTACTGAGATTAGTCTGCAAGCTCACTGCTGATGAGATGAACGGGCTGTACACGCTGATGCAATTCTATGACCCTGCATTGAGATGCTTTACGTTCGCGGACTTCATTCTAGGGCCTACCATTGAGGAATATGTGGAGTTTACTGAGCTACCCGTGCAGAACAAGGTTCCCTTTATTCACTCTGCTGCTGAGCCCAAGTTGGAGGACTTAGCCAAAGCCTTGCATATGGACGCTGCAGAACTGTTATTGACTTCTTGGCTTGGGGTTTCAGGTTTCTCTCTTGATTTCCTGGTTGGCAAAGCTCAGGAGTATGCCAAGAACGGATGTTGGGTGGTTTTCAACGCTATTTTGGCCCTATGCATTTATGGGATTGTGTTATTCCCTAACTTGCCCAATTTCGTAGACTTGGACGCTTTCCATCTATTTGCTGCCAGCAATCCAGTGCCGACATTGATCGGAGACTTCTACCACTCCTTGCACTACAAGAACGAAAACAGAAGGGGAAAGGTTGTTTATTGCTGTGCTCCTCTATTGAATATGTGGTTCAAAAGTCATCTTCCAATGAAGGGGTCCTTTGTGGAAAGTGCAACCACCGCTAGCTGGTCAGAGCGCTTGATGAGGCTATCTTCAGAAGACGTCGAATGGTTTGATAGAGATCTGCTGGGATCTGAGCTTATCCTCAGTTGTTCTGGGTACCCTAATGTCCCGCTGATAGGAAGAAAAGGGTGTATCAACTACAACCCATCATTGTTCGTCCGTCAGTTCGGATATGCGCTGAAGAACCTGCCAAAGGAGGAAGAAGTACAGGAATCTCTGTACTTCATCGGAGATTTGAAGGGGGAGTTATTGGCCAAGCTGCAGCATGCCTGGACACGTATTAACCGAAGAGGGAAGCCGTTGTTAGGAAAGAATGACTGTCAGGCCTACACACCTTACAGAGAGTGGATCCAGGAGAGAGCCAGTCAGTTGAGGATGCCATTTCCAGATGCACCGGTTCTTGTTCCTATTCCGGTAGCAGAGCCGACTACTGTTTCTAGGGAGGCCTACGAGCAAGTGGTGAAAGAGAAATAAGCCTTGATGAAGATCAACGAAGGGTTAGAGCAGGAGCTAGCCCAGATACGCAGTGAGAAAAACAAGGCCGTCCATGCTTTCCAACAGCAGATTGAGCTAATGAACAGATTAGGGGCTGAGTTGACTGAGGAGAGGAAGAAGCGCGAACGTCTGGGGAAAGAGTTCAGAAGCTCCCATGACATGCTTGAGTCTAAGAAGAAAGCGCTTGACATCGCTCACCGAGAGATCTCTTCTTGCAATAAGACTTGGAATGCTACGCTCACCAACAATAAGAAGAGGGAAGATAAGTTGAAGCAGCAAATTTCCGACCTCGAAGAGCAGTTGAAGTCCAGCATCAAGAAGTTTGAAGAAGAAGCGATGACCCGGTATAGTCTCCAGAACGCACTAAACAAGGCCATCAAAGGCAGAGATGAAGCTGTGTCTCAGAAGCGTAAACTAGAGGATCGCTTCGGAGAGGGGGCATGGGAAGAAACTGCTGAAGACGTGCGGCGTGTTCTTAAGAAAAGAAACCAACTTGTTGAAGGGCTGCTTGATCGACCAAGTCATCTGGAGACGAAGAAGCTGCTAGAAGAGTACCAGACTTATGGGAGGATTTGATCATTTCCTGTAGTAACTTGTATGCTTTATTTGCATAAGTGCTGACCATCACCAGGATTGTTGGTTGAGGTCATGCCTTCTTGATTGTACTCTCAGTGACATTGTATTCCGGGCTTATTGATTTCTCAGCAATATATGAGGCTTTCTGTGATTCAGCTCTGATCTTTATATTGCTAACACTGTCACTGCACCGGCACCTTCACACTAGAATCGGGGAATAAATTTCCCTAATGCACAGACACACATTGCATTGCATTCATATTCATATTGCACTACAGGTAATCTTTGGATGGTGTCTTATTTCCTGCTCTGTATCAGGTACTTTTCAGGATTGCAGATCAGCACTCGCATCGCTATTCCACTCGCTCCAACTGTCGAAGAATCATGGATCAAATGCAGAACGAGATGCAAGATGTGCGCGAGAAGCTAGCTCTCTTTATGCAGACCATGGAAGCTATTGCAAAAGGTCAGGAGAATTTACAAGCCATGGTCCAGCCTCTGTTGGCCCGAAATGCTGGTCACGGTAACGAGGATCATCAGTCTGTGCGAGTCGATACTGTTCATGGAGATGGCACTCCCACGCCAGTGGCTCTGCCTGTAGTCAATATACCTGCTGCTAATGTCAACAACGCTACCGCTGCTGGGAACGGTAACGTCGGAGTTGGGAACGAGACTGCTGTCCATAACGTTGGGCTTGGTGATGTCAACTTGGGTGATAATATGGGAGGCAACGACTTTGGCAATACTGGATTCGGGTTCAATGATCAGGGATTCGATAATGCTGGGAAATATGGTTTCAATGCTCAAGGCTTTGGGCAAGATGGTTACGGTATGGCCAATCAGGGCTATGGAGGTTTCGGAAATGGAAACGGCAATGGGTTAATGGCTTTTGGGCCTGCTGGAGGTGTTCAGGGATACAGCAACAGAGGCCGAGGTCCGGGGATGAATCAGATTAGAGCTGGCCGCAATAATGGATATGATGGTGTCGCTACTGCGAAAATCGGCGCCGGCTTGACAGGAGAGTCGCCACCGTGCGTTATTTATCCCTCAGAGCGGGAAAGGAAACGCTCGAAGTAAACCTCGCAAAAGACGGGAAAAGGTATGGTCATCGCAACCAAAACCTGGATTCGGGAGTCGGTTACGCAAGGGGAAGGTATTAGCACCCCTCACGTCCATCGTACTCGATGGGATCCACGCTTGGTGTTTAAGGAAAAGGGTGTATTTATCTATCTACGCTAATGGTCGGTCTGAAAAGAAAATAAAAGGACAGGACTCGACAGAACATACGGTGTTCTGGGCCTACGTACTCCCTCGTGCAATGGGAAAGTCAGAGTCAACGTAGTTCGACTACCTACGACTAAACGGGGAAAAGGTTGCTCGCCAGGACATCGCGTCCTGTGCCTACGTACTTCCACACAGCATGGAAGATCAGAGCAAACGTAGTTCGACTAACTACGGCTAAACAGGGGGCTCTCACACAGCAGTGAGAAGATAAACTGGTTCTAAAAGCTCGGGAACCTACAACTACGATCTGGTCTCAAATGCGCTCGGGCAAGAGAAAGGGATAACAATTAGTCGTCAGCGGGAAAGTCTCGATCGCACAGCCGCGAGAGAACAAAGGTTAGTTGTTAGTGTGCTCGCTAGGATATCGCATCCTATGCCTACATATCCTCATCTGGTACGAGGAATCAGAGCAGCTGTAGTTCAGCTAACTACGGGTCAAGCTACTCAAAAGCTCCTACTGAAAGGAAAGGGAAAAGACACCCTAAAACTATAGCTGAGAAAGGGGAATCTACCTACTGATATCATGCCTGGTTGACCATCCTAATGTCTATCATAACAACTCCGCAGCGGAGAAGTCAGAGCTCCTAAGGGATCATGGCAACAGGACTAAACGGCAAACGGGAAATACTGCAAAGTAAAGGAATACTGAAAATATGCATGAATGCAACAACTAGACAAACAAGGCACAAAGGTCGCAAACCACAAAGGTAAGGGAGCTCAGCTCTACCAAATACCAACAAGCAAAGCCACTCAATAACAAACAAGCAGAAGGAGGACCACCTCAACTTCTCATGCACACAAAGTCTACTTCTAAGATGCACCTACCTCAGAACTATCTAGATGAATCCCTAAGTCTAATGCAACACAACACCATACAAGTCAAACAACATAAAGAGAAGGCTAGCTAACCTGACAAACCCCCATCTACAAAACAAGAAACTACTCCTGGGCAAGACCCCTAACAAACCTGAAACAAGCCCCTAATCTATCTCTAAACAAAACCCTATGCAACACCTTAAGCCAATATCTAAGCAAAACTCTAATCAAAACCCTAAGCAAGAGGAATCAATCCCAGTCTCCAAGCTTCAGAACAAGCTTACCAAAGAAAGGGAGCTAAGCAGACAAACTCATAGTGCCTTCCTCGGGAAAGTACCAGGAGGTTACCACTCAGGAGTCATATCCTATGCGGCTCGACAACTGTGATCAGTTTACATTCCTCCTCAGGAGAAACTAAACTCACATGAAGGCTCCGACATCATTAGATATTTGAGAAAGCCTATATGAACTAAGGGAACTAAGTGAACAGACCCATAGGACCTTCCTCAGGAAAGTACTAGAAGGCTGACACTTAGGAATCGTATCCTACGCGGCTCAACAACTGTGATCAGTTTACATTCCTCCTCAGGAGAAATTAAACTCACAAGTTGGCTCCAACATCATTGGATACTTAAGAAATCCTATATAAACTAAGGGAGCTAAGTGAATAGACCCCTAGGACCTTCCTCAGGAAAGTACTAGGAGGCTTCCACTTAGGAATCGTATCCCATGTGGCTCAACAACATGTGATCAGTTTACATTCCTCCTCAGGAGAAATTAAACTCACATGAAGGCTCCGACATCATTGGATACTTAAGAAAGAGGTGAGAAGAAAGAATGAAAGTCATTCATAGTGCCTTCCTCAGGAAAGTACCATAAACTCCCTTCAAACTTCAGGATCTCGAACCTCACAAACAGGGAACAAGCTTCTAGACTAGGTCTTCAATCCAATGCATCCTTGCAAGCTCCAACAGGACTTCATCCAGCCTCCATCTTTGAGAAGAACCCACAGGCCATCAAGCCACAAGAAACTATCTCTGAAGTTCAACCACAGTTGAACTTCAAAGTCAGAAGTCGTCAAGACTTCTCCTATCCTCAAGCTCAGACTAAAACAATATCAGAACATCCTAAAAATCTATCAAAAATCTATGGGAAACCTACATGGCTCTATGACAACATACTAAAAAATCAGAACAAAATTCATTACCAGATGAAAGAACTAAAATCAACAAAGCAGACATATCCACAAACCACTTATTCAATATCAATAACAATGCAAAAAATGCAATTAAAATGAAAATGCATGATTAAACTAATATTTCTGTACTATAAAATTCTACATTGAATTACGAGTCTATAGAAAAAAGAACGGAATTATTTGATCGAATCTACTATTTTTTATGAATTTTCTAATAATATGCATGCACTAAAAAATATTAAAAAGGGTCAATTAAATGGAAAATATGCCCAAAATATCAAACAAAAATAAAATGGCATTTTTATTTTTATTTAATTTTCTAGACATTTTCATGAAGTGGTAGGAAAAACAAGAACTCAAAAATCAATTGTTTTTATTTTCTTATGAATTTTACAATATGCAAGAAAATATGAAAAATAAATTAAAAACACAAAATTTGGAATTAAATGGGAGGGGGGTTCAAACAACAATGCTTTCAAGTTGAAAACCTAAGGTGGGCCTGAGAGGGGGGTGCGCCTAGCAAAAGGCGTTGGCCCAATACTACCAGAAATCCACTAAAAATAAAAGAAGAGAAAAAAAACGCAGGGGGTGCAGTAAGTGAATTTTCAGTTTATTCTAACATGGGCTTCATGCTATGGGGGTGCAAATAACATTAAGGGCCTAAGGCCCAATATGATTCATCTGTCTCTCACACGAAGGGGGGGGGGAATAGCGAGTAAAACGGGGGTGTTGTTTCAACAAACACGTTTGGGCCTTACCCAAACCCTAACCCTAACCCAATTAACCCTAACAACAAAACCAATCCCCCTCCACACTCTGATCACTGTTCACCGTGAACCCTAGCCGTTCGCAGCTCACCCTCTCTCTGCAACTCATTTCCAGAAAGACCCCCAAACAACCTTCACACATCTCACATGAAACCTCAACTAAAACCTAACCTCAAATCCAGATCTCATCAAAATCCCCTTCGTTAAACTATCAAGAACCTAAACCTAAATACCAACACAGCTCCTAATACGTTCATAATCCAAACATCTACAAGAAGAGTTGGAAGAAAACAAGAACCTGGAGGCGTGACGCGATTCGACGAACCCTGGATCTACTGACGAATGATGAAGAACTGGAAAATCTTGAAGCTGTTGAGGGAGAATCCAGATCTGGACGACGATTCCTGAAGATGGCGAGGACGATCTGGGATTTCTTGAAGGTGTTGATGGTTCAATGTTGATCTGGAGTCTCATGAAGGTCTATGAATATAGATGAAGGTTCTTGAAGAACGAATCATGAAGGTGATGAATTTGGACACACGATGACGAACATTATGACGATCGATGAAGATCTCAGCAAAATCTGGAAACAATAATCGGACGAACGTGAAGAACAATTGAAAGTCGTATGAATCTTGGAAAAAAGGATGATGAACGGATGCAAGTTTGGATGAAGAATCTGGAAAGATGGCAGTTGAATCTGGGCGCAAATGATGAGTTTTCCGGCGCCGTTGAGTTCTCCGGCGAAGGATAGATGGAGAGGGACGGAGGAGGAAGGAGGGATAAAGAGGAAGACCGGAGGATTTACTGCAATTTTGCAGTTTCCGGCGAGGGACGGCGGTGATCCGATGAAGGTTGGGGTGGCTCAGGGCGTCTGCATGCCCGGCGACGAGGGGGTCCGGCGAGATCTGAGGGCGTGACAAGTGGCGAAGGGGAGGTCAAGGTGGTGAGACGCGCTGGCAGAGGGAGAGTGTAGTGGGACGCGTGTCCGTGAGTGGGAAGTTCTGAATTGATGTGGTGGGGTCCTCTGAGGTGGACGCGTGGGACCATTTATACTCGACAAGTGTCGTTTTTTGCTGGACTGAAGGAAAAAAAATGGACTGATGGATGATGTGGGCCTCCAAAAAAAAGGCCTCCTGGGCCCATACGAAAATGAACAAAAAAAACCCTAAAAACTGAAAAACTGATTAATAAAAATATTAAACCTAATTAACCTAATTAATCAAATCTAAAAGACAATTAACTTCCCTAATAAAATCTAACAAACTCAATTAAATCCTAAACAAAAGATTTAAATCCTAATTATCCTAATTAAGCCTAAAAATGATTAAAATCTAATTAACTCCATATTAAACCAAAAAATGATTAAAACTCTACTAATCTCTAAAAAACCCACTAAAATTCTGTTTAATTTCTATTTAAAATTCTATAAAATTCTTATTAAAAATCTATACTATTATTTATAATATCTATTTAAAAGGCAAACTATATTAAAACAAATTTTATTTATTTCTATTAAAATTCTATAAAAGTCTCTATTAACATAAAAGAAAAGTCTATAATATTTTCTATATTATCTAAAACAACTAAAACTATTTAAATTCTTTTATATTCTAAAAATGACAAAAAACTATTAAATCTATTTTAAAAATCTATATAAAATTCTAAAAAAGAGATTTAAACTATTAAAAAAATACAAAAACCCTATTTAAATTCCAGAAAAATCTATAAAGCCTATTTAAAATCCACAAAAGTCTATTAAAACCCTAAAAATGCAGACAAATGCAAATGACCACCATAAAAGAGCGCACGAGACCAGATCGAATCGAACAGAGAACCCCGGGCATCAGAATATCCCAAAATCACTATGCAAGCTAAAAATCACCGAGGAGTGCACAATTTCCCGAAAATAAAACCCTGATGATCTGGACTGGATCTGCCATTTAGTAAATGAAAAACCAAGCTGTAACCCTGATATCCTCTGTCTGTGCACAAATATCATGCGTCTGATTTGCGAATATGAATTTAAACCACGAGTCAGATAGGAGAATCGGTTGGTCAAATTTTAGGGTGCAACAGCTGCCCCTATTCAAGCGACTTGGACCTGAAGGGTTTGAAGAGCGCTCAACCTTCAAACATTCAGAGATACGAGACGGTTGAATACAAATAAAACCCGAAAATTTGCCAACCGCGAGAATACACTGTAAAATTGCTTGGGGAATAAAGTCCTGAACCGAGCCCAGTCATTACGGCGCCAAACTGATCAATCATCTGGTAAAGAACTCCTGATTTTAACGCCAATTACCTGTGATACCCTATATAACAAACCCTAGGGTTGCAACAAAACACCTGATCCTTTCACATTGCCTACTGATAGGCAGGAAGAGAAATATACTCACATCGTCCAAAGATGGACGGGAAGACACCCTGAATGAATACTCACCTCGTTTAATGCTAGACGGAAAGACAACATTAATCTCCATACTCACATCGTCTAAGGGTAAACGGAATCATCCTGATTGATGAAACAAATCAATATTCACATCGTCTAAGGATATACGGGAAGAAATAATCTCCATACTCACGTCGTCTAATGGTAGACGGCAAGACACCATTAATCTCCATATTCACATCGTCTAATGGTAGACGGCAAGACACCATTAATCTCCATACTCACATCGTCTAAGGGTAGACGGGATCATCCTGATTGATGAAACAAATCAATATTCACATCGTCTAAGGATAGACGGGAAGAAACAATCTCCATACTCACATCGTCTAAGGGTAGACGGAATCATCCTGATTGATGAAACAAATCAATATTCACATCGTCTAAGGATAGACGGGAAGAAACAATCTCCATACTCACATCGTCTAAGGATAGACGGAAAGACACCATAATCTCCATACGCACATCGTCTAAGGATAGACGGAATCATCCTGATTGATGAAACAAATCAATATTCACATCGTCTAAGGATAGACGGGAAGAAATAATCTCCATACTCACATCGTCTAAGGGTAGACGGAAAGACATCCATAATCTCCATACCATCCCTCGAATTTCAGAATCCTTCTGTCTACTGGAATTGATGGAAAGATCAATATCCTTGAAGGGGCCACATCGTCAGTATGGACCGACGGGAAGAAAACCACCTTTTAAAGAACCATGTCGTCAATAAGAATCGACAATCACGAAAGCTGAACATTCTTCGAAGAGCCTCGACATCAATAAGGATTGCCGGTTAGAAAAGTCCCTCTTGAAACGTCATCTCATCCAATAAACAGAAAGAAAACCACTATCCGAAATATCGTTTTGAAACCCCTCAACAATCAAAGACAGCCGGAGAAGACTCGTTGGGGGAAACACCCCATCTGTATGATCTGACAATAAGAAACCCGCTGAACAATAACCTGAAACTTCACATCGTCTACTGATAGACGGAAAGAAAAGCCACTTGCTAGAGAAACCCCGTCTTGAACCCCACTGAAAATCACCCAAGACTTCACATCGTCTACTGATAGACGGAAAGAAAACCACGTTCAAACTCAAGACGTCTAATGATAGACGGAGAAATCCACTTATTGGAGGAACACATCGTCAATACGAATTGACGGGAAGAAAAGCCGGCCGATACCAGATGACTGATTGATCAAAGCACAACTATTGTATGATCTGAGATACAAATAATCCGCTGAACTGTCTGAACACTGTTGCTGGATAAATGCCCCTGAACTGATCACAGAGTAACTCGCGCGCCATATGAGGCTGATAAAAAACCTGACTTATGCTTCGTATGCATATGCATATGATTTAATCTTTCTATGGCGTAATGCTCCATTCAGGATGGAAATGCTACGCATTTTGAAAATGACATGCAAGTATGATGCAAATATGATGATGCATGCAATACGCTAATGCAGGCTCGAGCTGCTGGAGAAAGCTGGGTACAGAAAACCACTTCAGCAACATAAATGCCGAAGACGAAGCCAACTCCACTGGGGATAAACCGGATATCACAGGATTATCCCAGCAAAATAAATGCTGGGAGAGTGAAATCAACTCCGCTGGGGATATTGGGAACTTAACCGAACACCTCGACGAAGTAATACCCTGCTGGGGAATATAACTCTGTTGTGAAATAGCAAATGTGCTGAATATGATTGAAATCCTCTGGGGATAGC
Organism: Lathyrus sativus; assembly: GCA_963859935.3. Classification (NCBI taxonomy): domain Eukaryota; kingdom Viridiplantae; phylum Streptophyta; class Magnoliopsida; order Fabales; family Fabaceae; genus Lathyrus; species Lathyrus sativus. The sequence continues at coordinate 156,852,662 of OZ012737.1, forward strand.
TTACCCGTGCCACTGACAAATTGGACTTTGCTGGAGAAAATGGACGGAGTCTTCCCGCGTATTGCCGAAGATTAGATCTGGAACCTGATGCGCCGACACGGATGGGCCTCACAGTGATTGCCAACATGGATTTGAACTCTTAGGCTATCTGTGATGGGTCAGGTACAACTGACGCTGGAAAACACTCTGTCTGAATACGCAGCCTTTTAGCGGAAGAGTCAATGGATAGTGACATGACTTCCCGCATTCATCTTGCTCTCGAAAATCGACTGCATCTGCTCGAATAACTTTGAATAACCCTGCTGATACGGAGAAGAACAAACCTTTCGCTTATGATATGCCCTGGCCTGCGGGATCTCTATGGGGATAGTCCTCGAAAGGAAATCTGCAAATCTGAGCCCTGATGGTCTGATATGACATGCCCCGGCGTTCTGAACCTCCGAGAGATACTTCACATCAAATGCTCCTCGAATAAAGAACAAACTCTGCGCTCTTAAGATGGCCTGACCCTGACTGCAATGATTTTGCCCCCGATTATCTGATTCAGCGTAATGCCCCTGACTACAACACACTTACCTAAATCTCAACCTGATTGCCCCAGGATAATTGACTTCGAAAGGCTGACTTGACTGGGGATCACGGTAATAGCTTGCCCCTGCTCTCGAAACATTCGGGCGCTCTGTATTCTATCTTGACCATACTTTCCACTGTAGGAAGCTTTTCTGCTGTCAAGCGCTTACTCGCAAGTAAAACAAGTTGTTCTGCGTAACAGATGTATTAATGCAACACATATGACAGCTTTGACATCCAATCTGTTCACTGGGAATAGACAAAAACAGTTTATGGCATAAAATGCACAAAACATTTATCAAGAATATCAACATCGGTACCAACATGGTAAGAGGAACCCTTTTAGGAGTCAGAATCGACGCGACCTTTACCGAAGTATGCTTTCGAAACAACCTGCTTCAATTAGGACTTTTGAAGGTTGTAACGTGGTCAGGTTCATGGTTTTGAAAGAAAAGAATAAAGGCTCAAAGTTTATTTTAACCCACCCATTCTCCTTGATGTTCTCCCATCCTACGTTCAACTAATTCGACCTTAGCGCTCACCTCTCAGAGGTTGAAAGATAGGAGTGATAGTTCGAGAAACTTTCGGGTTTCAGAGTGACAGCCACTCACTTTTCGTCTTTTACACTTGAGGTCACACGACTCGTATTTCCTTTGAGGATTTTTCTTTTGATCCTTTTCTTCTTTTTCTTTTCATATCCCTAACTTTTTCCTGGACTGACTCCTTTTGAGTTTCTTTTGATTTTTTTAAGTCCAGCGGGATGCCCTCATTTTTGCCTAAGTCACTTGTTTTGAAGTTTTCTTGACTTAGCGGGCTTTTGATTCTCTTTTTTTTTCGTTTTTTTTTCTTTCGAACAAGTCGTGTGACACTGGTTGTCTGACTCTTTGGGGGAATGATGTGACTGCCCCACTCTTGATTGAACCATTATGGTCTTTTAGGCACGACCTCTAGGGGTGTGATTGATCCTCGAACGACCATTCCTTTTGCAATTTGGACACTCGGTCAAATTAGCTAACACCTACCCTGCCCCAGGTTAAGATTGAGGGTTTTTCGCTCTCAGAAAGAACTCCTACTACAAGGCTCAAAGGGGTTGACAAGGGATTATCTTCCTTATAACTCCGGTGTTTAGGGATTTGAAACAATGCCTGTACATCATCAACAGGTTTTATTTCAAAAGCATACGATATCGGAAGTTTGCACGTCGTTCATTTTCGTCATCCTCCCCAGACTCTTCTTAACCAAGCAGTGGACATTTGTAAAAACAGTTAGTGAACACGAATGGATTCAATCAAAACATGCATATTTATTTCATTATCATCAATTGAATGAAAACAACAAGTTTTACAAACAAGATTGCATTTTCAAACAGGAAAGAAACTACAAATGTAAAGACATGACAAGATAAAACAAAGAAAAATGCTAGCTTCCGAGAACCGGGCTTTCGCATCCGTCCTGCTGCAGAACCGGCTATCTTTATTAGAGACAATTCGATGTTGTCCTGATCTGCTTTTAACGACTCAACCAAATTATAGAGCCCCTTCCCCTCATTCAGATGATTTTGGGACCTTCCTGCCCAAAGCTGATTGTTGCACTATCAAGTAGATCCTGCACTTTGTGCTTGAAGGCCAGACAATCTTCAATGTTGTGCCCCTGTGCTCCTGAATGGAAATCACAGCGCTCCTTGATATCATAACCTGCTGGAGGTGCACCTGTCAGCGGAGCTAACTTTCTCTTCTCAACCAACTGCAATCGTAGCAACATCTGAAGAAGCTCGGCATACGACATTGGAGGCACCTTGAATACCCTCAATGGCTTCTGATTTTGAGCTCTTCGCTGATTGGGATGCTGCTGCCTTTTCCACTGTGGAGATCGTTGCTGTTGTTGCTGGTATCGGGTTGACTCTTGCACACCCTTCGTAGCAAATGCAACATCGGTTTCTTGACTTTCGATGTACTGATCAAGACACTCTTTATGCTTAGCCATTTTATTTCTCAGATCTGCCCCAGGAATAGGCAACAGTTGTGGGCAGGGAGATTCTGACACCGTGGAGTCCAGGATACGTTTCTGACCTACTGCAGCTTTAGAAACATCTGTCAGCTTAGCATCGACTGGGATAGGAGCAATATGCACAGCTACGCCGCTTGGCGTGAATTCAATATCGCGCGAGTCAATCAGGTCTTGAACATTGTGCTTAAAAGCATGACAACCCTCGATGTCGTGTCCGAGTGCCCCAGAATGAAATTCACATTGCTTGCTGGCATCGTACCCATGAGGAAGCACTCTCGTTGGTGGTTCCAACGTTCTCTTCTCAACCAGATTAAACCTCAATAAGGTCTGCAAGAGCTCAGCATATGTCATAGGCGGTGCCTCAAATATTCTCTTTGGCTTCCCTTCCTGAATCCTCTGTTGAGCCGGATGTATCCTCTGCTGCTGCTGCTCAGGTTCCACATGCACGGGTGGCGCGAGCTTCTTCATTGCGGCTTCAAGTAGTTGATCGTCCTCTTTCCTAAGCACATTCTTGACTACTTCCATGATCAAGCTCATTTGGGTCTTCAGCTGACTGTTTTCCTCTTTGAGAATCTTTTGTTCCAGACGCATCTCTTGCATGTCTCTCATCATCTGCCCTAGCTGGCTTCGGACTTCAATCAATTCGAACTGATTCTGTTCCATATCTCTGAAGGAATTCCTGCAACAAACTGGACGACGAGGAAATAAGACCCACGGTTCTGATGTACCTGTTAAATGATAACGCAATGCAGAAAGCGAACACATATTCAAGACAAGGCAAATAAAAACTCAAGCTATAAGCACACAGACGAACATCTCCCACACATGTATAACCAACAAAAGCATCACGTAGGCACAAATGAGTATGAATACAATGACCCCAGCCAACAATCCTGGTGGTGGTCGGCAAACACTAGTGCACAAAAGCTAAACGGATTATGCAGAGAAAACAGATGCGACACCCGACACATAAACTTCTAGAAACTTCTCCCATATTCAACTGAACTCTCTGATTGACAATCTTCAGAGCACACACTTCCTGAGGAGTCTTCCATGACATTAACTGACGAACCCACACAACTGGAGGATGGAAAATCATTAATCTGAACAAAACCCTGAGGAGTGATGCAAATACGGCTAGAGTCTAACAGATCTTGAACCTGGCTTCTAAGCACCTTACAATCATTTGTTGAATGCCCCTGTGCCCCAACATGGTACTCACAGCGGGCGCTGGCATCAAAACCTGGAGGATACGGTGGAATCACCGGCTTAGTCTCTTTCGGCACTATCAATCCACTTTTGACCAGATCTGGCAACAACTGACTGTACGACACTGGTAGCTGAGTAAACTGCCTTTCAGGCTTCCTTGGTCTTCGTGGGGCGTGCTGACGCGATCGATGATAAGATGACTGTTGACTGGAAGTGTCTGAAAACCGATCCTGAGATGCTAGAGATTCTGAGATGATGTCATTTCCTTCTTCCCACTCTTCTTGAGAACCGACAACTGACTCGATCTTATCAACTGGGAAATGAGGAACATCTCGAAACTTTCCACTCTTGAGTCCTCTCTCAACAAGCTCACCCATTCTCATCAGGCCCACAAAGCTGGTGCAACTGAACAATTTGTCAAAATAATGGCCTTTCAGAGTACCCAAGAAGATGTCAACCATTTCTCTTTCCGGAAGCGGTGGTTGAACACTAGCAGCCAATTCTTTCCATCTTCGCAAATATCCTCTGAATGATTCATTCTCTGCCTGAGATAATTCTTGCAGATGTACGAGACTAGGAGCCAAATCCAGGTTGTAATCGTACTGCTTCATGAAAGCTCGGGCTAAATCCACCCATGATCGAATCTGATTACTCTCTAACTGCACATACCACCTCAAAGATGCCCCAGTCAGACTATACTGAAAGCAATGGATCATTAATTTGTCATTTCGCACAAACGAAGTCATCCTTCGACAGAACATCACCAAATGCAGCTTCGGACAGCTATCTCCCGTGTATTTTTCAAATTCCGGCACTTTGAACTTGTGCGGCAACACCAGATCAGGAACCAAACACATGTCTACAGCATCCAGGTTAACGGCATCTTTCGCTTCTAAGGATTTTATACCTTCTTCCAATGCTCGGAGTCTTCTATCCTTTTCAAGAGCTCTTGGATCTACCATCCCGGCCATTGGAATATCTCTCCGGTAATTCATCACAGGGAAAGCAACGCCTTGATTGTTAGCAGGAGGATGACGTTCATTTCGGGCAACGAATGGCTCATGCCGATCTCGATTCTCAACAGTAGGATGTACGACTTGGCCCGCAGTAATGTTGTTCGGGAAATCTTCCATAGAATCGTACCGAGGGTGGGGCGCCATAGTAAACCTTGTCAAAGTGTTAGGAGCCTGGAAATTGCCTTCAGACATAGCTGTTGACTACACTGCTTGATTCTGCTCAAATCTGCTTCAGCCCCTTGGTCGTCTTCAACACTCCACTCTTGCCTCAAACAGTTCCCCGAGAATCCCCCTCTGATGGAAACAAAAGCTGGATAAGTGCTCTGGCCTGCTATAGAAATGCTATGCAATTTGATTTATGCAAACAGAAATACAAAAATCCTAACGTGCATGTGTGCATTGGAGATATTTCCCCTCCAATTCCAGTGTCAGTGGTAGCAAGACGAGATAAACCATAAAGACAATATTTAGAAAAACCCTCATATATTTATTAGAATAACAGTCTTGTCAAGATGTTACATAACTATGCTCCATACAACTGAGATTATAAAGGAGGATCCCAACCAACATGCCTGGTGGTGATCTCAACACAACAGAATACAAGAGAAAAATCAAGTACGGGCACGGTTGCGGAAGTCCTCGACCAGCTTCTTTGTCTCTGTGTGATCCGGTTGATAAATCAAACCTTCTATCAGCTGATCCCTCTTCCTGACCGTTCCCTGGATGTCTCTGACAAAGTCTTCCCAAGCCTTATCATTGGCACCATCCCCAGGTTTGGGTCTCTTGGCGTCTGCTCTATGCTGAAAATCTTCCAAATTCTTCATGGCATCTGTCAGTTTGCGCTCGGCCTCGTATCGGCGGCATGCCTCTTCTTCAAGCTCTTCATTCTTCACTTTGACCTGTTCTTCTAATTGAGCAACTTGTGCCTTTAGCTCTTCTTCCCGCTCTTTGCGCTTGGTTATAGTGAGATCCCAGTGTTCTCTGAACTTAGCTAGCTTCGTGTAGGCCCTTTCCAGCTCTTGCTTCTTAGTAGCCAGTACACTGCTAACTGAGTCTACATCTAACTCCAGACGCTTCTTGGTTTCAGTCAATTCCAATAACGTAGTCTTCAGATGTTTCAGAGTTTCAGCCTGTTGCTTAGAAAAATATCCTGTTTCAATCTTTTCATGACGAAGCTGGGCATTCTCTTGCTCTAAAGCCTCTTTAGCCTTTGCTAGCTCTTCTTTCTCCGCCATCAGCTGCTTGAATATCTGTATGTCCACAGTGGTAAGCTCCTCCACCGGAGAAGGATGCAATGGCTGAACCGCTGGATAAGGCATAAGGAATTTCACAGCTCGCTCACGAATCCATTCCACATACGGGCCAGGAACTCGAGTATCCCCTCTGCTACCTGAAGGCTTCCCTCTCTTGTGCAAGTTCTTCCATGCCTTCTCAAGCTTGGTCAGCATCTCTTTCCCTATTGCCCCGGTGAGATACAGAGATTCCTGTATCTCCTCGGGCCTCGGTGCTCCCTGAGGTACATACCCAAATTGCCTGATCAATAAGGAAGGGTTGTAATTGACACACCCTTTCCTTCCTATTAACGGAACATTCGGGAATCCTTCGCATTTGAGTATGACTTCAACTCCGAATACCTCTTCGTTAACCCATACCACGTCCTTAGAAGTCAACCCCATCAAGCGCTCCGGCCATCCTAAAGAATCAATAGAGGTGACAAAAGGGCCTGACTTAGGCATATGACTGGTGAACCACCTGCACAGGAGAGGTACACAACAAGACACATTCCTTCCTCGCCGCTTTTCGTTTTGGTAGTGAGTTGAATGGTGGATATCTCCCAGCAAAGTAGGAACTGGGTTCTTCGCAGCCAAAATATAGAAGGCATCTGAGTCAACAAAATCAGGAATGTTCGGGAACAACACGATGCCATAAACACATACAGCAAGAATGGCGTCAAAAACAACCCAGCCACCCTTCTGGGCATACTCCCGAGCCTTCTCCACCAAGACATCCAACGGAAATCCCCATACATCTCCTCTTCTGATCATCTTCCCTGACAGCTCAGACTCTCTCAAGTACAGGATAGCAGAAAGCTCAGCCAGATTAGGCTCAGCGTCCGTACGATAGAAAGGCATCTGCTCGCGGATTGGTACATCCATAAGTGCAGAATACTCCTCCAGGGTAGGAGCCAAAACAAAGTCGGGAAATACAAAACACCTGAGCTCCGCATCGTAAAACTGTAACAGGGTATAAATGCCGCTGATCTCGTAGGCCGATGGCTGATAAACATAGGTCAGAATCCTCCCATATCTCTTTCTGAAGTCACCCATTACCCTCTTCTTAGCAATCGTAATCAATTCTAACAATAGACTGATATTTGGAGACGGAAACTTGTAGGGCAACACTCTCTTCAGGGTTTCCATGTCTTGTTAGGAACAAACACCAGAACTGGGAGGGAAAATATGTACCTGCAATACACACACGTTAGTTGAATGCAAAATGGTAATGCTATGATGCAATACGATAAATAATGCAATCTGTGAACACAGGGGCTATGTTGTAGCCTGAAGAGGAACATCTCTGCGATCAAGAACAGAAAACCACCATAGTCACCAGAACCTCATGACACTAACTATCATCTGATACTCAAAATATCAATCCCCTGGTAAGAAATCCATCTGAACCTCTGTATCTGACGAGAAAACCATCTGATAATAGTATCACCCTCAGATAAGAAACCCATCTGATCCAGACAACACACCTGGAGATGAATCAAGAACACCATCTGACAAAGGTACTGAATCATGGTTTCTAAAGGCCAGTTTTCCTGCAATAACCCAATCCCCCTCACAGGTATGATAGACCTAATCCACGGACAAAGGTACGGCATCCTATGCGGTCATCAGCGTCACAGACTTTCATGGATGACGATACGATTCCCAGAAGGAGTGGCATCATCGAGTCATGAAGAGGCCTCACTTAGCTGACTTCCAAATGATCGGTCCCCAGAGTCGACAATCCTCACGTCTGGACTCCCCTCAGATCCTCAGGACCGGAAAGGAGCACCTCTGCGAGAACCTCGTCTGAGCGTAGATTTCGTAGGGAACTGTGCCTGCTCAGCAGACAGGTTCGTCTACTACTCTCCACAACTATATCTAGGTGCATACTCAAGCCCAGGTCCGGCTTCTCACTCACAGTAATCTCCCTTGCCCACAGCAATAAACATAATAATATAATGCTGGAAAATAAATGCGGAAAGGTAAAGGTACGGAAAAGTAAAGTGCGGAAAGTAAAACACATATGCACAACACCCAACAAATAAACACTCAAGCGCTAGGATTGACTCGCGTAGGGGATGGGAAACGGTCCCAGCCTAAGGGATGGGAAGAGTCCCTAGATGCTATGATATCCCCAGCAGAGTCGCCAGCTGTCGCTACTGCGAAAATCGGCGCCGGCTTGACAGGAGAGTCGCCACCGTGCGTTATTTATCCCTCAGAGCGGGAAAGGAAATGCTCGAAGTAAACCTCGCAAAAGACGGGAAAAGGTATGGTCATCGCAACCAAAACCTGGATTCGGGAGTCGGTTACGCAAGGGGAAGGTATTAGCACCCCTCACGTCCATCGTACTCGATGGGATCCACGCTTGGTGTTTAAGGAAAAGGGTGTATTTATCTATCTACGCTAATGGTCGGTCTGAAAAGAAAATAAAAGGACAGGACTCGACAGAACATACGGTGTTCTGGGCCTACGTACTCCCTCGTGCAATGGGAAAGTCAGAGTCAACGTAGTTCGACTACCTACGACTAAACGGGGAAAAGGTTGCTCGCCAGGACATCGCATCCTGTGCCTACGTACTTCCACACAGCATGGAAGATCAGAGCAAACGTAGTTCGACTAACTACGGCTAAACAGGGGGCTCTCACACAGCAGTGAGAAGATAAACTGGTTCTAAAAGCTCGGGAACCTACAACTACGATCTGGTCTCAAATGCGCTCGGGCAAGAGAAAGAGATAACAATTAGTCGTCAGCGGGAAAGTCTCGATCGCACAGCCGCGAGAGAACAAAGGTTAGTTGTTAGTGTGCTCGCTAGGATATCGCATCCTATGCCTATATATCCTCATCTGGTACGAGGAATCAGAGCAGCTGTAGTTCAGCTAACTACGGGTCAAGCTACTAAAAAGCTCCTACTGAAAGGAAAGGGAAAAGACACCCTAAAACTATAGCTGAGAAAGGGGAATCTACCTACTGATATCATGCCTGGTTGACCATCCTAATGTCTATCATAACAACTCCGCAGCGGAGAAGTCAGAGCTCCTAAGGGATCATGACAACAGGACTAAACGGCAAACGGGAAATACTGCAAAGTAAAGGAATACTGAAAATATGCATGAATGCAACAACTAGACAAACAAGGCACAAAGGCCGCAAACCACAAAGGTAAGGGAGCTCAGCTCTACCAAATACCAACAAGCAAAGCCACTCAATAACAAACAAGCAGAAGGAGGACCACCTCAACTTCTCATGCACACAAAGTCTACTTCTAAGATGCACCTACCTCAGAACTATCTAGATGAATCCCTAAGTCTAATGCAACACAACACCATACAAGTCAAACAACATAAAGAGAAGGCTAGCTAACCTGACAAACCCCCATCTACAAAACAAGAAACTACTCCTGGGCAAGACCCCTAACAAACCTGAAACAAGCCCCTAATCTATCTCTAAACAAAACCCTATGCAACACCTTAAGCCAATATCTAAGCAAAACTCTAATCAAAACCCTAAGCAAGAGGAATCAATCCCAGTCTCCAAGCTTCAGAACAAGCTTACCAAAGAAAGGGAGCTAAGCAGACAAACTCATAGTGCCTTCCTCGGGAAAGTACCAGGAGGTTACCACTCAGGAGTCATATCCTATGCGGCTCGACAACTGTGATCAGTTTACATTCCTCCTCAGGAGAAACTAAACTCACATGAAGGCTCCGGCATCATTGGATATTTGAGAAAGCCTATATGAACTAAGGGAACTAAGTGAACAGACCCATAGGACCTTCCTCAGGAAAGTACTAGAAGGCTGACACTTAGGAATCGTATCCTACGCGGCTCAACAACTGTGATCAGTTTACATTCCTCCTCAGGAGAAATTAAACTCACAAGTTGGCTCCAACATCATTGGATACTTAATAAATCCTATATAAACTAAGGGAGCTAAGTGAATAGACCCCTAGGACCTTCCTCAGGAAAGTACTAGGAGGCTTCCACTTAGGAATCGTATCCCATGTGGCTCAACAACATGTGATCAGTTTACATTCCTCCTCAGAAGAAATTAAACTCACATGAAGGCTCCGACATCATTGGATACTTAAGAAAGAGGTGAGAAGAAAGAATGAAAGTCATTCATAGTGCCTTCCTCAGGAAAGTACCATAAACTCCCTTCAAACTTCAGGATCTCGAACCTCACAAACAGGGAACAAGCTTCTAGACTAGGTCTTCAATCCAATGCATCCTTGCAAGCTCCAACAGGACTTCATCCAGCCTCCATCTTTGAGAAGAACCCACAGGCCATCAAGCCACAAGAAACTATCTCTGAAGTTCAACCACAGTTGAACTTCAAAGTCAGAAGTCGTCAAGACTTCTCCTATCCTCAAGCTCAGACTAAAACAATATCAGAACATCCTAAAAATCTATCAAAAATCTATGGGAAACCTACATGGCTCTATGACAACATACTAAAAAATCAGAACAAAATTCATTACCAGATGAAAGAACTAAAATCAACAAAGCAGACATATCCACAAACCACTTATTCAATATCAATAACAATGCAAAAAATGCAAATAAAATGAAAATGCATGATTAAACTAATACTTCTGTACTATAAAATTCTGCATTGAATTACGAGTCTATAGAAAAAAGAAAGGAATTATTTGATCGAATCTACTATTTTTTATGAATTTTCTAATAATATGCATGCACTAAAAAATATTAAAAAGGGTCAATTAAATGGAAAATATGCCCAAAATATCAAACAAAAATAAAATGGCATTTTTATTTTTATTTAATTTTCTAGACATTTTCATGAAGTGGTAGAAAAAACAAGAACTCAAAAATCAATTGTTTTTATTTTCTTATGAATTTTACAATATGCAAGAAAATATGAAAAAGAAATTAAAAACACAAAATTTGGAATTAAATGGGAGGGGGGTTCAAACAGCAATGCTTTCAAGTTGAAAACCTAAGGTGGGCCTGAGAGGGGGGTGCGCCTAGCAAAAGGCGTTGGCCCAATACTACCAGAAATCCACTAAAAATAAAAGAAGAGAAAAAAAACGCAGGGGGTGCAGTAAGTGAATTTTCAGTTCATTCTAACATGGGCTTCATGCTATGGGGGTGCAAATAACATTAAGGGCCTAAGGCCCAATATGATTCATCTGTCTCTCACACGAAGGGGGGGGGGGGGAATAGCGAGTAAAACGGGGGTGTTGTTTCAGCAAACACGTTTGGGCCTTACCCAAACCCTAACCCTAACCCAATTAACCCTAACAACAAAACCAATCCCCCTCCACACTCTGATCACTGTTCACCGTGAACCCTAGCCGTTCGCAGCTCACCCTCTCTCTGCAACTCATTTCCAGAAAGACCCCCAAACAACCTTCACACATCTCACATGAAACCTCAACTAAAACCTAACCTCAAATCCAGATCTCATCAAAATCCCCTTCGTTAAACTATCAAGAACCTAAACCTAAATACCAACACAGCTCCTAATACGTTCATAATCCAAACATCTACAAGAAGAGTTGGAAGAAAACAAGAACCTGGAGGCGTGACGCGATTCGACGAACCCTGGATCTACTGACGAATGATGAAGAACTGGAAAATCTTGAAGCTGTTGAGGGCGAATCCAGATCTGGACGACGATTCCTGAAGATGGCGAGGACGATCTGGGATTTCTTGAAGGTGTTGATGGTTCAATGTTGATCTGGAGGCTCATGAAGGTCTATGAATATAGATGAAGGTTCTTGAAGAACGAATCATGGAGGTGATGAATCTGGACACACGATGACGAACATTATGACGATCGATGAAGATCTCAGCAAAATCTGGAAACAATAATCGGACGAACGTGAAGAACAATTGAAAGTCGTATGAATCTTGGAAAAAAGGATGATGAACGGATGCAAGTTTGGATGAAGAATCTGGAAAGATGGCGGTTGAATCTGGGCGCAAATGATGAGTTTTCCGGCGCCGTTGAGTTCTCCGGCGAAGGATAGATGGAGAGGGACGGAGGAGGAAGGAGGGATAAAGAGGAAGACCGGAGGATTTACTGCAATTTTGCAGTTTCCGGCGAGGGACGACGGTGATTCGATGACGGTTGGGGTGGCTCAGGGCGTCTGCATGCCCGGCGACGAGGGGGTCCGGCGAGATCTGAGGGCGTGACAAGTGGCGAAGGGGAGGTCAAGGTGGTGACACGCGTGAGACGCGCTGGCAGAGGGAGAGTGTAGTGGGACGCGTGTCCGTGAGTGGGAAGTTCTGAATTGATGTGGTGGGGTCCTCTGAGGTGGACGCGTGGGACCATTTATACTCGACAAGTGTCGTTTTTTGCTGGACTGAAGGAAAAAAAATGGACTGATGGATGATGTGGGCCTCCAAAAAAAAGGCCTCCTGGGCCCATACGAAAATGAACAAAAAAAAACCTAAAAACTGAAAAACTGATTAATAAAAATATTAAACCTAATTAACCTAATTAATCAAATCTAAAAGACAATTAACTTCCCTAATAAAATCTAACAAACTCAATTAAATCCTAAACAAAAGATTTAAATCCTAATTATCCTAATTAAGCCTAAAAATGATTAAAATCTAATTAACTCCATATTAAACCAAAAAATGATTAAAACTCTACTAATCTCTAAAAAACCCACTAAAATTCTGTTTAATTTCTATTTAAAATTCTATAAAATTCTTATTAAAAATCTATACTATTATTTATAATATCTATTTAAAAGGCAAACTATATTAAAACAAATTTTATTTATTTCTATTAAAATTCTATAAAAGTCTCTATTAACATAAAAGAAAAGTCTATAATATTTTCTATATTATCTAAAACAACTAAAACTATTTAAATTCTTTTATATTCTAAAAATGACAAAAAACTATTAAATCTATTTTAAAAATCTATATAAAATTCTAAAAAAGAGATTTAAACTATTAAAAAAATACAAAAACCCTATTTAAATTCCAGAAAAATCTATAAAGCCTATTTAAAATCCACAAAAGTCTATTAAAACCCTAAAAATGCAGACAAATGCAAATGACCACCATAAAAGAGCGCACGAGACCAGATCGAATCGAACAGAGAACCCCGGGCATCAGAATATCCCAAAATCACTATGCAAGCTAAAAATCACCGAGGAGTGCACAATTTCCCGAAAATAAAACCCTGATGATCTGGACTGGATCTGCCATTTAGTAAATGAAAAACCAAGCTGTAACCCTGATATCCTCTGTCTGTGCACAAATATCATGCGTCTGATTTGCGAATATGAATTTAAACCACGAGTCAGATAGGAGAATCGGTTGGTCAAATTTTAGGGTGCAACAGATGGGTATGGAGCTGGGAATGGTATGTGGCAAGAAGATCAGCAGGAGGACGCTTTCTCCGGCGGAGGTTTCGAAGGGCCGTTGGATGACTCCCAGAAGATCAGAATGCTGGAAGAGCAGATGAGGGGGGTCCTGAACCAAAGTGATGTGGGCTTAGACATGGCAACAATGGGTCTGGTACCTGGCTTGAGGGTGCCAATCAAATTCAAAGCTCCTGCGTTTGATAAGTATAAAGGGGACACATGTCCGAAAGTGCATGTGCGGGCTTATTACAGAAAGATGTCTGCATACTCGACTGATGAGAGAATGCTAATGCATTTCTTTCAAGATAGTCTGTCGGGTCCTTCCTTAGAGTGGTACATGGGGTTGGAGCCAACCAATATCAAGACATGGAAGCAATTAGCAGAGGCATTTGTATCTCACTACAAGTATAACAGCGACTTGGCGCCCAATCGGGTCCAATTGGCAGGGCTGTCTCAGAAGAAAGGGGAGAGCTTTAAAGAGTACGCGCAAAGGTGGCGCGATATGGCTGCCAGGGTCCGTCCTCCTTTAGAAGACAAGGAAATGAATGACATGTTCGTCGGCACATTCACAGGCTTGTTTCACGACATGTTGTTTCATACATCCCTGGCCAGTTTTTCAGACTTAATTCTGATGGGAGAAAAGATTGAACGTAACATTAAGCAAGGAAAGTTCCAGGCCGAGGAATCAACTGCATCTGGCAGTAATAGGAAGGCTTTTGGTGGGCGCCGTCAGGGCGAGGCAAGCGCAGTGTTTGGAGGCCGAGGCCGAGGCCGAGGCAGGGGACGAAACCAATATCATCAGCCGCAACAGGTGGCGAGTGTTACTATCCCGTATCAGCAACAACCACTTCAACAACAACAACAGCAGCAGCAACCTCAGTAGGGGGCACAGCAGGCTCAGCGAAGATTCCAGGGTGGTAAACCAAGAAGTGTGTTTGAGAAGCCTCCCTCAACCTATGCAGATTTGTTGCAGACATTGTTGGGTTTGAACCTGGTAGAGAAGAGAACTCTGGCACCGATAACAGGAACCCCTCCGTATGGTTATGATGCAAGCAGGCACTGTGAGTTTCATTCTGGGGCTCCGGGCCACGATATAGAGGGTTGCCATGCTTTTAAGCACGTTGTCTCAGAAGAAAGGGGAGAGCTTTTAAGCACTGTGAGTTTCATTCTGGGGCTCCGGGCCATTGATGGAGGCACATTGCAGTTTGACCGAGCAGCAACTGAAGAGCCTGCAGGGGCAGTAACAGATGATCAGAGTGATGTGGCCACTGTAACAATTCCTCGAAAGACAATCACTATTGCAGCACCGGTTCAGCGACCACCGATCACCATAACTAAGGCCGGACCGATCCCGTACGAGAACACGAAAGCAGTCCCATGGTCGTATGGGTTGGAGGTGTATTGTGACGGAATAAAGATTGATGTTAATAAGCAGCCAGCCGAGACTGTGGATAATGTTGTTGGTTCAGGAGGTATGACAAGGAGTGGTAGGATCTTTATATCACCTGAAGTGGAGGCCGAAAGACTAGCAAAAGGAAAAGGGAAAGTGGTTGAGAATGTCCCAGTGCAAGCAAGCGAAAAAGAAGCGGCATCGAAGGATGTAGAGGAGTTCATGCGTTTGATTCGAAAAAGTGATTATAAGATTGTGGAGCATCTGCAACAGACGCCGTCCAAAATATCTATCCTGTCGCTGCTCCTATGTTCGGAAGCTCACAGAAATGCTTTGTTGAAAGTCCTGGATACTTCCTTTGTACCCCAAGACGTCTCTGTAAATCAGCTGGAAGGAGTATTGGCACATGTGAATGCAGGCCACAGCTTGGGCTTTACCGACTTCGATTTGACCCCGAAAGGGAGAGATCACAATATGGCGCTGCACATATCCGTCGAATGTAGAGGATCAGTAATGTCGCATGTATTGGTCGACACCGGATCATCTCTGAATGTGATGCCTAAGAAAGCGATGATGAAGCTGGATGTCAGAGGAATCCTGTGCACGCCCAGTGACTTGGTAGTCAGAGCGTTTGACGGCACACGGAGAACAGTTTTTGGGTCGATAACATTGCCTCTACAAGTAGGGTCGGAGGTATTTGCAACTGAGTTTTATATCATGGATATACAGCCTGCGTACAGCTGCTTGCTTGGAAGACCCTGGATTCATGGGGCTGGGGCAGTCACGTCTACCCTGCATCAGAAGTTGAAATATATGGTCGGAGACAGCGTAGTCACCGTATGCGGAGAAGAAGACATCCTGGTCAGCCATCTATCGTCCTTTAAATATGTGGAGGTCGACGGAGAGATCCACGAAACACCCTGCCAGGCATTTGAAGGGTTGCGTATCAAGGACAAAGGTCCCGGGCCGAGCAAAGTACCAGAGATAGCCGTCTCATCGTATAAGGAAGCTCAAGCTCTAGTGGAGACAGGAGAAGCAAAGGGCTGGGGCAAAGTGCTGGATATTCCTGTGAAGATGGACCGGTTCGGGCTGGGATACCAACCGTCGTCGTCAACACCTGCTATGGGGCCACCCCGTTTCAGAGGGCCGATAACCATCTCTGCCAGTGGAGTATGTCATGAAACCATCAATGTTGCTTCGGAGTCTGACGAAGGAGACAGCGACTGTGATATGGATGCCTGGATTCAGCCAAGCACACCAGGACAAGGACTGTGCAACTGGTCTATTCAGGAGCTTGTTCCTGTGACTCTTAAACAGTAATGCTTTGCTTTATTAATTGTTGAATAATCTGATGTCTTGCCCAGGGCATCAGGATTTGCTTAGGGCTGTGTTGTTATGAACATTGCGTGTTAATCATTAAATAAATGGCGTTTTTCATGTGCAAATACTGTAATCTCTGTCTTTCTTGTTTTGTATTTTTCAATAAAATGGCAACATGGTTATTCGCTTTATACGCATTTTGAAGCACTTAAACATTCCTTTTGCAGGATAACATTTTCAGATGACATCCTTGAACCACCTATGACTCGTCCCGACTTTGAGCATCCGGTATTTCAGGCCGAAGAAGAGGTTGTCGAAGATAGTGACGTTCCTGAAGAACTGTCTTGGTTGGTGAAGCAAGAGGAAAGATCCATTCTTCCGCACGACGAGGTCATCGAAATTATCAACTTGGGGTCGGAAGGGGTTGAGAAGAATATTCGTATCAGAGCCGCACTGCAGAACGATATCAAGCGAAGACTGGTTGAAATGCTCCGAGAGTATAGTGATGTATTCGCTTGGTCGTATGAAGATATGCCAGGGCTCGATACAGATATGGTTGTGCACCGTCTGCCACTGAAAGAAGAATGCCCGCCGGTCAAACAAAAGCTTCGCAGAACTCGACCAGATATGGCAGTGAAGATCAAAGAGGAAGTTCAAAAACAGTGGGACGCTGGTTTCCTGGCTGTGACAAAATATCCCTCATGGGTTGCTAACATCGTACCCGTGCCAAAGAAAGATGGCAAGGTTCGAATGTGCGTGGATTATAGAGATTTGAATAAAGCAAGCCCAAAAGACGATTTTCCGCTTCCTCATATCGATGTGCTAGTTGATAATACTGCTCAATACTCCGTATTCTCCTTCATGGATGGCTTTTCAGGCTATAATCAGATTAAAATGGCGCCAGAGGATATGGAGAAGACCACTTTCATAACGCCTTGGGGAACATTTTGCTACAAAGTGATGCCCTTTGGTTTGAAAAATGTTGGGGCAACATATCAGCGTGCGATGACGACTCTTTTCCATGATATGATGCATAAAGAGATCGAAGTTTATGTTGACGATATGATTGTCAAATCCCAGACGGAGAAAGAGCACCTGGTGAATCTGCTGAAGTTATTTAAAAGGCTTAGGAAGTTTAGGCTGAGGCTGAACCCTAACAAATGCACCTTCGGGGTGAGATCGGGTAAGCTGCTGGGGTTTATCGTAAGCGAAAGAGGAATTGAGGTCGATCCTGCTAAAATAAAAGCAATTCAAGAAATGCCGACGCCTAAAACAGAAAAAGAGGTACGCGGGTTTTTAGGGAGGTTGAACTACATCGCTCGGTTCATATCTCACCTAACTGCCACGTGTGAACCATTATTCAAGCTGTTGAAGAAAGATCAAGCTGTAACGTGGAACGAAAATTGTCAAAAGGCGTTCGATAAAATAAAGCAGTATTTGCAGGAGCCTCCTATCTTGATACCCCCAGTGGCAGGGAGACCATTGATCATGTATTTGACAGTTCTTGAGGGAAGCATGGGTTGTGTTCTCGGTCAACACGACGAGACAGGAAGAAAAGAGCATGCGATCTATTACTTGAGTAAGAAATTTACAGATTGTGAATCTCGATACTCGATGCTGGAGAAAACTTGTTGCGCGCTAGCCTGGGCCGCCAAGCGTTTGAGACAATACATGCTGAATCATACAACCATGCTCATCTCGAAGATGGATCCTATCAAATATGTATTCGAAAAGCAGGCGTTGTCAGGGAGAATTGCCCGTTGGCAGATGGTCTTGACTGAATATGACATCCAGTACGTCTCGCAAAAGGCTATAAAGGGGAGTGTGCTGTCTGAGTATCTGGCGGAGCAGCCCATTGAAGATTACCAATCGATGAGGTTTGATTTTCCTAACGAGGATATCATGTACCTAAAGATGAAAGATTGTGAAGAGTCGTTGCCAGACGAGGGACCAGAGTTGGGTTCCAAATGGAAGATGATATTTGACGGAGCTGTGAATGCTTACGGTAGCGGAATAGGGGAAATCATCACTACGCCACACGGGTCGCACATCCCGTTTACTGCCCGATTGACCTTTTCCGTTACCAACAATGAGGCCGAATACGAAGCTTGTATAATGGGGCTTGAAGAAGCCATTGATTTGCGAATCAAGAATTTAGACGTATACGGAGACTCAGCTCTGGTGGTGAATCAAATCAAAGGGGAACGGGAGACACGTCAGCCCAATTTGATACATTACATGAATTATGCAAGGAGATTGTTGCCTTTCTTCGACAAGGTTGAATTGCATCACGTACCGCGGGCAGAGAATCAAATGGCTGACGCCCTGGCCACTTTATCTTCCATGTACAAAGTCAACTTCTGGAATGAGGCTCCCCGAATCATTATCTCTCGGTTGGACAAACCAGCTTACGTATTTGCTATTGATGAAGCATCCGACGACAAACCGTGGTATTTTGATATCCTTAATTTTCTGAAGAACAAGGAGTATCCGGCTGGGGCATCCAGTCAAGATCAGAAGACTCTCAGGAGATTAGCGGGTAATTTCTATTTGAATCCGGATGGCGTCTTATACAGAAGAAACCACGATTTGGTGCTGTTGCGTTGTGTAGACGAGAAAGAGGCAAAGCTGCTCATAGAGGAAATACACGAAGGTACCTTTGGTACGCATGCTGGTGGGCATGCTATGACGAGAAAGCTGCTGAGGGCAGGTTATTTTTGGCTGACTATGGAAACTGACTGTTTCAAGTTTGCAAGGAAGTGCCACAAGTGCCAAATCTATGCTGATAAGATCCATGTGCCTCCGAGTCCTCTAAATGTGATGTCATCACCATGGCCATTTTCGATGTGGGGAATCAATATGATTGGAAAGATCGAGCCGACGACTTCTAACGGGCATCGGTTCATTTTAGTAGCAATCGATTATTTCACCAAGTGGGTAGAAGCGGCGTCATATGCAAATGTAACGAAGAAAGTGATGGCCAGATTCATCAAGAGAGATATCATTTGCCGATATGGGATCCCCGAGCGGATAATCACGGACAACGGATCAAACCTGAACAACAAAATGATGAAGGAGCTCTGTCAGAATTTCAAGATCGAACATCACAACTCCTCCCCTTACCGGCCCAAGATGAATGGCGCTGTCGAGGCGGCCAATAAGAATATCAAGAAGATCGTTCAGAAGATGGTGGTGACCTATAAGGATTGGCACGAGATGCTACCTTTTGCTCTGCACGGTTATCGTACGACGGTACGCACATCAACCGGGGCAACCCCGTTCTCGTTAGTATACGGAATGGAAGCGATATTACCATTGGAAGTTGAGATCCCTTCTATGAGGGTATTGCGAGACGTTCAGCTAGACGAGGCAGAATGGGTGAAAGACAGGTTGAACCAACTGAGTTTAATGGATGAGAAGAGGCTAGCTTCTCTAGCATACGGTCGTTTGTACCAGAGCCGAATGAAGAAAGCATATGACAAAAAGATACATCCGCGAAGCTTTCAGACGGGCGATCTTGTGCTGAAAAGGATTCTCCCGCCGCAGGCAGATCACAGGGGCAAGTGGACCCCCAACTACGAAGGGCCATACGTTGTCAGGAAGGTCTTTTCAGGAGGAGCGTTGTTGTTGTCCACTATGGACGGTGAAGACTTCACGTCGCCTGTGAATTCGGACGCAGTTAAAAAATACTTTGCTTAAAATAGACCCGCTGGACAAAAAAAAAAAGAGTCCAGGCAAAAATGGGGCATCCTGGCGAACCAAAAACAGAATGAAAGGTTCGGGCAAAAGTTAGGGATAAAATTGAAAAATGTACACCCGCGAAGTTGAAAACCTACACTGGGCGGCTTCGGCAAAAAAGGGTATCCCGGTGAACTGAAAACCCGTAAAGGGCGGTTCACGCAAAAGTTAGGGATTTGAAAAGCAAATGACTGCGGTCCGAATTTGATATTGCAGTGAGCATCAGTGCGGGAGAATACCTGAGGGGTCGATTATCAGATACAACCGCTTCGGAAGTATGGATACCAGGAAAGCATTAGAGTCGGATGAGTCATAGGAGGATCCGTTCGTGGTGTTCGTCTGCATCCCGTTGCCGACATGTGTACAAAATTTAGTTTGTCAAAATATTTATGCTTCCTGTGCATACTTGTGTACTTGCTTCGCGTAGCTTCCTCATTTCAAGAGTTACATCCCGTGTACAAAACTCCGCCCATTCAGGGGCCCAATCAATAAAATATGTTATTCAGTATTTGATGCTGGTTCTTTACTGTTTTGTGCATGATAAAACGCCTAAGTTTATTGAAACTAGCATGTGTATAACATCACTGGCCCTTGCCAACCATTGCTAAAGCTTTGAATTAACTGAAAATGATGTCACTAACCTGAATTGATTTGGTTGCATAGGCTTGTCTTGTCCTGTTTGTGTTGTTGCAGGTTTCATAGCCGTACGAGGAAGATGATCAAAAGATTGCGATAACGAAAGACTTGATCTCCACGCAGGTCATGCATGTTCTTCCTGAAGGAGGATAGAATTCCCCAGCTAGTCGTAGCCTATCCAGAAGGCATGCTCCAATAAAGCCAGTTATCCTCAGCAGAATTGGCGATTCCAAAATGGCAGTTCACTTTCCCCGCCGGGTCATGTACTCTCTCCCCCAGTGGAGTCAGTTAATTTTTCCCAAGAGAATCATCCCATTCCCAGCGGAATTCTCTTCTCAGCCAGTATTTTCATTCCTCCCAGTGGAACTCGAAGATTAAGGCTCTCCCCGGCAGAGTTGGTGTGGCGCATTGGCATTTATTTTGTCAAAATACCGTGTGATATCCGCTCACTTTCCAGCAGAAGTTCAATCATACCAAGCGCATCTGCTATTCTCCAGCAGAGTTGTATTCCCCAGCAGGGCGTTACTTCAATAAGGTGATTGGTATCAAGTTCCTCATTTCCCAGCTGAGTCGACTTCACTCTTCCAGCATTTATTTTGCTGGAATAATTCTGTAGCATCTGGCTATCCCCAGCGGAGTCGGCATTAGCTTCAGCATTTATTTCGCTGAAGCAGTTCCCGTACCCAGCAGTTCAAGTCCGCATTTGCATTGGCATATAGTGTCATATTTGCATACACCAAACATAAAAGCGTAGCATTTCCATGTCGAATGGAGCATTGCATCATTGTCAAACGCATGCATTGTGAAACATAAACCAGGTTGGCTAACCTTTTATTTCAAGTATTGTTTCTCTTGCAGGTAGAGAGAGCCCTGGCTCAGGTGAATCAATAAGACATTCAGGGTCTCGACGTGAGACGTTCGATGAAGTGTCAGCTGTGGCACTACTCCCCACAGAGTTATCAGGATAAGTTTCTCTTTGTCCCCAAGCAGAGTTACTTACTTCCCCGCCAGGGTTTCTTGTTGAAGTTTCTCTAGTCCGACCAGCGGAGTGTTTCCTTCAAAGTTGTTGTTACGTCAGCATTGAAAGGTTCCATGAACCAGAACTCCAGAGGCTACCGCCGGTTATCAGAGCAGGCATCCAGTAGTTTGGTTTTCAGATATCCCCAGTAGAGTCAGCTCCAAAGTGGTTGTCACGTCAAGTTTGTGGTTAGGGATCAATGGAGAAATGCGTCCTGACGTGGACAATTTTATTGACGGGATTTCTTTGTGCTAGAGGAGTGGGGGTCCTAACGTGGACAGATTTATTTCCCCGGATTGATGGGGGGTGCTAGTCCTAACGTGGACGGATTCGAGTTCTCGGTATTGATCGAGTGTGGAGTCATAACGTTGACAAAGTTGGCTACTCTTTGTGTTGGTGTCCTGACGTGGACCATTTATTTTCAGCAAATAGCTTTATTCGTAATAGTGAAAGGGGTGTCCTGACGTGGACAAGTTTGCAGTTCTTTGTGATGACAAGATGCGAGAATCCTGACGTGGACAATTTTATCCTTCTTCGGGCTGATGGCAAAGTGTGAGTCCTGACGTGGACAAGTCTTATTTCCCCAGCAAGTCGAAGACGCGCAAGTCCTGACGTGGACAAGTTTATTTCTTCATCAGGTTGAGATATGGGTCCTAACGTGGACAAATTTTATTTCCTCAGCGAGTCAAGAGGTGAGTCCTTACGTGGACAAATCAAGACGAAATGTGAATCCTGACGTGGACAAGGTTATTCCTTACGTGGAAAGAGAAGCTTCAGTTCCTTACGTGGAAAAGCAAGTTCAGTCCTGACGTGGACAGACGCAGAAAAGACGAGTTGGTTTCCTTACGGGGAAAGATTGTGATTCCTTACGTGGAATGAAGATGGAGTCCTTACGTGGACAAATCAAGAAGAGAGTTATTCCTAACGGGGAAAGGTGGATCCTAACGTGGACGATGTAGTCCTAACGTGGACAAGTTTGAGTCCTTACGTGGAACGAGGATGCATTCCTTACATGGAAAGAGGGGAGTCCTTACGCGGATATATCAAGTTATTCCTTACGTGGAAAAGAAATAGATTCCTTACGTGGAAAGATTGAGTCCTTACGCGGACATATCAGAAGTTGATTCCTAACGTGGAAAAAGACGTATTCCTTACGTGGAAAAGAGAGGGTTTCCTAACGTGGAAAAAGTTTGT
The DNA here is from genome assembly GCA_963859935.3 of Lathyrus sativus. Taxonomy (NCBI): domain Eukaryota; kingdom Viridiplantae; phylum Streptophyta; class Magnoliopsida; order Fabales; family Fabaceae; genus Lathyrus; species Lathyrus sativus. The sequence continues at coordinate 156,875,380 of OZ012737.1, forward strand.
ATTCCTAACGTGGAAAGAGATGGAGATTCCTTGCGTGGAAAAATGTTTCCTTACGTGGAAAGGTGAGCCCTAACGTGGACGGTGTTATTCCTAACATGGAACGGTTATCCCTTACGTGGAAAGACGAGTCATCCCCAACACGGTCGCCAATGGATCAGTGGGTTGCCGTAACAGTCAGATCCAGACAGTGGATGTCATTCCCCAAGCAGGAGCGCAGTTTATTTCTGCGGTTGGCAAATTTATGGGTTCTTAGTATTCAACCGTCTCGTACCGCGAATGTCTGAAGGCTCCGTGCTCTTCACCCAATCGGGTCCAAGTCGCTTGAATAGGGGCAGCTGTTGCACCCTAAAATTTGCCCAACCTTATTCACTTGGTTTATGTTTCAATGTCATTAGCATTTGCATATAGAGTCATGTACATAGGTTACTCATCTGCATAGCATAAGCATAGCAAGTCAGCCAACAGGGGACCAGTCATTATTCTCATCTCTAGAGGCCTATCTAGAGGTTATTATTCAAATTCAACCTCATTCAAGTCATCAGAAAGGATTGGGAAGTTATCAAGCCAATGGATCAAGCAGTTAATCTATCTCCTATCTGAGGGTACCTGAGGGTCAGCAAAGAAATTATGAGCTGTGAATTGAAGGCATGGGGAGTATCTAGACATCTTGGAAGAGCTTAGAAAGTCATTTGGAGAAGGATACAAGTCATTGGTGTAGTCACAAGAGTTGTGGACGAAGACAGTCAACTAGGGTTTCATCTGGGTCAACCCTGGGTCAACCCTAGGTCAAAGGATTGTTGGAAAGGCATTGAGGGCTATTGAGGAGATGTGGGGTTCATAATTTGACATGGAGAATAAGGATATGTTGTTATGCTAAGGAGAAATCAGGAGAAATCAAGGAGAAGAGGAGTTTCTAAATTAGGGTTTCTATGTAAAATCCCCTAGTTTAGGTCAAATTTCCAAGCAAGATAAGTCAAAATGCAAGCTTAAAATGGACCCTTGGCCAACATGAAACTTGTATAGGATCTCAAGACCTTTAATTTGAGTGGTGGAAGACATCAAGGAGATTTATAGAACTCAAGTTATGGTCCTTGCAAGTTACAGGTCATCTGAGGTATCTGAAATTTTGTCTGTGAAAGTGACTTGACTTCCAAGCAATTTTTACCCCTCAAGGAGATTTCAAATGAATTTCTGGTAAATATAATAATTGTTCCTCATTGTCTTAGCTTTCTAGAATGGTATAGTATGCCTTCATATGATTTGTGGAACTCTACTTATGGTCTTGGCAAGCAAAGGGTATTTTGGTCATTTGAGAATTACAAGTCATTTTAACCTATGTCCAAAACTCATACAAGGAAGCTTCAAATGGAAAACTTTACAACATCAAACTTTCTCCAAATGACATTTTGAGTCTATAAAAGTGACCATGAGAGATTGGAAAGATTCATAGCACAAGGTTTCAAAATTGGTGGATTTAATGAATAAAAATGGACTTAAAAATGAGTTTTTTCATATCTTGGCCAAATAAAGCAAAATTATAGGTCATTTTGAATGGAAAGATCATTTTAAAAACATTGGATAAAGTATAATTTTGAGCTTAGTTCACATTTTGGGAGTTATACATGGTTACTTGTAATGGAAGATACATAAACCAAATCCAAAGGAAAGAATGCAAGGGAAGCTTCTCCAAGTTTCTAGGAGGTTCTAACCTCACCTATATATTGATGTGAGATAGTTCATGCCATGGTTGGTGATCTCATTCTCTCAAAGTCACAAGTTTCACTCACTTTCTTCATTTTGCAAAAGCTTCTCAAAACCTCTCAAATCTCCATCAATTTCCACATTCCTTGCTTAGATCATCATCAATACCTTTCCTAGATCAGAATCCTATCAAAGAATTGGTTGAATTGATCAAGAATTGTGCTATCCATCTTCTCCATCCAAGTTGCAAGAAGATTTCAAGTTCAATATTCAAGGAGTTTGCACAGAAGATATTGCATACAGAATTCATCATCAAGGTCACTGATCCATTCCCAATCACTGCAAGCATCATATCCAAGGAGTTGCATAGCTGTTTTCACCATTTGCATCAGGTTAGAGTTCTGTTCGAATTGCTTAGTTTAGTTAGGATTATAGAAGTTTGTTAGCATAGAATGGTTAGGCATAGTTAGGTGATTGATTTTGGTAAGTTTGGACAAGTTTCATGGAGTTTGACTAGAGTGCACTAATTCTGTTAGAGAGCATAACATCAATGATAATGCAAGATAACCTTAGATTAGTGGCTTAAAATGATCAGTGGAAGATGTAGATTATGCTAGGGTAAAGATTGGCAAGGTTTGGTATGGCTGATGACAGGTGTTCATGGTGGATCCTATCTGTTACCCCTATCGGGTTTGTTTTTGGAGTGAGTTTTAGAAGGAGATGATAGCATGGTCGTGTAGAGGGGAAGAAATGGAGTGAGTTTGGTTTTTAAAGTATGTGATTTCATGTCCTGTGGAGGGAGAATGATGAGCTCGAAAATGCTTGCATGGGAATCAATTTCTGAAACCCTAATGGCTGGAGGAAGAAGACGATACGTGGACCCTTGGATTAGCAGGAAAAGTTTGACTTGACTCCACATCTAACGCTCCACATTCAATCTGAGATTTGGTGGGAAATTTCAAAGAACGAAACGCACCGTTTCATTTAGTAGGGGGAATTGGGCTCAGCTTCTATTGGCACCCCCACGCGCGTGAAAGCCCAATAATTTGAACTGATGGTCTTGCTATTCTCACCCCCTCCCCCTATTTCTTTATAATTCATTTTAATTTCTTTTCATTTTACATTCATTTTTAAAAAATCATATCAAATTGAAAAAACATTATTTTTTGATAATTCTTTTTGCATAATTTTCTTCAAAGTGTCTAGAAAATTATAAAAAATAAAAATTGCATTTTATTTTTTATTTGATATTTTTCCCATATTTTCCAAATAAATGCATATTTTAGGTGTTCCATTTCATACATGATTTTGATAATTTTTGTTCTACTAGTTGCTTTAATATTTTTTGTCCATTCTTTTTAGGTTGATTAATAGACATTGTTAGTTTGTGTATGCAATTTAGTTCATATTTTTAGGAATTAATTTTAGGTGATTAGTTTAGGTGTGAATAACATGAACAAAACTAGGGTTTTAAACCAACTTAGGTGAGATAGTTTAATTCTTTTAGGAAATTTTCATTTGATTTTTGGGGTATGGACTATAGGGGTTATGGGTATAGGATAGATCCCCTTAGAAATCACTAGGATTCCCCTACTGCTACTAGTATATACTGCTATATTTGATTGATTGGTGTGGTATGCCCTCTGGGGATTCTGTTTGTCTGTGTGGGTATTGGGATTGTCTAGGGATTGGGGAAGCTGAAGACTTGTGATGATGAAGCCATTGGAGATCCAGAGACTGAAGACCAACTTCCAGAGATTAGAGAGGAGATTCTTGCTAGCAGCTGTTGAGGAGACTAGGGTTTAGGAGCTAGGCAGAGTTCTAGATTAGAAAGTTTGTCTCTCAAACATGGAATGCTTTGTCTGCATCCATCCTTTCCTTATGATTCAAAGTCTCTATCAAATACACACCTCCTTCCTTTGGAAGGATCAGTGAATGTATTTGAAAGATAAAACTTTTGAGGGAAAATTATCTGTTTAATGTTAACAGTTGATGAACCACCCTTGGTAGTTAATTAACTGTCTAACATTCATTCATTTCATCTTGTTGACTGATGTTTCTCCTGGAGATTGAGACTGGAAGAAAAGCCATTGCAGATGGAAGATTGATGATCAAGACCTTGCTGGAAAGCTGTGGAGAGGGGGATTGCTGCTTGCCTGAAGCTTATAGTTGTTTGATGATGACTTGAAGATGGATATTGATGCAGAGCTGCTGTAGCTGTTTATTATTGTTGTATTTCATCTCTGATGTATTGATTGGTTTTCCTGACTGTATTGTTTGTTGTTTACCCTATTGGATTGAAATTGAAGTCTGTTCACTTTTGCCTATTGCTTTCTAGGTTCGAGGTTGAGTGGGACTCCCTTGCCTCGCTTGTATTGTTGCATCCATGCATTTTACTGATACTGTATATATTTGCTATTGTTTCTGTTGCCGTCTATTCCCTTAGGATCTCTGTTTCTCTCTGTGCAAGAGAGGAGCATGATAGACATTAGGTCTTGACCCATGCATGATAACATTAGGTTAGTTTGATTCCCTTCTCAACCGTAGGTTAGAGTTCTGTCTCTTCTTCCTCAAAACAAATAGAAAAAACACAATAAGATTTCAAACACAATAAAAGACACTTCTTCCCTAAAAGAATGTGAACTCATCAAGACGTCATTTTTTGTCCGCCGGGGTTGTTAATCAGAAAAACCTTTTTCAGAAGGAATAAAATCAATCAAGACAAACTTGTGGCGTGCGTGGCCCGAACTACGTTTGCTCTGATCTTTCATGCTGTATGAAAGTACGTAGGCATAGGATGCGATATCCTAGCGAGCAACCTTCCCTCCTTTCCCGTAGGTAGGCGAACTACGTTGACTCTGATTTCTCGTTCCAGACGGGAATACGTAGGCATAAAGTGCGATACTTTGCCGAGTCATTTTATTTTCATTTTCTTTTCTTTTTAACCCTTCACCATTAGAGTAGATAGAATAACAATCCATACTCGAAAACAAGCGTGGATCCCGTCGAGTACGACGGACGTGAGGGGTGCTAATACCTTCCCCTTGCGTAACCGACTCCCGAATCCAGGTTTTGGTTGCGATGACCATACCTTTCCCGTGTTGTGCGAGGTTTACTCTGAGCGTTTCCTTTCCCTCCCGTGGGATAAATAACGCACGGTGGCGACTCTTCTGTTCAGCCGGCGCCGATTTTCGCACTAGCGACAATCCTCAATCTTCAAGGGTTTCTTCAAAGCAAGCTCTCCAGCAGAGAAATGATGACAAGAGGATTTAGAATGTTAAACAGTCTGCTGAGCACCAAAGGTGGCCTACAGAAAGTTAACATAATACAGACTGTTTCTCTCAAAGTTCTATCTCCTAGACACAGTCACTAATCCTTCCAAAGGAGGGATGTTAGTATTAAGGAGAGACTTTTAATCATTGAGAAGAATGGAGGCAAAAGAAACCATTCATGTTTATGAAGGAAATTTCTATTCTAAGGCTCTACCTATACCCTATGTCCTATAGTCTTCAAACAACTCCAAGCAAGCCAAGCAATCTTCATCAAGCTTTGATTTTGATCTTCAACCTTGTCTTTATTAAGCTCCACCATCATGCTCTTCAAACCAAGCCCACACCCCAAGCAAAAGCCCAAAAAACCCACACAACAAAATAAACCCCAAAAATGGGCAAACCAAGCAATCACACAATGGCAAAATATACTAAAAATAGTAAAATAATATTTACAAGCCTAATATTAATTCTAAGGGAAGTACTATATCTACCCTATATACCCCATAGGTCCCATACTCTAATTCAATCTTAAAACCCAAAAATAAAATGTTCAAGTGCACCTATGTTATGTATAAACCCTAATCTAACCATCCTAATACTCACTAATCAAAATTACCTAAACATAATCCTAAAAATTATGGAATAAAATCCAGGGGTACCTAATATGTATATTTAGTTGTCCTAAAAAGATTGGTCTAAAAAAATAAGGGGAACTACTTAAACAAAAATCTACAAGATTATGTACAAACTATATTCAACAAAAAAACAATTAAAAGCAAAATATTCACAAAAAATAAAGAAAATGCCTAAACTAACATTTTTATTTATTTACAATTTTCTTGAAGTCACAACTAACCTATAGCAAAAATTCCCACCTAAAAATAACCATTTTTCAATTTTATATGAATTTTCAAAGTTGTAAAATGAAATTAACAAAATGAATTAAAAATAACAAAAAATCTGGTGCAGATAGCAATAAAAAGTAAAATGGTAAGCAACTGGGCCCAGATGGGGGGTGCGCATAGCAAAGCGCCCTGGGCCCAAACATATCAGAAAAATGAAAAAGAAAATCAAAGAGAAAAAAGAAAATAAAACGGTGTAAATAGCAATCAATACACGTGCAATATTGGATGGGCCATGAAAGGGGGTGCCAACATCAACAACCAACTTAAGCCCAATGCCTCTTGTTAAATGAAACGATGTGTTTCAGCATCAGCCAGCCTTCACAACTTGAAGCTCAATCTGGACCACACGATGATAAGTCAGTCAACACTTCTAACATGATCCAAAGGTCCAAAACCCGTCTTCCTCATTTGAATGAACATTGGAGCCAAAAACTCCATTGATGAACAAGCAAGAACCTACTCTGATCCACACATGAACTCCCTCGATACTGAACCAAAATCAACGAACTAAAACCCTAACATGATCCAATTTCTTCCCTGATTCCATCCATGGTTTCAGAATTAATTGACATGACTTCTAACATCAAACACGATCTTCACTCCAAAAATAGCTCAAAAATCAATCAACACCAATCTTCAAATTATTGTTCTCAATCTCTTCCTTGTTCCACCCTGAGTAACTCTAACTAAAGAACTAAGGTTATAACTCCATATCCAATGAGTTCTTGATCCCAACAGAAATTATGTCAACCTAACAATCATCACTAAATTGATCCAAACTTTCCAGAAAGCACCACCTAACCACATACTAATCATTTAACCTAAGAATTCATGCTAATTCTACCTAATCCGAGCCATAGTGAGAAAGTTACTAACCTGTGTAAATGGAGAAAACAGATGATGAAATTGAGAAAATGATGAAGAAATGTGTGAATTCGATTGTGAATTGCAATTGAGCAAGATGAATCTCAATCTCTCTTCTCTGCACCAAATGAAGTCCAACCCTGATTTAGATCAACTCAAATTCATATATAGGAAGTGTTAGAACCCTCTAGAAAGACCTGGAATGATCCTATGAGATTTTGCAATTCTCATGTCATGAGTTTTTCCTTTAATGAGATCAACATATCAGTTATAGCTTGCCTTGTTGTAGCATTCAAATGTGACTTGAATATCTCCCCAAATGAGAATTAGAGTGTGTTAGAGTGGTTCTTTGCCTTGCAATTCACTCCTAGCTTGGTGTGGCAAGTGTAGCTTCTTATATAAGTAACCAATGATAAGTCCAAGTTCTTGACCTCAAATTCAAAATCCAATGGTGTCAATGATCTCAAAACATGTTTTCCCTTCAATTTGGTATATCACATGGTGTATTTTATCTTTGGATCAAAAAATCCCAAATTTGGTCACTTGAAAATGGACTTTTACCTTCCATATTTGGTCAATTTTATCATCTTGAGTTCCATGCATTTCCAATCCATCATGACCTTTTTCCTAGACTAAAAACATCATTTTGAGCAAGTTTGATGTTGGACATTTTTTCATTTGAAGCTTGCAAGCAGGAGTTTTAGGCATATGCTTGAAATGACCTATAATCTTACTTTCCCAAAATACCCCTGGCTTGTCAAGATCATAAGTAGAGTTCCACAAATCAGATTGAGGCATACCATACCTTTCTAGAAAGCTAAGATCATGAGGAACAAATTTCATGTTGGAAAAAAAATCCATTTGAAAACTCCTCATGGGGTAAAAGTTGCTTGGAAGTCAAGTAACTTTCATAGATAAATTTCAGTGTCCTCAGATGGCCTATAACTTGCAAGAACCATAACTTGAGTTCTATAAATCTCCTTGATGCCTTCCACCACTCAAATTAAAGGTCTTGAGATTCTCTAAAAGTTTCATGTTGGCCAAGGATCCATTTGAGACTTGCATTTTGAATTACTTTGCTTGGAAGTTTGACCTAAATCAGGGAATTTTACACAGAAACCCTAATTTAGAAACTTCTCTTCTTCTTGATTTCTTTTGATTTCTCCTTGGCACAACACCACATCCATATCCACATATCAAATGATGAATCCCACATCCTTCAAATAGGCCTTGATGCTTTTCAATCAATCATTAGACCTAGGGTTGACCTAGGGTTGACCTAGGTGAGACCCTAGTTGACTGTCTTCAACTATAGCTCTTGTCACCACACCAATGACTTGTCTTACTTTGAAAATGACCCTCTAGGTCTTCCATGATGTCTACACACATTCCATGCCTCAGTCCATAGCTCACACCCTCTATGATGATCTTCAAATACTCCCCAGATAGACTATAAATCCACTGCTTGATCTATTAACTTCTCAAAGCTTTACCTTCTTTCTTGGTGACTTGAATAGGCTTGAATCTTGAATATTTTTCATAGCTTCCTTGAGATGAAAAATAGCACTTGATCCCTTGTTGGATGACTTGCCCATGCCATGCTATGCAAATGAATGAACTATGTATATGATCTACTATGCAAATGATAAAGCTATGAAAACACAAATCAGGTAAAACAAGTTGGTCAAATTTTAGGGTGCAACAGCTGCCCCTATTCAAACGGCTTGGACCCGACTGGGTGAAACGCCCGGAGCCTTCAGACAATCGAGGTACGAGACGGTTGAATACCAATAAACCCAGAAATTTCCCAACCGCGAACATAAATTGCGAAATAAACTGCACCAATATCTGGGGGAACACTATCTACAAATCTGATTTCAACACTATCTTGTCAAGACCGGAATTGACTTCACTGGGAGAAGTATTTTTGTCGAATATAAGAACGTAATTCTGTCTTGTTATGGGACACATACTATGTTCCTTACGGGGAAATCCTTCGTCTAGATACTGAAGAGTTCATCTCCCTATCTCTCACAGGAAACATACATCGACTTAGTAACACGTCGTCCGCCTATCCAATACGGGAACACTATTCTGTTTACATCACCGGAAAATTATTCTTCTGCCCATCACACAGGAAAATTACTCTTCTGCCCATCACACAGGAAAATTATTCTTCTGCCCATCACACAGGAAAATTATTCTTCTGCCCATCACACAGGAAAATTACTCTTCTTCCCATCACACAGGAAAATTATTCTTCTGCCCATCACACAGGAAAATTATTCTTCTGCCCATCACACAGGAAAATTACTCTTCTGCCCATCACACAGGAAAATTATTCTTCTGCCCATCACACAGGAAAATTACTCTTCTGCCCATCACACAGGAAAATTATTCTTCTGCCCATCACACAGGAAAATTACTCTTCTGCCCATCACACAGGAAAATTAGTCTTCTGCCCATCACACAGGAAAATTATTCTTCTGCCCATCACACAGGAAAATTATTCTTCTACCCATCACACAGGAAAATTATTCTTCTGCCCATCACACAGGAAAATTACTCTTCTGCCCATCACACAGGAAAATTATTCTTCTGCCCATCACACAGGAAAATTATTCTTCTGCCCATCACACAGGAAAATTATTCTTCTGCCCATCACACAGGAAAATTATTCTTCTGCCCATCACACAGGAAAATTATTCTTCTGCCCATCACACAGGAAAATTACTCTTCTGCCCATCACACAGGAAAATTATTCTTCTGCCCATCACACAGGAAAATTATCTCGGACATAGTTTCTTTGCCTATTCTCTGCAGTAACTAACTCCGCTGGGGCTATTCCGAAAATAACTATCAAACACTCGTCTAGATAACAAGTAGCTACTTCTGAATTTCGATTTTATAAAAACCTGAAATGCTGCCGCAACAACAAATCTTTGAAGAAAACATTCCGCTGGCCGGATACAACAACGCCTCAATTGGCAACTCTGGTGGGGAAAATGATAAACTGGACTATGTCATCACGCGTCTCCCGGCGAGACCTCGATTTTCTGATAATATCTGAGCTTTAGAACTCCTTACTCCTGTTGAGAACCACACCTGAAAGCAAAAGGTCAACCAACCTGATCTATGTTTCATAATGCGTATGTTTGATAATGGCGTAATGCTCCATACAATATGGAAATGCTACGCGTTTTTTTTGTTTGGTGGATGCAAATATGACACTATATGCCGATGCAAATGCAGGCTCGAACTGCTGGGATAGCTCTAACAAGCTTGCTTCATCAATCTTGGCCATCGAGGACAAATATCACCCTGCTGGGGAGTAAACGAGTATCACAAAGTATTCCGGCAAAATAAATGCCAGGACACACAACTAACTCTGTCGGGGAGAGTTTTAACCTTCGATTTCCACCGGGAGGAAAGAAGACACTTGCTGAAAAGAGAGAACTCCGCTGGGGACTAAACGCCTCTCTTGGGGAAAATCAACTGACTCCGTTGATGAGAATGAATGACCCTACTGGGAAGGGAATCTCTGCTGGGGAGAGTATAATGTCTGGGTACAGCTCGCAAGTTTGGAAATATTAGTCTTCTGAGGCTAAACAACTCTGCTCGGGTCAGGGAATCCTTTTGGGGGACACCACACTGTCTAAATACAGCCTACAATCTTGGAAGCACCAAACCCTGTTGATGGTAAACGACCCTGCTGGAGAATGTCCTTCGGATAAGCTGCGACTAGCTGGGGAATTTGATCCTTCTTCAATAAGGAACATTGTCATCTCAGCTTCCGGGAATGAAGCGCGACCTGCATGGAGATTCACTTCACATAATGATCAAGTCTTTTCGTTACGAGCCTCTGGCTAGGACGACAATCTTCTGATCGTCCACTTCGTATGGTCAAGAACCCTGCAACACCACAAATGAGACAAGAGAAGTCTCCACAACCAAATCTATTCAGGTTAGCATTAGTGACATCGTTTTCAGTCAATTCGAAGTTTTAGCAATTATTGGCAAGGGCCAGCGATGCTATGCACTTGCTAGTTTTATTAAACATTGGCGTTTTTCACATACAAAACGGTAAAGAACAAGCATCAAATACTGAATAACATGTTTTATTGATTGGGCCCCTGAATGGGCAGAGTTTTGTACACCGGATGTAACTCCTGAAAAGAGGAAGTTACGTACAACAAATATACAAGTATGTACAGGCAACATAAATACAGTGACAACTCAAATTTACACATATGTCGGCAACGTGATGCAGACGAACATCATGAGCTGATCCTCCTATGACTCGCCTGACTCTGGCGCTTTCCCGGTATTTAAAATTCTGAAGAGATTGTATCTGATAATCGAACTCTCAGGTATATTCTCCCGCACCAATGGGCAAGGTAGTATCAAATTCGGACCGCAGTCATTTGCCTTTCAAATCCCTAACTTTTGCGTGAACCGCCCTTTACGGGTTTTCAGTTCACCGGGATACCCTTTTTTGCCGAAGCCGCCCAGTGTAGGTTTTCAACTTCGCGGGTGTACATTTTTTTTCAATTTTTATCCCTAATTTTTGCCTGAACCTTTCATTCTGTTTTTGGTTCGCCAGGATGCCCCGTTTTTGCCTGGACTCTCTTTTTTCTGTCCAGCGGGTCAATTTCAAGCATAGTATTTTTTAACTGCGTCCGAATTCACAGGCGACGTAAAGTCTTCACCGTCCATGGTGGACAACGATAAAGCTCCTCCTGAAAAGAATTTTCTGACGACGTATGGCCCTTCGTAGTTGGGGGTCCACTTGCCCCTGTGATCTGCCTGTGGCGGGAGAATCCTTTTCAACACAAGGTCGCCCGTCTGAAAGCTCCGAGGGTGTATCTTCTTATCATACGCTTTCTTCATTCGACTCTGGTACAACCGACCATATGCTAGAGAAGCTAACCTCTTCTCATTCATTAAACTCAGTTGGTTCAACCTATCTTTCACCCATTCTGCCTCGTCGAGTTGGACATCTTGTAATACCCTCAGGGAAGGAATCTCAACTTCCAGTGGTAGCACTGCTTCCATTCCATATACCAACGAGAACGGGGTTGCCCCGGTTGATGTGCGTACCGTCGTACGATAACCGTGCAAAGCAAAAGGTAGCATCTCATGCAAGTCCTTATAGGTCACCACCATCTTCTGAACAATCTTCTTTATGTTCTTATTGGTCGCTTCAACAGCTCCATTCATCTTGGGTCGATACGGAGAAGAGTTGTGATGCTCAATCTTAAAACTCTGACACAGCTCCTTCATCATCTTGTTATTTATGTTCGAATCGTTGTCGGTAATAATCCGCTCGGGGATTCCATATCTGCAAATGATATCTCGTTTGATAAACCTGGCTACCACCTGCTTGGTCACATTTGCATATGATGCCGCTTCCACCCATTTGGTAAAATAATCAATTGCCACCAAAATGAAACGGTGTCAGTTAGATGTCGTCGGCTCAATTTTTCCAATCATATCGATTCCCCACATCGAAAATGGCCACGGTGATGACATCACGTTCAGAGGACTCGGAGGCACATGGATCTTATCCGCATAGATCTGGCACTTATGACACCTCTTCGCAAACTTGAAACAGTCAGTTTCCATAGTTAACCAATAATAACCGGCCCGCAGCAACTTCCTCGTCATAGCATGTCCACCAGCATGTGTACCAAATGTACCCTCGTGTATTTCCTCCATAAGCAACTTCGCCTCTTTCTCGTCTACACAACGTAGCAGCACCAAGTCGTGGTTTCTCTTGTATAGGACACCGTCCGGATTCAGATAGAAATTACCCGCCAATCTCCTGAGAGTCTTCTGGTCGTGACTGGATGCCCCAGCCGGACACTCCTTGTTCTTCAAGAAATTCTGGATGTCAAAGTACCAGGTTTTATCATCGGATACTTCGTCAATGGCAAATATGAAGGCGGGTCTATCAAGCCGAGAGATAACAATTCTGGGAGCCTCATTCCAGAAGTTGACTTTGTACATGGAGGACAACGTGGCCAGGGCGTCAGCCATCTGATTTTCTGCTCGCGGTACATGATGCAATTCAACCTTGTCAAAGAAGGGCAACAACCTCCTCGCGTAATTCATGTACGGTATCAAATTGGGCTGACGTGTCTCCCATTCTCCTTTTATTTGATTCACCACCAGAGCTGAGTCTCCATATACATCCAGATTTTTGATTCGCAAATCAATGGCTTCTTCAAGCCCCATGATGCAAGCTTCGTATTCGGCTTCATTATTGGTAACCGGAAAGGTCAATCGAGCAGTAAATGGGATGTGCGACCCATGTGGAGTAGTGATGATTGCCCCTATTCCGCTACCATAGGAGTTTACAGCTCCGTCAAAGATCAACTGCCATTTGGAACCCAATTCTGGTCCTTCGTCCGACAACGGTTCTTCACAATCTTTCATCTTTAGGTACATGATATCCTCGTCAGGAAAATCAAACCTCATCGATTGGTAGTCATCAATAGGCTGCTCGGCAAGATACTCTGATAACACGCTCCCCTTTATAGCCTTCTGTGAGACATACTGGATGTCGTATTCGGTCAAAACCATCTGCCAACGAGCAATTCTCCCCGATAGTGCCTGCTTTTCAAATACGTATTTGATAGGATCCATCTTTGAGATGAGCATGGTTGTATGATTTAGCATGTACTGCCTCAAACGCTTGGCGGCCCAAGCTAGCGCACAACAAGTTTTTTCGAGCATTGAGTATCGAGACTCACATTCAGTAAACTTCTTACTCAGGTAGTATATCGCATGCTCTTTTCTTCCTGTCTCGTCGTGTTGACCGAGAACACAACCCATACTTCCCTCAAGAACCGTCAAATACATAATCAAGGGTCTCCCTGCCACTGGAGGTATCAAAATAGGAGGCTCCTGCAAATATTGTTTTATTTTATCGAACGCCTTTTGACAATTTTCATTCCATGTTACAGCCTGGTCTTTTTTCAACAGCTTGAATAGCGGCTCACACGTTGCTGTTAGGTGAGATATGAACCGAGCGATGTAGTTCAACCTCCCTAAAAACCCACGCACCTCTTTTTCTGTTTTAGGCGTCAGCATCTCTTGTATGGCTTTTATTTTTGCAGGATCAACCTCTATTCCTTTTTCACTCACGATAAACCCTAGCAGTTTACCCGACCTCACCCCGAAGGTGCACTTGTTAGGGTTCAGTCTCAGCCTGAACTTCCTAAGCCTTTTGAATAATTTCAGCAAATTCACCAGATGTTCCTCCTCCGTCTGGGATTTAGCAATCATATCATCGACATAAACCTCGATCTCTATATGCATCATGTCATGAAAGAGAGTCGTCATTGCACGCTGATAAGTTGCCCCAGCATTCTTTAATCCGAAGGGCATTACTTTGTAACAAAATGTTCCCCAAGGCGTAATGAAGGTAGTCTTCTCCATGTCTTCTGGCGCCATTTTAATCTGATTGTAGCCCGAGAAGCCATCCATGAAGGAGAATACGGAGAATTGAGCGGTGTTGTCAACCAGCACATCAATGTGAGGAAGTGGAAAATCATCTTTCGGGCTCGCTTTGCTCAAATCACGGTAGTCTACGCACATTCTCACTTTACCGTCCTTTTTTGGCACTGGCACAATATTAGCGACCCATGAGGGATATTTTGTAACAGCTAGGAAACCAGCATCCCACTGCTTTTGAACCTCCTCCTTAATTTTCACTGCCATATCAGGTCTAGTTCTGCGAAGCTTCTGCTTAACTGGCGGGCATTCTTCTTTTAGCGGCAGACGGTGCACAACCATATCCGTATCCAGCCCAGGCATGTCTTCGTACGACCAAGCGAATACATCACTATACTCTCTGAGCATTTCAACCAGTCTTCGCTTGACGTCGCTCTGCAGTGCGGCTCCTATACGGATGTTCCTTTCAACCCCTTCCGACCCCAGATTAACAATTTCAACGACCTCCTCATGAGGCAGAATGATTCATTCTTCTTGCTTTACCAACCAAGACAACTCTTCTGGAACGTCGCCATCTTCAACAATCTCTTCTTCGGCCTGAAATGTCGGGTGCTCAAAGTCGAAGTGAGTCATAGGCGGTTCAATGATGTCATCTGAAAATGTTATCCTGCAAAAGGAATGGTTAAATGCTTCAAAATGTGTATAAAGCGAATAACCACGTTGCCATTTTATTGTAAAACACAAAAACGGAAAAAACAGAGATCACAATATTTGTACATGAAAAACGCCTTTTATTTAACGATTAAACAATGCAATATACATAACAGCACGACCCTAAGCAAAATCGCGATGCCCCGGGTAAGACACCGGATTATTCAACAATTGAGAAAACAAAGTATCACTGTTTTGTAGTCACAGGAACAAATTCCTGAATGGACCAATTGCATAATCCTTGTCCTGGCACGCTCGGATGAATCCAGGCGTCCATGTCGCAGTCGTTGTCTCCTTCTTCGGAATCTGAAACAGCGTTGATGGCCTCGTGATACACTCCACTAGCCGTGATTGTTATTGGTCCTTTGAAACGGGGTGCCCCAGCAGCAGGCGTTGATGATGACGGTTGATATCCCAGCCTAAATCTGTCCATCTTCACGGGAATATCCAGAACCTTGCCCCAGCCTTTTGTCTCACCAGTCTTTACTAGAGCCTGAGCCTCCTTGTATGATGAGATTGCCACCTCTGATGCTTTACTCGGCCCTAGAACCTTGTCTTTGATGCGCAACCCTTCAAAGGCTTGACAGGGGGTCTCATGAATCTCGCCGTCGACTTCTACGTACTTGAATGACGACAAATGGCTGACCAATATATCCTCCTCCCCACAAACTGTAACCATACTGTCCCCCACCATGTACTTTAGCTTTTGGTGCAAGGTAGATGTGACTGCCCCAGCACCATGGATCCATGGTCGTCCAAGAAGACATTTATATGCTGGCTGGATGTCCATAATGTAAAATTCAATTTCGAAAATCTCCGGCCCCACCTGCAGAGGTAACGTTATAGATCCAAAGACTGACCTTCGTGTACCATCAAATGCCCTGACCACCAAGTCACTAGGCGTACAAATGATCCCCCTGATGTCCAATTTCATCATTGCCTTCTTTGGCAGCACGTTCAAGGAAGACCCGGTATCTACCAGCACGTGGGACATGACTGAGCCCCTACATTCAACTGAGACGTGCAACGCCATGTTATGCTCTCTCCCTCTCGGGGTCAAATCAAAATCCGTAAATCCCAAGCTATGGCCTGCGTTCACGTGCGCCATCACCCCCTCCAACTGATTCTCAGAAACATCTTGGGGTACAAACGACATGTCCAGAATTTTCAATAATGCATTCCTATGGGCTTCGGAACACAATAACAGTGACAATATGGATATCTTCGACGGCGTCTGTTGAAGGTGCTCAACAATCTTATAGTCACTCTTACGAATAAGGCGCATAAACTCTTCTACATCTTTCGGTGACGTTTCTTTTTCATTCCTATGCACAGGGACATCCTCATTCATTTTTCCTTTTCCTTTTGCCAATCGTTCAGCCTCTACTTCAGGCGATATAAAAATTCTCCCACTTCTTGTCATCCCTCCGGTCCCGACGACATTGTCTACAACCTCAGCTGGCTATCTACTGATATCGATTTTCACCGCATCACAGTATGCCTCCAACCCATAAGTCCAGGGTACCGCCTTAGTGCTCTCATAAGGGGTTGGCCCTGCCTTGGTGATAGTGATCGGCAGTGGCCTGGCTGGCGCCGTTATAGTTATTGTTTTTCGGGGGATTGTCACCGTAGCCATATCACTTTGCTCATCATCTACTATTTCTGCAGGTTTCTCAACTGTTGTTCTGTCGAATTGCAACGTGCCTTCATCTATCAAGGTCTGAATGCCCTTCTTCAATTCAACACAACCCTCAGCTTGGGTCCAACA
Organism: Lathyrus sativus; assembly: GCA_963859935.3. Lineage (NCBI taxonomy): Eukaryota > Viridiplantae > Streptophyta > Magnoliopsida > Fabales > Fabaceae > Lathyrus > Lathyrus sativus. The sequence continues at coordinate 156,892,059 of OZ012737.1, forward strand.
CTCTAGACAAAACTCATCGCAGCCCGGATACACACCTCCCTTCAATAACTTGCTCTTTATCTCGCACAACGGTGTTTTTAGTTCATCAACATTCATGATCAAGTTCAAACCCTCCTCAGTCAAAATAGCATTTGCCCCATGGTTGGGCATGGGCTGTTGTACTATGTTCGGACCTGCTTGTCCAAAATTTATGGCTTTGCTATCCAACAGATCTTGCACCACATGCTTGAACGTGTGGCAAGTCTCTATATCATGGCCAGGAGCCCCGGAGTGGAACTCGCAGTGCTTGTTCGTATCAAAACCAAACGGAGGAGTGCCCGTCATTGGCGCCATAGTCCTCTTTTCCACCAAATTCAAGCCCAGTAATGTTTGGAGTAGCTCTGCATACGTATAAGGAGGTACATCAAATACTCTTTTCGGCCTCGCGTTAGGAAATCTCCTCTGTCCCTGATTTGGCCTCTACTGTTGTTGTTGTTGTTGTTGTTGTTGTTGCTGTGGTGGTATCTGCTGTAGTGGCATTGGTTGTTGATGAAAGGGAATTGTGACACTTGCCACCTGTTGCGGATGATTGTACTGATTCCGCCCTCTGCCCCGGCCTCGGCCCCCGAATACTGCACTTGTGTCACCGTGACGGCGACCACCGAAAGCTCTTCTGTTACTGCCAGCTGAAGTAGACTCCTCAGCTTGGAATCTCCCCATTTTGATATTACTCTCAACCTTCTCTCCCATCAAGATTAGATCCGAGAAACTGCCCAAAGAAGCGGGAAACAGCTTATCATAAAACATACCGGTGAACGTTCCTATGAACATATCATTCATCTCCTTCTCAACCAACGGAGGATGAACTCTTGCAGCCATGTCGCGCCACCTTTGCGCATATTCTTTGAAGCTCTCATCTTTCTTCTGTGACAGCCCCTGTAACTGGACTCTGTTCGGTGCCAGGTCACTATTGTACTTATAATGAGCCACAAACGCTTCAGCCAGCTGCTTCCAAGTCTTTACCTGAGTAGGCTTTAATCCCATGTACCATTCAAGGGAAGGACCAGACAAGCTGTCTTGAAAGAAATGCATCAGCATCCTCTCATCGTTCGAATAAGCCGACATCCTTCTATAGTATGACTGCACATGCACATTTGGACAGGTATCTCCCTTATATTTGTCAAATGTGGGAGCTTTAAACTTTAGCGGTACCCTCAGGCCAGGCACCAGACCCATTGTGGTCATATCTAAACCAACAGCACTTTGATTCATAACACCTTTCATCTGCTCCTCGAGCATCTTAATTCGCTGAGCGTTATCTACAGGACCTTCAAAACCCCCGCCAGAGAAAGCATCTTCTTGTTGATCTTCTATCCAATTACCGTTCCCATTTCCGTATCCATCATACCCATTGTTACGACCAAATCTAGTCTGATTCATCACAGGGCCCTGCCCCCTGTTACCATACCCTTGAGCGACCCCGACAGGTCCAAAAGACATCACTCCGGCGCCATTTCCGTTACCGAATCCGCCATAACCCTGGTTGGCATTACCAAATCCATCATGTCCGAAGCCCTGAGCGTTGAAGCCGTACTTCCCATCTTGATTAACATAATCAAACCCCTGGTCATTATAGCCAAGTCTGTTGTTACCGAAGCCATTACCTCCAATATTATCACCGCCCAGATTGGCATCTCCGAATCCAACATTGTTGATGACAGTCTCATTACCGATTCCTGTATTACCGTTCCCAGCGCCAGCGCCATTGTTCACATTCACAGCAGGTATGTTCGTCACAGGTGGAGCTACCGGTGTAGAAGTACCATCCCCGTGAATGGTGTCAACACGTACAGAATTGTGGTCTTCGTTTCCATGCCCAGCATTTCTCGCTAGCAATGGTTGCACCAGAGCTTGCAAGTTTTCCTGGCCTTTCACGATTGTCTCCATCGTCTGCATGAACAGCGCCAGCTTCTCACGCATGTCCTGCATTTCGCTCTGCATCTGATCCATAACTCTTTTGCAGTTGGTACGAGTAGAGTATCGGTGCGGGCGTTGACTTTCAATCCTGAAAAGACCTGTACGATGCAGGAAATGAGATACAGTTCAATAATCACTTGTTAATGCAATATGAATGAGTATGCAAATGCGACATGTGTCTGTGCATTAGGGAATATCACTCCCCAATTCTAGTGCTAATGTGTCAGTGTGGTGACAGTGACAGCAATACGAAGTTCGGAGCCGAATCATAGAAAACACCTCATACATTGCAGAGAAACCCATCAAGTCAGGAATACAATATCAATGAGCGTACAATAAGAAGGCATGACCTCAACCAACAATCCTGGTGATGGCCAGCACAATACAAATAAAGCATACACATCGATACATGAAATAGTCAAGTGCGACCATACGCCTGGTACTCCTCTAATAACCTCTTAGTCTCGGGATGATTTGGTCGGGTAAGCAAACCCTCAACAAGTAGATCTCTTCGCTTGAGAACACGTCGTAAATCACCAGCAGATTCCTCCTGTGCCCCTTCTCCGAAGCGATCCTCTAGCTTTCGTTTCTGAGACACAGCCTCCTTCTTGCACTCGATGGCTTTGTTCAATGAGTTCTGAAGACTATATCTTGCCATCACCTCCTCTTCATACTTTTTCTTGCTAGCCTTCAACTGATCTTCGAGTTCCGAAATTTGCTGCTTCAATTTGTCTTCCCTCTTTTTGTTGTTGGTCAGCGTAGCATTCCACGTTTTGTTGCAAGAAGAGATTTCCCGGTGGGCGGCATCGAGTGACTTCTTCTTGGACTCTAAAATATCATGAGAGCTTCTGAATTCTTTCCCCAGGAGTTCACACTTCTTTTTCTCTTCGGTCAGTTCAGCACCTAGCCTGTTTACTAACTCAGTCTGCTGTTGGAAAGAATGCACAGCTTTGTTCTTCTTACTCCGCATCTGAGCCAGTTCATTCTCTAACTCTTCATTGATCTTTATCAAGTCCTCTTTTTCTTTCACAACCCGCTCATAGACCTCAACAGCTACAGTAGTTGGTTCCTCCACTGGAATGGTAACAGGACGTGATACTGCTGGAAAAGGCATTTGTACCTGTCTTACCCTCTCCTGAATCCACACCTTGTAGGGCATATAGGTCTGACAATCATTCTTGCCTAGCAATGGTTTCCCTCTTCTGCAGATATGATTCCAAGCGTGCTGAAGCTTGGCCAATAGTTCCCCACTTAGTTCACCAGTGAAATACAGAGATTCCTGTATTTCTTCCTCCTTTGGCGGGCTTTTCAAGGCATAACCGAATTTCCTGATCAATAATGATGGATTGTAATTAATGCACCCTTTCCTCCCAATCAGAGGAACATTAGGATATCCGGCGCAGCTGTAGATAATCTCAGATCCCAATAAAGCTCTGTCGAACCAGACAACATCTCCTGAAGAAAGTCTCATCATATGCTCAGACCAATCCACCGTATCTGCAGACTCAACAAAGATACCCTTCTTGGGCAGATGACTCTCAAACCACATATACATCAAGGGTACACAACAAGAGACGTTCTTTCCCCTCCTATTCTCATTATTATAATGCAGTGAGTGATAGAAGTCTCCAATCAGGGTGGGCACAGGATTGCTTGAAGCAAAGATATAGAATGCATCCAAATCAACGAAGTCAGGCATATTAGGGAACAGTACAATACCATAGATACACAAAGCAAGGATAGCATTAAACACGACCCAACAACCACTCTTGGCGTACTCTTGGGCTTTCCCAACTAAGAACTTGAGAGAAAAACCAGAAACTCCATTCCACGAGGTTAACAGCAGTTCTGAGGGGTCTAAGTGCAAAGCAACAGCCAAATCCTCCCGTTTGGGCTCAGCACCCATATGAGTGAAGGGCACCTGGTTCTGAATAGTCAACTCCAAGATCTCAGCATATTCCTCCATGGTCGGAGCCAGAATGAAGTCAGGGAACGTAAAACACCTCAGCGGGGGATCATAGAACTGCATCAGTGTGTACAATCCATTGCGCTCGTGCATGGATGGTTTATAAACCAGCTTGAGCAGTTTCCCATAACTCTTCCTGAAGCTTCTCTTCACCTCATCATCAGCTAGAGATATCAAACCAAGTAGCGAAGAAACATCGGGAGCAGGCAACTTGTACGCGACAGTCTTCCTCAAAGTACTCATAATAACAGATGGAAGTCGGGAGCACTTAGAATCGGGAAGTATGAAAATGCATCTGCAGCACAGACACACGTTAATGATATGCACATGATGATGCAAACAATGCAATATGCAAGCAATGCAACAAGGGATCACAAGCCCCTGGCTGAGAAATTCAATCCACAACATTGGCCTCGAATAGACCCTTAAACTGCTCAAGATCATCCACGATGCTCCAACCTGGTCTCTGACAGACCTGATAACACTGTCCTCAAATATCACTGAATCTCAATCAAGAAAACCGGTAATCTGGAGGTCAAGTTACCTGCATGTCCCAACCCCTCTCACAGGTAGGTGTCCTAATGACTGACATAATGTATGGCATCCTATGCGGTCGTCGGCGTCACAGACTTTCAAGACTGATGATACGATACCCAAAAGGTGTGGCATCATCATGTCCTGAAGAGGCCTCACTTAGCCAACTTCCAAATGATCGGTCTCCGGAGTCGATATTCCAACTAACCAACAACCCCTTCAACCCAAAGGGTTGAAAAAGAAGTCAACCAGAAGAACCTCGTCCGAGCGTGGATTTCATGAGACACTAGTACATGCAAAGCATGCACGCGCCCACTAATTTCCACTCTAATTCTAGGTGCACTCAAGCCCAGGTCCGGCTTATCTCTCAACCACAGAACCCCCTCATACCCACAGCAATAATAACAATAATATAATGCTGAATATAAATGACTGGAAAGTAAATCCATACAAAATCCTCGACGGGAAAACAAGCGCTAGGATTGACTCGCGTAGGGAACCGTTGGAGTCCCCAGCAGAGTCGCCAGCTGTCGCTACTGCGAAAATCGGCGTCGGCTGAACAGAAGAGTCGCCACCGTGCGTTATTTATCCCAACTGAGGGAAAGGAAACGCTCGAAGTAAACCTACCGCAAAGACGGGAAAGGAATGGTCATCGCAACCAAATCCTGGATTCGGGAGTCGGTTACGCAAGGGGAAGGTATTAGCACCCCTCACGTCCGTCGTACTCGACGGGATCCACGCTTGTTTTCTGGTACGGATTGTTATTCTAACTACTCTACAGGTCTAGGGTTAAAAGAAAAGAAAATGACTCGGTAAAGTATCGCACTTTATGCCTACGTATTCCCGTCTGGAACGAGAAATCAGAGTCAACGTAGTTCGCCTACCTACGGGAAAGGAGGGGAAGGTTGCTCGCTAGGATATCGCATCCTATGCCTACGTACTTTCATACAGCATGAAAGATCAGAGCAAACGTAGTACGGGCTACGGAAGACACAGATTTGTTTGACTGTTTTTTATCCTTCTGAAAAAGGTTTTTCTCCTGATTACGCGTCTAAGCGGACAAAAATGACTCTTTTATTGGTTTACAGTCTTTTACGCAAGAACTGTCTTTTATTGATGTTTATCCTTTTATTGTATTTTTTCTGATTGTTTTGGGAAAGAAGAGAAACAGCAACTCTAAAACCTATGGTTGAAAAGGGAATCCAAATCTACCCTAATGTTGTCATGCATGGATGAGAACCTAATGTCTGTCATATTCCTCTCTTGCGCAGAGAGAAACAGAGATCCTAAGGGATAAACGGAAAAGAAACAGCATGCATACAGTAAAGCTGTAAAATGCATGAATGCAACAGTACAAGCGAGGCAAGGGAGTCCCACTCAACCTCGAACCTAGAAAACAACAGGAAAAAGTGAACAAAATTCACTTTAAACCTAACAGGGTGATTATCAAACAATACAGTCAAGAAACTCAAACAATACATCAACAACTCTAAACAGCACCAGCAGCTCTAAACAGCAAAAGTCTGACAGCACAAGCTCCTTCTTCTATCAGTCTTCAAGGCAATGAAATTCATCCTCAATCTTCAAGGGTTTCTTCAAAGCAAGCTCTCCAGCAGAGAAATGATGACAAGAGGATTTAGAATGTTAAACAGTCTGCTGAGCACCAAAGGTGGCCTACAGAAAGTTAACATAATACAGACTGTTTCTCTCAAAGTTCTATCTCCTAGACACAGTCACTAATCCTTCCAAAGGAGGTATGTGAGTATTAAGGAGAGACTTTTAATCATTGAGAAGAATGGAGGCAAAAGAAACCATCCATGTTTATGAAGGAAATTTCTATTCTAAGGCTCTACCTATACCCTATGTCCTATAGTCTTCAAACAACTCCAAGCAAGCCAAGCAATCTTCATCAAGCTTTGATTTTGATCTTCAACCTTGTCTTTATTAAGCTCCACCATCATGCTCTTCAAACCAAGCCCACACCCCAAGCAAAAGCCCAAAAAACCCACACAACAAAATAAACCCCAAAAATGGGCAAACCAAGTAATCACACAATGGCAAAATATATTAAAAATAGTAAAATAATATTTACAAGCCTAATATTAATTCTAAGGGAATTACTATATCTACCCTATATACCCCATAGGTCCCATACTCTAATTCAATCTAAAAACCCAAAAATAAAATGTTCAAGTGCACCTATGTTATGTATAAACCCTAATCTAACCATCCTAATACTCACTAATCAAAATTACCTAAAAATAATCCTAAAAATTATGGAATAAAATCCAGGGGTACCTAATATGTATATTTAGTTGTCCTAAAAAGATTGGTCTAAAAAAATAAGGGGAACTACTTAAACAAAAATCTACAAGATTATGTACAAACTATATTCAACAAAAAAACAATTAAAAGCAAAATATTCACAAAAAATAAAGAAAATGCCTAAACTAACATTTTTATTCATTTACAATTTTCTTGAAGTCACAACTAACCTATAGCAAAAATTCCCACCTGAAAATAACCATTTTTAAATTTTATATGAACTTTCAAAGTTGTAAAATGAAATGAACAAAATGAATTAAAAATAACAAAAAATCTGGTGCAGATAGCAATAAAAAGTAAAATGGTAAGCAACTGGGCCCAGATGGGGGGTGCGCATAGCAAAGTTCCCTGGGCCCAAACATATCGGAAAAATGAAAAAGAAAATCAAAGAGAAAAAAGAAAATAAAACGGTGTAAATAGCAATCAATACACGTGCAATATTGGATGGGCCATGAAAGGGGGTGCCAACATCAACAACCAACTTAAGCCCAATGCCTCTTGTTAAATGAAACGATGTGTTTCAGCATCAGCCAGCCTTCACAACTTGAAGCTCAATCTGGACCACACGATGATAAGTCAGTCAACACTTCTAACATGATCCAAAGGTCCAAAACCCGTCTTCCTCATTTGAATGAACATTGGAGCCAAAAACTCCATTGATGAACAAGCAAGAACCTACTCTGATCCACACATGAACTCCCTCGATACTAAACCAAAATCAACGAACTAAAACCCTAACATGATCCAATTTCTTCCCTGATTCCATCCATGGTTTCAGAATTAATTGACATGACTTCTAACATCAAACACGATCTTCACTCCAAAAATAGCTCAAAAATCAATCAACACCAATCTTCAAATTATTGTTCTCAATCTCTTCCTTGTTCCACCCTGAGTAACTCTAACTAAAGAACTAAGGTTATAACTCCATATCCAATGAGTTCTTGATCCCAACAGAAATTATGTCAACCTAACAATCATCACTAAATTGATCCAAACTTTCCAGAAAGCACCACCTAACCACATACTAATCATTTAACCTAAGAATTCATGCTAATTCTACCTAATCCGAGCCATAGTGAGAAAGTTACTAACCTGTGTAAATGGAGAAAACAGATGATGAATTGCTTCAATCCAAGGCTTGCAAAGCTCCAGAATCACTCAATGCCTTGATATCTTGCTTCTGTATGCACTAATTCTTGATCAAAACGCTTGGATCACCAAAACAGATTTTCAGTTGCAGATGAAGAAATGAAACTTCAAAAACACGATCCAGCCAATGATTCACCCTGGTTTTGATTGCAATATACTCAGTGATGATTACTGAATTGAATTGAATCAAGAAATTGAGAAAATGATGAAGAAATGTGTGAATTCGATTGTGAATTGCAATTGAGCAAGATGAATCTCAATCTCTCTTCTCTGCACCAAATGAAGTCCAACCCTAATTTAGATCAACTCAAATTCATATATAGGAAGTGTTAGAACCCTCTAGAAAGACCTGGAATGATCCTATGAGATTTTGCAATTCTCATGTCATGAGTTTTTCCTTTAATGAGATCAACATATCAGTTATAGCTTGCCTTGTTGCAGCATTCAAATGTGACTTGAATATCTCCCCAAATGAGAATTAGAGTGTGTTAGAGTGGTTCTTTGCCTTGAAATTCACTCATAGCTTGGTTTGGCAAGTGTAGCTTCTTATATAAGTAACCAATGATAAGTCCAAGTTCTTGACCTCAAATTCAAAATCCAGTGGTTTCAATGATCTCAAAACATGTTTTCCCTTCAATTTGGTATATCACATGGTGTATTTTAGCTTTGGATCAAAAAATCCCAAATTATGTCAACCTAACAATCATCACTAAATTGATCCAAACTTTCCAGAAAGCACCACCTAACCACATACTAATCATTTAACCTAAGAATTCATGCTAATTCTACCTAATCCGAGCCATAGTGAGAAAGTTACTAACCTGTGTAAATGGAGAAAACAGATGATGAATTGCTTCAATCCAAGGCTTGCAAAGCTCCAGAATCACTCAATGCCTTGATATCTTGCTTCTGTATGCACTAATTCTTGATCAAAACGCTTGGATCACCAAAACAGATTTTCAGTTGCAGATGAAGAAATGAAACTTCAAAAACACGATCCAGCCAATGATTCACCCTGGTTTTGATTGCAATATACTCAGTGATGATTACTGAATTGAATTGAATCAAGAAATTGAGAAAATGATGAAGAAATGTGTGAATTCGATTGTGAATTGCAATTGAGCAAGATGAATCTCAATCTCTCTTCTCTGCACCAAATGAAGTCCAACCCTAATTTAGATCAACTCAAATTCATATATAGGAAGTGTTAGAACCCTCTAGAAAGACCTGGAATGATCCTATGAGATTTTGCAATTCTCATGTCATGAGTTTTTCCTTTAATGAGATCAACATATCAGTTATAGCTTGCCTTGTTGCAGCATTCAAATGTGACTTGAATATCTCCCCAAATGAGAATTAGAGTGTGTTAGAGTGGTTCTTTGCCTTGCAATTCACTCATAGCTTGGTTTGGCAAGTGTAGCTTCTTATATAAGTAACCAATGATAAGTCCAAGTTCTTGACCTCAAATTCAAAATCCAGTGGTTTCAATGATCTCAAAACATGTTTTCCCTTCAATTTGGTATATCACATGGTGTATTTTAGCTTTGGATCAAAAAATCCCAAATTTGGTCACTTGAAAATGGACTTTTACCTTCCATATTTGGTCAATTTTATCATCTTGAGTTCCATGCATTTCTAAGCCATCATGACCTCTTTCCTAGACTCAAAACATCATTTTGAGCAAGTTTGATGTTGGACATTTTTTCATTTGAAGCTTGCAAGCAGGAGTTTTAGGCATATGCTTGAAATGACCTATAATCTTACTTTCCCAAAATACCCCTGGCTTGTCAAGATCATAAGTAGAGTTCCACAAATCCGATTGAGGCATACCATACCTTTCTAGAAATCTAAGATCATGAGGAATAACTTTCATGTCGGCCAAAAATACATTTGAAAATTCCTCATGGGGTAAAAGTTGCTTGGAAGTCAAGTAACTTTCACAGATAAATTTCAGTGTCCTCAGATGGCCTGTAACTTGCAAGAACCATAACTTGAGTTCTATAAATCTCCTTGATGCCTTCCACCACTCAAATTAAAGGTATTGAGATGCTCTAAAAGTTTCATGTTGGCCAAGGATCCATTTGAGACTTGCATTTTGAATTAATTTGCTTGTAAGTTTGACCTAAATCAGGGAATTTTACACAGAAACCCTAATTTAGAAACTTCTCTTCTTCTTGATTTCTTTTGATTTCTCCTTGGCACAACACCACATCCATATCCACATATCAAATGATGAATCCCACATCCTTCAAATAGGCCTTGATGCCTTTCAATCAATCATTAGACCTAGGGTTGACCTAGGTGAGACCCTAGTTGACTGTCTTCAACTGTAGCTCTTGTCACCACACCAATGACTTGTCTTACTTTAAAAATGACCCTCTAGGTCTTCCATGATGTCTACACACATTCCATACCTCAGTCCATAGCTCACACCCTCTATGATGATCTTCAAATACTCCCCAGATAGACTATAAATCCACTGCTTGATCTATTAACTTCTCAAAGCTTTACCTTCTTTCTTGGTGACTTGAATAGGCTTGAATCTTGATAAGAACCTTTTGAATATTCTCCTTGAGATGAAAAATAGCACTTGATCCCTTGTTGGATGACTTGCCCATGCTATGCTATGCAAATGAATGAACTATGTATATGATCTACTATGCAAATGATAAAGCTATGAAAACACAAATCAGGTAAAACAAGTTGGTCAAATTTTAGGGTGCAACATGGAGGTTGGCTCACCGGAGAAGACGGTGGCGCCACTGTTCAGGCCACCGTCTGAGAACTCCCTCCATTGCAGGTTCAAATTGGGGACGATGAACAAGGACCCTCATATTAGGGTTGGACTTTGACTCAGGCGTGTGTTGGAGGGCCAGGATTGCTTCTCAAATCTGAAAAGAGAATTTCAAATGAAACGCACTGTTTCATTAATTGGTTGGTTTTGGGCTTAGCACTCAGAGTGATATTCACACCCCCCCCCCCCCTTAGCCCAATTCTTGATATGAACTGTATTGGATTGCTATTTGCCACACATTTTTTATTAATTTCTTTTGTTTTCTTTTATTTTTCATTATTTCATGTGACTTAGAAATTAATTCATGAAAAATAGGAAATTAACTCAATTAATTCCAAACTTTTTTCCCCTGATTCATGATTGAATCTAGAATTTTGTAGATAAAAAATAGTAATAATTCATGCATTTTTTATTTTTATTTGCATTTTTTAATATTAATTGATATTAAAATGGCCATGGTTGATACCTTGTTTTAATGAATTTTGTTTGAGCACTTGGTGATGATTCTTGCCTTGATTTTTTGTGTGTAGCTAGCATAGATATGCATGTTCCCCTTAGATTTTTCTCTCATTTTTTTGATGAAGTTAGGTGGTAGTTTTAAGTTGAAACTTTAGGTGCTCTATTTTTAGGGTTTATGCTTAGTACCTTGTGATCTAGGTTTTATTTCTAGGACTTGGTGGATGATTCAACCTCTGAATTTTGTATGGTATATTCATGATTGAATTAGGGTCCCATAGTTATTTTTGTAGGATTTTATAATTGGTTTTAGTATTTTAGTTGAGACTAACTTTAATACTAGGTTTTAGGTGATCCTAACTTGCTAATTCAATTAGATTGATTTCTTTAGTGCCCTTAGATTAGGGTTTTTCCTCTCTTGCTCTTGGATGGTGTTGAAGACAAGCTTGGGCTACCATGGGATGCATGAAGAAGCTTGGATGTGAAGACTTCCCTTCTTTTGGGGGTAGTGTTGACTAGGTGGTAAGATTAGGGTTTGCAGGCTGAGCTTCTAGATAGATTCTCTTCTTTCATAAACATGGAAGGTGTTGATCACTTCCATTCTTCCCTATGATATAAGGTCCCCTTGTAAAGGCCTCATCCCTCCTTTGGTAGGATGTGTGGCTCTTCACAAGTTGGTAGAACCTTTGAGGGTTCCTTTTTCTGATGATGGAATGCTTAGTGGTGACCTTTGGTCTTCACTCTGCTGTCTATTATCCAAACCTTGCTCTTGTTAGATGAATCTTTCTCCCTTGCTAGAGGATGGAATTCCTTGTTAGAAGCTTTGAAGATGATAGAAGTTGCTACTCCTTTGTGGTTGAAGACTACCATTGAAGCTGAGGCTTGAAGATCCAGGAGAGCAGGTTGACACTTGTGTGAAGAAGATCAAAGTGAGATTGAATGAAGAAGCTGAAGCTTGAAGTTGGAAAGCAAGTTGATACTTGTAAGTTCAATGCTTGAAGTGCCTGAAGGAACAAGTTGATGCTTGCTAGTGGGATTGAAGCCTGAAGGTGGAGTTTACTTTGGAGCTGAGACTTGAAGAAGAAAGAATAAGTTGATACTTATGTTTGATGTATTAGAAGCCTGAAGAAGCAAGTTGACACTTGCTATTAAAGATGAAAGACTTGAAGAGCAGTTGCAGACTGAGGACTGAACTGATGTTAGAGGAGCCTTGCTGTGAAGTTGTGGAAGTTGTTGATCTGCTTTCTTTCCTGTCAGTTTGCTTTCTGTGCAACTGTATTGCTGTGACTTGTGTGTTTTGCTTGATGCATTATAATAAGTCCATATTTAGATTGATTTAAGCTAGGAGCATGATTGCACTAGAGGTTGAGTTGCTCCCTCTGCTTGTATTTTTACTGTATGGCTTTGCTTGCTGGTATTTGGTAGAGCCCAGCTCCCTTGCCTATGTGGTCTGGTGTGTTTGCTTGAAGGCATTTTATTTCATTTCCTCTGTATGATTACAGTCACTCATATTTTGCTTGATAGCATTTCCTCTGTATGATTGCAGTTACTCATATCTGGCTTGAGGTTGAGATGAGCTTGTGGAGGCTGATGCCCCACACACATTTCCTCCCTCACTTGCATTGCATGCATTTTACAGTTGTTTGTTGTTTACTGTTTAATCTGATGCTTTATCTGTTTCTATTGACATGATCCCCTAGGAATCTCACTTCCTTTGATAAGGAAGTGATGATTAGAACTTTAGGTTGAAACCTATGCATGATAACTTCTAGGAGTTCCCTGTTTCAAACCTCAACCATAGGATGAATCCTTGGCATGAAAACATTAGGACTTGATAGTCTCCTCTTAGTTGAACCTGTTCGTTCTCTCTCCTCATCTTGAAACAAATTAAAATAAAGTAATAAAGGTTAACTGACGTCGTACGTTACGAGCCTTAAGCTATCTGAGAAAGGGTTGTCGGAGAGTTTCTTTTCGACAGCTTGGATGTTTAGTATGGTACCCTTTGGGTGACATGCGACACATTCACTCTCAGGTCATAGTCTCTAGTGCGATATTGGTTGCAAACATCCATAAAAAACAATTCTTCCGTAAAAGACAGAAAACGAACATCAAACCTTTTTTGCCCCGTGGGCCCGTAATTCAAAGGAAAGCTTTTCTGAAGAAAAGAGTGTCGTTAACTCCCAGTTCTACCGCAAACGGTAACGCCTAAGTCTCCAAGGGTCGAGCTGCATACATCCAACTGCTGGAACTGTTTGTTAACCCTACTCGGAGAAATAGATGAATCTAAACCCGTAAGCCGTATTATCCCGAACTACGTAAGCTCTAATCTCTCATATCCGTTGAGAGTACGTAGGCACAATACTGACGTATTGGCGAGTTAGTCGAACTACGTCACCTTCCCCGTAACCCGTAGTTAGTCGAACTACGTTGACTCTGATTTCTCATTCTCTGATGAGAATACGTAGGCATAAAGTGCGACGCTTTGCCGAGTCATCTTCTTTTCTTTTTTAAGCCAACCTTGATAGGTAGATAGTAAAACCAACCCATCAGATAAACACAACAAGCGTGGATCCCATCGAATACGATGGACGTGAGGGGTGCTAATACCTTCCCCTTGCGTAACCGACTCCCGAACCCAGACAATGGTTGCGACGACCTTGTCTTATACCTTTTCGTCAGGTTTTTCCAATCGTTTCCTTTCCCGCTCTGAGGGATAAATAACGAAAGGTGGCGACTCTTCTGTTTTGCCGGCACCTTATTTTCGCGGAAGCGACAGTAGGGTAAGTCATTTGTGACAACTTTAATGACTGTAGCGAATTTGTAAGAATTTATAGGAATTGGAGGTGTAAATTTGGCCTAATAAGTCGCAGATTTTGTGCCTTTATCACCGTAATACCTTAGGAATGATTTAGGGATGTTTTTGAGGCATCGGGGAAGGAAATCGTAGGAGCTTTTAGGCTGGTTTTACTACTGGTGCATAACAGCATCTTGCTGTAATCGCAAGTTTGCTCAACAAATAATCCTTCGCACGGTGAACATTCACCCCAGACTCGCACAGCGAGCTGTCCAGCAAATGTAGCAGAGTTTCACGAATTGTGTTCTTGTGCAGTGATGCCTTGATGCTGTGATTTTCTAGATGAATTACCTTGAGTATGACTATGATTCATATGTGATTAATACATGATTGTATGATGATTCCTATGAGTAATGATGTTGATTCCATGAGTTTTTGATGATTATACGATGACATGATTATTATGATAATTTTGATGAATGATGATGCACCTAATGAGTTTATTATGAGGATGATATTGACGTGTGCATCATGCATTCATATGCATTCTGGACTTCGATCTAGTGTTTGATTCTTATGGCTTCATTTCCATTGTGCGGATGTGAAGTATTTTATTGTGCTCCGGTTCTTGTGTAGAATCGATCATATTAATGGGGATCTATGGAGGGTTGATGGCCCACTGCCCATCAAACTTTGATGAATTTGTACCACATGCATGAGTCTTTTTGCATTTGCATTTATGTGACAATTTGGTGTAATTTATGATATTATGACTTTTAATGTTTCTTTGATGATTACGATGATGTTGAATACGAAAATGACACTATTTTATATATTGATTCTTATATTGATTATTATGAATCGTTTTACTCACCCTGCCTGTTTGAATGTTGCCTCCACGTGGGTAACGTGCATATGACCAGGTTTAGCCGTGGATGTCGTCGAGGACTTTTTGGAGTTTTGACTTTTGGTTGACTTAGAGGGTCTTGCTCTGATAGTGTAGCATCGGGTTGGGGTCTTTGAGCTAAACCATGTTTTATTGATTATTGTTATTTTGATTATGTTGTTGCGCAAGGAAAACTTCGAATTTTGCCTTTTTGAGTTTCGCTGCCTTTTGAGCAATTTTTGAGTAATTTTGGGAAAACCCGTTGTTTGCGGAGCATTGAATTTTATTTTAGTTATTGAGAAATATACGCCCTTTGAGGTGATTTTTATTGTGTTTAATATTTTACTCTGATAAATGTGATTGATTTGCCATTATATTTGTGGGATAGAAAAGGGTGTTACATTAGTGGTATCAGAGCAGGTCGGTCCATCCGGCCAAGTTATTATGTTGTTAGTCCCCTGTCAGTCAATAGTGTGAGAACACTATTGGATGAGTTGTTTTCTTCTGACTCTATTGTTGGCTGCATATGACTGGAAGAAATGATCGTGCTCTTTCTGATGCGCTGGAATCGCTTGCCCAAGTGATGGCCCAGAATGGTGGACCTGCAGATGAGTTTCGTGCTTTGGAGAAGTTCTAGAGGAACAATCCACCGACTTTTATGGGCACTCATGATCCTGATGGTACGCAAAAGTGGCTAAGAGTGATTGAGAAGATTTTCCGGGTAATGGCGTGCACCGATGCTCAGCAGGTGCAGTTTGGTACACATATGCTAGCAGAGGAAGCTAAGGACTTATGGAATAACACTCGTCATAGATTGGGGGGTGTTGGCATTGCAAAAACTTGGATTTTGTTTAAAGAAGATATTTTGAAGAAGTATTTTCCTGAAGATGTTCGGGGCAAGAAAGAGGTGGAATTCCTTGAGCTGAAGCAAGGGAATATGATTGTGGCTGAGTATGCGGCAAAGTTTGAGGCGTTAGTGAAACTTTTTCCACATTACAATCATGCTGACGCAGAGATGTCGAAGTGTCTCAAGTTCGAGAATGGATTGAGACTAGAGATTAAGTAGAGAATTGGGTACCAGCAGATTCGTCGGTTTACGGAACTAGTGGACAAGAGCATAATTTATGATGAGAATAACCAAGCTCAATCTGATCACAAGCAGCTGAGTGAGAAGAAAGAGAAATGACAGTATCGAGAGAAACTGTATGTGACTTCTGGTGATAAAAGGAAGCAGAAGGCTTCAGATGGGAAAAACTCAAGTGGGGGAGCGACTACTGCTCCAAGCAAGTGTTATAAGCGTGGCGAGCAAGGTCATCGTGATGAGGTTTGTACTAATAAGGTGTTGAGGTATCATCGTTGTGGTAGGAGAGGCCACAGAGCTACTGAATGCAAAGATGAAGCTCCGACTTGCTTCAAGTGTGGAGAAAAAGGTCATATCAGTACCCAGTTCCAGAAGCCGAAAAAGACTGCTACTGCTGCTCAAATGAATGGCAGATTGTTTGCTTTGAGCGGTGCGGAAGAACCCATGATAAATAACTTGATCAGAGGTACTTGCTTTATTAATGAGGTTGGATTGATTTCTATGATTGATACTGGTGCTACTTATTCGTTTATTTCGCTTGAATGTGCTACGAGGTTGAATTTAAAATTATCTTCTATGGTTGAGAGTATGGTTATCGATACCCCGACTAATTGTTTTGTGACTACTGCATTAGTCTGCTTGAGATTCCCTTTGACCATTTATAATTAGAATTTTGTGATGAAAATTGATGTTATTCTTGGAATGAACTGGTTGGAGTTTAACTATGTTCATATCGATTGCTACAGCAAGATTGTGATGTTCCCAGAGTTTGGTGATTATGGAGAGTTGATGTTTGTATCGGCTAAGCAAGTAGAAGAACTCTTAGAAGATGGGGCTCAAATGTTTGCATTGTTTGCATCACTTCAAGTTGATTATGAAGCAGTGAGCGTGGAGTTACCAGTTGTTCGTGAATTTCTATAAGTGTTTCCAGACGACGTAAGTGACTTACCTCCTGAGCGTGAGGTAGAGTTTACTGTGGACTTGATACTGGGCACTAGTCCTATGTCGATGGCTCCTTATCGGATGTTTGCATCTGAGTTGGGAGAATTGAAGAAACAATTGGAAGAATTGCTTAAGAAGAAGTTTATTCGATCGAGTGTTTCTCCGTCGGGTGCTCCTGTGTCGTTGGTGAGGAAGAAAGATGGTAGCATGAGATTGTGTGTGGATTATCGACAGTTGAATAAAGTGACAATCAAGAATAAGTATCCACTTCCGAGGATTGATGATCTGATGAATCAATTGGTGGGTGCTTGTGTGTTCAGCAAGATAGATTTGAGGTCAGGTTATCACCAGATACGTGTGAAGGCATACGCTATTTCAAAGACTGCATTCAGGACAAGGTATGGTCATTATGAGTATACGGTGATACCATTTGGAGTGTCTAATGCACCGGGTGTGTTCATGGAGTATATGAATATGATTTTTCATCCTTATTTGGATCAATTTGTGGTAGTATTGATCGACGACATCTTAATATATTCTAAGTCCAAGGAAGAACATGCACAACATCTAAGAGTTGTATTGCAGGTTTTGAGGGACAAAAAGCTTTATGCCAAGTTATCCAAGTGTGAGTTTTGGTTGAAGGAAGTGAGTTTCCTTATCCATGTGATTTCTAGTGGAGGGAATGGTGTTGATGTTGTGTTGCAGTGGGACACTCCGAACTCTACTACTGAGATTCAAAGTTTCCTTGGATTAGCTAGTCATTATCATAGGTTTATAGAAGGCTTTTCGAAGTTGGCGTTGCCATTGACTCAGTTGAATTGAAAGGGTCAAGCTTATGTGTGGGATGTTGCATGTGAGAGGATTTTTGTAGAACTCAAGAAGAAGTTGACGACTGCTCCAGTACTGATCTTGCCAAATCCGAGAGAGTCTTTTGTGGTTATGATGCATCAAAAATGAGTCTTAGTGGCGTACTGATGCAGAATGGTCAGGTTGTTGCTTATGCTTCAAGACAATTGAAGCTTCATGAAAGGAATTATCCTACGTATGACTTAAAGTTGGCTGCTGTGGTGTTCGAAGTGTTCAGTGATCACAAGAGCCTGAACTATTTGTTTGATCAGAAAAAGTTGAATATGAGGCAAAGGAGATGGCTTGAACTTCTAAAGGATTATGATTTTGAATTGAGTTACCACCCTGGTCAGGCTAATGTTGTAGCTGATGCATTAAGTAGGAAGTCCTTTCATATGTCGATGTTTATGGTTCGAGATTTAGGACTGATTGAACAATTCAGAGATATGAGTATAGTATGTGAAGAGACTCCTAACAGTTTGAAGTTGGGTATGCTAAAGTTGACTAGTGGTATTCTTCAAGAAACCAGAGAAGGTCAAAAATCTGACTTGAGTTTAGTGGATCGTCTCATGTTAATCAACCGAGGTAACAGGGGTGATTTTCGGGTCGATGAGAATGGTGTGATGAAGTTCAGAGATAGGGTGTGTGTTCCAGATGTGCCAGAAATTAAGAAGAGCATTCTTGAGGAGGGTCACAGAAGTGGGTTAAATATTCATCCGAGTGCCACAAAAATGTATCAAGACTTGAAAAAATTGTTTTGGTGGCCAGGGATGAAGAAAGAAATTGCAGAGTTTGTGTAAGCTTGTTTGACTTGTCAGAAGTCGAAGATTGAACATCAAAGACCGCTGGGTGTGCAACCGTTGAATATTCCAGAGTGGAAATGGGATAGCATTTCTATGGATTTTGTGACAGGTCTACCGAGAACTTTGAAGGGATATGATTCAATTTGGATGATTGTTGATATATTGACTAAATCGGCTCATTTTATACCGATGAGGATCAATTACTTGTTACAGAAGCTGGCCAAATTGTATATTGATGAGATTGTGAAACTACATGGTATTCCTTCAAGTATTGTGTGTTGGATCATGGGATAGTCATTTTCCGTTGATTGAGTTTACCTACAATAATAGTTACAATTCTAGTATCGGGATGGCACCGTATGAGGCATTGTATGGTAGGAGATGTAGGACTTCTTTGTGTTGGTATGAGTCAGGCGAGAGTGTTATGCTCGGACCTGAGATTGTGCAAGAGACGACCAAAAAGATCAAGATGATCCGAGAAAAGATGAAAGCGTCACAGAGTCGTCGGAAAAGTTATCATGATAAAAGAAGGAAAGCACTTGATTTCCAGGAGGGAGATCACGTGTTTTTGAGAGTTATGCCGGTAATTGGTGTTAGATGAGCTTTGAAGTCTCGAAAACTCACACCGTATTTCGTTGGTCCGTATCAGATTTCACAGAGCGTGGGAGAAGTAGCATATCAGATTGCTTTACCGCCATCGCTTGCAAATTTACATGACGTGTTTCATGTGTCTCAGTTGAGGAAGTACATTCTAGATCCATCACATGTGATTTAGATGGATGATGTACAAGTGAGAGATAATTTGACTGTTGAGGCATTGTCAGTACAAATTCATGAACGAGAAGTGAAGCAACTGCGAGGTAAAGAGATTTCCTTAGTAAATGTAGTTTGGGGAGGACCAGCTGGAGGGAGCATGACTTGGGAGCGTGAGGATATGAAGAGGGAGTCGTATTCGACTCTGTTTCTTTGAGGTAATTTTTTAGGGCGAAAATTCTTTTAAGTGGGGGAGAGTTGTAACACCTCAAATTCTTGGAATATTTATTTAATTTATTTAAATATGAATATTCGTATTTTTGGTGGTTGGTGTGAATATTGAGAGTTATGGAGTTTTGAGTTATTTATTTAAATAATAGTATATAATATGAATATATTTGATATTATTATTAATTTAAATAAGTATAAGTTAATTTAAGGGCAAAGTGGACATTTGAGGAGGAGTTAGTTAGGGTGAAATTGGAAAGCCCATTTTAAAGGCCCAAAGTTAGGTTTAACAAAAAGGAATTTTGAGGGAATTAGGATTCATTCTTGTTAGACCTTAAAAAGGGAAGAAATAGATACCAGAGCTTTGAGGAAGAGGATTGAGGCAAAATTTTCGCGAGGTTTCCAAGAATCAAGGAGAAATGCTTAGAGTTGGAAATTAAGGTATGGGGAGTATTGCCTTCATTATTTTCAATATATGATTCAATGTATTTAAAGTCGATTTAAGGATTTAGGAGATTTTTGAGTTTGAGGAAATTAGGCCTTCGTGGCCAAATCTGTTTTTGAAGTTGTTTAAGTATGGGGAGTATTTCCTTCATTGTTTTCAATATATTTAAAGTCGATTTAAGGATTTAGGAGGTTTTTGAGTTTGAGGAAATTAGGTCTCCGTGGCCAAATTTGTTTTTGAGGTTGTTTAAGTATGTGGAGTATTACCTTCATTATTTTCAATATATGATTCAATATATTTAATGCCGATTTAAAGGTTTATGGATTTTGAGTATTGAATTGTTGTTGTTTTTTTGGTGGGGAGTCCAATGAGTTTGAGGGATTTGAACTGATGGTCTAATAGGTTTGAGGTTGATTTGAGAATAAGGGAAACTAGGCCTTCGTGGCCAAAATCTGTTGAGATTGTTTAACCCGCTAGGGTAACTCATTTGTGAGAACTTTAATGACTGTGGCGAATTTGTAAGAATTTTTGGGAATTGGAGGCGTAAATTTGGCTTAATAAGTCGTAGATTTTGTGCCTTTATCGCCGTAATACCTTAGGAATGATTTAGGGATTTTTTTGGGGCATTGGGGAAGGAAATCGTATGGACTTTTGCGTGGGTTTTGCTATTGGTGCATAATGGTGTTTTGTTGTAATCGTGAGTTCGCACAGTGAACATTCGCCCCAGACTCGCACGGTGAACTGTCCAGTGAACGTAACAGAGTTTCACGAATTGTGTTCTTGTGCAGTGTTGTCTTGTTGCTTTGATGGTGTGATTTTCTGGATGAATTACCTTGAGTATGACTGTGATTCATATGTGATTAATACATGATTGTATGATGATTCCTATGAGTAATGATGATGAGTTATGATGTTGATTCCATGAGTTTTTGATGATTATATGATGACATGATTATTATAATAATTTTGATGAATGATGATGCACCTAATGAGTTTATTGTGAGGATGATATTAACATGTGCATCATGCATTCATATGCATTCCGGACTTCCGTCTATTGTTTGATTCTTGTGGCTTCAGTTCCATTGTGTGGATGTGAAGTATTTTGTTGTGCTCCGGTTCTCGTGTAGAATCGATCCTATTGATGGGGATCTATGGAAGGTTGACGGCCCAGTGTCATACCCCAAATTTTACCCTTAGATCGTTAGGTTCATTTCGCATTTCATTTCATTCTGCATTGCGTTTTAACTAACCGGTTTGCGCAGTCTGTTGTTTTGCAGGAAAATAACACTGTGTGCGCTTTAATTTACGAAGGGCAAAAGGGTCATTAATTTGTAGCCTACTGACAATTTATGAAGCAAAGTCATCATTAAAGACGCCTCAAATAGTTAGGGTTTCTACCTCCGAATCGTGCGACTTTTATCTAAGAAGGGGTTGAATTTTACGACAGTTTTGACGTCAGGTTTCTCGGGGAACAGTACATTTTTGTTCAAGAACCAGAAGTAGTCATCAGTTGAGTTGTAAAATGTTGTTTGCTTCCTAAACCATACAGAGTTGAAGGCATCGAAGTATAAATGAATTCGGGTTGAATCGGTGCGAGAATCAGCTCCACGGAATTTATTCTAACAGGTGCACGCTTTCCTGTTTGTTTCTACTGGTTACTAGTCAATTTTAGAGGAACAGTGGCATTTTGGTTCACAGTGAGTTTATAATGAATATTCCATTGGTTTGATCGCAAGTTTTAGTTGAATCGGCTCAGGTTACAAAGTCAAATTATTCAAGGCACAATCGGGATTTTAGATGCAGAGGAAAGTTTGTTTCGCTGCTAAATTGAATTTCTATGTTTATCTGTTCAAGGCCGCGTCCGCCAATTTCTATTATCGAGTGCAAATCAAGGTGCAGGGGATTAGGTGGAACTCAGAAGTTACGTTGGATGCTAAGCTGTGCAAGACGTTTAGCTGTCAAATTTGGATGTTGAACGTCAAAGTTTATTCGGATGAGTTTATGCAGATGAATTTAATCGGAGAATAAAAATTCAGTTTATTAAAAATTGAGTTTATCTATTCAAATTCTATACACTTTTTATTACAATATGCTTAAAATTACTGTTGTACCCCAAAATTTGACCAACCTCTTTTCTTATCTTTGGCTTTTGTTTCATTACATTTTAGCATCTTGCATTTGCATAGCATAGTTCTTACAGGGGATCAAGCGATTGTTTGTGTGCCACCCAAGAGGAGAATTTTATTGGCTTCAAGCTCGAGCAGAGGCATTGGTACAAGCCATCAAGTGGGTGTTGTTATCATGAAGTTATCAGAGCTCCTAGAGAGGAGAGGTGTGCCATAGCTCATTGTCAAAGGACCATCAGAGGGTTGTCAAAGGGTCCATGAGGTTTTATCATTGGTATGAGCATGAGGTAGAAGTTTGTTGAATACCTCAGAGGTCATGGTGAAATTGGAATGGTCACTCAGTTCATCTGCACAATGCCTAGGCAAAAAGGTTGAAATTAGGGTTTCATTGTTAATCAGGCTAAACTTGTTTTGTGAAGTAAAACTTGTTTCCATAGTCTTCCATATGTCCTATGGTGTTTAAGGATGGGATATTGATCATCAATTTTAATCAGAAGAGCTTCAATTGATCAGTCAATTGAAAAATCAGGAGATTTGGGGGAAAAGTCAACTGTGTAGTGAAAAAAGTAAACTCCTGACTTTTTGAGGTCAAGATCATGTTCCTCAAGTTCAATATGACCCATGGATAGAATTTTATCAAGAAAGGTAAAAGGAATCATGAAAAATCAAGAATTGTTGAAAGTTGCCATCTTCAAGGCCATTTTTCTTCATGACCAAGGTTTCAAATGGACTTGGATCAAACATCAAAGTTGTTCCTTGTATTTCAAGATTTCTTTTGAGTACCAATTAATCACCATATGATACTTGGAGCTCAAGTTATGATCAATCAAAGTTGAGGATTTCAATGATTTCAACATTGCCAAGATTGGGCAGATTTTTGCACATCTTTTGTAAGCCAATTTTCAGCACTTTCTTGATGTCAAATGGAACTTTGTCCCAAATGAAATTTATAGAATATGTTCCAAGCTTTCCAAAAAGTCCTACAAGTCCTCCATATGATTTGTGAAGCTCAAGTTATGGATGTGAAAAGTTGGGAAAAAGTAAGCCAAAATCCATAACTTAGAATTTTTTCTAAGTTATTTATGGGCAGCTTGCATGGCATGATTTTCAATATCATTTTTCATGGTCTTTCGATCCTCAAATCAAGATGAGTTCAACATGAAAATTGTTCCTTGCCATGTCCTCTTTACTTAGAGCTCAAGTTTTAGGCAAATTGATCTTTGTACACCAAGCTACATTGGCTTAAAGTTGGTGTTTTGAACACTTTTTCAAGGGATGAAATATGTGATATTTTGGTTTGCTTTTGTTTATCCGCCATATAATCTTATCCCATGCGCATGGTTTTTAACTTTGAAGCACACCAAACATTTCCCAAAAAGCCAAACACCCAATGTACCATTTTGTTCATTTTCAAATAACATTGCCTAAACAAGTCATAAACCAAAAATTTCCATAAGACAATGCCTATCTCCACTCTGTTGCTAGAAGACACAAAAGCAACTATTATTTTGTCCATTATTGCATAGCCCTAGCAGTTGTTGTCCTTGTTCATCATACACCATTGATGCAAGGGAAACATGAAAATGCAAAATCTATCTATCCAATTTTCACCACAGTAAAGCTTGCCAATTCACCTTTCTACTTCATATTTAAGCTAAAGAGTAGCCAAGAGAAATCCTAGCCACCACCTTTGCAAGAAATCAGAATTTAAGTTTTGGAAACCTCTGAATTTTTTCCTTTGAACTCTCTCATTTGTGAGCCATTTGACAAAACTCTTTCCATTCCATCATCACCTCAACATCATCTTGCTAATGTTTGCAAAAGAAACAAATTTGAGCACTCTGCTTCTCAGCTGCTCAATATCACTTGTTGCTTCAAAAGGAAGAAGATTCAAAGCTTGCTCAAAGGAGGAAGGGGGTACTGTGTGTTTGCTGCTAGCTTGCTGTTTTTTTGTGTGGAGGTGTACAAGAGGTATGTAGTCCTAAACCTCCTCATTATTGTGCATCATGTGTATATTGACATGTGTGTTGGATGACTTTGATATTGTTTTGTTTAAATTATACTATGCTGTCAAAAACTGCCATGGGATCTGTTAACCTTCACTTAAAGTGTGGATCTGATATTGTCATGTCAAGCTTGTTGTGGTTACAACAGTGTCATGTTTGTTCCTGTTAAGTGCTAGAGTTTTTTTTGTTATAGAATTGTTGGTTCTGTTGTTAGACAACAGCTCAGGGGAATCATGCATGTGCTGGCTTTGGTAAAAGTATGGATGTGTAAACAAGTGGTATGGACCTGATATTGTTATATCAAATTTGTATTCAATGTTGCCTAATGTTTTTTCCATATTAACACTTGTTCAGAGGTGACTGTTCTATCATGTATGAATGGAACAGTTTGTGGCTTAAGTTTGACTGTCACCATGTTTGAGATTCCACTGTTGTAGGAGCGTTCTGAGTTAGGGTTTGTCAATTCATGATAATTCACTGAGTTATTAAATCTTTGCTTAAGTGTGCACTAACTTGACTTGTCAGGTTGAGCTGCTGCATAGTTGTAGGTTTGCCCCTTTTGTTTTGCCTAATAACTATGACTTCGAACTTTCTCCTAACTGGTTTTGGTTAGCTTGCATAGTTAGCATTGTGACTGTCATTAGGGTCTTGTTTAAGGCTGCTGCTAGTTGTTTGTGTGTGATTGTCACTAAGGAAATATGGTTATGTTGTTACTAGACTGTTGAAGTGTATGGTATATTGAGGATTGATGTTGGTATATTGAACTCATGTACTTTGTTGTCAATGTTGTTTTGAAACGAAGTTTATCAACTCATGATTCATTACTATTCTAAAATTGTTTTTCCTACTAAGTTTGAGTTTATATTTGTTGTGAAGAATTGATGACTATCTTTGAGTGCCATTTGTGATTTAGTATTTGAGGTTGGCATTATGAGGACCAAGACTGTTGCTGTCATGAGATGAGGAGTAGTACAGTCAGCCCTCTGCATTTGATAAGACTGTGGTGTGCCTCATGTTTTCCAGACATTGGAAAGAATAGTTCTAGGTAGACTAGATAGGACTAGGGGTTTAGGACTCAGTAGGTCTTCTTTGCCTATGTAAGTTAGTACACTAAACTGTCAGCCTTACTGATTTGAGGCTCAATGACCTCTGGTACCCTCAAGTTCAATTTTTGTTGCAGTGAACTCTTGATCCCTTACAATCTAGTTTAGTATCTTTAGGTTGTTTCAGTTTGAGTTTGTTTGGTTTGTGTGGAGCTCATTTACTGCTATTATCATTAGGGGCCTATTGGTATTCTAGGTAGTATGTTTGAGTTTGGATTGATAGGACTCAATAAGTATTCCCTACTATTGTGCTTGTTCTATTGGAATTCATAGCATATTTTGTTTTAACATTGTGTATGCATAAAATCTACTTTTAAACCATTTCATTGCAACTTGACAGTCACTTTTTAATTCATGGCAAAATTGAGGCATTTCTTTGGATCCAATCCATGAGTCACACATTTCAAACATGTGCAGACCTTTATTTGTTTTTACATCAACCTGTTTCAATCCATGGAACTCAAAATGCATTTCAAAGTTAATCTTAGCATGTTCCATTGTGTTTTAAGTTATGGGAATCACTTGGAAATTTGGTTGGCACCATTTTAATCCTCTTGAAAAATTAAGTGAGTTAGACTAAAATTTCATCAGATTTGGTTGAGAATTGAACAGGTTATGATGAAATCGTTTTCACTCTTTTCACTTGGTTTTGCCCAAGAGTTGCCTAGCCTGCGCGCTTGTTTTAGTATTTGTTTTAATGGGGTGGCTTGATACAATGGATGTATCTCCACCCTAGTGGTTGTAACCTTGCCCTTAAGTACCTTGCCATGCACGTGAACCTGTGTTCGACCCTCAGCGAGGGCGCTTTTTGCTTATTTATGTGATTTTTCCATGTTTTCATATTTTTACTTCCATTTCCATCAATGTGCACGCGCGTGAGTTGGTAGGATTGGCCATGTTTTGTGCCTACAACCCCAAGGTCTTGAGTACAAGCCTTGGGTGACACTTCTTCTTTTTAATGTCTTGTTTATTTGTTTTATTTATTTATTTATTTAATTTTCAAATTACCATAACTCCTTTATTTTTAATCATTTTAAGTGATTATTTTTTTATGTGGTTACATATGGTATCTTCTACCTTTACCCTTCATCCCAACTTTAGGAGCATTGTGCATGACAACTTTAGGGTCCAGTTTCCCCTTAGTTTGTGTCTTTCTCTTCTCATCTTCTAAACACTTTAAAACACTTAATAAAGAATAATTTGTGTTGTACGCTACGAGCCTTAAGTACTTAAGAAATGATGGTTGGGGGCCTCCTCTCGACTGTCTAGAGTGTTTAGCGTATGCCCTTTGGGCGATATGCGACGCATTCGCTCTCGAGTCATAGTCTTTAGTGTGACATGAGTTTCAAACTATAACTCAATTCACTTCTTGTCATAAAAAACACAAAACAAGAACATCAAACCTTTTTATCCTTCGGGATTAATGGAAAATCATTTTCATAAAGAGAGTGTTGTTAACTCTTGGTTCTACCACAAACAGGTAACGCCTAAATCTCCAATGGTCGAGCTGCATACACCTAACAGCTAGAACTAAGGTTTAACCCTACTCGGCTTAAAGCACTTGAACCATCCAGTGGTCGTGTTAGCCCGAAATACGTTTGCTCTGATTTCTCGTGCCAAACGAGGATACGTAGGCCTAAAACGGTGATGTCTTGGCGAGCAACCTTCCCCCCTTCACTCGTAATTTTCTGAACTACATTGACTTTGACTTTCCCATTGCACGAGGGAATACGTAGGCATAGAGCGGTGATGCTCTATCGAGTCTCTTTTCTTTTCTGTTACCCCCATGAGCCTGTAGCTTAGATAGTTTTATACCTTTTTTTAGATAGACAACAAGCGTGGATCCCGTCAAGTACGACGGACGTGAGGGGTGCTCATACCTTCTCCTTGCGTAACCGACTCCCGAACCCAAGATTTGGTAGCGATGACCTGTCTTATTCCCTTCTCGTAGGTTTTCTCTGATCGTTTCCTTTCCCTCTCTTTGGGATAAATAACAAACTCTGGCGACTCTTCTGTCTTTCGCCCCCCCCCCCCCCCCCTTCGCAGCGATGCGACAACTGGCGACTCTGTTGGGGACCGTTCCCATCCCCTATGTGAGTCAATCCTAGCGCTTGTGTGTTTTATCTTTGGATGTGTATATATGTGCAGTATGTGTTTGCATTTTTATTGCTTTATTGAATTTTACTTTCATTATTGTGATATATTATGTTGTCGTGCTATGGGGGGTGTTTCATTGTGAGAAAAGCCAAAACACAGGCTTGAGGATAACCATAGCATTAGAGTGGAGAGTAGTGGGGACCTGCACGTTAGGCGTGCACTAGTCTTCATGAAATTCGCATTCAGACGAGGTTTTCTGTTGAAGACATCCTATTCTGTGCATTGGTCAGGAAAGGGTGTTGGATCCGAAAACTGTCGACTCTGGAGACCGATCACTTGGGAATCAGCTAAGTGAGGCCGCTTCGTGAGACAATGATGCCAAACCAAAAATGGTGTACGTATCATCGTTTCTCGAAAGTCTGTGACGCTAATGACCGCATAGGATGCCAGACCTTATTGGAGATAAGTTCATACCTGTGAGTAGGAGGGTTTGTAGGAAACCTTGACCTTTAGCCTACCCCGTTTGTCTTATCAGTGTGAATAGTTATAGTGGGATCCTTATACTAGTGATGTATAGTTTTCTCGCCAAAGAGAAGCGCTGATTCATCTCCGTCAACGGTACAACAACTTGATCCTCTGTTGCATTTGCATACTCATTTTCATTTTGACATTAACATGTATCTGTGTTTCAGGTGTATACTTTCTCCTTGATTCTAGTCATCTCAATCCACTGTTGTCATGGAGCTTGGTTTCAAGAAGGTCGTCATTTATAAGTTCCCGATACCAGATGTGAATTTTTTATTTGGTCTCATTTCTGGAGTGGAGCATGGAGTTATGGAGGACTTCAAGCAGAAGTATGGGAAGATCTTAAGCTTTGTCTGCAGAGTTTCAAAGTATGATTTGGAGGGTCTCCACACACTGCTACAGTTTTACGACCCTCGGTTATGCTGTTTCACTTTCCCTGGGTACGTCCTGTTACCCACCTTGGAAGAGTTTGCTCAATTATTGGGAGTTCCAGTGTTGGTGGGAATGCCCTTTGTGCATTATGAAGAAGAGCCCAATTTGGCTAAACTAGCTGATTCTCTGCATGTCGTTGTTTCTGAAATAGATGGAAAGTTGGTGAGAAGAAGTGGAGTGCCTGGGTTTCCATTACCATTCTTAGTGAGTAGGGCTTAGCATTTTGCCAAGGAAGGGTGTTGGTCTGTTTTTAATGCATTCTTGACACTCTGTGTCTATGGGATAGTCTTGTTCCCTAACCTGCCTGACTTTGTAGATTGGGGTGCTTGCTGTATTTTTGCCTCAAAGAATCCAGTGCCAACTCTCTTGGGCGATGTCTATCATTCCACCCATTAAAAGAATGAGAACTGGAGAGGGAAAACTATTTCTTGTTGTACCCCATTGTTGTACAAGTGGTTTTCCTCACATCTGCCAAAGTCTGGACCTTTTATTGACATTGCCAGTACTGTTGGTTGGCCAGAAAGACTCATGGGATTGAGAGCAGAGAATATTGTCTGGTTTGATAGAGACCTCTTGGGAAAGGAGATTGTCTACAGTTGCGGAGATTTTTCCAATGTTCCTCTAATTAGGAGGAAAGGAGATATAAATTACAACCCAGCTCTCGCTGTCAGGCAGTTTGGCTACGCTTTAAGAGACCCCCCTAAGGAGGAAGAAGTGCGGGAATCTCTCTACTTCACACACTCAGTTGATGCCACTACCCTGACTAGTTTGCAGCAGGCTTAGAACAACGTTCATCGTAGAGGAAAATTGTATTTGGGCAAGAGCAACTCTAAAGCCTATGAACCTTACATAGGATGGATTCAGGAGAGAGTCGAGAAACTGTTGCTCCCCTTTCCAATAAGGGAACCTTTGTCTCCTCTAGTAGTTGTAGAACCTACGATAGTTGATGTGCAGAAATACAATCAACTATGGGCCAAGAAGGAAGAATTGCATAGGGCTAACGAAGAGTTGGGGAAGGAAATCCTCCAGCTTAAAAGCGAGAAAAGTGAAGTCATCTTCTTATGTAAAAAAGCAGACGGAGTTAGTAAACAAGATGGGTAAGGAATTGACAAAGGAGATTAGCGCCCGAGAACGAGTGGGTAAAGATTTGAAGGGTGTCAGTGATGTCCTTAAAGGAAAGAAGAACGAACTAGAGAAAACCCATTTAGTGATATCCAAATTCGACACTCAGTGGAACGCTGTATTAACTAACAACAAAGAGAGGGAAGATAAACTTCGTTAATAGGTTGATAAATTGAGAGCTCAGCTTCGAGTCAAAATTGCAAAAGATCCAGGTGAATACATGCGCCTACTAGAAAGCGACCGCAAACTCCATGAAGCTCTTGCAACGTTGGAGGAATACAAGCTGAGAATAGACTTGAAGAAACCAAGACTTGAAGATGATTTTGGGGAGGATGTTTGGGAGGACTATGTTCAGGGTTTGCAAACCACCATCAAGAGGAGGGACTTGTTCATTCAAGTATTGATTGACAGGCCTGATCATCCGGACACAAAGGAGTTGCTAGAAGAGTTCCAGACTCGACACCGCTTCTGACGCATTTTCTCTTATTTGTTGTTATTTGTATTCTGACCATCACCAGGGTTGTTGGATGAGGTCATGATGACTCTTTTTGTATTCCTTTGGTGATGTATGATGATACTCTATGGTTCATTTTATTTATGAGATGTTTTTCTGGCCACCTCTGTGGTTCTTCATTCTCCTACCATGACTGTGGAACTAGAATCAAGGGGAGAAATTTCCCTGAAATACATTTGCATGTCTGCATTTTGCATCATTCCTCATTTGCATTGCAGGTGTCCTGTTTCTGTTAACCTTACCTCTTCCTGTGGTTTTCTCCACTAATTTGTTTCAGGATTGAAGGCCAGCCGATTCACCGTTATTCTACATGATGAAACCAACAAAGAGTTATAGATCAAGTTCAGCTCGAGCTTCAGGAATTCCGCGATAGGATGACACAGTTCATGGAAATGATGCAGGGGGTCGCCAACGGCCAGGAACAATTAAGGACGTTGGTCCAGCCTTTGGTATCAAGGATTGATGGAAATGGGGTTTTACATGGTGGAACCGCTGTTATGCCTCCAGTGGACAATAGTACGCCACGGGCAGATGTTGTCCCAACAGTAGTTCTCCCTCCGGGCGGAGGAAACCAAACTGGAATTCCTATCCTAGGTCCAACGGGCGCTGTGTAAGGTAACAATGGTCCCCAGTGGGAACACGACAAGTAAGATGATGTCTTCTCCATGGGAGACCTTGGGGCAGGATTACAATCTGACGCTGATAGAAGATTCAAGGCAATAGAAGAAAATATGAGGAGCCTTGAAAACCAGAATGCTATGGGTCTTGACATGTCCAATCTGGGATTGATTCTGGGACTTAGAATCCCTCCGAAGTTTAAGGTGCCGGATTTCGACAAATATAAAGGGACGACGTGTCCAAGGGTGCATCTTCGCTCTTATTATAGGAAAATGTCAGCATATTCCGATGATGAGAAGTTACTCATGCATTTTTTCCAATATAGTCTGTCAGGGTTGTCCCTAGAGTGGTATATAGGCTTAGAGCCAGTAAATATCAAGAATTGGAGGGATTTAGCAGAGCCTTTTGTTAAGTACTACCAGTACAATAGTGACTTGGCACCGAACCGAGTGCAGTTATAGAATTCATCTCAGAGGAGTAACAGATGCTTTAAGGAGTTTTCCTAGAGATGGCGCGAACTTGCCGCTAGAGTTAAACCTCCCATGGTGGATAGAGAACTGATTGACTTGTTTGTGGCTACGTTGCTCGGAATTTACTACGAGAAACTGGTAGGAAACATGTCTGGAAGCTTCTCAAATTTGATCATACCGGCGAAAGGGTCGAAAATGGGATTAAGATGGGAAAGATACAAGCAGGGGAAGGGACCTCATCTGGAGGTGGTAGAAAAAAATTTGGTACCAAGAAAAGGGAGAACGAGACAAATGCAGTGTCCGGTTTTAAGAATCGGAATAGAAATCAGAATCAGCGTCAACAACAACCATACTATCAACAACCACCACAAGTGGCTAGTATTGCCATTCCGGCAGTACAGCCCAAGCAACAACAACCACGTCAGCAGCAACAACAACAACAGAACTTTGCGCCTCGGCAGTACCAGGACCGCAGACGAATAGTGAACAGGCACTTCGACGCACTGCCAATGCCTTACACCTAATTATTACACCATCTGATGCAATTACAGTTGGTCTAGAAAAGGACGTTAGCACCACTAATAGGCCCACCACCTCTTGGATATGACGCTAATGCTCGGTGTGACTTCCACTCTGGAGCTCCCGGCCATCACATCAACAACTGCAAAGCCTTCAAGCATAAGGTTCAAGACCTTATTGACAGTAAGGCTATCAACTTTAATCATGATGCACCGAATGTCGTCCAGAACCACATGCCTAACAATGGAGGAGCTGGTTGTGTAAATGCTATTGTCAGTGGAGAAGGTTTGAACTTGGTGTCCAGTGTGGAGGATCTGAAGACTCCGTTAAGCTTTGTGAAGAGTAAGTTATTGGAAGGTAGGGTGTTCCCCGGCTGTGGGAAAGATTGTGAAGACTGTGTGAGCTGTCCCGAGGGATGTAGAAGTTTGAGGAATTACGTGCAACGTATAATGGATGATAGTATATTGCAATTTGATAGGATCCAGGAGAAGGATGATGAAAAGATAATCAGTGAAGAGAAGGATGAGGTGGCCACCATCTCCATCCCTTACAAGATGATTACTATTTCCGCGCCTCCAGCAGGAACTACTATTATATTTACGAAGGCAGGACCTATACTCTATGAGAGCTCTAAGGCGATCCCTTGGAACTATGGTGCGAAGGTCTATTGCAACGGATAGAAGCAGGAACCAAAGAGTTTGCCTTTAAATTCAGTTGACAATTTGGTAGGGGCTAGAGGAATGACCTGAAGTGGGAGAGTATTCTCACCTCCCAAAGTAAGTGTCGATAAGGCCGACAAAGGAAAAGGAAAGGCGGTAGCTGAAGAAAATTCTCAGGCTGGAGAAAAGGAAGCTTTGTTGAAGGACGCAGAGGAGTTTATGCATTTGATAAGAAAGAGTGACTACAAAATTGTGGATCACTTACAGCAGACTCCTTCAAAATTTTCCATCTTGTCATTGTTGTTATGATCTGAAGCTCACAGGAATGCTTTGATCAGGGTTTTGAACAGTGCTTACGTGTCGCAAGAAATCTCTGTAAATTAGCTAGAAGGGGTGGTGGCGCATGTCAGTGCTGACAACGGGATGGGATCCACCGATCTTGATTTGACACCAAAGGGACGAAATCATAATTCGGCGCTGCACATATCCGTCGAATGTAGAGGGGCTGTGTTGTCTCACGTGCTGGTAGATACTGGGTCGTCACTAAATGTGCTACCCAAGAAAGCTCTGATGAAGTTAGACACACAGGGAATAATCTGTACCCCAAGTGATTTAGTCGTGCGGGCATTTGATGGGACGAGAAGGTCCGTGTTTGGGGAGTTGACTTTGCCGATTCAAGTTCGTCCATAAATTTTTGATGTGGTGTTCTATATAATGGATATCCAGCCGGCATATAGTTGTCTATTGGGCCGACCTTGGATACATTCAGCAGGAGCTGTGACATCAACCTTGCACCAAAAATTGAAGTACATGGTGGATGGCAATATTGTGACTGTTTGCGGAGAGGGGGACATCATGGTTAGCCATCTGTCTTCGTTTAAATACGTAGAGGTCGACGGAGAAATCCATGAAACACTGTGCCAGGCCTTTGAGACCGTTCAAATCAAGGAGAAGGCGCCAGTTGAGGTCAAAGCACCAGAAGTTGCTATGTCATCCTACAAGGAAGCACAAGCTGTAGTGAAGTCCGGATCAGTACAAGGATGGGGGCAAGTGGTGAGTGTCCCCAACAAACAAGATAAGTTCGGATTGGGATACATCCCATGTTCGTCCTCTTCATAGAGCGCTTCGCGCTACAAAGGGCCCGTCCAGTTCACCGGCGGTGGGGTGATATTCGAGAGGATTAATGTCGTGTCTGGTGAGGAGGGAGACAGCGATTGCGACATGGATGTGTGGATTCAGCCATGTATCCCTGGCCAGAGCTTGAAGAATTGGACCGTTGAAAAAGTTGTCTCTGTGACTTATGAAGAGTAATTGCTTTGTTTTGATTAATTTATTGCCCTATGCTCTTCCCAGAGCATAATGCTCTTTATTTGTAGGGCCATATCTGTTATGTGTGTGAACAGTCCTTTTTATCATCAATCAAAAAGGCGTATTTTCATTCAAAATTTGTGATCCTTGTTTTTCTTGTTTTTATTTTCTAACAACAAAATGGCAATGTGGTTTGTGTTTGTTTGTTTGCATATCATTTAGGCATAAAATCATCATTATTGCAGGTTTCACATTTCAGATGCCATCGACTCAGACTTGTCTATGACTCGGTGTGACTTTGACAATCCGATCTTTCAAGCAGAAGAAGAGATCGAAGAAGATGAAGACCTGCCCGAAGAGCTTGCTAGATTGTTAAGACAAGAGGAGAAGGTCATCCTGCCTCATCAGGAGGAAGTTGAAGTCGTCAACCTGGGAACGGAAGAGGATAAGAAGGAGGTCAGAATAGGGGTCGCGCTGCAAAGTGATATCAAGCAAAGACTGGTTGAATTACTCTGAGAGTATAAGGATGTATTTTCTTGGTTATACGAATACATGTCTAGACTCGACACAGATATTGTAGTTCATCGCCTGCCTCTTCGAGAAGAGTGTCCTCTTGTCAAACAGAAATTGAGAAGAACCAAGCCAGATATGGAAGTGAAGATCAAGGAGGAAGTCCAGAAGCAATTGGACGCTGGATTTCTTGCTGTGACAAACTACCCTCCGTGGGTCGCTAACATCGTGCCCGTGCCTAAGAAGGACGGAAAAGTCAGGATGTGTGTTGTCTATAGGGACCTGAATAGAGCGAGCCCGAAGGATGATTTCCCGCTCCCCCATATCGACGTACTTGTTGATAACACCGCACAATACTCAGTGTTTTCTTTCGTGGACGGTTTTTCGGGATACAATCAGATTAAGATGGCACCAGAGGATATGGAGAAAACGACTTTCATCACACCATAGGGAATGTTTTGCTATAAAGTAATGCCTTTTGGGTTGAAGAATGCAGGGGCAACTTATCAACGGGAAATGGTGACTCTTTTTCACGACATGATGCATCATGAGATTGAGGTTTATGTCGATGATATGATTGCAAAGTCCCAAACAGAGGAAGGGCATTTGGTGAATCTTCTAAAACTGTTTGAGAGGTTAAGAAAGTTCAAACTAAGGCTGAATCCAAACAAGTGTACCTTTGGTGTGCGGTCCGGAAAGCTGTTGGGGTTCATTGTCAGTGAGAAAGGTATTGAGGTCGATCCTGCGAAGATCAAGGCAATTCAAGAAATGCCAGCACCAAAGACCGAGAAAGAGGTTTGTAGCTTCCTGGGTAGATTGAAATACATTGCGAGGTTCATATCTCATCTCACAGCCACTTGTGAACCAATGTTTAAACTATTGAAGAAGGATCAGGCGGTCGTCTGGAACAAAAAATTGCCAGAAGGCGTTTGAGAAGATAAAGGAGTATCTGCAGGAACCTCTAATACTGATGCCCCTAATGGCTGGAAGACCATTGATAATGTACTTAACGGTTCTTGAGAATTCCATGGGTTGTGTTCTCGGTCAACACGATGAGACTGGAAGAAAAGAGCACACAATTTACTACTTGAGTAAAAAGTTCACAGACTGTGAGTCCAGATACTCAATGTTGGAAAAGACTTATTGCGCACTTGCTTGGGCCGCCAAACTCCTAAGACAGTATATGCTAAACCACACAACCATGTTAATTTCAAAGATGGATCCAATTAAGTACGTATTCGAGAAGCAAGCGATGTCAGGGAGGATTGCTAGATGGAAGATGGTTTTGACAGAATACGACATTCAGTACGTATCCCAAAAGGCTATCAAAGGGAGTGTTCTGTTAGAGTATCTCGCAGAACAACCAATCGACGACTATCAGCCTATGAAGTTTGAATTTCCTGACGAAGACATTATGTACTTGAAGATGAAGGACTGCGATGAGTCGTTGCCTGACGAAGGTCCTGAGTTGGGCTTCCGGTGGAAATTGATCTTTGATAGTGTTGTTAACTCTTACGATAGCGGAATTCGGGCAATCATTACAACTCCCCATGGTTCTCATATACCATTCACTGCGAGACTAACATTTCCATGCACCAACAGTGAAGTCAAATATGAAGCGTGTATCATGGGTATCAAGGAAGCAATAGATTTGAGAATCAAGAACCTTGATATCTACAGTGACTCAGCTTTAGTGGTCAACCAGATCAAAGGAGAGTGGGAGACCCACCTGCCTAATTTGATCCCTTATATGAACTATGTGAGAAGGTTGCTACCTTTCTTTGACCATGTAGAGTTTCATCACGTGCCGAGAGCAGAAAATCAGATGGCAGATGCCTTGGCTACATTGTCTTCAATGTACAAAGTGAATTTTTGGAACGATGCTCTGAGAATTTCATCTCACGCCTTGATAGGCCGTCATTCGTTTTCGCAATCGAAAAAGCTTCTGATGGCAAGCCATGGTATTACGACATCCAGAACTTTCTCAAGAATCAAGAGTATCTGCCTGGGGTATCGGCCCAGGATAAGAAGACCTTGAGGAGGTTATCTGGAAACTTCTATCTGAATCTAGACGGTGTGCTCTATCGGCGGAACTTTGACTTAGTGCTGCTAAGACGTATGGACGAAAAAGAAGCAGGACTGCTTATGGAGGAAGTCCACGAGGGTGCCTTTGGAACACATGCAGGTGGGCATAGCATGTCTCGAAAGCTGTTGAGAGCAGGGTATTATTGGTTAACTATGGAGTCAGATTGCTTCAAGTATGCCAAGAAATGCCACAAATGCCAGATTTATGCCGATAAGATTCATGTGCCGCCATGTCCTTTGAACATCATGTCATCCCCATGTCCTTTCTCCATGTGAGGCATTGATATGATTGGCAAGATCTAGCCAACTGCGTCCAATGGACATCGTTTCATCTTAGTAACCATCGACTATTTCACCATATGGGTCGAAGCAGCCTCCTACGCTAATGTCACCAAGCAAGTTGTAGCCCGTTTTATCAAGAGGGACATCATCTGCTGTTATGGATTACCTGAAAGAATCATTACTGATAATGGTTCAAACTTGAATAATAAGATGATGAAGGAATTATGCCAGAACTTCAAGATTGAGCATCACAATTCTTCTCCCTACCGTCCGAAGATGAATGGCACTGTTGAAGTGGCCAATAAAAACATCAAGAAGATAGTGCAGAAGATGGTTGTGACTTATAAGGATTGGCACGAGATGTTGCCCTTTGCTCTACATGGATATCGTACCTCGGTACGTACCTCAATCGGGGCAACTCCTTTCTCACTGGTATATGGTATGGAAGTTGTCCTGCCATTAGAGGTCGAGATCCCTTCTCTGAGAATTCTGTCTGACATCAAGCTAAATGAGGCAGAATGGGTGAAGAACAGGTTGAATCAACTCAGTTTGATGGATGAGAAGAGGTTGGCATCCCTCACGTACGGTCGTCTGTATCAGAGCAGGATGAAGAAATCCTATGATAAGAAGATGCGTCCTCAAGTCTTTCAGGCAGGTGATTTGGTGTTGAAGTGGATTCTCCCACCACAGAACGATCATAGGGGCAAATGGACTCCCAAATATTGAAGGTCCATATATCATAAGGAAAGTCTTCTCCGGAGGAGCCTTATTACTCTCAACTATGGATGGCGAAGATTTCACGTCCCCTGTGAATGCAGACGCAGTCAAAAGATACTTTGCTTAAAATAAACCCGCTGGAAAGAAAAGGAAAAAGCCAGGTAAGAATGGGGCATCCCAGCGAACCATAAAAGGATAGGTTCGGGACAAAATTAGGGATAAAAATAAAAATGTAAACCCGCAAAGTTGAAAACCTGAAAGGGTGACTTTGGCAAAAATGGGTATCCCGGTGAATCGAAAACCCGCAAGGGAGATTCAGGCAAAATTTAGGGATTTGGAAAGCAAACGCCTGCGGTCTGCGCGTTGATCTTCAAAGCATAGTGGATTATGGGAGAACTCGAGAGTCAGTCGTTCAAATCAATCTCTTCAGAAGACGAAGCATTGGAAAGGCGTCGAAGTCACGCGAGTCATAGTTGAGTCGTCCTATGGTGGTTATCTGTGCCACATTGCCGACATTTTGTATATTCTTGTGCATTTTGTATATTTCCTTACGCAACATTATCATTTCAAGAGTTGTATCTGTTGTAAATTTTCCTATTTATAGGCTGTTTATCAATAAAACATACTATTCAGAAAAACTTTTATTTTTGATTCAGCTTTTACCGTTGTTTGCAAAAGACGCCGGATGTTTTTGATAAAAACTTTGCATACATAAACTTGTGGGCTCTGCCAACTATAATCGAAACAACGTTTTTGCTTGAGTAATGTCACACGTGATAATTAAGATGGTGCTTGCTGCACAAAACATCTTAACTTGCACACCTTCTTCAAGTGGGGGACTTCTGGAAAAGTCTCGAGGGTATCCTCAGCAGGTCGAGATTGAAATCTCCAGTAGCATAGAATCATCCCCCACGAGTAGGTGTGGGATTACCCCCCAGCAGTGGGATGAGTTCAGTGTTGTTTCCCCACAGAGTCAGACACCGACCCAATTCCCTAAGCAGAGGTTGATGTTGTTGAGTTTATTGCTCATTTCACTAAGCAGAGGTTGATGTTGTTGAGGTTATTGCTCATTTCCCCAAGCGGAGGTAGAAACTGATTCCCTCATTGGGCGATCCCCAGCGGAGTTGTGGTCCGTAGAAGAATCCAGTTGGTCATTGGTACTCGTCAGAGTAAGTTTCCTTCGGGATATCTCCAGCTAATTCGTCCCCTGCAGATCCCCGGAAAAAGTCAGTGGAACGTTTCCTTCCCCGCAGATTGGGATTGACCTGGAAAATTGTTATTTTTACATCCTCAGCAGAAAGAGTTTGGGATATCTTCCCAGTGAATCTTCTTCATTATCCCTAGCAGAGCGGATTCAAATCTCCAGCAGAGTGGATTAATTCCCTGCAGTTTGCGTTACTCCCCAGTAGAGTAGTATTCTGAAAGGCCATTCAGGGTTGATTTCCCCAGTAGAATGGATTTGTTTTCCCCAGCCGAGGCGTTTGTTCCCCAGAAGAGTTGTACTCTGAAAGGTCATCCAGGGCCGCTTTCCTCAGTAGAATTGATTTTGATCCCCAGCGGAGTGGATTTTATTCTTGCAGAACAGTTTTACACAGGAGAGTTCTTTTCCAGGAGGCCATTCAGGGATTGTTTTCCCCAGCAAAAGTCCAATCATACTCGGCACCCGATTGTCCCCAGCGGAATTGGTTTCCTCTATTCAGCATTTATTTTGCTGGAGTGGTTCCTTTGCATTTGCATCATGCATAGCATCCTCCCAAACGCATAGCATTTCCATTTCGTATGGAGAATTACGCCATATTCAAACATGTGCATTTGAAACATAAGCCATGTTGTTACCCTTTTTGTCTTCAGGTGTATCTGCAGCGGAAAATAGTGTTTTGTTAGCCCGTGTGGTATCCAGACCCCGATTAATGATGTTTTATTGAGCCCGTGCGGTATCCAGACCCCGACTTTCACCGGTTTTATTGGCTCAAGCCCGTGTGGTATCCAGACCCTGGCTTCCTCCAATTATTTCAGTAAGCCCGTGTGGTATCTAGACCCTGGCTTCCTCCAGTTCATTTCAGTTAGCCCGTGCGGCATCCAGACCCCGACTTTCACCGGTTTTATTGGCTCAAGCCCGTGTGGTATCCAAACCCCAGCTTCCTCCGGTTATTTCAGTAAGCCCGTGTGGTATCCAGACCCCGGCTTCCTCCGGTTCATTTCTGTTAGCCCGTGCGGTATCCAGACCCCAGCTTCTCCCATTCCCTTCCAGCGAGCCCGTGTGGTATCTAGACCCCGGCTCATACTCTTTTGTTCAACCAACTGGTGCGGTATCCAGATCTCGGCTTCTCCCATTCCCTTCCAGCGAGCCCGTGTGGTATCCAGACCCCGACTCATACTCTTTTGTTCAACTAACTGGTGTGGTATCCAGACCCCAGTTGATGTTTGTTTCAGCAAGCCCGTGTGGTATCCAGACCCCGGCTCCCATCGACGTATCTTTTTGTCCGTGCGGTATCCAGGCCCTGAAAATTTATGATGTTATCTTTAGCCCGTGCGCTATCCAGACCCCGGCTTCCACCGGTTTATCTTCTTAGCTCGTGCGGTATCCAAACCCCGGCTTCCACCGGTTTACCTTCTGAGCCAATGCGGTGTTCAGACCCCGGCCAATGATTTGTTTTGCCTGTGTGGTATCCAGACCCCGACAGACCATGATGTTTCCTTTAAACTATGTGGTATCCAAACCCCGGTTAACATCATTTTATCCCTTTAAGCTTGAGCGGTATCCAGACCCTAGCTTACGTTGTTCATTTCCTGAGCACGTGCGGTATCCAGACCCCGGCTTTCACCAATTTATCTTCTTAGCCTGTGCGGTATCCAGACCCCGGCTTTCACCGGTTTTATTGGCTCAAGACCGTGCGGTATCCTAACCCTGGCTTCCACCGGTTTACCTCCTGAGCCTATGCGATGTTCAGACCCCAGCCAGTGATTTGTTTTGCCTGTGTGGTATCCATACCCCGGCAGACCATGCTGTTTCCTTTAAACTGTGTGGTATCCAGACCCCGGTTAACATCATTTTATCCCTTTAACCTCGAGCGGTATCCAGACCCTAGCTTACGCTGTTCGTTTCCTGAGCATGTGTGGTATCCAGACCCCAACTGTTGGTTTATCTTGCCAATGTGGTATCTAGACCATGGCAAATTATGAAATAATCTTTCTCGCTTATGAGGTATCTAGTTCAAAACTCCGAAGTTCAAAACTCCGGAATTCGATCGTTATCAAGGCGCTACCTATCTAAAGAATCATCTGATTATATATTACCGTAGGATGGCTGCTCATGTTGAGAATGATAAGCTGATGATTCATTGCTTCCAAGACAGTTTGAAGGGTGCTCCCTCAAAGTGGTATTTAACTTTGGATCAATCTCGTATCAAGTGTTTCCAAGATTTGTCTGATGCTTTCATCAAACATTACAAGTACAATATGCATCTGGCTCCTGATAGGAGATAATTGTTGAGTGTGTCGCAGAGGAGTTCAGAATCATTTAAAGAATATGCTCAGAGGTGGAGAGAGATTGCTTCGCAGGTAGAACCTCCTTTGACTGAGAAAGAGTTAGCGGATTGGTTTATTGATACTGTTCGTCCAGAATTCTATGAGAGGATGGTTGGTAGTGTGACCACAAATTTCTTTGACATTGTTATTGTTGGTGTTAAGGTTGAGTTGGGTCTGAAGAGTGGTAAAATGTCGAGTGCTTCTGGTAGTACAAGCTCTAAAGACCAAACGTAGAAATCTTCCTTTAGTTCTCAAAAAAGGAAAGAATGTGAGGATAGTGTTGTATCTTCAGGTAGACGAAGGCATCAACCTTATCCATATCCACAGAATTATGTTCAACCTCAAGGCTATCTGGTTCAGTATGCTCAACAACCATATGTAGATGTTGTTGCACCCGCCTTCAATCAACAAGCACCTACTTATTAGCCTATGCAACCAGCTCATGTTTATCAGCCTCCGGTCTACCAAGCCCCCTAGTTACCAACAAGCGCCCAACGCTCCTGCTTATCAACAGCCGAAGAGTTAGGCTCCTCATCAGAATGGCCCAAATAGGAGGCAGTACAAGCCATGTCCTCCAATTCCCATGACTTTTACCGAGTTGTACCCTTCATTAGTGCAACAAGGTCTGATTGTTACCCGGGCTTTGGGTCCACCTCCTAATCCATTTCCAACCAATTACAACCCTACCGCTCATTGTTTATTTCATGAGGGTGCGCCCGACCATGATTTAGAAAATTGTTATGCTCTCAAGAATCTCGTCAAAGATTTGTTGGAAAAGAAGATTTTGTCTTTTGATGGTCATCAGCCAAATGTCAAGAACAACCCTCTGCCTAACCATGGGGATGTTAATGCTATTGATGATTCATATGATGAAAGCCTTATTCTTGACGTTGCTTGGATCAAGACTCCTCTCAAGGTTTTTCATTCGAAATTATTTGAAGCCAGTTTGGTGTCTACTTCTCATGTCGACTGTACAAGTTGCGAGATTTGTGCTAAGGGTTATTTATTGGTTTAGAGTGACGTTCAGAAATTGATCAACGACGGTTTTCTACAAGTGGTTAACAAAGTGAAGAAGAGGGAAGTTGTTGTGATTGAGTCTGACTTCAGCTTACCAGAACCGAAGGTTAAGGTGCCAGTGTTTAATTTGCCAAGGGCAGGTTTTGCCAAGCCAATGTTCAATATATCGAAGCCCGTTACTCCTATGGTGGATCAGCCGAAGCCGATAACTATTTAGAAGCCGAGTCCATTTCCTTTCAGTAATCCTAAAGTCATACCCTAGAAATACGACGTGACCATGATTGACAAAGAATATGGGAAGGTCATTCCAAGGGAAGAAGTGAAGACTGATGGTGAAAGTGTGACTAACATAGCTGGGGCAAGCAGGATGACTCGCAGTGGTCGTGTTTACACTCCCCGTTTCAATGAGGCTCCGCCTAAGGAAACGACTACCACTACTACTGTACCTGCCAAAGATAAGGGTAAACAGGTAGTTACGAATGATGAGGATGCTGAATTTTTTAGGATCATTAAGAAAAGTGATTACAAGGTTATTGATCAACTTCATCATACTCCTTCCAAGATTTCTATCTTGTCTCTATTGATGAGTTCACCCGCTCATAGAGTTGCTTTGTAGAAGGTATTGACTCAAGCTCATGTCGCTCGAGACATCACTGCCGGTCAGTTTGATAGTGTGATTGCCAATATTACCATCTGTAATACTCTCAGCTTCAGTAACGAAGAGCTACCGAGAGAAGGTCCAAATCACAATCGTGCTTTACATATATCGGTAAAGTGTCAAGAGGATAACTTATCAAGGGTGCTTGTTGTAACACCCCACTTTCCGACTTAAATAAAATGCGAATAAATCAATTAAAAATATCAGAGTTTCCCTTCCAAAAGTGGGATATTACTTTTCACAAAAATTTCCACAAAACACTTCATTAAAAGATTCTCAAAATAAGCAGCGGAAAAGAAATTTGTCACAACATATATACATATATGTACATCATCTCATACATCATGTTCGGCCATCTGCCCAAAATATACAAAACATCATCAGTAGAATCCATCATTAAAACATGATACGACACGAAGTATAAACAAAATCATCAAACAGATAAATAACTCCAAAAAAACCCGTGTTACGTATCAGAGCATCCCTACGACTCGACTCACCATAATCCAAGCTGGCTACACACCTGGATTGTCTACTTCCGAAGAAGCACAGACCATAACAACAACAAGGGGGTGAGAAATCACGATCAAAATATAACGGTAATAATGTACATGAATAAAAGGCAGACAACACATAAACATCATTCATCATGCATCAATCCGTACCTACTGTCCCACGCCAACACGACACACAAACAATGCAACATATGCAACTCGACACAATGATATACGGTACCGACTCAAAC
Source organism: Lathyrus sativus (assembly GCA_963859935.3). Classification (NCBI taxonomy): domain Eukaryota; kingdom Viridiplantae; phylum Streptophyta; class Magnoliopsida; order Fabales; family Fabaceae; genus Lathyrus; species Lathyrus sativus. The sequence goes on from OZ012737.1 coordinate 156,935,064, forward strand.
TCAGGATAGATCACTTATGCTCCATCCGAGACATGATATATCCCTACCATACTCCTCCTGAGCCCATATAATCAATTTCAGGATAGATCGCTTACGCTCCATCCGAGACACGATCTATCCCTACTACGCTCCCCATTTGGAGCACGAGTGAATCACTTATGCTCCATCCGAGACATGATTCAACCGATCCACATGCTATGCAAGACACCAATGCACACAGCAAATACAAGCACCCACGGTGCACACGATCCTACTGATCCATCATCATACACCACATATGTATATAATTATATGCATATATTCCACACATCACTACATACATGTATCATGTCATACACCAATCTAAATATCCAATTCAAATGATTAACACGGAAGTTACATCCCAACACCACACATACACTCTCCTTAATACAACATCAATCTCATAATCAACCACGACCAACAAGGGTCCAACAGCACAGAGAACAGAACAGCACAGCACAAAAATACAAAACACTGTCATGCTTGTTGACTCACTCGCTAGGCGAAGCATCAGCGAATGCTCGCTACTTGCTCGCTCGGAGAACTCCATAGCGAAGCCAGAGAGTGGCTAATGGGAGCACTCGCTACCCAGTTCGCCCCAGCGAATCCCTAGAGAAGATTCGCTACTCGCTCGCTCAGTGAAGCAGCTGGCGAACGTCTGCGATTTCAGAAAAATAAAACTGCTCATAGTCGGCAAAAGCACTCCGAACTCAGTCGATTCCACTCAAACCAGTTCTCATCATATCAGACCAATATTCCACAACCCAACCATAATATCTATCATCGATTTATCTCGATTAAATGTCAACTCTACTCATTTAATCAACTTCGGTATAACTTCGAACTACCCGAAAACCCCCAAAATTGATCAAACAGCACATGCAATGGAAATCAACATATCATCAACAACTCAGAATCATAATATCATATAGAACACAATGATCAAGCCTATGGGGTTAAGGGAAATCCCCTTCTACCAATTATTCATGCACTCTACCAATTTTAACGGATTCCCCCCCCCCCCCCCCCTTTACCTCAAACGCATCTTTGATTGCCCAAGAGCTTCCAAAATCTGATAGCTTAGCTTCTTCTTGATTGCTCTTGCTTCAGACCTTGTTCTCACTCTTGCTAGCTTAACTGAGTTCTTCTCCTTCACGCTCGTGTTCTTCTCTTCCTCTATTTCTTCCAAATGGCACTTCTGCCCCTAATACCCCAAAATTCTCTTTTTAATTCCAAAACAATTCCAATTAACAAAATCTTCATAATATTAATAATAATAATAATAATAATAATATCAACATTAATATTAATTATCCATTATTATCATTATCAACTATATAATATTAATATTATATTCCTTATATCTTCCACAATTCCCACACAAGGCATGCCGATAATAAAATAACACGGGAAAAACTTAAATAATTAAAATGGGCGTTACAACTCTCCCTCACTTTAATTATTTTCGTCCTCGAAAATACCTGATGGAAACAACTTTGGATAAGCTTCCCGCATTCTGCTTTCCAATTCCCTAGTCACACTGCCTCCTGCAGCACCTCCCCAAGCTACTCTCACCAAAGGTATCTCCTTCCCTCAGAGTCGCTTCCTCTTGCGGTCCTCGATCCTCAACGGCATCGTCTCAACGGTCAGATTCTCTCTCTCTTGAACTTCATCTCTCTGAATCACGTGAGACGGATCCGATACATGCTTCCGAAGTTGCGACATATGAAACACGTCATGCAAGTTCGAAAGTTCCGGCGGCAACACCACCCTGTAAGCCACAACATCAATCCTATGCAAAATCTGATACAGCCCGACAAACTTCAGATCCAGCTTCTTGGACTTCAATGCACGTCCTACACCGGTCACTGGGTTAACCCTCAAAAACACATGATCACCTTCATTGAATTCCAACTCTTTCCTTCGGTTATCATGATAACTCTTCTGCCTACTCTGAGACGCTTTCATCTTCTCACGGATCATCTGAACTGTCTCAGTAGTCTGATGCACAATATCTGGTCCCAAAACAACACTCTCACCCGTCTCATACCAACACAGAGAAGTTCTGCACCTCCTACCATAAAGAGCCTCAAATGGTGCCATTCCAATACTAGAATGGTAACTATTGTTGTACATGAACTCTACCAACGGCAAATGAGTATCCCACACACCGCCTTTTTTCCAACACACAAGCTCTTAACAAGTCCTCCAACGACTGAATAGTCCTCTCTGACTGTCCGTCGGTTTGAGGATGATAAGCTGAACTCAACCTCAACTTAGTTCCCAAAGCTTCCTGCAAACTCTTCCAAAATTCTGAAGTAAACCTCAGATCTCTATCCGACACAATACTCGACGACACACCATAAAGCTTCACAATCACCCGAACATAAATCTCTGCTAGCTTCTCCAACGGAAAACTGATATTAATCGGTACAAAATGCGCAGATTTCGTAAGCCGGTCCACAATCACCCAAATAGCATCAAATCCTCTTGTTGTGCTCGGCAGTCCCGTAACAAAATCCATGGCTATACAGTCCCACTTCCAAACTGGAATTTCCAACGGTTGCATCAAACCAGACGGTTTTTGATGTTCCACTTTTGATTTCTGACATGTCAAACAAGCATAAACAAAACGAGCAATATCTCCTTTCATGCCAGCTGTTGCACCCTAAAATTTGCTCAACCTTATTCACTTGGTCTATGTTTCAATATCATTAGCATTTGCATATAGAATCATGTACATAGACTAATCATCTGCATAGCATAGCATAGCAAGTCATCCAACAGGAGATCAAGCATTATTCTCATCTCTAGAGGCCTATCAAGAGGTTATTATCCTAATTCATTCTCATTCAAGTCATCATAAAAGAATTTGAAAGCAGAGAGTTCAGTGGACCAAGCTTTGAGTCTATCTCCTATCTGAGGGCATCTGAGGATCAACAAGGGAACTATGAGCTGTGAATTGAGAGCATGGGGAGTATCTAGACATCTTGGAGGATTTAGAAAGTAATTTGGAGAAGAAAACAAGTTGTTGATGTGATCACAAGAATTGTAGTTGGAGACAGTCAACTAGGGTTTCATCTGGGTCAACCCTGGGTCAACCCTAGGTCAAAGGATTGCTGGAGAGGCATTGAGGGCTATTAAGGAGATGTGGGGTTTATCATGTGACATGGAGAATAAGGATATGTTGTTATGCTAAGAAGAAAGCAAGAGAAATCAAGGAGAAGAGGAGGTTCTAAATTAGGGTTTCTATGTAAAATCCCCTAGTTTAGGTCAAATTTCCAAGCAAGATAAGTCAAAATGCAAGCTTCAAATGGATCCTTGGCCAACATGAAACTTGTAGAGAATCTCAACACCTTTAATTTGAGTTGTGGAATACATCAAGATGATTTATAGAACTCAAGTTATGGTCCTTGCAAGTTACAGGTCATCTGAGGTATCTGAAATTTTGTCTGTGAAAGTGACTTGACTTCCAAGCAATTTTTATCCCTCAAGGAGATTTCAAATGAATTTCTGGTAAACATAAGAGTTGTTCCTCATTGTCTTAGCTTTCTAGAATGGTATGGTATGCCTTCATAGGATGTGTGGAGCTCTACTTATGGTCTTGGCAAGCAAAGGGTATTTTGGTCATTTGTGAATTACAGGTCATTTTAACCTATGCCCAAAACTCATACAAGGAAGCTTCAAATGGAAAACTTTACAACATCAAACTTGTTAAAAATGACATTTTGAGTCTAGAAAAGTGACCATGAGAGATTGGAAAGATTCATAGCACAAGGTTTCAAAATTGTTGGATTTAATGAATAAAAGTGGCCTTAAAAATGAGATTTTTCATATCTTGGCCAAATGAAGCAAAATTATAGGTCATTTTGAATGGAAAGATCATTTTAAAGACATTGGCTAAAGTATAATTTTGAGCTTAGTTCATGTTTTAAGAGTTATTCATGGTTGCTTGCAATGGAAGAAACATGAACCAAATTCAATGGCAAGAATGCAAGGGAAACTTCTCCAAGTTTCTAGGAGGTTCTAACCTCATGTATATATTGATGTGAGGTGGTTCATGCCATGGTTGGTGATTCCATTTGTTCAAAACCCCAAGTTATACACATTTTCTCCATTTTGCATAAGCTTCACAAACTCTCCCAAATCTCCATCAATCTTCATATCTTTTGATTGAATCTTCATCATCATCATTCAAACACCATAATCCACATCAAGATTGGTAGAATTGGAGGAAGAATCATGCTATTCAAGATAACCATCCAAATTGCAAGAACTTCTCAAGGACAAGATTCAGGAGGTTTACACACGAATCACTGCATACAGAATTCATCATCAAGGTTACTGAGCAAGTTTCAATCACTGCAAGCATCAAATTCAAAGAGTTGCATACCTGTTTTCACCAATTGCACCAGGTTTGTTTTCTCTTTATATTGCATGATTTAGTTAGAATCTTAGGGATTTTATAGTGTAGAATGGTTAAGATAGGATAGAGGATTGATTGTGATGATTTTGGAGAAGTTTCATGAAGTTTGAGCATGATGTACCAATTCTGTTAAGGCTTATAACTCTTAGATTAAAGCACGATAATCATAGGTTAATAGCTTGAAATGATCAGTGTGAGATGTAGAGCATGTTAGGATAGAATTGAGCAAGCATTGGGAGATTTGATAGCAGTTGATTATGGTGGAACCTAACTGTTATGCTTATCGGGTTTGGAGTTTGGCTGAATTTTAGAAGGAACCAAGGGTATGGCTGTGTAGAGGGAGGGATTTAGAGCAATTTTGCTCTTGACATCGAATGAATCCATGGAGAGTTGAAGGAGAACAGAAAGGTGTAAGATGCGTGCATGGTGTTGAAATCTCAGAGTCTAGGGTTTGCTGGAGGTAGGAGATGACCCCTGGGCCACACGATCACACTTTGACCTTTGACTTGGAGACTCATCTAACGGTCGCGATTAAAAGTTCAAAACGGAGGGAAAATTTGAAAACTCAAAACGCAGCGTTTGAGTTAGTGACCAGTCTGGGCTCAACTGCTTTTCGCGCCCCCCAACTTGCTGGGCCTAACGTGTATCCTTTATGTTTTCTTACTATTCTCACCCCCTCCCATTTATTTCTTTATATTTCTTTTTAATTTCTTTTCATTTTTTTCATGCATTTTATAAAAATCACATAAAATTGAAAAATCATTATTTTTTGATGATTCTTTTTGCATAATTTTCTTCAAAAAGTCTAGAAAATTATAAAAAATAAAAATTGCATTTTATTTTTTATTTGATATTTTTCCCATATTTTCCAAATAAATAGCATTTTAAATAGTTTCATTTCATACATAAATTTGTTAATTTTTGTTCTAACCAATGCTTTAATATTTTTTGTCCATTCTTTTTAGGTTGATTAATAGGCATTGTCATCTTGTACATGCAATTCAATTCATATTTTTAGGAGTTAGTTTTAGGTGATTAGTTTAGGTGTAAACAACATGAACAAATTAGGGTTTTAAGTGATAATTTAGGTGAATTAGTTCATTTCCCTTAGGACTTAGGGATTAAATAGTTTAGCTATGGGACTATAGGGGCTATGGGTAGTTATTAGATCCTCTTAGAAAAGTCAGGATCCCCCTACTGCTATTAATATACTGTCTATATTTGTCTAATTGGTGTGGTGTGCCCTCTGGGGGATTACTGTTTGTCTGTGTGGGTATTGGGATTGCCTGGGGATTTGGGGAAGCTGAAGACTGAAGATGATGAAGCCATTGGAGATCCAGAGACTGAAGACCAACTTCCAGAGTTGGAGAGGAGATTTTTGCCATCAGCTGTTAAGAAGATTAGGGTTTAGGAACTAGGCAGGGCTCTAGGTTAGAAAGCTTGATTCTCAAACATGGAAGGTTTTGACTGCCTCCATTCCTCTCTGTGATACAGAGTCTCTCTGAGACACTCACCCCCTTCCTTTGGAAGGCTTGGTGCTATTGTGTGAGGGATAGAACTCTTGAGAGAAAATGTCTTATGTGTTAGTAGCAGTTGGTTTACCACCATTGGTAGTCAACTAATTGCTTAACACCCAATCCACTCTGGTGATTGATCCCTCAGCTTGGAGGATAGGACTTGAAGGAAAGCCATTGTAGACTGAAGATTGGCAACCAAAGCCCTTGCTTGAAGACTGTGAAGATAGAGACTACTGCTGACTGAAGTTTGTAGCTGATTGGAGATGACTTGAAGATGGATATTGATGCAGAGCTGCTGTGGCTGTTTATTTTGCTGTATTTCATTTCTGATGTATTGATTGGTTTTCCTGACTGTATTGTTTGCTGGTTACCCTGTTGGGTTGAAAGTGAAGCCTGTTCACTTTTGCCTATTGTTTTCTAGGTTCGAGGTTGAGTGGGACTCCCTTGCCTCGCTTGTATTGGTGCATCCATGCATTTTACTGCTTTACTGTATATATCTATTGTTTATGTTTCTGTCTATTCCCTTAGGATCTCTGTTTCTCTCTGTGCAAGAGAGGAGCATGATAGACATTAGGTCTTAACCCATGCATGATAACATTAGGTTAGTTTGATTCCCTTCACAACCGTAGGTTAGAGTTCTGTCTCTTCCTTCTCAAAACAAACAGAAAAACACAATAAAGATTTCGAACACAATAAAAGACACTTCTTCCGTAAAAGAATGTGAACTCATCAAGACGTCATTTTTTGTTCGCCGAGACTGCTAATCAGAAAAACCTTTTTCAGAAGGAATAAAATCAACCAAGACAGACTTGTGTCGTACGTGGCCCGAACTACGTTTGCTCTGATCTTTCATGCTGTATGAAAGTACGTAGGCATAGGATGCGATATCCTAGCGAGCAACCTTCCCCTCCTTTCCCGTAGGTGGGCGAACTACGTTGACTCTGATTTCTCGTTTCAGACGGGAATACGTAGGCATAAAGTGCGATACTTTGCCGAGTCATTTTATTTTCATTCTCTTTTCTTTTTAACCCCTGACCTTTAGAGTAGATAGAATAACAATCCATACCCGAAAACAAGCGTGGATCCCGTCGAGTACGACGGACGTGAGGGGTGCTAATACCTTCCCCTTGCGTAACCGACTCCCGAACCCAGGTTTTGGTTGCGATGACCATACCTTTCCCGTGTTGTGCGAGGTTTACTCTGAGCGTTTCCTTTCCCTCCCGTGGGATAAATAACGCACGGTGGCGACTCTTCTGTTCAGCCGGCGCCGATTTTCGCAGTAGCGACAGCTGGCGACTCTGCTGGGGATCCAACGTCCCCTGGCTGCTAAGGACTGCGATAGTTCTTATGCATTTGGGATCCAACGTCCCTTAAGAGAGTCAATCCTAACGCTTGTTTTCCCGTCGAGGATTTTGTATGGATTTATATTTCTGACCTTTATTTCCAGCATTATATATTGATTATTATTGCTGTATTGGGGTGTGACGGATGTTCTGATATTGAGTGAGAAGCCGGACCTGGGCTTGAGTGCACCTTAGACTTAGAGTAGAGATTAGTGGGCGCGCACGTGCTTTGCATGTCCTAGTGTCCCGCGAAATCTACGCTCAGACGAGGTTCTTCTGGTTGGCCTCCTGTCCTGCCCTTTGGGTGGCTTGAGTTGCTGGTTAGTTGGATTGTCGACTCTGGGGACCGATCATTTGGAAGTGGGCTAAGTGAGGCCTCTTCAGGATTTGATGATGCCACTCCTTCTGGGAATCGTATCGTCAACCCTGAAAGTCTGTGACGCCAACGACCGCATAGGATGCCATACCTTTGTCAGTTACTAGGACATCCACCTGTGAGAGGGTTTGGGGTTATGCAGGTAACTAGACCTTCAGATACCGGTTATTTCTTGATCAGAGATCCTGGGTATTTATGGAGAGTTATGAGGTCTGTCAGAGACCAGTTGGAGATGTGTTTTGAGGTCTGTCAGAGACCAGTCGGAGAGGTGTTTTGAGGTCTGTCAGAGACCAGTTGGAGAGGTGTTTTGAGGTCTGTCAGAGACCAGTTGGAGATGTGTTTTGAGGTCTGTCAGAGACCAGTTGGAGATGTGTTTTGAGGTCTGTCAGAGACCAGTTGGAGATATGATTTGAGGTCTACCAGAGACCAGTCTGAGTTATGGTTTGAGGTCTGTCAAAGACTGTTGTTGGAGCTTTATTATAGGTCTATCCGAGACCAGGGTTGAGGACTTCTAAAGAGCCTATCTGAGACTTCTAGATATAGTTCAGGCTATGCAGCTATGGCAGTTGGTCCCTGTTGCATGTTATTTGCATTGCATTGTTTGCATACCCATTATCATTGCATCCCACTAACGTGTGTCTGTGCTGCAGGTGCATTTGCATTCCCCCGGTTCTAGTGTCTGGACTTCTGAGTATTTGATCATGGCTGGTTTGAGGATGACCGTTGTGTATAAGCTACTTGTCCCCGATATTACTCTACTCCTGGGTCTGATTTCTCTTGCAAATGAGGATGTCCGTAGAAGCTTCAGGCAGAGTTACGGACGGTTGTTGGGTTTAGTGCGTAGGTCTACTGAGGATGAATTGAATGGGCTGTACACCTTAATGCAATTCTATGACCCGGCTTTGAGATGCTTCACGTTTGCGGACTTTATCTTGGGGCCCACCATGGAGGAGTATGTAGAGTTTACTGAGCTGCCAGTTCAGAATGCAGTTCCTTTTATTCACTCAGCCGCTGAGCCCAATTTGGAGGATTTAGCCAAGGCCTTGCATATGAATGCTTCTGACTTGTTGATGACTGCGTGGCGAGGGGTTCCGGGTTTTTCTCTTCAGTTTCTGGTTGGTAAGGCTCAAGAGTACGCCAAGAATGGGTGTTGGGTGGTCTTTAACGCTATTTTGGCCCTCTGCATTTATGGGATAGTGCTGTTCCCTAACTTCCCAAACTTCGTGGACATGGATGCATTTCATCTATTTGCTGCCGGTAACCCAGTACCAACACTGATCGGGGACTTTTACCATTCGATGCACTACAGGAATGAAAACAGGAGAGGCAAGAATGTCTCCTGTTGCGTACCTTTGCTGTATATGTGGTTCAAGAGCCATTTTCCATCGAGGGGACCTTTCACGGATAATGCAATTACGCCCGACTGGCCAGAGCATATGATGAGGTTAACTTCTGAAGACGTTGATTGGTTTGATAGAGATCTGCTGGGATCCGAGCTTATCTTCAGTTGTTCTGGTTACCCTAATGTTCCGCTGATAGGAAGAAAAGGGTGTATCAATTACAACCCTTCTCTGTTCGTCCGTCAGTTCGGATATGCCCTGAAGAACCCGCCAAAAGAGGAAGAAGTACAGGAATCTCTGTACTTCACTGGAGATGTGAAGGGGGAGTTATTGGCCAAGTTGCAGCATGCCTGGACGCGCATTAACCGAAGAGGGAAGCCGTTGTTGGGAAAGAATGACTGTCAGGCCTATGCACCTTATAGAGTTTGGATTCAGGAGAGAGCCAGTCAGTTGAGGATGCCATTTCCAGATGCACCAATTCTTGTTCCTATTCCGGTAGCGGAGCCAGCTACTGTTTCTAGGGAAGCCTATGAGCAGGTTGTGAGAGAAAAAGAAGTCTTGTTGAAGATCAACGAAGGGTTAGAGCAGGAGCTAGCCCAGATACGCAGCGAGAAAAACAAGGCCGTCCATGCTTTCCAACAGCAGATTGAGCTAATGAACAGATTAGGCGCTGAGCTAGCTGAGGAGAGGAAGAAGCGCGAACGTCTGGGGCAAGAGTTCAGAAGTTCCCATGACATGCTTGAATCCAAGAAGAAAGCGCTTGACATCGCTCACCGAGAGATCTCTTCTTGCAATAAGACCTGGAATGCCATGCTCACCAACAATAAGAAGAGGGAGGATAAGTTGAAGCAGCAAATCTCCGACCTCGAAGAGCAGTTGAAGTCCAGCATCAAGAAGTGTGAAGAAGAAGTGATGACCCGGTACAGTCTCCAGAACGCACTAAATAAGGCCATCAAAGGGAGAGATGAAGTTATGTCTCAGAAGCGTAAACTGGAGGATCGCTTCGGAGACGGGGCATGGGAAGAAACTGCTGAAGACGTGCGCCGTGTTCTTAAGAAAAGAAACCAACTTGTCGAAGGGCTGCTTGCTCAACCCGGTCATCCGGAGACCAAGAAGTTGCTAGAAGAATACCACACTTTTGGGAGGATTTGATCATTTCATGTAGTAACTTGTATGCTTTATTTGCATAGTGCTGACCATCACCAGGATTGTTGGTTGAGGTCATGCCTTCTTATTGTACTCTCAGTGATATTGTATTCTTGGTTTATTGGTTTCTCAGCAATATATGAGGCTTTCTGTGATTCAGCTCCGATCTTTATATTGTTAGCACTTGTCGCTACTGCGAAAATCGGCGCCGGCTGAACAGAAGAGTCGCCACCGTGCGTTATTTATCCCACGGGAGGGAAAGGAAACGCTCAGAGTAAACCTCGCACAACATGGGAAAGGTATGGTCGTCGCAACCAAAACCTGGATTCGGGAGCCGGTTACGCAAGGGGAAGGTATTAGCACCCCTCACGTCCGTCGTACTCGACGGGATCCACGCTTGTTTTCGGGTATGGATTGTTATTCTATCTAAACTATAGGTCAAGGGTTAAAAAGAAAATAAAATGAAAATAAAAATGACTCGGCAAAGTATCGCACTTTATGCCTACGTATTCCCGCCTGGAACGAGAAATCAGAGTCAACGTAGTTCGCCTACCTACGGGAAAAGAGGGGAAGGTTGCTCGCTAGGATATCGCATCCTATGCCTACGTACTTCCACACAGCATGGAAGATCAGAGCAAACGTAGTTCGGGCCACGAAAGACACAGGTCTGTCTGTTGTTTGTTCTTATTCCTTCTGAAAAAGGTTTTTTTCTGATTCACAGTCCAAGCGGACAAAAATGACGTCTTGATGAGTTCACATTCTTTTACGGAAGAAGTGTCTTTTATTATGTTTGAAACTTTATTGTATTTTTCTGTTTGTTTTGAGGAAGAAGATACAGAACTCTAACCTACGGTTGCGAAGGGAAACAAACTAACCTAATGTTATCATGCATGGGTTAAGACCTAGAGTCTACCATGCTCCTCTCTTGCACAGAGAGAAACAGAGATCCTAAGGGAATAGACGGAAACAGAAACAATAACAGATATATACAGTAAAGCAGTAAAATGCATGGATGCAACAGTACAAGCGAGGCAAGGGAGTCCCACTCAACCTCGAACCTAGAAAACAATAGGCAAAAGTGAACAGACTTCACTTTCAACCCAACAGGGTAAACAGCAAACAATACAGTTAGGAAAACCAATCAATACATCAGAAATGAAATACAACAGCAAAAGAAACAGCATCAGCAGCTCTGAATCAGCATCTGACTTCAAGTAATCTCCACTCAGTTACAGGCTTCAACAAGCATCAATCTCCATCTTCATGACCTTCAGGTAAGGGCTTTGATCATCAGTCTTCTATCTGCAATGGCTTTTCTTCAAGTTCAAACCTCCAGGATGAGGGATCCGTCACAAGAGTGAGTTGGGTGTTAAGCAATCAGTTGACTACCAAAGGTGGTGAACAGACTGCTTCTATCACAAAAGAAATTTTCTCTCAAGAGTTCTATCTCTTAGACACTAGCACCAAGCCTTCCAAGGGAAGGGGGTGAGTGTCTTAGAGAGACTCTGAATCACAGAGAAGAATGGATGCAGACAAGGCAATCCATGTTTGAGAAACAAGCTTTCTAATCTAGAGCCCTGCCTAGCTCCTAAACCCTAGTCTCCTAGTCTCCTCAGCATCTGCTAGCAAGAATCTCCTCTTCAACTCTGGAAGTTGGACTTCAACATCTGGATCTCCAATGGCTTTCATCTCCTCAAGTCTTCAGCTCTCCCAAGTCCCCAGACAATCCCAATACCCAAACAAGCAAGCAATAATCCCCAGAGGGCACACCACACCAGTCAATCAGATATACAGCATATTGATAGCAGTAGGGGAATCCTGACTTTTTTCTAAGAGGATCTAATAACTACCCATAGCCCCTATAGTCCCATAGCTAACCTATTCAACCTCTAAGTCCTAAGGGGAAAGAATCAAATCTCCTAAGTCATCATCTAAAACCCTAGTTTTATCCATGTTATTCACAATTACACTAAGCACCTAAATTTAATTTCTAAAAATGGGAACTAAATTGAATCTACAAGTTCAATGTCTAACCTAAACAATCTAAAAAGAATGGATGAAAAATATGAAAGTATCTAATAGAACAAAAATTAATAAAATCAAGTATGAAATGAAACCATTTAAAATGTCATTTATTTAGAAAATATGGGAAAAATATCAAATTAAAAATAAAATGCAATTTTTATTTTTTATAATTTTCTAGACATCCTAAAGAAAATAATGCAAAAAGAATGAATTAAAAATGATGATTTTGCTATTTATTATGAATTTTAGAAGATGCATGAAGAAATTAAAGAAAATAAAAGAAAATAGAAAGAAATAAAATGGAGGGGGTGTGAATAGCAGGGAGAGCACGTTCAATGCATTGGGCTTAATAAAATGGGGGGTGTGGATAGCGCTCTGAGCCCAACCCCCCAATTAATGAAACGCTGCGTTTCATTTCTTTTGAAGTTTCCCTCCGTTTCTGAGATTAAATGGGAGCCACACGATGAGATGATTAAGTCAAATATTCTGGACGATCCAACGGCACACAGTCATCGTCCCCAATTAAGCTAGGGTTTGCAGAAAAACCCAGATTCCATGCACAACCTTCAAGCTTCTCATTCTCCCTCCACACGCCATGAAAACACACGATGTAAAAAGCAAAATTCATCCACTTCTTCCCCTCTACAAGTCTATAACCATAGTTTACCTTACAACTCACTCTATCAATCAACCCGATGAGAATAACAGTCATGCATCAACATTTTCGCCTGCCATCAAGTGCTTCAATTCGTACCAAAACCTATCCTCATCTACTCTACATCTCATACTAGTCATTTTAGGCTATAAAGAGAGGATTATCGTGCTATGTTCCAAGTGTTATGAACCTCAACAGAATTTGTGCACCATGATCAAATCTCTCGAAACTTCCCCAAACTCATCCTATTCAGTCCTCTATCTTATCTTAACCATTCTACACTATCAAAACCCTACCATGCTACCTAAACCATGCAAAATGAGCAGAGATACCAACCTGTTAAAAAATGGAGAAACAACTATGGAGATCTTCGATTCAATGTTTGCAGGGACTGGATATTAATCCACACACCAACACTTTGATTCTGTATGCAAATATTTGGGCTCAAACTCCTTGTATCATGTGATTCCAATTTCTTGAACCTTGAATGATGAACTTTGTATGGCACTCTCCTTGATTGATTCAGCCAAATGAATGTGTGAATCACAAACTATGGATGATAGTGATGAGATTTAGATCAAGAATGATGAGAATTGGTGAGAGATTGAGGGAGTTTGAGAAGTTTATGCAAGAATGGAAAAATGTGGAAAACTTGAGATTTTGAGCAAATGGGAGCACCAACCCTTGCATGAATCAGCTTGCATGAATATATAGATGATGTAGGAACCTCCTAGAACATTGGAGAAATTTCCCTTACACTTTCCCTTTTCAATTTGGATTATGTTACTTTCAATTCAAGCAACCATGGATAACTCACAAATTATGACCTAAGCTCAAAATTCCACTTTAGCCAATGTTTTTAAAATGCCTTTTCCATTCAAAATGACCTATAATTTTGCATCATTTGGCCAAGATATGAAAAATACCATTTTTAAAGCCATTTTCCTTCATTAAATTCACCAATTTTGAAACCTTGTGCTATAGACATTTCCAATCTCTCATGGTCACTTTTCTAGACTCAAAATGTCATTTGGAGCAAGTTTGATGTTGTAAGTTTTTTCATTTGAAGCCTCCTTGTATGAGTTTTGGACATAGGTTAAAATGACCTGTAATTCACAAATGACCAAAATACCCTTTGCTTGCCAAGATCATAAGTAGAGTTCCACAAATCATATGAAGGCATACTATACCATTATAGAAAGCTAAGATAATGAGGAACAATTCTTATGTTGACCAGAAATTCATTTGAAATCTCCTTGAGGGGTAAAACTAGCTTGGAAGTCAAGTCACTTTCACAGACAAAATTTCAGATACCTCAGATGACCTGTAACTTGCAAGGACCATAACTTGAGTTCTATAAATCTCCTTAATGTCTTCCACCACTCAAATTAAAGGTCTTGAGATCCTCTACAAGTTTCATGTTGGCCAAGAAGCCATTTGAAGCTTGCATTTTGACTTATCTTGCTTGGGAATTTGACCTAAACTAGGGGATTTTACATAGAAACCCTAATTTAGAAACTCCTCCTCTCCTTGATTTCTCTTGAATTCTTCTTAGCATAATAACATATCCTTATTCTCCATGTCAAATGATGAACCCCACATCTCTCCAATAGCCCTTAATGCCTTTCAATCAGTCAATTGACCTAGGGTTGACCTAGGGTTGACCCAGATGAAACCCTAGTTGACTGTCTTCAACTGCAATTCTTGTGGTCACCTCAACAACTTGTTCTCCTCCCCAAATGACTTTCTAAGCCTCTCATGATGTCTAGATGCTCTCCATGCCTTCCATTCATAGCTCACAACCCCCCTGTTGACCCTCAGATGCCCTCAGGTAGGGGATAAGCTCAAGGCTTGATCTGCTGAACTCTCTGCTCTCAAATTCTTTTCTGATGACTTGAATGAGATGGAATTAAGATAATAACCTCTTAATAGGCCTCTAAAGATAAAATAATGATTGGTCCCCTGTTGAATGACTTGCTATGCTCATGCTATGCAAATGGTTAGTCTATGTACATGACTCTATATGCAAATGCTAATGATATTGAAACATAAACCAAGTGAATAAGGTTGGGCAAATTCTAGGGTGCAACAGCTGCCCCTATTCAAGCGACTTGGACCCGATTGGGTGAAGAGCGAACGGCCTTCAAACATTCGAGGTACGAGACGGTTGAATACTAAGAAACCCGGAAATTTGACAACCGCAGAAATAAACTGCACCCCTGTTTGGGTAACGACATCCACTGCCTGGATCTGACTGTTTGCAGCCGCTCACTGATCTCGTAACGACCACGCTGGGAATAACAGATTGCTTGCTTGTCCACATTAGGACTCTGTCTGTCATCAATACGAAGAAATCTCAACTAGAACCTGTCCACGTTAGGACTCCACTTGCTGTTAACCCAGAAAAGTCTCGGCAACTCCGCTGGGGGATATTCCAATAAATCGTCCACGTTAGGAATAGACTCTTCCACGTTAGGAATAACACCATCCACGTAAGGAATCATCTCTTCTGCATCTGTCCACGTCAGGACTAAACTTTCCATCTTTCCCCGTCAGGATGCAATCTTCTTTTTATATCGATCTGTCCACGTAAGGACCCCAATCTTTCCGCGTAAGGAATCAACTTCTTTTCCACGTCAGGAATGCATCTCCTTCCTCGTAAGGAATAAACTTGATACGTCCGCGCGAGGACTCGATCTTTCCGCGTAAGGAATACGACTTTGGTTCTGAACCTGTCCCCGTTAGGACTCCCCTTTCCACGTAAGGAGTACATCGTTCTTCCACGTCAGGAATCAACTTTTCTTGAATCTGTCCACGTAAGGACCCCAATTTTTCCACGTAAGGAATAAATCTTCTTTTGAGTCTGTCCATATCAGAACTAAACCCCTTCCACGTCAGGAATACACTCTTTCTCTCCACGTCAGGAATACAAGCCTCTTTCCACGTAAGGAATGCTATCCGTTTTCCATGCAAGGAAACATAACTTTTCCACATAAGGCAACCAATTCCTTTCGATTTGTCCGCGTCAGGACCACCTTTTTCCATGTAAGGAATGCCATCTTAATCTGTCCACGTAAGGACTCCACTCTTTCCACGTTAGGAATCACCTCTTTCCACGTAAGGAATCTCAATCTTTCCCCGTAAGGAACTGAAACTTCTCTTTTCCCCTGTAAGGAATAGACTTGTCCACGTCAGGACCCTTCTTTCGTCTTGATTTGTCCACGTCAGGACTCAGGCATCTTCGACCTGCTGAGGAAATAAGACTTGTCCACGTAAGGACTCACACCCTTGTCTGATCTGTCCACGTCAGGACTCATGCTTTGCCAACACGAAGAAAGGTAACTGCTGAGAGGAACTGGTCCACGTCAGGACACCAACACAAAGAGTGATCAGTTTTGTCAACGTCATGACTCCACATTCCATCAATTCCGGGAACCCGATTCCGTCCACATCTCATCAACCCGGGGAAATAAATCTGTCCACGTTAGGACACCCACTTCTGAAGAAATCCCGTCACTATAGGGATAAATTGTCCACGTCAGGACTTAATTCTTCATTGATCCCAACCCACAAACTTCTTTAGCACTGACATGGCAGCGACTTTGAGGCGAACTCCATTGGGGATATCTGGAAACCAAACTACCGGATGCCTGTTCTGATGACCGGAGGCAACTTCTGAACTTCTGATTCATGAAACCCTTTGATGACAAATAACTCTGCTTGGCGATAAAGAGAGACTTATCCTGGTAACTCTGTGGGGAATACTGCCGGAACTGACATTATCATTGAATATCTCATGCCGAGATCTCGAGTGTTTGGTAGTTCGTTTGAGCAAGTGCTCTCTTCACCTGAACTGCTATAATACGGGAACTGCTTCAGCAAAATAAATGCTGAAGATAATGCCAACTCCGCTGGGTATAGCCAGATGCTACAGAATTATTCCAGCAAAATGAATGTTGGAAGGACGAAGTCAACCATGCTGGGAAGTTGGGAGCTCGACCCAAACACCCTGTTGAGGTAACCCCTTGCTGGGGAATATGGCTTTGCTGAGGAATAGCAGGTATGCCAAGTATGATTGGACTTCTCTGCTGGAGAGTGAACTGATATTACACGGTATCCCTGACAAAATAAAAGACAGGACCCACCACCAACTCTGCTGGGGAGAGTCCTGATCTCCGGGTTCCACTGGGAGGACAGAACATTTGCTGCAAGGAGAGAACTCCGCTGGGGGAGAGTGAATGACCCTGCGGGGAAATTTGAACCTGTCTGAATACAGCCTTACGATCTTGGAATCGTCAATCCCCTTTTTTACAAGCTACGACTAGCTGGAGAGTTCGGTCCTTCTTCAGGAAGAACCTGCATGACCTGCGCGAAGGCTGAGTCTTTCGTCATTGCAATCTTTCGACCATCTTCCTCGTACGGTTATGAAACCTGCAACAACACAAACAAGACAAGACAAGCCTATGCAACCAAATCAACTCAGGTTAGTGACGTTGTTTTCAGTTAATTCAAAGCTCTAGCAACTGTTGGCAAGGGCCAGCGACGTTATACTCATGCTAGTTTCATCAAACTTAGGCGTTAATCATGCACAAAACAGTAAAGAACAGTGTCAAGTACTGAATAACGTATTTTATTGATCGGGCCCCTTGAATGGGCGGAGTTTTGTACACGGGATGTAACTCCTGAAATGAGGAAGCTACACAAAGCAAATATACAAATATAGAAGTATGCACAAGAAGCATAAATATTGACAACTTAAATTTGTGCACATGTCGGCAACGGGATACAGATGAACACCACGAATTGATCCCCCCATGACTCGTCCGACCCTAATGCTTTCCCGGTATCCCCACTTCTGAAGAGATTGTATCCGATAACTGGCTCCTCAAATGTATTCTCCCGCATTGACGCTCATTGCATTTATCAAATTCGAACCGCAGTCATTTGCTTTTCAAATCCCTAACTTTTGCGTGAACCGCCCTTTATGGGTTTTCAGCTCACCGGGATACCCTTTTTTGCCGAAGTCGCCCAGTGTAGGTTTTCAACTTCGCGGGTGTACATTTTTTCAATTTTATCCCTAATTTTTGCCCGAACCTTTCATTCTGTTTTTGGTTCGCCAGGATGCCCCATTTTTGGCTGGACTCTCTTTTTTTCTGTCCAGCGGGTCTATTTTAAGCAAAGTATTTTTTAACTGCGTCCGAATTCACAGGTGACGTGAAGTCTTCTCCGTCCATGGTGGACAACAACAACGCTCCTCCTGAGAAGACTTTCCTGACAACGTATGGCCCTTCGTAGTTGGGGGTCCACTTGCCCCTGTGATCTGCTTGCGGCGGGAGAATTCTTTTCAGCACAAGGTCGCCCGTCTGAAAGCTTCGCGGATGTATCTTCTTGTCGTACGCTTTCTTCATTCGGCTCTGGTACAAACGACCGTATGCTAGAGAAGCTAGCCTCTTCTCATCCATCAAACTCAATTGATTCAACCTGTCTCTCACCCATTCTGCCTCGTCTAGCTGAACATCTCGCAATACCCTCAGAGAAGGGATCTCAACTTCTAATGGTAGTACCGCTTCCATTCCGTATACCAACGAGAACGGAGTTGCCCCGGTTGATGTGCGTATCGTCGTACGATAACCGTGCAAAGCGAAAGGTAGCATCTCATGCCAATCCTTATAGGTCACCACCATTTTCTGAACGATCTTCTTGATATTCTTATTGGCCGCCTCTACAGCGCCATTCATCTTGGGTCGGTAAGGGGAGGAGTTGTGATGTTCGATCTTGAAATTCTGACAGAGCTCCTTCATCATTTTGTTGTTCAGATTTGAACCATTATCCGTGATTATCCGCTCGGGAATCCCATATCGGCAAACGATATCTCTTTTAATGAATCTGGCCACCACTTGCTTCGTTACATTTGCGTATGACGCCGCTTCCACCCACTTGGTGAAATAATCTATTGCTACTAGAATGAACCGGTGCCCATTAGAAGCCGTCGGCTCGATCTTTCCAATCATATCGATTCCCCACATAGAGAATGGCCATGGCGATGACATCACATTTAGAGGACTTGGAGGCACATGGATCTTATCAGCATAGATTTGGCACTTGTGGCACTTCCTCGCAAACTTGAAACAGTCAGTTTCCATAGTCAGCCAAAAATAACCTGCCCGCAGTAGTTTTCTCGTCATAGCATGTCCACCAGCATGCGTGCCAAAGGTACCTTCGTGTATTTCCTCCATGAGTAACTTTGCCTCTTTTTCATCTACACAACGCAACAGCACCAAATCGTGGTTCCTTCTGTATAAGACGCCATCCGGATTCAAGTAAAAATTACCCGCTAATCTCCTAAGAGTCTTCTGATCTTGACTGGATGCCCCAGCCGGATACTCTTTATTCTTCAGGAAATTAAGGATATCGAAATACCATGGTTTATCGTCAGATGCTTCGTCAATAGCAAATACATAAGCTGGCCTGTCAAGCCGAGAGATAATGATTCGGGGAGCTTCGTTCCAGAAGTTGACTTTGTACATGGAAGACAACGTGGCCAGGGCGTCAGCCATTTGATTCTCTGCCCGCGGTACATGATGCAATTCAACCTTGTCGAAGAAAGGCAACAATCTCCTTGCATAATTCATGTAATGTATCAAATTGGGCTGCCGTGTCTCCCATTCCCCTTTGATCTGATTCACCACCAGAGCTGAGTCTCCGTATACGTCTAAATTCTTGATTCGCAAATCAATGGCTTCTTCAAGCCCCATTATACAAGCTTCGTATTCGGCCTCATTGTTGGTAACGGCAAAGGTCAATCGGGCAGTAAACGGGATGTGCGACCCGTGTGGCGTAGTGATGATTGCCCCTATTCCGCTACCGTAAGCATTCACAGCTCCGTCAAAGATCATCTTCCATTTAGAACCCAACTCTGGTCCTTCGTCTGGCAACGGCTCTTCACAGTCTTTCATCTTTAGGTACATGATATCCTCGTCAGGAAAATCAAACCTCATCGATTGGTACTCTTCAATAGGCTGCTCCGCCAGATACTCAGACAGCACACTCCCCTTTATAGCCTTCTGTGAGACGTATTGAATATCATATTCAGTCAAGACCATTTACCAACGGGCAATTCTACCTGACAACGCCTGCTTTTCAAACACATATTTGATAGGATCCATCTTCGAGATGAGCATGGTTGTATGATTCAGCATGTACTGCCTCAAACGCTTGGCGGCCCAGGCTAGCGCGCAACAAGTTTTTTCCAACATTGAGTATCGAGATTCGCAGTCTGTAAATTTCTTACTCAGGTAATAGATCGCATGCTCTTTTCTCCCCGTCTCGTCGTGTTGACCGAGAACACAACCCATGCTTCCCTCAAGAACCGTCAAATACATTATCAAGGGTCTACCTGCCATTGGGGGTATCAGAACGGGAGGCTCCTGCAAATACTGCTTTATTTTATCGAACGCCTTTTGACAATTTTCGTTCCACGTTACAGCTTGATCTTTCTTCAACAACTTGAATAATGGTTCACACGTGGCAGTTAGGTGAGATATGAACCGAGCGATGTAGTTCAACCTCCCTAAAAACCCGTGCACCTCTTTCTCTGTTTTAGGCGTCGGCATTTCTTGAATTGCTTTTATTTTAGCAGGATCGACCTCTATTCCTCTTTCGCTTACGATAAACCCCAGCAGTTTACCCGATCTCACCCCGAAGGTGCATTTGTTAGGGTTCAGCCTCAGCCTGAACTTCCTAAGCCTCTTAAACAACTTCAGCAGATTCACCAGATGCTCTTCCTCCGTCTGGGATTTGGCAATCATATCGTCAACATAAACTTCGATCTCTTTATGCATCATGTCATGGAAAAGAGTCGTCATCGCACGCTGATATGTTGCCCCAGCATTTTTCAAACCAAAGGGCATCACTTTGTAGCAAAATGTTCCCCAAGGCGTTATGAAAGTGGTCTTCTCCATATCCTCTGGCGCCATTTTAATCTGATTATAGCCTGAAAAGCCATCCATGAAGGAGAATACGGAGTATTGAGCAGTATTATCAACTAGCACGTCGATGTGAGGAAGTGGAAAATCGTCTTTTGGGCTTGCTTTATTCAAATCTCTATAATCTACGCACATTCGAACCTTGTCGTCTTTCTTTGGCACTGGTACGATGTTAGCAACCCACGAGGGATATTTCGTCACAGCCAGGAAACCAGCGTCCCACTGTTTCTGAACTTCCTCTTTAATCTTCATTGCCATATCTGGTCGAGTTCTGCGAAGCTTTTGCTTGACCGGCGGGCAATCTTCTCTCAGTGGCAGGCGATGCACAACCATATCTGTATCGAGCCCTGGCATATCCTCATACGACCAAGCGAATACATCACTATACTCTTGGAGCATTTCAACCAGTCTTCGCTTGATATCACTCTGTAGTGCGGCTTCGATACGAACATTTTTCTCAACCCCTTCCGACCCCAAATTGATAATTTCGATGACCTCATCGTGAGGCAGAATGGCCCTTTCCTCTTGCTTCACTAACCAAGACAGTTCTTCAGGAACGTCACTACCTTCGACGACCTCTTCTTCAGCCTGAAACACCGGGTGTTCAAAGTCGGGACGAGTCATAGGTGGTTCAAGGATGTCATCTGAAAATGTTATCCTGCAAAAGGAACGGTTAAGCGCTTCAAAATGCGTATAAAGCGAATGACCACGTTGCCATTTTATTGAAAAATGTAAAACAAGAAAGACAGGGATTACAGTATTTGCACATGAAAAAGCGCCATTTATTCAATGATTAACACGCAATGTTTATAACAACACAGCCCTAAGCAAATCCTGATGCCCCGGGCAAGACATCAGATTATTCAACAATTAATAAAGCAAGGCATTACTGTTTAAAAGTCACAGGAACAGGCTCCTGAATAGACCAGTTGCATAGTCCTTGTCCAGGCGTGCTTGGTTGAATCCAGGCATCCATATCACAGTCGCTGTCTCCTTCATCAGACTCCGAAGCAGCATTGACAGTTTCATGACATACTCCACTGGCAGAGATGGTTACTGGCCCTCTGAAACGGGGTGCCCCCACAGCAGGTGTTGACGATGACGGTTGGTATCCCAGCCCGAACCGGTCCATCTTCACAGGAATATCCAGCACTTTGCCCCATCCCGTTGCTTCTCCTGCCTCCACCAGAGCTTGAGCTTCTTTATACGACGAGACAGCTATCTCCGACACTTTGCTCGGCCCGGGACCTTTGTCCTTGATGCGCAAACCTTCGAATGCCTGGCAGGGTGTTTCGTGGATCTCTCCGTCGACCTCCACATATTTAAATGACGACACATGGCTGACCAGGATGTCCTCCTCTCCGCATACGGTGACTACGCTGTCTCCGACCATATATTTCAACTTCTGATGCAGGGTAGACGTGACTGCCCCAGCCCCATGAATCCAGGGTCTTCCAAGCAAGCAGCTGTACGCAGGCTGTATATCCATGATATAAAACTCAGTTGCAAACACTTCCGGCCCCACCTGCAGAGGCAATGTAATCGATCCAAAGACTGTTCTCCGCGTGCCGTCAAACGCTCTGACTACCAAATCACTGGGCGTACACAAAATTCCTCTAACATCCAGCTTCATCATCGCCTTCTTGGGCAGCACATTCAAAGACGATCCAGTGTCGACCAATATGTGCGACATTACTGATCCTCTACACTCAACAGATACGTGCAGCGCCATATTATGATCTCTCCCTTTCGGAGTCAAGTCAAAATCGGTAAAGCCCAAGCTGTGGCCTGCATTCACATGTGCCAACACTCCTTCCAACTGATTCACGGAGACGTCTTGGGGTACAAAAGAAGTATCTAGGACTTTCAGCAAGGCATTTCTGTGAGCTTCCGAACACAACAGCAATGACAGGATAGATATTTTGGACGGCGTCTGCTGCAGATGCTCCACAATCTTATAATCACTTTTTCGAATCAAGCGCATGATTCTTCTACGTCTTTCGATGCCAATTCTTTGTCACTTGCTTGCGCTGGGACATTCTCAACTGCTTTCCCTTTTCCTTTCGCTAGTCTTTCGGCCTCCACTTTGGGGGATATAAAGATCCTACCACTCCTCGTCATACCTCCCGAACCAACAACGTTATCCACAGTCTCGGCTGGCTGTTTATCAACATCAATTTTTATTCCGTCACAATATACTTCCAACCCATACGACCATGGAACTGCTTTCGTGTTCTCGTACGGGATTGGCCCGGCCTTAGTTATGGTGATCGGTGGGCGCTGAGCTGGTGCTGCAATAGTGATCGTCTTCCGAGGAATTGTCACAGTGGCCACATCATTCCGATCATCTGCCACTGCCCCTGCGGGCTCTTCAGTTGCTGCTTGGTCAAACCGCAATATGCCTTCATCCATTAAAGCCTGAACGCCCTTCTTCAAATCACCACACCCCCCAGCTAGGGTCCAACAGTCTAAGCAATACTCGTCACATCCCGGGTAAACACCCCCCTGCAACAGTCGGCTCTTTATCTCACTCAGTGGCGTCTTTAAATCATCGACACTCATAATCAGATTTAACCCTTCCTCAGTCAGAATGGCGTTAGCCCCGTGATTAGGCATGGGTTTCTGCACTATATTCGGACCTGCCGTTCCGAAATTGATAGTCTTATTGTCCAAAAGATCCTGCACAACGTGCTTAAAAGCGTGGCAACCTTCTATATCGTGGCCCGGAGCCCCAGAATGAAACTCGCAGTGCCTGCTTGCATCGTAGCCAAACGGGGGAGCTCCCGTTATTGGTGCCAGAGTTTTTTTCTCTACCAAGTTCAATCCCAACAATGTATGCAACAAATCTGCGTAGGTTGAGGGAGGCTTCTCAAACACTCTTCTTGGTTTACTACCCTGGAATCTTCGCTGAGCCTGCTGTGCCCCCTGCTGAGGCTGCTGCTGCTGTGGCATTGGCTGTTGCTGAACCGGTTGTTGTTGCTGGTACGGGATAGTGACACTCGCCACCTGCTGCGGCGGACGATGTTGACCTCGTCCCCTGCCTCGGCCCCGGCCTCGGCCTCCAAATACTGCACTTGCCTCGCCCTGACGGCGCCCACCATAAGCTTTCCTATTACTGCCGGATGCAGTTGATTCCTCGACTTGGAACTTTCCTTGCTTAATATTACGTTCAATCTTTTCTCCCATCAGAATCAGGTCTGAAAAACTGGCCAGAGACGTATGAAACAGCATATCATGAAACAGACCTGTGAATGTGCCGACAAACATGTCATTCATTTCCTTATCTTCTACAGGAGGACGGACCCTGGCAGCCATATCGCGCCACCTTTGCGCGTACTCTTTAAAGCTCTCCCCCTTCTTCTGCGACAGCCCGACCAACTGGACCCGATTGGGTGCCAAGTCGCTGTTATACTTGTAGTGAGCTACAAATGCCTCTGCTAATTGCTTCCACGTCTTGATATCAGTTGGCTCCAACCCCATGTACCATTCTAGGGAAGGACCCGACAGACTATCTTGAAAGAAATGCATTAGCATTCTTTCATCAGTTGAGTATGCAGACATCTTTCTGTAATAAGCTCGTACGTGCACTTTTGGACATGTGTCTCCTTTATACTTGTCGAACGCAGGAGCTTTGAATTTGATGGGCACCCTCAAGCCAGGTACCAAACCCATTGTTGCCATGTCCAAACCCACAGCACTTTGGTTTAGGACTCCCCTCATTTGCTCTTCCAGCATTCTGATCTTCTGGGAATCATCCATCGGCCCTTCGAAACCTCCACCGGAGAAAGCGTCCTCCTGCTGATCTTCTTGCCACATACCGTTTCCAGCCCCATACCCATCATATCCATTATTACGTCCAGTTCTGATCTGATTCATCCCCGGACCTCGGCCTCTGTTGCCATACCCTTGAACACCTCCAGCAGGGCCAAAAGCCATAAACCCTGCGCCGTTTCCATTTCCAAAGCCTCCATAGCCCTGATTGGCCACACCATAACCATCTTGCCCAAAGCCTTGAGCATTAAAGCCATTCTTGCCAGTGTTATCGAATCCCTGATCGTTGAATCCGAATCCAGTATTGACAAAGTCGTTGCCTCCCATATTATCTCCCAAATTGACATCACCCAGCCCAACGTTATGGACAGCAGTCTCATTCCCAACTCCGACGTTACCATTCACAGCAGCGGTAGCGTTGTTGACATTAGCAGCAGGTGTATTGACTACAGGCGGAGCCACTGGCGTGGGAGTGCCGTCTCCGTGAACAGTATCGACCCGTACAGACTGATGATCTTCATTGCCGTGACCAGCATTTCGAGCCAACAGAGGCTGGACCATGGCCTGCAAATTCTCCTGCCCTTTCGCAATAGCTTCCATGGTCTGCATAAAGAGAGCGAGCTTCTCGCGTACGTCTTGCATCTCGTTCTGCATTTGATCCATGATTCTTCGGCAGTTGGTGTGGGTAGAATAGCGGTGCGGGTATTGACCTGCAATCCTGGAAAGTACCTGTTACAGAGCAGGAAATAAGACACTATTCAAAGATTACCTGTAATGCAATATGAGTATGAATGCAATGTGATGTGTCTGTGCATTAGGGAAATTCATTCCCCCAGTTCTAGTGTGAAGGTGCCTGTGCAGTGATAGTGCTAGCAATACAAAGATCGGAGCTGAATCATAGAAAGCCTCATATATTGCTGAGAAACCAATAGGCCAAGAGTACAAAGAGAAGGCATGACCTCAACCAACAATCCTGGTGATGGTCAGCACTGTGCAAATAAAGCATACAAGTTACTACATGAAATGATCAAATCCTTCCAAAAGTCTAGTATTCTTCTATCAACTTCTTGGTCTCCGGATGACTGGATCGAGCAAGCAGCCCTTCAACAAGTTGGTTTCTCTTCTTAAGAACACGGCGCACGTCTTCAGCAGTTTCTTCCCATGTTGCTTCTCCGAAGCAATCTTCTAGCTTTCGCTTCTGAGACACCGCTTCATCTCTGGATTTGATTGCTTTGTTCAGTGCATGCTGGACACTATACCGGGTCATCACTTCCTCCTCACACTTCTTGATGCTAGACTTCAACTTCGCTTCGAGGTCGGAAATTTGCTGCTTCAGCTTATCTTCCCTCTTCTTATTGTTGGTGAGCGTGGCATTCCAAGTCTTATTGCAAGAGGAGATTTCTCGGTGTGCCGCGTCTAGTGCCTTCTTTTTGGCTTCCAGCATGTCATGGGAGCTTCTGAACTCTTGCCCCAGACGTTCGCGC
Organism: Lathyrus sativus; assembly: GCA_963859935.3. NCBI lineage: Eukaryota > Viridiplantae > Streptophyta > Magnoliopsida > Fabales > Fabaceae > Lathyrus > Lathyrus sativus. The sequence continues at coordinate 156,961,153 of OZ012737.1, forward strand.
TTCTTCCTCTCCTCAGTCAACTCAGCCCCTAACCTGTTTAACAGCTCGATTTGTTGTTGGAAAGCATATACGGCCTTGTTTTTCTCACTGCGTACTTGAGCTAGCTCTTGCTCTAACCCTTCGTTGATCTTCATCAAGGCTTCTTTTTCTTTCACAACTTGCTCATAGACCTCCCTAGAAACAGTAGTTGGCTCCGCTACCGGAATAGGAACAAGGATTGGTACATCTGGAAATGGCATTAATAACTGACTTGCTCTTTCCTGGATCCAAACCCGGTAAGGTGCATAGGCCTGGCAATCGTTCTTACCTAACAGTGGCTTCCCTTTTCGGTTAATACGTGTCCAGGCATGCTGCAGCTCAGCTAGCAATTCTCCCTTCAAATCACCTGTGAAGTACAGAGATTCCTGTACTTCTTCCTCCTGAGGTGGATTCTTCAGTGCATATCCGAACTGGCGAATGAATAGAGAAGGGTTGTAATTGATACACCCTTTTCTTCCTATCAACGGCACATTAGGGTACCCAGAACAACTGAAGATGAGCTCGGATCCCAACAGGTCTCTATCAAACCACTCCATATCTTCCGACGATAGCCTCATCAGGCGCTCCGGCCAACCAACTGGGACGGTAGTCTCTGCAACAGATCTTCTCTTAGGAAGGTGACTCTCAAACCACCTACTCAACAAGGGTACACAAAGATGAACATTCTTTCCTCTTCCCTTCTCATTCTTGTAATGCAGTGAGTGATAGAAATCTCCGAGTAAGGTAGGTACAGGATTACCAGCGGCGAACAAGTAGAAGGCGTCGAAGTCCACAAAATCCGGTATATTGGGGAACAGTACTATGCCATAAATGCACAAGGCCAACACAACATTGAAAGCAACCCAGCACCCGCTCTTGGCATACTCTTGGGCTTTACCAACTAAGAATTGGAGTGAGAAGCCTGGAACTCCACGGGAAACAGTAGTCACAAGTTCAGAAGCATCAATATGCAAGGCTTTTGCCAAATCCTCCGGCTTGGGTTTGGCGTCATAATGAATGAATGGAACCTGGTTCTGCACGGGCAGCTCAACATACTCAGCGTATTCCTCCAGGGTCGGTCCCATAATAAAGTCAGAGAACGTAAAGCACCTCAAAGCAGGGTCGTAGAATTGCATCAGAGCATACAACCCATCGAACTCTACCTCTGTAGGTTTACACACCAATCTCAGTAGTCTACCATAGCTCATCCGGAAGCTCCTACGAACACCCTCATCAGCAAGAGAGATCAACCCCAGTAAAGGAACAATATCAGGAGTAGGCAATTTGTAAGCAACCGTCCTCCTTAAGCTAGTCATGATCAAACACTCAGAAGTCTGGGCACTAGAACTGGGGAAATGCAAATGCACCTGCAGCACAGACACACGTTAGTGAAATGCAAATGGTAATGGATATGCAGTAATGCAATGCAAGTAACATGCAACAGGGACCAAAGCTGTAGCTGAGTAGCCTGAACCCAATCAAGAAAGGTCTCAGATAGACCATCCAGAAGTCCTCAAGCCCTGGTCTCAGATATACCTCAAACAAAGCTCCAATACTGGTCTCTGATAGACCCCATAATCATAACCTGAATGGTCTCTGGCAGACCTCAAATCATATCTCCCCCTGGTCTCTGACAGACCTCAGAACACATCTCCAAATAGTCTCTGACAGCCCTTAGAAAACCCCAACTGGTCTCTGACAGACCTCAGAACACATCTCCACCTGGTCTCTGACAGACCTTAGAACCCTCCATAAATATCCAGGATCCTGATCAAGGAACAAACCGGTGGTCTGAAGGTCTAGTTACCTGCATAACCCTGAATCCCCTCACAGGTGGGTGGCCCTATAACTGGCACAAGGTACGGCATCCTATGCGGTCGTCGGCGTCACAGACTTTCAGGGTTGATGATACGATTCCCAGAAGGAGTGGCATCATCAATTCCTGAAGAGGCCTCACTTAGCCAACTTCCAAATGATCGGTCCCCAGAGTCGACAATCCAACTAACCAGCAACCCACGCCAACCAAAGGAAGGGGCAGGAGGCCAACCAGAGGAACCTCGTCTGAGTGTAGATTTCATGGGACACCGAAGCAAGCAAAGCAAGCGGGCGCCCACTAATTTCTACTCTAATTCTAGGTGCACTCAAGCCCAGGTCCGGCTTATCTCTCAATATCAGAACACCCGTCACACCCCAGATACAACAATAATAATCAATATATAAAGCTGAAAAATAGAAGGTTAGAAATATAAAATAACTCCATACAAAATCCTCGACGGGAAAACAAGTGTTAGGATTGACTCTCTCAAGGGACGTTGGATCCCAAATGCATAAGAACCATCGCAGTCCTTAGCAGCCAGGGGACGTTGGATCCCCAGCAGAGTCGCCAGCTGTCGCTACTGCGAAAATCGGCGCCGGCTGAACAGAAGAGTCGCCACCGTGCGTTATTTATCCCACGGGAGGGAAAGGAAACGCTCAGAGTAAACCTCGCACAACATGGGAAAGGTATGGTCGTCGCAACCAAAACCTGGATTCGGGAGTCGGTTACGCAAGGGGAAGGTATTAGCACCCCTCACGTCCGTCGTACTCGACGGGATCCACGCTTGTTTTCGGGTATGGATTGTTATTCTATCTAAACTATAGGTCAAGGGTTAAAAAGAAAATAAAATGAAAATAAAAATGACTCGGCAAAGTATCGCACTTTATGCCTACGTATTCCCGCCTGGAACGAGAAATCAGAGTCAACGTAGTTCGCCTACCTACGGGAAAAGAGGGGAAGGTTGCTCGCTAGGATATCGCATCCTATGCCTACGTACTTCCACACAGCATGGAAGATCAGAGCAAACGTAGTTCGGGCCACGAAAGACACAGGTCTGTCTGTTGTTTGTTCTTATTCCTTCTGAAAAAGGTTTTTTTCCGATTCATAGTCCAAGCGGACAAAAATGACGTCTTGATGAGTTCACATTCTTTTACGGAAGAAGTGTCTTTTATTATGTTTGAAACTTTATTGTATTTTTCTGTTTGTTTTGAGGAAGAAGATACAGAACTCTAACCTACGGTTGCGAAGGGAAACAAACTAACCTAATGTTATCATGCATGGGTTAAGACCTAGAGTCTATCATGCTCCTCTCTTGCACAGAGAGAAACAGAGATCCTAAGGGAATAGACGGAAACAGAAACAATAACAGATATATACAGTAAAGCAGTAAAATGCATGGATGCAACAGTACAAGCGAGGCAAGGGAGTCCCACTCAACCTCGAACCTAGAAAACAATAGGCAAAAGTGAACAGACTTCACTTTCAACCCAACAGGGTAAACAGCAAACAATACAGTCAGGAAAACCAATCAATACATCAGAAATGAAATACAACAGTAAAAGAAACAGCATCAGCAGCTCTGAATCAGCATCTGACTTCAAGTAATCTCCACTCAGTTACAGGCTTCAACAAGCATCAATCTCCATCTTCATGACCTTCAGATAAGGGCTTTGATCATCAGTCTTCTATCTGCAATGGCTTTTCTTCAAGTTCAAACCTCCAGGATGAGGGATCCGTCACAAGAGTGAGTTGGGTGTTAAGCAATCAGTTGACTACCAAAGGTGGTGAACAGACTGCTTCTATCACAAAAGACATTTTCTCTCAAGAGTTCTATCTCTTAGACACTAGCACCAAGCCTTCCAAGGGAAGGGGGTGAGTGTCTTAGAGAGACTCTGAATCACAGAGAAGAATGGATGCAGACAAGGCAATCCATGTTTGAGAAACAAGCTTTCTAATCTAGAGCCCTGCCTAGCTCCTAAACCCTAGTCTCCTCAGCATCTGCTAGCAAGAATCTCCTCTTCAACTCTGGAAGTTGGACTTCAACATCTGGATCTCCAATGGCTTTCATCTCCTCAAGTCTTCAGCTCTCCCAAGTCCCCAGACAATCCCAATACCCAAACAAGCAAGCAATAATCCCCAGAGGGCACACCACACCAGTCAATCAGATATACAGCATATTGATAGCAGTAGGGGAATCCTGACTTTTTTCTAAGGGGATCTAATAACTACACATAGCCCCTATAGTCCCATAGCTAACCTATTCAACCTCTAAGTCCTAAGGGGAAAGAATCAAATCTCCTAAGTCATCATCTAAAACCCTAGTTTTATCCATGTTATTCACAATTACACTAAGCACCTAAATTTAATTTCTAAAAATGGGAACTAAATTGAATCTACAAGTTCAATGTCTAACCTAAACAATCTAAAAAGAATGGATGAAAAATATGAAAGTATCTAATAGAACAAAAATTAATAAAATCAAGTATGAAATGAAACCATTTAAAATGTCATTTATTTAGAAAATATGGGAAAAATATCAAATTAAAAATAAAATGCAATTTTTATTTTTTATAATTTTCTAGACATCCTAAAGAAAATAATGCAAAAAGAATGAATTAAAAATGATGATTTTGCTATTTATTATGAATTTTAGAAGATGCATGAAGAAATTAAAGAAAATAAAAGAAAATAGAAAGAAATAAAATGGAGGGGGTGTGAATAGCAGGGAGAGCACGTTCAATGCATTGGGCTTAATAAAATGGGGGGTGTGGATAGCGCTCTGAGCCCAACCCCCCAATTAATGAAACGCTGCGTTTCATTTCTTTTGAAGTTTCCCTCCGTTTCTGAGATTAAATGGGAGCCACACGATGAGATGATTAAGTCAAATATTTTGGACGATTCAACGGCACACAGTCATCGTCCCCAATTGAGCTAGGGTTTGCAGAAAAACCCAGATTCCATGCACAACCTTCAAGCTTCTCATTCTCCCTCCACACGCCATGAAAACGCACGATGTAAAAAGCAAAATTCATCCACTTCTTCCCCTCTACAAGTCTATAACCATAGTTTACCTTACAACTCACTCTATCAATCAACCCGATGAGAATAACAGTCATGCATCAACATTTTCGCCTGCCATCAAGTGCTTCAATTCGTACCAAAACCTATCCTCATCTACTCTACATCTCATACTAGTCATTTTAGGCTATAAAGAGAGGATTATCGTGCTATGTTCCAAGTGTTATGAACCTCAACAGAATTTGTGCACCATGATCAAATCTCTCGAAACTTCCCCAAACTCATCCTATTCAGTCCTCTATCTTATCTTAACCATTCTACACTATCAAAACCCTACCATGCTACCTAAACCATGCAAAATGAGCAGAGATACCAACCTGTTAAAAAATGGAGAAACAGCTATGGAGATCTTCGATTCAATGTTTGCAGGGACTGGATATTAATCCACACACCAACACTTTGATTCTGTATGCAAATATTTGGGCTCAAACTCCTTGTATCATGTGATTCCAATTTCTTGAACCTTGAATGATGAACTTTGTATGGCACTCTCCTTGATTGATTCAGCCAAATGAATGTGTGAATCACAAACTATGGATGATAGTGATGAGATTCAGATCAAGAATGATGAGAATTGGTGAGAGATTGAGGGAGTTTGAGAAGTTTATGCAAGAATGGAAAAATGTGGAAAACTTGAGATTTTGAGCAAATGGGAGCACCAACCCTTGCATGAATCAGCTTGCATGAATATATAGATGATGTAGGAACCTCCTAGAACATTGGAGAAATTTCCCTTACACTTTCCCTTTTCAATTTGGATTATGTTACTTTCAATTCAAGCAACCATGGATAACTCACAAATTATGACCTAAGCTCAAAATTCCACTTTAGCCAATGTTTTTAAAATGCCTTTTCCATTCAAAATGACCTATAATTTTGCATCATTTGGCCAAGATATGAAAAATACCATTTTTAAAGCCATTTTCCTTCATTAAATTCACCAATTTTGAAACCTTGTGCTATAGACATTTCCAATCTCTCATGGTCACTTTTCTAGACTCAAAATGTCATTTGGAGCAAGTTTGATGTTGTAAGTTGTTTCATTTGAGGCCTCCTTGTATGAGTTTTGGACATAGGTTAAAATGACCTGTAATTCACAAATGACCAAAATACCCTTTGCTTGCCAAGATCATAAGTAGAGTTCCACAAATCATATGAAGGCATACTATACCATTCTAGAAAGCTAAGATAATGAGGAACAATTCTTATGTTGACCATAAATTCATTTGAAATCTCCTTGAGGGGTAAAACTAGCTTGTAAGTCAAGTCACTTTCACAGACAAAATTTCAGATACCTCAGATGACCTGTAACTTGCAAGGACCATAACTTGAGTTCTATAAATCTCCTTAATGTCTTCCACCACTAAAATTAAATGTATTGAGATCCTCTACAAGTTTCATGTTGGCCAAGAAGCCATTTGAAGCTTGAATTTTGACTTATCTTGCTTGGGAATTTGACCTAAACTAGGGGATTTTACATAGAAACCCTAATTTAGAAACTCCTCCTCTCCTTGATTTCTCTTGAATTCTTCTTAGCATAACAACATATCCTTATTCTCCATGTCAAATGATGAACCCCACATCTCTCCAATAGCCCTTAATGCCTTTCAATCAGTCAATTGACCTAGGGTTGACCTAGGGTTGACCCAGATGAAACCCTAGTTGACTGTCTTCAACTGCAATTCTTGTGGTCACCTCAACAACTTGTTCTCCTCCCCAAATGACTTTCTAAGCCTCTCATGATGTCTAGATGCTCTCCATGCCTTCCATTCATAGCTCACAACCCCCCTGTTGACCCTCAGATGCCCTCAGGTAGGGGATAAGCTCAAGGCTTGATCTGCTGAACTCTCTGCTCTCAAATTCTTTTCTGATGACTTGAATGAGATGGAATTAAGATAATAACCTCTTAATAGGCCTCTAAAGATAAAATAATGATTGGTCCCCTGTTGAATGACTTGCTATGCTCATGCTATGCAAATGGTTAGTCTATGTACATGACTCTATATGCAAATGCTAATGATATTGAAACATAAACCAAGTGAATAAGGTTGGGCAAATTCTAGGGTGCAACAGCACTGTCACTGCACCGGCACCTTCACACTAGAATCGGGGAATGAATTTCCCTAATGCACAGACACACATTGCATTGCATTCATATTCATATTGCATTACAGGTGATCATTGGATGTTGTCTTATTTCCTGCCCTGTACCAGGTACTTTCCAGGATTGCAAATCAGCACCCGCACCGCTATTCTACCCGCACCAACTGTCGAAGAATCATGGATCAAATGCAGAACGAGATGCAAGATGTGCGTGAGAAGCTCGCTCTCTTCATGCAGACCATGGAAGCTATTGCAAAAGGTCAGGAGAATTTGCAAGCCATGGTCCAACCTCTGTTAGCCCGGAATGTTGGTCACAGTAATGAGGATCATCAGTCCGTACGGGTCGATACTGTTCATGGAGACGGCACTCCCACGCCAGTGGCTCCACCTGTAGTCAACATGCCTGCTGCTAATGTCAACAACGCTACCGCTGCTGTGAATGGTAACGTCGGAGTTGGGAATGAGACTGCTGTCCATAACGTTGGGCTTGGGGACGTCAACTTGGGTGATAATATGGGAGGCAACGGCTTTGTCAATGCTGGATTCGGGTTCAATGATCAGGGATTCGATAATGCTGGGAAATATGGTTTCAATGCTCAAGGCTTTGGGCAAGATGGTTATGGTGTGGCTAATCAGGGCTACGGAGGTTTTGGAAATGGAAACGGCGCTGGGTTTATGGCTTTTGGGCCTGCTGGAGGTGCTCGAGGGTACGGCAACGGAGGCCGAGGTCCGGTGATGAATCAGATCAGAGTTGGCCGTAATAATGGATATGATGGGTATGGAGCTGGGAATGGTATGTGGCAAGAAGATCAGCAGGAGGACGCTTTCTCCGGCGGAGGTTTCGAAGGGCCGATGGATGACTCCCAGAAGATCAGAATGCTAGAAGAGCAGATGAGGGGGGTCCTGAACCAAAGTGTTGTGGGCTTGGACATGGCAACAATGGGTCTGGTACCTGGTTTGAGGGTGCCAATCAAATTCAAAGCTCCTGCTTTTGATAAGTATAAAGGGGACACATGTCCGAAAGTGCATGTGCGAGCTTATTACAGAAAGATGTCTGCATACTCAACTGATGAAAGAATGCTAATGCATTTCTTTCAAGATAGTCTGTCGGGTCCTTCCCTAGAGTGGTATATGGGGTTGGAGCCAACCGATATCAAGACATGGAAGCAATTGGCAGAGGCATTTGTAGCTCACTACAAGTATAACAGCGACTTGGCGCCCAATCGGGTCCAATTGGCAGGGTTGTCGCAGAAGAAGGGGGAGAGCTTTAAAGAGTACACGCAAAGGTGGCGCGATATGGCTGCCAGGGTCCGTCCTCCTGTAGAAGACAAGGAAATGAATGACATGTTCGTCGGCACATTCACAGGCTTGTTTCATGACATGCTGTTTCACACATCTCTGGCCAGTTTTTCAGACCTAATTCTGATGGGAGAAAAGATTGAGCGTAACATCAAGCAAGGAAAATTCCAGGTCGAGGAATCAACTGCATCTGGCAGTAATAGGAAAGCTTTTGGTGGGCGCCGTCAGGGCGAGGCAAGCGCAGTATTTGGAGGCCGAGGCCGAGGCCGAGGCCGAGGCAGGGGACGAAACCAATATCATCAGCCGCAGCAGGTGGCGAGTGTTACTATCCCGTACCAGTAACAACCACTTCAGCAACAACAACAACCGTCTCAGCAGCAGCCAATGCAGCAGCAGCAGCCTCAGTAGGGGGCACAGCAGGCTCAGCGAAGATTCCAGGGTGGTAAACCAAGAAGAGTGTTTGAGAAGCCTCCCACGACATATGATGATTTATTGCAGACATTGTTGGGATTGAACCTGGTAGAGAAGAGAACTCTGGCACCGATAACGGGAGCTCCCCCGTTTGGTTACGATGCAAGCAGGCACTGTGAGTTTCATTCTGGGGCTCCGGGCCACGATATAGAGGGTTGTCATGGTCATATGGGTTGGAGGTGTATTGTGACGGAATAAAGATTGATGTTAATAAGCAGCCAGCCGAGACTGTGGATAACGTTGTTGGTTCAGGAGGTATGACAAGGAGTGGTAGGATCTTTATATCACCTGAAGTGGAGGCCGAAAGACTAGCAAAAGGAAAAGGGAAAGTGGTTGAGAATGTTCCGGTGCAAGCAAGCGAAAAAGAAGCGACATCGAAAGATGTAGAAGAGTTCATGCGCTTGATTCGGAAAAGTGATTATAAAATTGTGGAACATCTGCAGCAGACGCCGTCCAAGATATCTATCCTGTCATTGCTTTTGTGTTCTGAAGCTCATAGAAATGCTTTGTTGAAAGTCCTGGATACTTCCTTTGTACCCCAAGACGTCTCCGTGAATCAGCTGGAAGGAGTGTTGGCACATGTAAATGCAAGCCACAGCTTGGGCTTTACCGACTTCGATTTGACCCCGAAAGGGAGAGATCATAATATGGCGCTGCACGTATCTGTCGAGTGTAGAGGATCAGTAATGTCGCATGTACTGGTCGACACCGGATCATCTTTGAATGTGCTGCCCAAGAAGGCGATGATGAAACTGGATGTCAGAGGGATCTTGTGCACGCCCAGTGACTTGGTAGTTAGAGCTTTCGACGGCACGCGGAGAACAGTCTTCGGATCGATAACATTGCCTCTACAGGTGGGGCCGGATGTGTTTGCCACTGAATTTTATATCATGGATATACAGCCTGCGTACAGCTGCTTGCTTGGAAGACCTTGGATCCATGGGGCTGGGGCAGTCACGTCCACCCTGCATCAGAAGTTAAAATATATGGTCGGAGACAGTGTAGTCACCGTATGCGGAGAAGAAGACATCCTGGTCAGCCATTTGTCGTCGTTTAAATATGTGGAAGTCGACGGAGAGATCCACGAGACGCCCTGCCAGGCATTTGAAGGGTTGCGCATCAAGGACAAAGGTCCCGGGCCGAGCAAAGCGTCGGAGATAGCCGTTTCGTCGTACAAAGAAGCTCAAGCTCTAGTGGAGGCAGGAGAAGCCAAGGGCTGGGGCAAAGTGCTGGATATTCCTGTGAAGATGGACCGGTTCGGGCTGGGATACCAACCGTCGTCGTCAACACCTGCTGTAGGAGCACCCCGTTTCAGAGGGCCAATCACCATCTCTGCCAGGGGAGTGTGTCATGAGACCGTCAATGCTGCTTCGGAGTCTGACGAGGGAGACAGCGACTGTGATATGGATGCCTGGATTCAGCCAAGCACGCCAGGACAAGGACTGTGCAACTGGTCTATTCAGGAGCTCGTTTCTGTGACTCCTAAACAGTAATGCTTTGCTTTATTAATTGTTGAATAATCTGATGTCTTGCCCGGGGCATCAGGATTTACTTAGGGCTGTGTTGTTATGAACATTGCGTGTTAATCATTAAATAAATGGCGTTTTTTCCATGTGCAAGTACTGTAATCCCTGTCTTTCTTGTTTTATATTTTTCAATAAAATGGCAACGTGGTTATTCGCTTTATACGCATTTTGAAGCACTTAACCATTCCTTTTGCAGGATAACATTTTCAGATGACATCCTTGAACCACCTATGACTCGTCCCGACTTTGAGCATCCGGTATTTCAGGCAGAAGAGGAGGTTGTCGAAGATAGTGACTTTCCTGAAGAACTGTCTTGGTTGGTGAAGCAAGAGGAAAGAGCCATTCTACCTCACGACGAGGTCATCGAAATTATCAACTTGGGGTCGGAAGGGGTTGAGAAGAATATTCGTATCGGAGCCGCGCTGCAGGGCGATATCAAGCGAAGACTGGTTGAAATGCTCCGAGAGTATAGTGATGTATTCGCTTGGTCGTATGAAGATATGCCAGGGCTCGATACAGACATGGTTGTGCACCGCCTGCCACTGAAAGAAGATTGCCCGCCAGTCAAACAAAAGCTTCGCAGAACTCGACCAGACATGGCAGTGAAAATCAAAGAGGAAGTTCAAAAACAGTGGGACGCTGGTTTCCTGGCTGTGACCAAGTATCCCTCATGGGTTGCTAACATCGTACCCATGCCAAAGAAAGATGGCAAGGTTCGAATGTGCGTGGATTATAGGGATTTGAATAAAGCAAGCCCAAAAGACGATTTTCCGCTTCCTCATATTGACGTGCTGGTTGATAATACTGCTCAATACTCCGTATTCTCCTTCATGGATGGCTTCTCAGGCTATAATCAAATTAAAATGGCGCCAGAGGATATGGAGAAGACTACTTTCATAACGCCTTGGGGAACATTTTGCTACAAAGTGATGCCCTTTGGTTTGAAAAATGCTGGGGCAACATATCAGCGTGCGATGACGACTCTCTTCCATGATATGATGCATAAAGAGATCGAAGTTTATGTTGACGACATGATTGCCAAATCCCAGACGGAGGAAGAGCATCTGGTGAATCTGCTGAAATTATTCAAAAGGCTTAGGAAGTTCAGGCTGAGGCTGAACCCTAATAAATGCACCTTCGGGGTGAGATCGGGTAAGCTCCTGGGGTTTATCGTAAGCGAAAGGGGAATAGAGGTCGATCCTGCTAAAATAAAAGCGATACAAGAAATGCCGACGCCTAAAACAGAGAAAGAGGTGCGCGGGTTTTTAGGGAGGTTGAACTACATCGCCCGGTTCATATCTCACCTAACGGCCACGTGTGAACCATTATTCAAGCTGTTGAAGAAAGATCAAGCTGTAACGTGGAACGAAAATTGTCAAAAGGCGTTCGATAAAATAAAAAAGTATTTGCAGGAGCCTCCTATTTTGATACCCCCAGTGGCAGGTAGACCCTTGATCATGTATTTGACGGTTCTTGAGGGAAGCATGGGTTGTGTTCTCGGTCAACACGACGAGACAGGGAGAAAAGAGCATGCGATCTACTACTTGAGTAAGAAATTTACAGATTGTGAATCTCGATACTCAATGCTCGAGAAAACTTGTTGCGCGCTAGCCTGGGCCGCCAAGCGTTTGAGGCAATACATGCTGAATCATACAACCATGCTCATCTCGAAGATGGATCCTATCAAATATGTATTCGAAAAGCAGGCGTTGTCAGGAAGAATTGCCCGTTGGCAGATGGTCTTGACTGAATATGACATTTAATACGTCTCGCAAAAGGCTATAAAGGGGAGTGTGTTGTCTGAGTATCTGGCGGAGAAGCCTATTGAAGATTACCAATCGATGAGGTTTGATTTTCCTGACGAGGATATCATGTACCTAAAGATGAAAGATTGTGAAGAGTCGTTGCCAGACGAGGGACCGGAGTTGGGTTCCAAATGGAAGATGATATTTGACGGAGCTGTGAATGCTTACGGTAGCGGAATAGGGGCAATCATCACTACGCCACACGGGTCGCACATCCCGTTTACTGCCCGATTGACCTTTGCCGTTACCAATAATGAGGCTGAATACGAAGCTTGCATAATGGGGCTTGAAAAAGCCATTGATTTGCGAATCAAGAATTTAGACGTATACGGAGACTCAGCTCTGGTGGTGAATCAGATCAAAGGGGAATGGGAGACACGTCAGCCCAACTTGATACACTACATGAACTATGCAAGGAGATTGTTGCCTTTCTTTGACAAAGTTGAATTGCATCACGTACCGCGGGCAGAGAATCAAATGGCTGACGCCCTGGCCACTTTGTCTTCCATGTACAAAGTCAACTTCTGGAACGAGGCCCCCCGAATCATTATCTCTCGGCTTGACAGGCCAGCTTATGTATTTGCCATTGACGAAGCATCCGACGACAAACCGTGGTATTTTGATATCCTTAATTTCCTGAAGAATAAAGAGTATCCGGCTGGGGCATCCAGTCAAGATCAGAAGACCCTCAGGAGATTAGCCGGTAACTTCTATTTGAATCTGGATGGCGTCTTATACAGAAGAAACCATGATTTGGTGTTGTTGCGTTGTGTAGACGAAAGAGAGGCAAAGCTGCTCATGGAGGAAATACACAAAGGTACCTTTGGCACGCATGCTGGTGGGCATGCTATGACGAGAAAGCTGCTACGGGCAGGTTATTTTTGGCTGACTATGGAAACTGACTGTTTCAAGTTTGCGAGGAAGTGCCACAAGTGCCAGATCTATGCTGACAAGATCCACGTGCCTCCGAGTCCTCTAAATGTGATGTCATCGCCATGGCCATTCTCGATGTGGGGAATCGATATGATTGGAAAGATCGAGCCGACAGCTTCTAACGAGCATCGTTTCATCCTAGTAGCAATCGATTATTTCACCAAGTGGGTGGAAGCGGCGTCCTACGCCAATGTAACGAAGCAAGTGGTGGCTAGATTCCTCAAGAGAGATATCATTTGCCGATATGGGATCCCCGAGCGGATAATCACGGACAACGGTTCAAACTTGAACAACAAAATGATGAAGGAGCTCTGTCAGAATTTCAAGATCGAACATCACAACTCCTCCCCGTACCGACCCAAGATGAATGGCGCTGTTGAAGCGGCCAATAAGAATATCAAGAAGATCGTTCAGAAAATGGTGGTGACCTATAAGGATTGGCACGAGATGCTACCTTTCGCTTTGCACGGTTATCGTACGACGGTACGCACATCAACCGGGGCGACCCCGTTCTCGTTAGTATACGGAATGGAAGCGGTATTACCATTGGAAGTTGAGATCCCTTCTCTGAGGGTATTGCGAGACGTTCAGCTGGACGAGGAAGAATGGGTGAAAGACAGGTTGAATCAACTGAGTTTGATGGATGAGAAGAGGCTAGCTTCTCTAGCATATGGTCGTTTGTACCAGAGCCGAATGAAGAAAGCGTATGACAAAAAGATACATCCGCGAAGCTTTCAGACGGGCGACCTTGTGCTAAAAAGGATTCTCCCGCCGCAAGCAGATCACAGGGGCAAGTGGACCCCCAACTACGAAGGGCCATACGTTGTCAGGAAAGTCTTTTTAGGAGGAGCGTTGTTGTTGTCCACTATGGACGGTGAAGACTTTACGTCACCTGTGAATTCAGACGCAGTTAAAAAATACTTTGCTTAAAATAGACCCGCTGGACAGAAAAAAGAGAGTCCAGGCAAAAATGGGGCATCCTGGCGAACCAAAAACAGAATAAAAGGTTCGGGCAAAAGTTAGGGATAAAAGTGAAAAAAAATGTACACCCGCGAAGTTGAAAACCTACACTGGGCGGCTTCGGCAAAAAAGGGTATCCCGGTGAACTGAAAACCCGTAAAGGGCGGTTCACGCAAAAGTTAGGGATTTGAAAAGCAAATGACTGCGGTCCAAATTTGATGTTTCAGTAAGCATCAGTGCGGGAGAATACCTGAGGGGTTGATTATCAGATGCAATTTCTTCGGACGTGTGGATACCGGGGAAGCATCGGAGTCGGACGAGTCATAGAAGGATCAGTTCGTGGTGTTCGTCTGCAGCCCGTTGCCGACATGTGTACAAAATTTAATTTGTCAAAATATTTATGCTTCTTGTGCATACTTGTGTATTTGCTTTGCGTAGCTTCCTCATTTCAGGAGTTACATCCCGTGTATAAAACTCCGCCCATTCAGGGGCCCAATCAATAAAATGTGTTATTCAGTACTTGATGCTGGTTCCTTACTGTTTGTGCATGATAAAACGCCTAAGTTTATTGAAACTAGCATGTGTATAACATCACTGGCCCTTGCCAACGATTGCTAAAGCTTTGAATTAACTGAAAATAACGTCACTAACCTGAATTGATTTGGTTGCATAGGCTTGTCCTGTCTTGTTTGTGTTGTTACAGGTTTCATAGCCGTACGAGGAAGATGAGCAAAAGGTTGCAATAACGAAAGACTCGACCCCCACGCAGATCATGCATGTGCCTCCTGAAGAAGGATCGAATTTCCTAGCTAGTTGTAGCTTATCCAGAAGGCATGCTCCCACAAAGCCATTCATTCTCAGCAGAGTTGGCGATTCCATGATTGTAGGCTGTGTTCATACAAGTGTGGTGTCCCCCCGAAGGATTCCTTATCTCAAGCAGAGTTGGTAGCCTCAGCAGATTAATCTCTGTGAGCTGTATTCAGACAAGTTCACTTTTCCCCGCAGGGTCATTTACTCTCCCCAGTGGAGTCAGTTAATTTTCCCCAAGAGAATCATCCCATCTCCAGCGGAATTCTCTTTGCAAAGTGTTTTCATTCCTCCCAGTGGAACTCGAAGATTAAGGCTATCCCCGACAGAGTTGGTGTGAGTCCTGGCAGTTATTTCGGCCGGAATACCGTGTGATACCTGTTCATTTTCCCGCAGAAGTTCGATCATACCAGGCGCATCTGTTAGTCTCCAGCAGAGTTATATTCCCCAGCAGGGTGTCACTTCAGCGAGGTGATTGGTATTGAGTTCCCAATTTCCCAGCTGAGTCAACTTCACTCTCCCAGCATTTATTTTGCTGGGATAGTTCTGTAGCATCTGGCTATCCCCAGCAGAGTTGGCGTTATCGTCAGCATTTATTTTGCTGAAGCAGTTTCTGTACCCAGCAGTTCGAGTCTGCATTTGCATCAGCATATAGTGTCATACTTGCATTCACCAAATAAACGGGTAGCATTCCCCTGTCGAAGGGAGCATTGCATCATTGCCGAACATATGCATTTGTGAAACATAAACCAGGTTGGCTAACCGTCTGTTTCAAGTATTGTTTCTCTTGCAGGTAGAAAGAGCCCTTGCTCAAGTGAATCAAAGAACAGCTTTGGCGCTACTCCCCACAGAGTCAGCAGGATAAGTTTCTCCTTATCCCCAAGAAGAACTATTGGTCATCAAAGGATTCATGAATCAGAATTTCAGAGGCTACCGCCGGTTATCAGAACAGGCGTCCGGAAGTTTGGTTTCCAAATGTCCCCAGTAGAGTCAGCCTCAAAGTTGTTGTAACGTCAGTGATAAGAAGTTTGCGGACCAATGGAAGGAGGGGGCCTAACGGGGACAATTTTATTGACGGGATCTCTTTGTGCTAGAGACGAGTGTTGGAATGTGGATTCCTAACGTGGACATTTCCTCAAGTTGACGATATGTGTTAGTCCTAACGTGGACAGATTCGAGTTCGCGGTATTGATTGAGTGTGGAGTCCTGACGGGGACAAAGTTGGTTACTCTTCGTGTTGGTGTCCTGACGTGGACAATTTATTTCCAGCAGATGGCTCTATTCGTAATGGTGAAATGTGCGTCCTGACGTGGACAAGTTTGTAGTTCTTTGTGATGACAAAACGCGAGAGTCCTGACGTGGACAAGTTATCCTTCTTTGTGTGGTGGGCAAAGTATGGGTCCTGACGTGGACAAATTATATTTCCTCAGCGGGTCAAGAGGTGAGTCCTGACGTGGACAAATCAAGACGAAATGTGAGTCCTGACGTGGACAAGGTTATTCCTTACGCGGAAAGAGAAGCTTCAGTTCCTTACGTGGAAAAACAAGTTCTGTCCTGACGTGGACAGACGCAGAAAAGACGAGTTGGTTTCCTTGCGTGGAAAGGTTGTGATTCCTTATGTGGCATGAAGGTTGGAGTCCTTGCGCGGACAGATTAAGATGCATTCCTTACGTGGAAAGAGAGCATTCCTTACGTGGAAGAAAAATAGTTTCCTTACGTGGAAAGAGTTGGAGATTCCTTACGCGGAAAGACAAGTTTATTCCTGACGTGGAAGAGTTTAGTCCTGACGTGGACAGATACAGAGGTTGCTTCCTTACGTGGAAAGAAAGATTGATTACTTACGTGGAAACGATGAGTTTGTTCCTTACGTGGAAAGATTGAGTCCGTACGTGGACATATCGAG
The DNA here is from genome assembly GCA_963859935.3 of Lathyrus sativus. Lineage (NCBI taxonomy): Eukaryota > Viridiplantae > Streptophyta > Magnoliopsida > Fabales > Fabaceae > Lathyrus > Lathyrus sativus. Next base: position 156,977,872 of record OZ012737.1, read on the forward strand.
TTGGAGTCCTGACGCGGACAAATCAGAAAGAGTTTCCTTACGTGGAAAGACGATGTTTCCTTACGTGGAAAGACGATGTTTCCTTACGGGGAAAGAAGATGGTTTCCTTACGTGGAAAGAGATTGATTCCTTACGTGGAGAGTTTAGTCCTGACGCGGACTGATTGAAAAAGAAATTATTCCTTACGTGGAAAAATGTGATTCCTTACGTAGAACGAGATTGTATTCCTTACACGGAAAGATTGAGTCCTTACGTGGACATATCAAGTCGGAGTCCTAACATGGACAGATTGAGATTATATTCCTTACGAAGAAAGATTGGGGTCCTTACGTGGACAGATTCAAAAGAAGACGTATTCCTTACGTGGAAGAGTTTGACGAAGTAGAAGTTCATTCCTTACGTGGACAAGAATTTACTCCTAACGTGGACGATTTATTCCTGATGGAAAAGACGAGTAACCCCCAGCACGGTCGCTACGAGATCAGTGGGTTGCCGTAACAGTCAGATTCAGCTGATGAATGTCGTTCCCCAAGCAGGAGCGCCGTTTATTTCTGCGGTTGGCAAATTTCCGGGTTCTTAATATTCAACCGTCTCGTATCGCGAATGTCTGAAGGCTCCGGGCTCTTCACCCAATCGGGTCCAAGTCGCTTGAATAGGGGCAGCTGTTGCACCCTAAAATTTGCTCAACCTTATTCACTTGGTCTATGTTTCAATATCATTAGCATTTGCATATAGAATCATGTACATAGACTAATCATCTGCATAGCATAGCATAGCAAGTCATCCAACAGGAGATCAAGCATTATTCTCATCTCTAGAGGCATATCAAGAGGTTATTATCCTAATTCATTCTCATTCAAGTCATCATAAAAGAATTTGAAAGCAGAGAGTTCAGTGGACCAAGCTTTGAGTCTATCTCCTATCTAAGGGCATCTGAGGATCAACAAGGGAACTATGAGCTGTGAATTGAGAGCATGGGGAGTATCTAGACATCTTGGAGGATTTAGAAAGTCATTTGGAGAAGAAAACAAGTTGTTGATGTGATCACAAGAATTGTAGTTGAAGACAGTCAACTAGGGTTTCATCTGGGTCAACCTTGGGTCAACCCTAGGTCAAAGGATTGCTGGAGAGGCATTGAGGGCTATTAAGGAGATGTGGGGTTCATCATGTGACATGGAGAATAAGGATATGTTGTTATTCTAAGAAGAAAGCAAGAGAAATCAAGGAGAAGAGGAGGTTCTAAATTAGGGTTTCTATGTAAAATCCCCTAGTTTAGGTCAAATTTCCAAGCAAGATAAGTCAAAATGCAAGCTTCAAATGGATCCTTGGCCAACATGAAACTTGTAGAGGATCTCAACACCTTTAATTTGAGTGGTGGAAGACATCAAGATGATTTATAGAACTCAAGTTATGGTCCTTGCAAGTTACAGGTCATCTGAGGTATCTGAAATTTTGTCTATGAAAGTGACTTGACTTCCAAGCAATTTTTATCCCTCAAGGAGATTTCAAATGAATTTCTGGTCAACATAAGAGTTGTTCCTCATTGTCTTAGCTTTCTAGAATGGTATGGTATGCCTTCATAGGATGTGTGGAACTCTACTTATGGTCTTGGCAAGCAAAGGGTATTTTGGTCATTTGTGAATTACAGGTCATTTTAACCTATGCCCAAAACTCATATAAGGAAGCTTCAAATGGAAAACTTTACAACATAAAACTTGTTCCAAATGACATTTTGAGTCTAGAAAAGTGACCATGAGAGATTGGAAAGATTCATAGCACAAGGTTTCAAAATTGTTGGATTTAATGAATAAAAATGGCCTTAAAAATGAGATTTTTCATATCTTGGCCAAATGAAGCAAAATTATAGGTCATTTTGAATGGAAAGATCATTTTAAATACATTGGCTAAAGTAGAATTTTGAGCTTAGTTCATGTTTTAAGAGTTATCCATGGTTGCTTGCAATGGAAGAAACATGAACCAAATTCAATGGCAAGAATGCAAGGGAAACTTCTCCAAGTTTCTAGGAGGTTCTAACCTCATGTATATATTGATGTGAGGTGGTTCATGCCATGGTTGGTGATTCCATTTGTTCAAAACCCCAAGTTATACACATTTTCTCCATTTTGCATAAGCTTCACAAACTCTCCCAAATCTCCATCAATCTTCATATCTTTTGATTGAATCTTCATCATCATCATTCAAACACCATAATCAACATCAAGATTGGTAGAATTGGAGGAAGAATCGTGCTATTCAAGATAACCATCCAAATTGCAAGAACTTCTCAAGGACAAGATTCAGGAGGTTTACACACGAATCACTGCATACAGAATTCATCATCAAGGTTACTGAGCAAGTTTCAATCACTACAAGCATCAAATTCAAAGAGTTGCATACCTGTTTTCACCAATTGCACCAGGTTTGTTTTCTCTTTATATTGCATGATTTAGTTAGAATCTTAGGGATTTTATAGTGTAGAATGGTTAAGATAGGATAGAGGATTGATTGTGATGATTTTGGAGAAGTTTCATGAAGTTTGAGCATGATGTACCAATTCTGTTAAGGCTTATAACTCTTAGATTAAAGCACGATAATCATAGGTTAATAGCTTGAAATGATCAGTGTGAGATGTAGAGCATGTTAGGATAGAATTGAGCAAGCATTGGGAGATTTGATAGCAGTTGATTATGGTGGAACCTAACTGTTATGCTTATCGGGTTTGGAGTTTGGCTGAATTTTAGAAGGAACCAAGGGTATGGCTGTGTAGAGGGAGGGATTTAGAGCAATTTTGCTCTTGACATCGAATGAATCCATGAAGAGTTGAAGGAGAACAGAAAGGTGTAAGATGCGTGCATGGTGTTGAAATCTCAGAGTCTAGGGTTTGCTGGAGGTAGGAGATGACCCCTGGGCCACACGATCACACTTTGACCTTTGACTTGGAGACTCATCTAACGGTCGCGATTAAAAGTTCAAAACGGAGGGAAAATTTGAAAACTCAAAACGCAGCGTTTGAGTTAGTGACCAGTCTGGGCTCAACTGCTTTTCGCGCCCCCCAACTTGCTGGGCCCAACGTGTATCCTTTATGTTTTCTTACTATTCTCACCCCCTCCCATTTATTTCTTTATATTTCTTTTTAATTTCTTTTCATTTTTTTCATGCATTTTATAAAAATCACATAAAATTGAAAAATCATTATTTTTTGATGATTCTTTTTGCATAATTTTCTTCAAAAAGTCTAGAAAATTATAAAAAAATAAAAATTGCATTTTATTTTTTATTTGATATTTTTCCCATATTTTCCAAATAAATAGCATTTTAAATAGTTTCATTTCATACATAAATTTGTTAATTTTTGTTCTAACCAATGCTTTAATATTTTTTGTCCATTCTTTTTAGGTTGATTAATAGGCATTGTCATCTTGTACATGCAATTCAATTCATATTTTTAGGAGTTAGTTTTAGGTGATTAGTTTAGGTGTAAACAACATGAACAAATTAGGGTTTTAAGTGATAATTTAGGTGAATTAGTTCATTTCCCTTAGGACTTAGGGATTAAATAGTTTAGCTATGGGACTATAGGGGCTATGGGTAGTTATTAGATCCTCTTAGAAAAGTCAGGATCCCCCTACTGCTATTAAGATACTGTCTATATTTGTCTGATTGGTGTGGTGTGCCCTCTGGGGGATTACTGTTTGTCTGTGTGGGTATTGGGATTGCCTGGGGATTTGGGGAAGCTGAAGACTGAAGATGATGAAGCCATTGGAGATCCAGAGACTGAAGACCAACTTCCAGAGTTGGAGAGGAGATTTTTGCCATCAGCTGTTAAGAAGATTAGGGTTTAGGAACTAGGCAGGGCTCTAGGTTAGAAAGCTTGATTCTCAAACATGGAAGGTTTTGACTGCCTCCATTCCTCTCTGTGATACAGAGTCTCTCTGAGACACTCACCCCCTTCCTTTGGAAGGCTTGGTGCTATTGTCTGAGGGATAGAACTCTTGAGAGAAAATGTCCTATGTGTTAGTAGCAGTTGGTTTACCACCATTGGTAGTCAACTAATTGCTTAACACCCAATCCACTCTGGTGATTGATCCCTCAGCTTGGAGGATAGGACTTGAAGGAAAGCCATTGTAGACTGAAGATTGGCAACCAAAGCCCTTGCTTGAAGACTGTGAAGATAGAGACTACTGCTGACTGAAGTTTGTAGCTGATTGGAGATGACTTGAAGATGGATATTGATGCAGAGCTGCTGTGGCTGTTTATTTTGCTGTATTTCATTTCTGATGTATTGATTGGTTTTCCTGACTGTATTGTTTGCTGGTTACCCTGTTGGGTTGAAAGTGAAGCCTGTTCACTTTTGCCTATTGTTTTCTAGGTTCGAGGTTGAGTGGGACTCCCTTGCCTCGCTTGTATTGGTGCATCCATGCATTTTACTGCTTTACTGTATATATCTATTGTTTCTGTTTCCGTCTATTCCCTTAGGATCTCTGTTTCTCTCTGTGCAAGAGAGGAGCATGATAGACATTAGGTCTTAACCCATGCATGATAACATTAGGTTAGTTTGATTCCCTTCGCAACCGTAGGTTAGAGTTTTGTCTCTTCCTTCTCAAAACAAACAGAAAAACACAATAAAGATTTCGAACACAATAAAAGACACTTCTTCCGTAAAAGAATGTGAACTCATCAAGACGTCATTTTTTGTTCGCCGGGACTGCTAATCAGAAAAACCTTTTTCAGAAGGAATAAAATCAACCAAGACAGACTTGTGTCGTACGTGGCCCGAACTACGTTTGCTCTGATCTTTCATGCTGTATGAAAGTACGTAGGCATAAGATGCGATATCCTAGCGAGCAAACTTCCCCTCCTTTCCCGTAGGTAGGCGAACTACGTTGACTCTGATTTCTCGTTCCAGACGGGAATACGTAGGCATAAAGTGCGATACTTTGCCGAGTCATTTTATTTTCATTCTCTTTTCTTTTTAACCCCTGACCTTCAGAGTAGATAGAATAACAATCCATACCCGAAAACAAGCGTGGATCCCATCGAGTACGACGGACGTGAGGGGTGTTAATACCTTCCCCTTGCGTAACCGACTCCCGAACCCAGGTTTTGGTTGCGATGACCATACCTTTCCCGTGTTGTGCGAGGTTTACTCTGAGCGTTTCCTTTCCCTCCCGTGGGATAAATAATGCACGGTGGCGACTCTTCTGTTCAGCCGGCGCCGATTTTCGCAGTAGCGACAGCTGGCGACTCTGCTGGGGATCCAACGTCCCCTGGCTGCTAAGGACTGCGATAGTTCTTATGCATTTGGGATCCAATGTCCCTTAAGAGAGTCAATCCTAACGCTTGTTTTCCCGTCGAGGATTTTGTATGGATTTATATTTCTGACCTTTATTTCCAGCATTATATATTGATTATTATTGCTGTATTGGGGTGTGACGGGTGTTCTGATATTGAGTGAGAAGTCGGACCTGGGCTTGAGTGCACCTTAGACTTAGAGTAGAGATTAGTGGGCGCGCACGTGCTTTGCATGTCCTAGTGTCCCGCGAAATCTACGCTCAGACGAGGTTCTTCTGGTTGGCCTCCTGTCCTGCCCTTTGGGTGGCTTGGGTTGCTGGTTAGTTGGATTGTCGACTCTGGGGACCGATCATTTGGAAGTGGGCTAAGTGAGGCCTCTTCAGGATTTGATGATGCCACTCCTTCTGGGAATCGTATCGTCAACCCTGAAAGTCTGTGACGCCGACGACCGCATAGGATGCCATACCTTTGTCAGTTACTAGGACATCCACCTGTGAGAGGGTTTGGGGTTATGCAGGTAACTAGACCTTCAGATACCGGTTATTTCTTGATCAGAGATCCTGGGTATTTATGGAGAGTTATGAGGTCTGTCAGAGACCAGTTGGAGATGTGTTTTGAGGTCTGTCAGAGACCAGTCGGAGAGGTGTTTTGAGGTCTGTCAGAGACTAGTTGGAGAGGTGTTTTGAGGTCTGTCAGAGACCAGTTGGAGATGTGTTTTGAGGTCTGTCAGAGACCAGTTGGAGATGTGTTTTGAGGTCTGTCAGAGACCAGTTGGAGATATGATTTGAGGTCTACCAGAGACCAGTCTGAGTTATGGTTTGAGGTCTGTCAGAGACTGTTGTTGGAGCTTTATTATAGGTCTATCCGAGACAAGGGTTGAGGACTTCTAAAGAGCCTATCTGAGACTTCTTGATATAGTTCAGGCTATGCAGCTATGGCAGTTGGTCCCTGTTGCATGTTATTTGCATTGCATTGTTTGCATACCCATTATCATTGCATCCCACTAACGTGTGTCTGTGTTGCAGGTGCATTTGCATTCCCCTGGTTCTAATGTCTGGACTTCTGAGTATTTGATCATGGCTGGTTTGAGGATGACCGTTGCGTATAAGCTACCTGTCCCCGATATTACTCCACTCCTGGGTCTGATTTCTCTTACAAATGAGGATGTCCGTAGAAGCTTCAGGCAGAGTTACGGACGGTTGTTGGGTTTAGTGCGTAGGTCTACTGAGGATGAATTGAATGGGCTGTACACCTTAATGCAATTCTATGACCCGGCTTTGAGATGCTTCACGTTTGCGGACTTTATCTTGGGGCCCACCATGGAGGAGTATGTAGAGTTTACTGAGCTGCCAGTTCAGAATGCAGTTCCTTTTATTCACTCAGCCGCTAAGCCCAATTTGGAGGATTTAGCCAAGGCCTTGCATATGAATGCTTCTGACTTGTTGATGACTGCGTGGCGAGGGGTTCCGGGTTTTTCTCTTCAGTTTCTGGTTGGTAAGGCTCAAGAGTACGCCAAGAATGGGTGTTGGGTGGTCTTTAACGCTATTTTGGCCCTCTGCATTTATGGGATAGTGCTGTTCCCTAACTTCCCAAACTTCGTGGACATGGATGCATTTCATCTATTTGCTGCCGGTAACCCAGTACCAACACTGATCGGGGACTTTTACCATTCGATGCACTACAGAAATGAAAACAGGAGAGGCAAGAATGTCTCCTGTTGCGTACCTTTGTTGTATATGTGGTTCAAGAGCCATTTTCCATCGAGGGGACCTTTCACGGATAATGCAATTACGCCCGACTGGCCAGAGCATATGATGAGGTTAACTTCTGAAGACGTTGATTGGTTTGATAGAGATCTGCTGGGATCCGAGCTTATCTTCAGTTGTTCTGGTTACCCTAATGTTCCGCTGATAGGAAGAAAAGGGTGTATCAATTACAACCCTTCTCTGTTCGTCCGTCAGTTCGGATATGCCCTGAAGAACCCGCCAAAAGAGGAAGAAGTACAGGAATCTCTGTACTTCACTGGAGATATGAAGGGGGAGTTGTTGGCCAAGTTGCAGCATGCCTGGACGCGCATTAACCGAAGAGGGAAGCCGTTATTGGGAAAGAATGACTGTCAGGCCTATGCACCTTATAGAGTTTGGATTCAGGAGAGAGCCAGTCAGTTGAGGATGCCATTTCCAGATGCACCAATTCTTGTTCCTATTCCGGTAGCGGAGCCAGCTACTGTTTCTAGGGAAGCCTATGAGCAGGTTGTGAGAGAAAAAGAAGTCTTGTTGAAGATCAACGAAGGGTTAGAGCAGGAGCTAGCCCAGATACGCAGCGAGAAAAACAAGGCCGTCCATGCTTTCCAACAGCAGATTGAGCTAATGAACAGATTAGGCGCTGAGCTAGCTGAGGAGAGGAAGAAGCGCGAACGTCTGGGGCAAGAGTTCAGAAGTTCCCATGACATGCTTGAATCCAAGAAGAAAGCGCTTGACATCGCTCACCGAGAGATCTCTTCTTGCAATAAGACCTGGAATGCCACGCTCACCAACAATAAGAAGAGGGAGGATAAGTTGAAGCAGCAAATCTCCGACCTCGAAGAGCAGTTGAAGTCCAGCATCAAGAAGTGTGAAGAAGAAGTGATGACCCGGTACAGTCTCCAGAACGCACTAAACAAGGCCATCAAAGGGAGAGATGAAGTTGTGTCTCAGAAGCGTAAACTGGAGGATCGCTTCGGAGACGGGGCATGGGAAGAAACTGCTGAAGACGTGCGCCGTGTTCTTAAGAAAAGAAACCAACTTGTCGAAGGGCTGCTTGCTCAACCCGGTCATCCGGAGACCAAGAAGTTGCTAGAAGAATACCAGACTTATGGGAGGATTTGATCATTTCATGTAGTAACTTGTATGCTTTATTTGCATAGTGCTGACCATCACCAGGATTGTTGGTTGAGGTCATGCCTTCTTATTGTACTCTCAGTGATATTGTATTCTTGGTTTATTGGTTTCTCAGCAATATATGAGGCTTTCTGTGATTCAGCTCCGATCTTTATATTGTTAGCACTGTCACTGCACCAGCACCTTCACACTAGAATCGGGGAATGAATTTCCCTAATGCACAGACACACATTGCATTGCATTCATATTCATATTGCATTACAGGTGATCATTGGATGTTGTCTTATTTCCTGCCCTGTACCAGGTACTTTCCAGGATTGCAAATCAGCACCCGCACCGCTATTCTACCCGCACCAACTGTCGAAGAATCATGGATCAAATGCAGAACGAGATGCAAGATGTGCGCGAGAAGCTCGCTCTCTTCATGCAGACCATGGAAGATATTGCAAAAGGTCAGGAGAATTTGCAAGCCATGGTCCAACCTCTGTTAGCCCGGAATGCTGGTCACGGTAATGAGGATCATCAGTCCGTACGGGTCGATACTATTCATGGAGACGGCACTCCCACGCCAGTGGCTCCACCTGTAGTCAACATGCCTGCTGCTAATGTCAACAACGCTACCGCTGCTGTGAATGGTAACGTCGGAGTTGGGAATGAGACTGTTGTCCATAACGTTGGGCTTGGGGACGTCAACTTAGGTGATAATATGGGAGGCAACGGCTTTGTCAATGCTGGATTCGGGTTCAATGATCAGGGATTCGATAATGCTGGGAAATATGGTTTCAATGCTCAAGGCTTTGGGAAAGATGGTTATGGTGTGGCTAATCAGGGCTACGGAGGTTTTGGAAATGGAAACGGCGCTGGGTTTATGGCTTTTGGGCCTGCTGGAGGTGCTCGAGGGTACGGCAACGGAGGCCGAGGTCCGGTGATGAATCAGATCAGAGCTGGCCGTAATAATGGATATGATGGGTATGGAGCTGGGAATGGTATGTGGCAAGAAGATCAGCAGGAGGACGCTTTCTCCGGCGGAGGTTTCGAAGGGCCGATGGATGACTCCCAGAAGATCAGAATGCTAGAAGAGCAGATGAGGGGGGTCCTGAACCAAAGTGTTGTGGGCTTGGACATGGCAACAATGGGTCTGGTACCTGGTTTGAGGGTGCCAATCAAATTCAAAGCTCCTGCGTTTGATAAGTATAAAGGGGACACATGTCCGAAAGTGCATGTGCGAGCTTATTACAGAAAGATGTCTGCATACTCAACTGATGAAAGAATGCTAATGCATTTCTTTCAAGATTGTCTGTCGGGTCCTTCCCTAGAGTGGTATATGGGGTTGGAGCCAACCGATATCAAGACATGGAAGCAATTGGCAGAGGCATTTGTAGCTCACTACAAGTATAACAGCGACTTGGCGCCCAATCGGGTCCAATTGGCAGGGCTGTCGCAGAAGAAGGGGGAGAGCTTTAAAGAGTACGCGCAAAGGTGGCGCGATATGGCTGCCAGGGTCTGTCCTCCTGTAGAAGACAAGGAAATGAATGACATGTTCGTCGGCACATTCACAGGCTTGTTTCATGACATGCTGTTTCACACATCTCTGGCCAGTTTTTCAGACCTAATTCTGATGGGAGAAAAGATTGAGCGTAACATCAAGCAAGGAAAATTCCAGGTCGAGGAATCAACTGCATCTGGCAGTAATAGGAAAGCTTTTGGTGGGCGCCGTCAGGGCGAGGCAAGCGCAATATTTGGAGGCCGAGGCCGAGGCCGAGGCAGGGGACGAAACCAATATCATCAGTCGCAGCAGGTGGCGAGTGTTACTATCCCGTACCAGCAACAACCACTTCAGCAACAACAACCGTCTCAGCAGCAGCCAATGCAGCAGCAGCAGCCTCAGCAGGGGGCACAGCAGGCTCAGCGAAGATTCCAGGGTGGTAAACCAAGAAGAGTGTTTGAGAAGCCTCCCACGACATATGCTGATTTATTGCAGACATTGTTGGGATTGAACCTGGTAGAGAAGAGAACTCTGGCACCGATAACGGGAGCTCCCCCGTTTGGTTATGATGCAAGCAGGCACTGTGAGTTTCATTCTGGGGCTCCGGGCCACGATATAGAGGGTTGCCATGCTTTTAAGCACGTTGTGCAGGATCTTTTGGACAATAAGACTATCAATTTCGGAACGGCAGGTCCGAATATAGTGCAGAAACCCATGCCTAATCATGGGGCAAACGCCATTCTGACTGAGGAAGGGTTGAATCTGATTATGAATGTCGACGATTTGAAGACGCCGCTGAGCGAGATAAAAAGCAGATTGTTGCAAGGAGGTGTTTATCCAGGATGTGACGAGTATTGTCTAGAATGCTGGACCCTAGCTAGGGGGTGTGATGATTTAAAGAAAGGCATTCAGGCTTTAATTGATGGAGGTATATTGCATTTTGACCGAGTAGCAACTGAAGAGCCTGCAGGGGCAGTAGCGGATGATCAGAGTCATGTGGCCACTGTGACGATTCCTCGAAAGACCATCACTATTGCAGCACCAGTTCAGCGACCACCGATCACCATAACTAAGGTCGGGCCGATCCCGTACGAGAACACGAAAGCAGTCCCATGGTCATATGGGTTGGAGGTGTATTGTGACGGAATAAAGATTGATGTTAATAAGCAGCCAGCCGAGACTGTGGATAACGTTGTTGGTTCAGGAGGTATGACAAGGAGTGGTAGGATCTTTATATCACCTGAAGTGGAGGCCGAAAGACTAGCAAAAGGAAAAGGGAAAGTGGTTGAGAATGTTCCGGTGCAAGCAAGCGAAAAAGAAGCGACATCGAAAGATGTAGAAGAGTTCATGCGCTTGATTCGGAAAAGTGATTATAAAATTGTGGAACATCTGCAGCAGACGCCGTCCAAGATATCTATCCTGTCATTGCTTTTGTGTTCTGAAGCTCATAGAAATGCTTTGTTGAAAGTCCTGGATACTTCCTTCGTACCCCAAGACGTCTCCGTGAATCAGCTGGAAGGAGTGTTGGCACATGTAAATGCAGGCCACAGCTTGGGCTTTACCGACTTCGATTTGACCCCGAAAGGGAGAGATCATAATATGGCGTTGCACGTATCTGTCGAGTGTAGAGGATCAATAATGTCGCATGTACTGGTCGACACCGGATCATCTTTGAATGTGCTGCCCAAGAAGGCGATGATGAAACTGGATGTCAGAGGGATCTTGTGCACGCCCAGTGACTTGGTAGTTAGAGCTTTCGACGGCACGCGGAGAACAGTCTTCGGATCGATAACATTGCCTCTACAGGTGGGGCCGGAGGTGTTTGCCACTGAATTTTATATCATGGATATACATCCTGCGTACAGCTGCTTGCTTGGAAGACCTTGGATCCATGGGGCTGGGGCAGTCACGTCCACCCTGCATCAGAAGTTAAAATATATGGTCGGAGACAGTGTAGTCACCGTATGCGGAGAAGAAGACATCCTGGTCAGCCATTTGTCGTCGTTTAAATATGTGGAAGTCGACGGAGAGATCCACGAGACGCCCTGCCAGGCATTTGAAGGGTTGCACATCAAGGACAAAGGTCCCGGGCCGAGCAAAGCGTCGGAGATAGCCGTTTCGTCGTACAAAGAAGCTCAAGCTCTAGTGGAGGCAGGAGAAGCCAAGGGCTGGGGCAAAGTGCTGGATATTCCTGTGAAGATGGACCGGTTCGGGCTGGGATACCAACCGTCGTCGTCAACACCTGTTGTAGGAGCACCCCGTTTCAGAGGGCCAATCACCATCTCTGCTAGGGGAGTGTGTCATGAGACCGTCAATGCTGCTTCGGAGTCTGACGAGGGAGACAGCGACTGTGATATGGATGCCTGGATTCAGCCAAGCACGCCAGGACAAGGACTGTGCAACTGGTCTATTCAGGAGCTCGTTTCTGTGACTCCTAAACAGTAATGCTTTGCTTTATTAATTGTTGAATAATCTGATGTCTTGCCCGGGGCATCAGGATTTACTTAGGGCTGTGTTGTTATGAACATTGCGTGTTAATCATTAAATAAATGGCGTTTTTTCCATGTGCAAGTACTGTAATCCCTGTCTTTCTTGTTTTATATTTTTCAATAAAATGGCAACGTGGTTATTCGCTTTATACGCATTTTGAAGCACTTAACCATTCCTTTTGCAGGATAACATTTTCAGATGACATCCTTGAACCACCTATGACTCGTCCCGACTTTGAGCATCCGGTATTTCAGGCAGAAGAGGAGGTTGTCGAAGATAGTGACTTTCCTGAAGAACTGTCTTGGTTGGTGAAGCAAGAGGAAAGAGCCATTCTACCTCACGACGAGGTCATCGAAATTATCAACTTGGGGTCGGAAGGGGTTGAGAAGAATATTCGTATCGGAGCCGCGCTGCAGGGCGATATCAAGCGAAGACTGGTTGAAATGCTCCGAGAGTATAGTGATGTATTCGCTTGGTCGTATGAAGATATGCCAGGGCTCGATACAGACATGGTTGTGCACCGCCTGCCACTGAAAGAAGATTGCCCGCCAGTCAAACAAAAGCTTCGCAGAACTCGACCAGACATGGCAGTGAAAATCAAAGAGGAAGTTCAAAAACAGTGGGACGCTGGTTTCCTGGCTGTGACCAAGTATCCCTCATGGGTTGCTAACATCGTACCCGTGCCAAAGAAAGATGGCAAGGTTCGAATGTGCGTGGATTATAGGGATTTGAATAAAGCAAGCCCAAAAGACGATTTTCCGCTTCCTCATATTGACGTGCTGGTTGATAATACTGCTCAATACTCCGTATTCTCCTTCATGGATGGCTTCTCAGGCTATAATCAAATTAAAATGGCGCCAGAGGATATGGAGAAGACTACTTTCATAACGCCTTGGGGAACATTTTGCTACAAAGTGATGCCCTTTGGTTTGAAAAATGCTGGGGCAACATATCAGCGTGCGATGACGACTCTCTTCCATGATATGATGCATAAAGAGATCGAAGTTTATGTTGACGACATGATTGCCAAATCCCAGACGGAGGAAGAGCATCTGGTGAATCTGCTGAAATTATTCAAAAGGCTTAGGAAGTTCAGGCTGAGGCTGAACCCTAATAAATGCACCTTCGGGGTGAGATCGGGTAAGCTCCTGGGGTTTATCGTAAGCGAAAGGGGAATAGAGGTCGATCCTGCTAAAATAAAAGCGATACAAGAAATGCCGACGCCTAAAACAGAGAAAGAGGTGTGCGGGTTTTTAGGGAGGTTGAACTACATCGCCCGGTTCATATCTCACCTAACGGCCACGTGTGAACCATTATTCAAGTTGTTGAAGAAATATCAAGCTGTAACGTGGAACGAAAATTGTCAAAAGGCGTTCGATAAAATAAAAAAGTATTTGCAGGAGCCTCCTATTTTGATACCCCCAGTGGCAGGTAGACCCTTGATCATGTATTTGACGGTTCTTGAGGGAAGCATGGGTTGTGTTCTCGGTTAACACGACGAGACAGGGAGAAAAGAGCATGCGATCTACTACTTGAGTAAGAAATTTATAGATTGTGAATCTCGATACTCAATGCTCGAGAAAACTTGTTGCGCGCTAGCCTGGGCCGCCAAGCGTTTGAGGCAATACATGCTGAATCATACAACCATGCTCATCTCGAAGATGGATCCTATCAAATATGTATTCGAAAAGCAGGCGTTGTCAGGAAGAATTGCCCGTTGGCAGATGGTCTTGACTGAATATGACATTCAATACGTCTCGCAAAAGGCTATAAAGGGGAGTGTGCTGTCTGAGTATCTGGCGGAGAAGCCTATTGAAGATTACCAATCGATGAGGTTTGATTTTCCTGACGAGGATATCATGTACCTAAAGATGAAAGATTGTGAAGAGTCGTTGCCAGACGAGGGACCGGAGTTGGGTTCCAAATGGAAGATGATATTTGACGGAGCTGTGAATGCTTACGGTAGCGGAATAGGGGCAATCATCACTACGCCACACGGGTCGCACATCCCGTTTACTGCCCGATTGACCTTTGCCGTTACCAATAATGAGGCCGAATATGAAGCTTGCATAATGGGGCTTGAAGAAGCCATTGATTTGCGAATCAAGAATTTAGACGTATACGGAGACTCAGCTCTGGTGGTGAATCAGATCAAAGGGGAATGGGAGACACGTCAGCCCAACTTGATACACTACATGAACTATGCAAGGAGATTGTTGCCTTTCTTTGACAAAGTTGAATTGCATCACGTACCGCGGGCAGAGAATCAAATGGCTGACGCCCTGGCCACTTTGTCTTCCATGTACAAAGTCAACTTCTGGAACGAGGCCCCCCGAATCATTATCTCTCGGCTTGACAGGCCAGCTTATGTATTTGCCATTGACGAAGCATCCGACGACAAACCGTGGTATTTTGATATCCTTAATTTCCTGAAGAATAAAGAGTATCCGGCTGGGGCATCCAGTCAAGATCAGAAGACCCTCAGGAGATTAGCCGGTAACTTCTATTTGAATCCGGATGGCGTCTTATACAGAAGAAACCACGATTTGGTGCTGTTGCGTTGTGTAGACGAAAGAGAGGCAAAGCTGCTCATGGAGGAAATACACGAAGGTACCTTTGGCACGCATGCTGGTGGGCATGCTATGACGAGAAAGTTGCTACGGGCAGGTTATTTTTGGCTGACTATGGAAACTGACTGTTTCAAGTTTGCGAGGAAGTGCCACAAGTGCCAGATCTATGCTGACAAGATCCACGTGCCTCTGAGTCCTCTAAATGTGATGTCATCGCCATGGCCATTCTCGATGTGGGGAATCGATATGATTGGAAAGATCGAGCCGATAGCTTCTAACGGGCATCATTTCATCCTAGTAGCAATCGATTATTTCACCAAGTGGGTGGAAGCGGCGTCCTACGCCAATGTAACGAAGCAAGTGGTGGCTAGATTCATCAAGAGAGATATCATTTGCCGATATGGGATCCCCGAGCGGATAATCACGGACAACGGTTCAAACTTGAACAACAAAATGATGAAGGAGCTCTGTCAGAATTTCAAGATCGAACATCACAACTCCTCCCCGTACCGACCCAAGATGAATGGCGCTGTTGAAGCGGCCAATAAGAATATCAAGAAGATCGTTCAGAAAATGGTGGTGACCTATAAGGATTGGCACGAGATGCTACCTTTCGCTTTGCACGGTTATCGTACGACGGTACGCACATCAACCGGGGCGACCCCGTTCTCGTTAGTATACGGATTGGAAGCGGTATTACCATTGGAAGTTGAGATCCCTTCTCTGAGGGTATTGCGAGACGTTCAGCTGGACGAGGCAGAATGGGTGAAAGACAGGTTGAATCAACTGAGTTTGATGGATGAGAAGAGGCTAGCTTCTCTAGCATATGGTCGTTTGTACCAGAGCCGAATGAAGAAAGCGTATGACAAGAAGATACATCCGCGAAGCTTTCAGACGGGCGACCTTGTGCTAAAAAGGATTCTCCCGCCGCAAGCAGATCACAGGGGCAAGTGGACCCCCAACTACGAAGGGTCATACATTGTCAGGAAAGTCTTTTCAGGAGGAGCGTTGTTGTTGTCCACTATGAACGGTGAAGACTTTACGTCACCTGTGAATTCAGACGCAGTTAAAAAATACTTTGCTTAAAATAGACCCGCTGGACAGAAAAAAGAGAGTCCAGGCAAAAATGGGGCATCCTGGCGAACCAAAAACAGAATAAAAGGTTCGGGAAAAAGTTAGGGATAAAAGTGAAAAAAAATGTACACCCGCGAAGTTGAAAACCTACACTGGGCGGCTTCGGCAAAAAAGGGTATCCCGGTGAACTGAAAACCCGTAAAGGGCGGTTCACGCAAAAGTTAGGGATTTGAAAAGCAAATGACTGCGGTCCGAATTTGATGTTTCAGTAAGCATCAGTGCGGGAGAATACCTGAGGGGTTGATTATCAGATGCAATTTCTTCGGACGTGTGGATACCGGGGAAGCATCGGAGTCGGACGAGTCATAGAAGGATCAGTTCGTGGTGTTCGTCTGCAGCCCGTTGCCGACATGTGTACAAAATTTAATTTGTCAAAATATTTATGCTTCTTGTGCATACTTGTGTATTTGCTTTGCGTAGCTTCCTCATTTCAGGAGTTACATCCCGTGTATAAAACTCCGCCCATTCAGGGGCCCAATCAATAAAATGTGTTATTCAGTACTTGATGCTGGTTCTTTACTGTTTGTGCATGATAAAACGCCTAAGTTTATTGAAACTAGCATGTGTATAACATCACTGGCCCTTGCCAACGATTGATAAAGCTTTGAATTAACTGAAAATAACGTCACTAACCTGAATTGATTTGGTTGCATAGGCTTGTCCTGTCTTGTTTGTGTTGTTGCAGGTTTCATAGTCGTACGAGGAAGATGAGCAAAAGGTTGCAATAACGAAAGACTCGACCCCCATGCAGATCATGCATGTGCCTCCTGAAGAAGGATCGAATTCCCTAGCTAGTTGTAGCTTATCCAGAAGGCATGCTCCCACAAAGCCATTCATTCTCAGCAGAGTTGGCGATTCCATGATTGTAGGCTGTGTTCATACAAGTGTGGTGTCCCCCCGAAGGATTCCTTATCTCAAGCAGAGTTGGTAGCCTCAACAGATTAATCTCTGTGAGCTGTATTCAGACAAGTTCACTTTTCCCCGCAGGGTCATTTACTCTCCCCAGTGGAGTCAGTTAATTTTCCCTAAGAGAATCATCCCATCTCCAGCGGAATTCTCTTTGCAAAGTGTTTTCATTCCTCCCAGTGGAACTCGAAGATTAAGGCTATCCCCGACAGAGTTGGTGTGAGTCCTGGCAGTTATTTCGGCCGGAATACCGTGTGATACCTGTTCATTTTCCCGCAGAAGTTCGATCATACCAGGCGCATCTGTTAGTCTCCAGCAGAGTTATATTCCCCAGCAGGGTGTCACTTCAGCGAGGTGATTGGTATTGAGTTCCCAATTTCCCATCTGAGTCGACTTCACTCTCCCAGCATTTATTTTGCTGGGATAGTTCTGTAGCATCTGGCTATCCCCAGCAGAGTTGGCGTTATCGTCAGCATTTATTTTGCTGAAGCAGTTTCTGTACCCAACAGTTCGAGTCTGCATTTGCATCAACATATAGTGTCATACTTGCATTCACCAAATAAACGGGTAGCATTCCCCTGTCGAAGGGAGCATTGCATCATTGCCGAACATATGCATTTGTGAAACATAAACCAGGTTGGCTAACCGTCTGTTTCAAGTATTGTTTCTCTTGCAGGTAGAAAGAGCCCTTGCTCAAGTGAATCAAAGAACAGCTTTGGCGCTACTCCCCACAGAGTCAGCAGGATAAGTTTCTCCTTATCCCCAAGCAGAACTATTGGTCATCAAAGGATTCATGAATCAGAATTTCAGAAGCTACCGCCGGTTATCAGAACAGGCGTCCGGAAGTTTGGTTTCCAAATGTCCCCAGTAGAGTCAGCCTCAAAGTTGCTGTAACGTCAGTGATAAGAAGTTTGCGGACCAATGGAAGGAGGGGGCCTAACGGGGACAATTTTATTGACGGGATCTCTTTGTGCTAGAGACGAGTGTTGGAATGTGGATTCCTAACATGGACATTTCCTCAAGTTGACGATGTGTGTTAGTCCTAACATGGACAGATTCGAGTTCGCAGTATTGATTGAGTGTGGAGTCCTGACGGGGACAAAGTTGGTTACTCTTCGTGCTGGTGTCCTGACGTGGACAATTTATTTCCAGCAGATGGCTCTATTCGTAATGGTGAAATGTGCGTCCTGACGTGGACAAGTTTGTAGTTCTTTGTGATGACAAAACGCGAGAGTCCTGACGTGGACAAGTTATCCTTCTTTGTGTGGTGGGCAAAGTATGGGTCCTGACGTGGACAAATTATATTTCCTCAGCGGGTCAAGAGGTGAGTCCTGACATGGACAAATCAAGACGAAATGTGAGTCCTGGCGTGGACAAGGTTATTCCTTACGCGGAAAGAGAAGCTTCAGTTCCTTACGTGGAAAAACAAGTTTTGTCCTGACGTGGACAGACGCAGAAAAGACGAGTTGGTTTCCTTGCGTGGAAAGGTTGTGATTCCTTACGTGGCATGAAGGTTGGAGTCCTTGCGCGGACAGATTAAGATGCATTCCTTACGTGGAAAGAGAGCATTCCTTACGTGGAAGAAAAATAGTTTCCTTACGTGGAAAGAGTTGGAGATTCCTTACGCGAAAAGACAAGTTTATTCCTGACGTGGAAGAGTTTAGTCCTGACGTGGACAGATACAGAGGTTGCTTCCTTACGTGGAAAGAAAGATTGATTCCTTACGTGGAAATGATGAGTTTGTTCCTTACGTGGAAAGATTGAGTCCGTACGTGGACATATCGAGTTGGAGTCCTGACGCGGACAAATCAGAAAGAGTTTCCTTACGTGGAAAGACGATGTTTCCTTACGTGGAAAGACGATGTTTCCTTACGGGGAAAGAAGATGGTTTCCTTACGTGGAAAGAGATTGATTCCTTACGTGGAGAGTTTAGTCCTGACGCGGACTGATTGAAAAAGAAATTATTCCTTACGTGGAAAAATGTGATTCCTTACGTAGAACGAGATTGTATTCCTTACGCGGAAAGATTGAGTCCTTACGTGGACATATCAAGTCGGAGTCCTAACATGGACAGATTGAGATTATATTCCTTACGAAGAAAGATTGGGGTCCTTACGTGGACAGATTCAAAAGAAGACGTATTCCTTACGTGGAAGAGTTTGACGAAGTAGAAGTTCATTCCTTACGTGGACAAGAATTTACTCCTAACGTGGACGATTTATTCCTGATGGAAAAGACGAGTAACCCCCAGCACGGTCGCTACGAGATCAGTGGGTTGCCGTAACAGTCAGATTCAGCTGATGAATGTCGTTCCCCAAGCAGGAGCGCCGTTTATTTCTGCGGTTGGCAAATTTCCGGGTTCTTAATATTCAACCGTCTCGTACCGCGAATGTCTGAAGGCTCCGGGCTCTTCACCCAATCGGGTCCAAGTCGCTTGAATAGGGGCAGCTGTTGCACCCTAAAATTTGCTCAACCTTATTCACTTGGTCTATGTTTCAATATCATTAGCATTTGCATATAGAATCATGTACATAGACTAATCATCTGCATAGCATAGCATAGCAAGTCATCCAACAGGAGATCAAGCATTATTCTCATCTCTAGAGGCATATCAAGAGGTTATTATCCTAATTCATTCTCATTCAAGTCATCATAAAAGAATTTGAAAGCAGAGAGTTCAGTGGACCAAGCTTTGAGTCTATCTCCTATCTAAGGGCATCTGAGGATCAACAAGGGAACTATGAGCTGTGAATTGAGAGCATGGGGAGTATCTAGACATCTTGGAGGATTTAGAAAGTCATTTGGAGAAGAAAACAAGTTGTTGATGTGATCACAAGAATTGTAGTTGAAGACAGTCAACTAGGGTTTCATCTGGGTCAACCCTGGGTCAACCCTAGGTCAAAGGATTGCTGGAGAGGCATTGAGGGCTATTAAGGAGATGTGGGGTTCATCATGTGACATGGAGAATAAGGATATGTTGTTATGCTAAGAAGAAAGCAAGAGAAATCAAGGAGAAGAGGAGGTTCTAAATTAGGGTTTCTATGTAAAATCCCCTAGTTTAGGTCAAATTTCCAAGCAAGATAAGTCAAAATGCAAGCTTCAAATGGATCCTTGGCCAACATGAAACTTGTAGAGGATCTCAACACCTTTAATTTGAGTGGTGGAAGACATCAAGATGATTTATAGAACTCAAGTTATGGTCCTTGCAAGTTACAGGTCATCTGAGGTATCTGAAATTTTGTCTATGAAAGTGACTTGACTTCCAAGCAATTTTTATCCCTCAAGGAGATTTCAAATGAATTTCTGGTCAACATAAGAGTTGTTCCTCATTGTCTTAGCTTTCTATAATGGTATGGTATGCCTTCATAGGATGTGTGTAACTCTACTTATGGTCTTGGCAAGCAAAGGGTATTTTGGTCATTTGTGAATTACAGGTCATTTTAACCTATGCCCAAAACTCATATAAGGAAGCTTCAAATGGAAAACTTTACAACATAAAACTTGTTCCAAATGACATTTTGAGTCTAGAAAAGTGACCATGAGAGATTGGAAAGATTCATAGCACAAGGTTTCAAAATTGTTGGATTTAATGAATAAAAATGGCCTTAAAAATGAGATTTTTCATATCTTGGCCAAATGAAGCAAAATTATAGGTCATTTTGAATGGAAAGATCATTTTAAAGACATTGGCTAAAGTATAATTTTGAGCTTAGTTCATGTTTTAAGAGTTATCCATGGTTGCTTGCAATGGAAGAAACATGAACCAAATTCAATGGCAAGAATGCAAGGGAAACTTCTCCAAGTTTCTAGGAGGTTCTAACCTCATGTATATATTGATGTGAGGTGGTTGATGCGTGTTTTTCGCAAGTGTACGAATCAAGTCAAAGTAATATAAAAGATTATCGAATCAACAGAGACCAAGTGTCAATCTATCGTACCTGTTGTTATGGTGTTTATCTAAGGCAACTATTTTTAAGGGTTTTAGTAAGGGTGCAATGGTAAATAAAATTATAATTTTAAATAATAAATAAAAGACAGGCTCGAATGTAATTCACGTAATCAATGATAATCCAGTACTTGTTAATGGAACTACTTATGGGCAATATTTTCTCCTTTGAAAAGAACTAATTTAACAGGAACTGTCGCTTTCGCGTATTCAGAACCGAGTTGTACTCTCTAATCAACCCCTCCTATTGTCACGGATAAAAAGGTGCGTACTGCGTTAGAGTAGTAAACCTATTTTTAAGAAATATAGTTTCTTAACAAAGTTGAAAAGTATTTTAACCTGGACTTCTTAGCAAAAAGAGGTTCTTATGAACCAGACTCTAAATCTCATAACGCGTCCGAAAATCGTTTTAAAATCTCTTTTCTTTTTAATCTAAAAACTCCTAATGAACTATACAAAGCGCTTTTGGCTGTTTTTGAAATAGTTAAAAACAATTACTTGAATTGAAAGATAAAATAGCCCTTAGGTGTTTCCACGAACAATTATACTGATTACTGGTTTAATTACGATCCTTACATTCTAACCTTTATGGGATTAGTTAGACATGATAAAGTAAATATTCTTTTTATAGTTTTTCATATGAGTAATTTAAAGCGAGTGCGGGAAGTAAACAAAGTAAATGTGCGAGTGCGGGAAGTAAACAAAGTAAATGTGCGAGTGCGGGAAATAAACAAAGTAAATGTGCGAGTGCGGGAAATAAACAAAGTAAAGTGCGAGAAAATAAATAAAAGTAAAGCAATGCGGAAAAATAAAATACTAACTGGAATTAAAATGGCGGCAGGATTAACTTCCTCCAGAGTGCTCCAAAACTCGAACCACAGACAGATTACAGACTCGATCACTCGATTGCAGAGGCACCCCGATGTGGAATGGCAACTGCTTTATAACTGATATATGCCTAGAGAATTCTAATTCTGGATGAAGAAAAACGAAAATCTAAGGTCCTATTTATAGTAAAAACTGAAAGCATGAAATGACCGGGACGCCCCTCCACTAAAAAGTGGAGGTTATGAAATTTTGCCTTGTGGCGCCCGCCACAAGGTCATGGCGCCCGCCATGGTCCCTACAGGGGATGATGGAGTGGGGATCGTGGGTCTTGGAGGTTGAGGAGTGGTCTTGAGACGTGGCCACGTCATGGCTAACCCCATGGCGCCCGCCACGGTGGGTGCCGCAAGTGCAAAATGCTGAATTTCTAGGTTTTCGTCCGTTTTCACTCCTTTTTCGCTCCTTTTCCCGATTCAAGCTCCGATTATTATAAAAACCTGAAAACGTAAGAAAACAAAGCAATAACAAAGCAAAACAACAATAAAAGCTAAGAATGCATGCGAAATCGGAGTCAGAAATACGGTGAATTTTAGTGTGATCAAATTCTCCCACACTTAAACCTTTGCTTGTCCTCAAGCAAACATTAAAGCTTAAGAAAATATGGTGTCAACATTTGTCTTTGGGCTAAAGGGATTCTAAGTTCAAGTCAGGATGCAGTGACAGATACTAACTAAGTGAACCAAGGGTACCATAGTAACACAAACACAAACTTCAATCCTATATTAACCACTCCATGTCATCCCACGATACCTAGGCCTATCTTCTCATCTTTTTGTGTCCTTTTCATTCAGGCGCAATCACATTAAGCCCGTTATCCGTACATGCTTCATAGTAGAGTGACCGGTTAGTGATTCTGATCCATAACATAAGGTTTCTGGCACATAAGCATGTGTAAACCTGTTTTTATTTCGCCTAAATGTAGCTGCGGGGGATCGGATCGTAATCCGCCCTACCAAGTTCAGTGCCAGATACCTCTGAACCAACTAACAATAGGTGACTTGCAATTTTTTTCTTTTTGTGGCAAAAAAAATTTTTTCTTCTCTTTTTTCGGTTTAAATGACTTTGTGAGGGTCACCTATACCAGAGTTTGCCTTTTTTTCTTTTTTCTTTTTTTTTTTTTTATTAGCACTGGATCATTCACTTATATTCATCGGCCCCCTACATAGAGTATGCTTAGGCCGGAGCTGACTGCTAAAATAAACTACTTAGGACAATTTTTTGAATGATAGTAAAGGCCATGGTGGTGGGGTTTAGGAGTGATTCCTATATTCAAGAGGTCTATGGTGCTAAAATGGTTCTGATGTTTCAAAAAGTTGACCTAAGTCACCACATCCTAATCTAAACCTGTCTCAAAGCCCAAAAAACATGTGAAACAACATTGTTTTCTTTTTAAAAATTTTCTGGTAAAGCTAAGGAAATGGGAAAAAATGAAGATGAACTAAAAAGACACTATACTGGTGACTCGTCAGACTCATGCATTATCTAAGAAAAATAAATTACTGAAAAGGGAAATAACTGAAAGGAAATTAACTAAAAAGGGAAATAACAGAAAGCAATAAAATCCCCTCCCACACTTAAATCGAACATTGTCCCCAATGTTTCGAAATAAGATAAGGGGGGTAACCTGGAAAAAGACTACTGAGGAGGGGCACTGGTGCCTTCGCCGTCCTGATGTGATGGTCTAGAACAACGGGATCTACTACGATGCTGGTCCCTCCGGTCGAGTCGTGTTGATAAAGCAGCCTGAGCACTCCGGACCTCTCGAAGGTTACCCAAGATGGAACCCTGAGTAGCCTCTACAAGCTGGTAGTGTCGGCTGTTGAACTCTCTCTGACGGTTCTGCTCTAATGAAATATCGTTCAAGGTACGGCAAACGTTGCTATAAGCACGATCCGAAACCAATCGCGATTGTTGCATGAAGCTCATATTGTTCGTCAGCTGCTGTGAAATAGTAGAGAGAAGGCCATCACGCCTTTCTTCTCTAGCTGTCATATCACGCCACATCTCCTCGGTGACAAAGAATCCAGGAGCAGTACCTGCAACAGGGTTAGAGGAAGATGGTGCAGTGTGTGACTGTGAAGGACGATGGGGGGACATGTGAGGGATGGGAGACTGCTCTCTCCGATCATACTCATCATCAGTGTCATGTGCCTCCCCATCGGGAATATTAGGAGGAAGTGGACCCAAAACACGTGGAGCATTAAGATCATAGGTCCAGTTCCTTTCATCACGTACATCAGTACGTCTACTGCATGGTAAAGCAACAGATGGGATAGCTACCCCATGAACCATCAACTCATAACCACCTTCTCTCCTTGTTCGGCACAATTTCATGTATTTCAGAAATTTTAAATTAATTGTGCGAGGAGGTAGTGGTTCAAGTGTAGCTATCTCATCATTCAGGCCAAGAGCCCGAGCAATAGACGTAACAAGCCCTCCAAAAACAATCGGTCCTGTTTTATTAGTAAATAAAGTCATGTGGGCAAGCATAAACGGGACCGGATTGATGTGGGTTCTAGTGAGGCATCCTTGCAAAAATAGGAGTTCACGAGCATTAGCCTTGTTTGGACTTTCCCGGCCAAAAATAGTACATGCCAAAAGAAGTCTAAAAACTCTTATGGCCGGGTTGTGAATGGTCGACGCAAGTATCCCTTCAAAAGAATTAATTGAAGTACTTGAAAGCCTTAGCCAGAAGGTAAATACCTCGGCCGACCATTCAGCATCCAAAGGTGCCTCACAAATCGAACCTTCCCTATGAGGGATTCCTAACAAATCTGCTAGCTCATTGGTACTGAATTCATATTCAATTCCAAACAGTCTAAAAATAACAGTACCGACAGTGCTAGCAGTGTTAGGACTGACAGTGTATATCAAAAGAACTCAAAAACTCAGTTGTCAGCCTCTCATAGGTAGGTTCCTGATTAATGAAAATATTATGCAAGCCTAGAAATTCTAATAAATTAAAAACACTATGATAAATACCCAAAGCATACAGACAGTTATCGTCGACGTACCTAGTCGAGAGGATTTCTCGACTTTGAAGCCTCTGAATAATTTTCCGTTGCCTTTCGCCCGGTCTTCCATCACGAAGAATAAATCTGTTGAACTCCATTGTTGAAAAGCTCCTTAGGTAGTGAAAATAGTAGAAAAGTGGTTTATGAGGGGAATGATAAAGTTTTGATTTTTTTGGTTTTTGATGGATGAAAATGGAAATGGATGTTGGATATGTTTTATGGATGGAGGGTATTTTGGAAATGGGGGAGCTTTAATGGGGTTCAAGGAGGATTTGGAAGGTTGGAAAAATGGGTTTTTGGTGAAGAAAGGGATGAAAATGGTGGAAATGGGGATTGAATCCCGTATTTGTTGATGGTACAGTGTGGCGCCCGCCACAGGGCCTATGGCGCCCGCCACAAGGCCAATTCCTGGGCCTTGTGGTTTTGGATCCTCCTTTGGGCCTTCCTTGCACCTTTGTCTTCCGGGGGGTCTGAATAGCGTTTTCTTCTTCTTTTCAAGGCATTGGCTTGCATATTTTTGTCTTATATATTTTTTTTAGGGTAGTGCTGTCAGGGTGGAATGAGTCATGTGGTAGGTTTCTTATCCTGGCTTGATCCACGAATCTCAGCTATCTCCCTCCGAAGCTCGTCGATCGCCTGATGTAGAGCATCGGTCTCTGAGGCATGAGTGAGATCAGAAACCTGCATCTGTAACTCTAAGTCTGCCACTTCCTGCTTGAGCAGGGCAGTCTCCTTGCGGAGCTCATAAATATGTGTTTGTAGGTCAGGTGGCTGCAGAGACATATTGTTAGACATAACAGTGATTCGGGGAGTAAGAGGTGTAGGAGTGTACTCAGCGGCGGGAGGCGATTTCGGCTCTTCGACAGTCTCTCCATAACCCTCTAGAGCATAACTCCAATTGGCAGGATCATGGACACTGGTCATCAGCGGATCTGGTAATGTAAAGTAGTGTATCGCTTCACCGTCGATCAGCAATCTAAACATGTTGGGCTCAAAAGAAGCCCTCCTCATCAGTCCTCTATCAAGACAAAAATCAATATCCAGGGTGGTGTAGCAGCAGAAGGTCCTGAGGTGCAATAGCTTGCGAGACAAACCCAATGCAGTAGCAATCTGTGTAACAATCCCACCGACATGGATGATTCCTACTGATGATCTGGCAACACTAGCAAGGCCCTTCAGTAGAAAGTTGCCACAAGCAACAGGGCGAGACTGAGTCGCACAAAACAGTAGGAAAATCTCCTCTTCACTTAGCAGTGTCTCTGTATCTGGAAAACCTAGGAAAGAATGTGCTAGAATCATCTGGAAGTACCTCAATGCAGGGTTGTGGATTACCTGAGAAAACTGGGTAGAAGGATCTTGGCTCCCTCCGCCTGATATTTTAGTCCAAAACTTTTCCACTTCTCTGCTCATAAAATACCCCATCGGAGTCTCTGGAATAGCATCAGGAGTAGTCTGGAAACCTAGTAAATCACCAAACTCTTTGTGAGAGAATGAGTAGTCAATCCCGAACAACCTGAAAACAGCGAGTCCATCGGGTCCAGCCCAAGGGTCATGATGAAACGAGCTGAGGAACTCAAGAGTCAAGTTCCTATAAGTGTTGTTCCTGTCGTCAAACTGGTCCCACTGGAGTTGATGGCATAAAAATCTGACGCTTGGCTCTATCCCCAAGGCATCCATGCAGTCATGGTCAGGGTACCTGGTAGGAGCCATAGGGCGTCTCATGTGAACATAGTAACGCTCTCTCTGTGCATCATCTCTAAAGGCCACGTGCATGTCATCAGGGTTCTGCATTCTGTACAAGGTTAGCAAACAAGTCCTGAAAGCACATAAAACATTCAATCGTGAGTCCTGACATAATAATAAAATAAACAAATTAAAATAAAGTAAAAATAAAAATAAAAAGTACAAAAATAAGAAAAACCATGGGTTGCCTCCCAGGCAGCGCTTGTTTAACGTCATTAGCTCGACGACCGATATTTAAACATCATTGGAAGGATATGGTGGATCACTCAGAGTATGACAGGTGTATGTTGTTGGAATGTCACCTCCTTCGTAGG
Organism: Lathyrus sativus; assembly: GCA_963859935.3. Classification (NCBI taxonomy): domain Eukaryota; kingdom Viridiplantae; phylum Streptophyta; class Magnoliopsida; order Fabales; family Fabaceae; genus Lathyrus; species Lathyrus sativus. The sequence goes on from OZ012737.1 coordinate 157,004,531, forward strand.
GCTTCAACCTCTGTCCATTGACTATGAACGGTTTACATGTTTGGTTCTTGATTTCAATAGCACCGGATCTCAGGATCTTAGATACTTCGAAAGGGCCAGTCCATCTCGAACAGAGTTTACCTGGAAATAGTCGTAACCTAGAATCGAACAGGAGAACAGGATCGCCTATTTTGAAGTCTCTTCTTATGATTCTTTTGTCATGCCAAGCTTTTGTTCTTTCTTTGTATATGATGGCATTTTCGTAGGCAGATTGTCTGAGCTCTTCTAATTTGTGGATATCAAGGATACGTTTCTCACCAGCTGTCAAGTAATCCAAATTCAAAGTTTTGATGGCCCAATAGGCCTTATGCTCCAACTCAAATGGTAAGTGACATGATTTTCCATAGACCAGTTGATAAGGGGTTGTTCCTATAGGAGTTTTGAAAGCGGTTCTATAGGCCCATAATGCTTCTTGAAGTTTCTGCGACCAATCTTTTCTAGATATAGAGACAGTCTTCTCGAGGATTTGTTTTATCTCCCTATTAGATACTTCCACTTGTCCATTGGTCTGTGGGTGGTATGGTGTTGCTACTCTATGCTTAACTCCATACTTGCTTAAAAGTTTATCAAATATTCTCGATATGAAGTGTGATCCTCCATCACTTATGACTAAACGGGGTGTTCCAAACCTGGGAAATATATAATTCTTGAATAATTTGATGACTACTCTGGTGTCGTTTGTGGGTGCGGCGATAGCTTCAATCCATTTAGACACGTAGTCAACAGCTACTAATATGTACTGATTTCCAAAAGATGGTGGGAACGGTCCCATAAAGTCCATACCCCATACGTCGAAGAGTTCTACTTCTTGGATATTTCTTAACGGCATTTCATTACGTCTTGAAATATTTCCTGTGCGTTGGCATCTGTCACACTTGACAATGAAAGCATGGACATCACGCCACATAGTAGGCCAGAATAGGCCAGCTTGAAGAATCTTGGCGTAGGTCTTAGATGTGCTTGCATGTCCACCATAGGGTGCAGAGTGACAATGCTCAATTATATTATTTACCTCTTCTTCTGGAACACAACGGCAGAAAATGCCATCTTTACCTCTCTTGAAAAGAAATGGATCGTCCCAATAGAAGTTTCTCACATCACTATAGAACTTCTTCTTCTGGTGGTAGTTTAGATCAGGGGGTATGATGTCAGCGGCTAGGTAATTAACAAAATCTGCATACCAAGGTACATTGCTTATAGCTAAGGATTTATGAAACTGCTCATGAGGGTCTGGGTTATCATCTTCAATGGTTTCTAGTTGGGCTATCAGTCTATCATAGGCAAAATCGTCATTTATGGGTACTGGATCAGGTTTCAGGTATTCTAGCCTAGATAGGTGATCAGCTACCACATTATCAGTGCCTTTCTTGTCACGGATATCCAAATCAAACTCTTGTAATAATAGAATCCATCGAAGTAACCTAGGCTTGGCATCCTTTTTGCTTAGTAAGTAACGAATGGCAGCATGGTCGGTGTAAACTATAATCTTGGCTCCTACTAGATAAGATCTAAATTTGTCTATTGCAAAAACTACAGCTAGGAGCTCTTTTTCGGTTGTTGCGTAGTTGAGCTGTGCAGCGTCTAGGGTTCTACTGGCATAATAAATCACATGTAACTTCTTATCTTTTCTCTGACCTAGAACGGCTCCAACAGCATAATCACTGGCGTCACACATTATCTCAAACGGTTCCGACCAATCAGGGGGTTTCATTATAGGTGCTGAAATCAGAGCTTGCTTCAGAAGATTAAATGCTTCAGTACATTTTTCATCGAAGATGAACTCAGCATCTTTCATTAAAAGACCAGTTAAGGGCTTTGTTATTTTGGAGAAATCCTTGATAAAACGTCGGTAAAATCCGGCGTGTCCAAGAAAACTTCTTATCTCCCTGATAGTCTTCGGCGGTTTTAGATTCTCTATGACTTCTATTTTTGCTTTATCTACCTCTATACCTTTTTCGGAAACTATATGTCCTAAAACAATCCCTTCGGCGACCATGAAATGACATTTTTCCCAATTTAGCACAAGGTTTACCTCCACACATCTCTCCAGGATTTTCTCAAGGTTGACAAGACAATTTTTGAAATCTGACCCACAAACTGAGAAATCGTCCATAAATACTTCCATGATTCCATCCAAATAATCAGCAAAGATAGACATCATGCAGCGTTGGAAAGTTGCAGGAGCATTACAAAGTCCAAAAGGCATTCTTCTATAGGCAAAGGTTCCAACTGGGCATGTAAAGGTAGTTTTTTCTTGATCTTCGGGGTGAATAGGTATTTGGAAGAATCCTGAATATCCATCTAAATAACAAAAGTAAGAGTGTCTGGCTAGGCGCTCCAACATTTGGTCTATGAATGGTAATGGGAAATGGTCCTTCCTAGTTGCTTTATTTAATTTTCTATAATCTATGCACATACGCCAACCTCCATCAGTTCTTTTTGCTACAGGTTCGCCCTTCTCGTTTTGCACGACTGTGATGCCTCCCTTTTTAGGTACTACATGCACAGGACTCACCCATTTACTGTCCGAGATCTGATATATTATACCTGCCTCTAGTAACTTAAGAACTTCAGTCTTAACTACAGTACTCATTATAGGATTTATTCTACGTTGGTGTTCTCTAGAAGGTTTTGAATCTTCTTCAAGCAAAATCCGATGCATGCATACGGATGGGCTTATTCCTTTTAGACCAGAGATCTTATATCCTAAGGCTGAGGGGTACCTACGTAAAACTTCTAATAATTGATCGGTTTCTTCTTGGTTTAAGGTAGCACTGACTATAACTGGACGGTTCATATCTTCATCAAGAAATTCATATCTCAGGTTTTTAGGCAGTTCCTTAAGTTTTACGGTCGGTTTTATAGGGCAAGGCATAGGATCTGGGGTAAGAGATAAACATTCGTGAAGGTTATCATCAATGTAGGGTGTTTTATAATTGTCATCTTCCAAAATAAGGGTTGATGGCAATTTTATAGATTCAGTTTCTTCTTCTTGTTCTAATTCCCTAATACATTCTTCGATGATATCTAAGGCATAACAAGAATCTCCTATCACAGGTGCCATAAGAAATTTTGACAATATAAATTCTATCTTCTGGCCACCTACCTCAAAAGTTAGTTTTCCCTTTTTAACATCTATTACGGCTCCAGCAGTCGATAAGAACGGTCTACCTAGGAGGATTGGTATGTCGTCATCTTCTTTAATGTCCATGACAACAAAATCAGTAGGTATAAACAGCTGACCTATCCTAACAGGGACGTCTTCAAGTATGCCTATAGGGTATTTAACGGATCTATCGGCTAATTGAAGTGACATCTTAGTAGGTTGTAATTCTCCTAAGTTTAATCTCTCACAAACTGCTAAAGGCATTAAGCTCACACTAGCTCCTAAGTCTAGAAAAGCTTTTTCGATGACATGATTCCCCAAAACACAAGGAATGGAAAAATTTCCGGGATCTTTATCTTTCTTTGCTAACCTATTTTCGGAAATAGAATTACATTCCACGGGTTTCGGATCTTCGAGTCTACGTTTATTTGTAAGTATGTCTTTGAGAAACTTAGCATAAGAAGGTATTTGGGTGATGGCTTCTGTAAAGGGGATTTCTACGTGAAGTTTTTCTATAACCTTAACGAATTTTTGATATTGATTATCGATTTGGGTTTTCTTTAATCTTTGAGGGTAAGGTATTGGTGGTTTGTATGGCGGTGGCGGTACATAGGTTTTATTTTTAGGTTCTTCTCCTTTTTCTTGACTTTCCGGGGTTTCAGGCTTCTCTGGTTCCTTTTCCTCATTCCTCTCAGAAGTTTCGGGCTCACTTAATTTAGGGTTTAAAGGTTCCTTATAAGCGGTTCCACTTCGTAGAGTAATGGCATTAGCTTGCCCTTTCGGGTTTTGTTGAGGTTGTCCAGGGAACTGTCCTCCAGGTGTAGTCTGTGGGGCTTGGTTTAACGCTACCTGAGAGATCTGGGTTTCAAGCATCTTATTATGAGTAATAATTTGATCAACCTTGGTTCCTAACTTGGTAATTAGTTCGTTAACATGGACGTTATGGTTCATGAACTCTTTGTTTTGTTGTTTTTGAGCAACGATAAAATCTTTTACAACTTCCTCAAAGCTCGGGCTAGGTGGTACAGGTTGCATAGGTTGATTTGTTCTAGGGGCTTGGTAACCTTGTTGTCTCGGAGGTGCGGTATTTTGGATAGGGTTATTATTTTTGTAGGAGAAGTTTGGGTGATTCCTCCATCCAGGGTTATATGTGTTTGAAAATGGGTTCCCTTGGGTATAGTTCACTTGCTCAGTGTTGGTTTCATTCAACAGATTGCATTCGGCGGATTGGTGTCCTTGCGTTCCACATATCTCACAATTTGGCGAAACTGCGGCAACAGTATTCGGAGTTGTACACATATGTTCGACTCTAAGGGCCAACGCGTCCATTTTAGCCTGCATCATGTCTATAGAGCTTAGCTCATGTATTCCTCCTTGGGCTTCCTTCTTTTCCACTGTCGCTCGTTCTACTCCCCATGATTGATGGTTTTGGGCCATATCCTCGATAAGGGCACTAGCTTCAGGGTAAGGTTTGTTCATCAGTGCGCCACCAGCGGCAGCGTCGATGGTCATTTTAGTGTTATAAAGAAGTCCATTATAGAAGGTTTGGATGATTAGCCAATTCTCTAGGCCATGGTGTGGGCATGCTCTTAATAGTTCTTTATATCTCTCCCAGGCTTCGAACAACGACTCTCCTTGGTGTTGGGTAAATCTAGTTATTAGGTTTCGAAGAAGAGCGGTCTTACTTGGGGGAAAATATCTAGCAAGGAAAACTTTTCTAAGGTCATCCCAAGTTGTTATTGAATTGGGTGGAAGGGAATCTAACCATGATAGAGCTTTATCTCTGAGGGAAAAGGGAAATAATCTTAAGCGTATTGCCTCAGGAGAAGCTCCATTGGTCTTAAAGGTGTCTGCTAACTGAAGAAAGTTTTTTAAATGTTGGTTTGGGTTATCAGTAGCGAGACCTGCGAATTGTCTCTGTTGCACTAATTGCAGCAGGGATGGTTTAAGTTCAAAATTATTGGCTGGGATAGCGGGGTTTACTATACTGGAACTAGGTTCCTCGTTTGATGGTTGGGCGAAGTCCTTAAGAGGTCTTCGGTTTTGATCTTCGGCCATAGCTCTCCTATTCCTATGGAAAAAACAAACGCGCGCGAGCGTAACGTTCAGGTTCAGCTAGAGGGTCTACTAAACTTCCGGCACTGCGAGTCTTTCGCATTGACCGGTGGGTAACAACCTTAGTCTAAACGGTATAACTACTGGGTAATGAAATTTGACGATATTGGTCCCCGGCAACGGCGCCAAAAACTTGATGCGTGTTTTTCGCAAGTGTACGAATCACGTCAAAGTAATATAAAAGATTATCGAATCCACAGAGACCAAGTGTCAATCTATCGTACCTGTTGTTATGGTGTTTATCTAAGGCAACTATTTTTAAGGGTTTTAGTAAGGGTGCAATGGTAAATAAAATTATAATTTTAAATAATAAATAAAAGACAGGCTCGAATGTAATTCACGTAATCAATGATAATCCAGTACTTGTTAATGGAACTACTTATGGGCAATATTTTCTCCTTTGAAAAGAACTAATTTAACAGGAACTGTCGCTTTTGCGTATTCAGAACCGAGTTGTACTCTCTAATCAACCCCTCCTATTGTCACGGATAAAAAGGTGCGTACTGCGTTAGAGTAGTAAACCTATTTTTAAGAAATATAGTTTCTTAACAAAGTTGAAAAGTATTTTAACCTGGACTTCTTAGCAAAAAGAGGTTCTTATGAACCAGACTCTAAATCTCATAACGCGTCCGAAAATCGTTTTAAAATCTCTTTTCTTTTTAATCTAAAAACTCCTAATGAACTATACAAAGCGCTTTTGGCTGTTTTTGAAATAGTTAAAAACAATTACTTGAATTGAAAGATAAAATAGCCCTTAGGTGTTTCCACGAACAATTATACTGATTATTGGTTTAATTACGATCCTTACATTCTAACCTTTATGGGATTAGTTAGACATGATAAAGTAAATATTCTTTTTATAGTTTTTCATATGAGTAATTTAAAGCGAGTGCGGGAAGTAAACAAAGTAAATGTGCGAGTGCGGGAAGTAAACAAAGTAAATGTGCGAGTGCGGGAAATAAACAAAGTAAATGTGCGAGTGCGGGAAATAAACAAAGTAAAGTGCGAGAAAATAAATAAAAGTAAAGCAATGCGGAAAAATAAAATACTAACTGGAATTAAAATGGCGGCAGGATTAACTTCCTCCAGAGTGCTCCAAAACTCGAACCACAGACAGATTACAGACTCGATCACTCGATTGTAGAGGCACCCCGATGTGGAATGGCAACTGCTTTATAACTGATATATGCCTAGAGAATTCTAATTCTGGATGAAGAAAAACGAAAATCTAAGGTCCTATTTATAGTAAAAACTGAAAGCATGAAATGACCGGGACGCCCCTCCACTAAAAAGTGGAGGTTATGAAATTTTGCCTTGTGGCGCCCGCCACAAGGTCATGGCGCCCGCCATGGTCCCTACAGGGGATGATGGAGTGGGGATCGTGGGTCTTGGAGGTTGAGGAGTGGTCTTGAGACGTGGCCACGTCATGGCTAACCCCATGGCGCCCGCCACGGTGGGTGCCGCAAGTGCAAAATGCTGAATTTCTAGGTTTTCGTCCGTTTTCACTCCTTTTTCGCTCCTTTTCCCGATTCAAGCTCCGATTATTATAAAAACCTGAAAACGTAAGAAAATAAAGCAATAACAAAGCAAAACAACAATAAAAGCTAAGAATGCATGCGAAATCGGAGTCAGAAATACGGTGAATTTTAGTGTGATCAGTGGTTCATGCCATGGTTGGTGATTCCATTTGTTCAAAACCCCAAGTTATACACATTTTCTCCATTTTGCATAAGCTTCACAAACTCTCCCAAATCTCCATCAATCTTCATATCTTTTGATTGAATCTTCATCATCATCATTCAAACACCATAATCCACATCAAGATTGGTAGAATTGGAGGAAGAATCGTGCTATTCAAGATAACCATCCAAATTGCAAGAACTTCTCAAGGACAAGATTCAGGAGGTTTACACACGAATCACTGCATACAGAATTCATCATCAAGGTTACTGAGCAAGTTTCAATCACTGCAAGCATCAAATTCAAAGAGTTGCATACCTGTTTTCACCAATTGCACTAGGTTTGTTTTCTCTTTATATTGCATGATTTAGTTAGAATCTTAGGGATTTGATAGTGTAGAATGGTTAAGATAGGATAGAGGATTGATTGTGATGATTTTGGAGAAGTTTCATGAAGTTTGAGCATGATGTACCAATTCTGTTAAGGCTTATAACTCTTAGATTAAAGCACGATAATCATAGGTTAATAGCTTGAAATGATCAGTGTGAGATGTAGAGCATGTTAGGATAGAATTGAGCAAGCATTGGGAGATTTGATAGCAGTTGATTATGGTGGAACCTAACTGTTATGCTTATCGGGTTTGGAGTTTGGTTGAATTTTAGAAGGAACCAAGGGTATGGCTGTGTAGAGGGAGGGATTTAGAGCAATTTTGCTCTTGACATCGAATGAATCCATGGAGAGTTGAAG